>OZ030009.1:130727613-131327613 GCA_964023405.1 Apodemus agrarius | reverse complement strand
CCTCGCTGTCCTGGAGCTTACTGTCTAGACCCGGCTGGCCTGTGACAGACACCCTCCTGCCCTTGCCTCCCACTGCTGGGATTAAAGCTACCATCCCCAGCCACTGCTTCTCTCTGACTAACTAGCACTGGACAAGAGGGAAAGTTTTTCTTCTAGCATAAGGACCCCTCCGTTTTGATTCTTTTATTGTCCTGTCTAGAATGGAAGCCAGCAAACTACATGTGATTATTGAGCACTTGAAATGTTCTCGACTGATGTGCTGATATAGGTAGACGATGCTAGACTTTGAAGATTTGCTGTGAAAAAAGGTTTCAGTTCTTTTTAATGCAGTGTTTTAAATATTAAGACTTGTGATATAGTAGGTAAATGAAATTTGGGAATGCCTTTTTATTTATATATATTTTATGTATATGAGTATACACTGTAGCTGTCCTCAGACACACCAGAAGAGGGCATCGGATCTCAGTACCTTGTGGTTGCTGGGAATTGAAGTCAGGATCTCTGGAAGAACAGTGCTCTTAGCCGCTGAGCCATCTCTAGCTGGGAGTATCTCTTTAATGTAGTTGTTAGAAGGTTTTAATTACTTACGAGGTTTGCACCCTAATTCTAGTAAAGCTGAAATTATTGTCATAATTTGATAGTATGGGAATTTTTCATTTCTTATTTAGATTTTCTATGTCTTTTTTTCTGTTTCAGAAGAAAAGCAACAAACAGAAAGGGTTACAAAAGAGATGAATGAATTTATTCACAGAGAACAAAATAGTCTATCACTTCTAGAAGCAAGCGAAGCAGACGGTGATGCGGTTAATGAAAAGAAAAGAACTCCAAACGAAGCTCCGTCAGTTTTAGAGCCCAAAAGAGAGCACAAAGGGAAGGAGAAGGAGCGGAGGAGTAGGTCAGGCAGCAGCAGTAGCGGCAGCTCCAGTAGCAACAGCAGGACTAGCAGCAGTAGCAGCTCCGTCTCCAGTTCTTCGTACAGCTCCAGCTCAGGCAGCAGCTGCACGTCCTCGCGCTCCTCCTCTCCTAAGAGGAAAAAGAGACATAGTAGGAGCAGGTCTCCCACAGTGAAAGCCAGGCGGAGCAGGAGCAGGAGCTACTCCCGCAGAATTAAAATAGACAGCAGCAGGACTAGGGTGAAGCTGAGAGATAGGAGGAGATCTAATAGAAGTAGCATGGAAAGAGAAAGACGAAGAAACCGGAGCCCTTCCAGAGACAGACGTAGAAGCAGAAGCCGCTCAAGGGATAGACGAACCAATCGTTCCAGTCGCAGTAGGAGTCGAGATAGGCGTAAAATTGAGGATCCACGTGGAAATCTTAGTGGGAACAGTCATAAGCATAAAGGTGAGGCTAAAGAACCAGACAGGAAAAAGGAGAGGAGTCGGAGTATAGATAAAGACAGGAGGAAGAAAGATAAGGAGAGGGACCGGGAACAGGACAAAAGAAAAGAAAAGCAGAAAAGAGAAGAAAAAGATTTTAAATTCAGTAGTCAGGATGATCGCTTAAAAAGGAAGCGAGAAAGTGAGAGAACTTTCTGTAGGAGTGGTTCTATATCTGTCAAAGTCATAAGACACGACTCTAGACAGGATAGTAAGAAAAACGCTACCAAAGATAGTAAAAAGCATTCAGGTTCTGATTCTAGTGGAAGGAGCAGTTCTGAATCCCCCGGAAGTAGCAAAGAAAAGAAGGCTAAGAAGCCTAAACATAGCCGGTCGCGCTCCATGGAGAGATCCCAAAGGTCTGGTAAGAAGGCAAGCCGCAAACACAAGTCTAAGTCCCGATCAAGGTAGTATACTTTTTAAAGTATTTTGTCTGATTTTTTTTTTAAGTTTTTTGAATTTATTCAAAGTTGAAAGTGTCCTTTCTCTCTCTCTCTTTTATAAACTCAGTTTGGTATTTGTTAAATATTTTAAAATAATGTTAGAAATCCTGTATAAAAGTATTTATTTATATTGCAAATTTTAAGTATTAATACATTTTTATTTTTAAATTTTGTCTTTTCCCTTTTTTTTCTTTCAGATCAACAACCCCACCCCGTCGTAAGCGCTGAGGAATGATGTGGCAAGAATGCCATGATGCTGTTTTTAAAAATTCCATGAGTTTAAGGGCTTGTCTCATTATAGAGGCACATTGTGGCTGTGTAGGTGAAACCAGATTTTTTTTTTTAATTGTGTAAATAGGTGTCTTTTTTCAAATGCTGCTCCAAGTTACTTAATAGGATTTCTTTGTATTACATTTTTTTCAAGAAATAGTACTTAATAAGACTATAAATATGCCATTCTCTTTCAGCTGTAATGTTCTCAAAATTATTCTTGAATGTACTGTGATGTCAATAAAGCTCTTTAGTTCATTTTTGTTAAACTCTTGCACCTTAATTTTATGATTTTAATCTAAGGAACGTACTTTTATAAAAAGGCAACTAAAGTTTTGTATAACAGGTTTTAAAAGTTACTCCCATCTTCTCCAAGAATAGTTTGTCAAAGTTTGTAAATTGTGCCCATGGACTTTTGTTAAATTCCCAATTTTTGGGGTGTGGGAAAGGGCCAGAAAATGACCTTACTTTTCTTTGAAGCCATCTGATCAGGTTTCTAAACTTTTTTGGGGGGAGGGGAGGGAGGTTCAAGTAATATATTCTCTGAGGTATTCTCTGTATGAAATGTTATTCACTCCTGTAAAATGAAATTGCTGGGAACCATCATGCTGGCCATTACAGCAGTAGACTTATTTGTAATGACTGTTTGACACTAATAGTCTGGAACTATAGTCACTCCTGTTTTACATGCATAACACCTTGGGGTTACCCATTAAGAAATAGGACTTAGGATTCAATATATTTATATTTTAAAAATATAATATGACCTCAGCTTAATGGAGGAACAGTGTTATGCAGGATTGTGTCAACTGCATAACATTAAAATGGTCTGATTTTCTCAGTTTCCAAAAACCATGACCAGTGAATGGTCTAGAATGATTCACGGATTGATGCATAGTATACATTTGCCAGTGTTCAGTGCTTCACGGTCTGAGGCTTTAAGATGACACACTTAAACAGTGATAGTCGGAGCTCTGGAAACAGTGCTTTTCAGATTTAGCTGAAAGAGAAGCACAGGTGCAGAACACAGAGGATAAAGTATTATGCCTTCTTACCAGCAGTAGTTCATTTGAAAACAGTGCCAGGGTTTGCCAAGGTCAGTGTTTCCTCGGAATGGAGACAGAAACAGATTTGTTCGTGCATTCTTGTACCTCAACATAGCAGCGTCCTTTTGAGCAGTTACACATTTATCTAAAGGAAATAAATCTGTGAATAAATGCATGTTTACCAAAATGGCTGTTTACAGTGCATTTAGTTACAATATTTATAAAGTTGCCATTTCACAGAATAAGTAGTTTGGAGTTCTATACAATTTAGTCATCAGTAACATCTGGAGACAAAATGTGCAATATTTTTTATGTAGGTGAGCTAACACAGTGTATCTAATTGAAGAATTCTGATTAATTTGTAATAGATATGTTGTATAAAATTTTCATACCTTAAAATGTTTTAGATCAATCTTCAAGTGAAGTATTATTTTCAAAATAAAATTCTACTGAAAAATTATGCTGGCTATGATACATACATTTTTTAGACATACAAATAAAAACCAAAAGGAATTTGCCAGTTTTGCTTAATAATTTGCACGCTTTTTATCATTAAATCTAACTTTTTAAAACCAACAAAGTATTCATGATTATTAATAGTTATGCCTGCGTTATGATTGTATTTCTGCCAGATTTCGGTTTTTCGAGACAGGGTTTTCCTGGCTGTCCTGGAGCTCACTCTGTAGACCAGGCTGGCCTCGAACTCAGAAATCTGCCTGCCTATGCCTCCCAAGTGCTGGGATTACAGGCATGTGCCACCACGCCCAGCTTTTCTGCTAGATTTTTGTGGAAATTTTAATACTTCCTTTACATTTAACAGTATTATTTGAGTGGGAAAATATTTTTAAATAGGGCTTTCATAATTTAGGATACAAATGCTAAATTGTATGTGATGTTAGATGTAAACTTTGGTTATAAAATACTTTTGAAAATTACACTTTTGAAAAATGAATACATTCAATTTTCAAGACAGTTAATCTGAATTGTTTGATCAGAATGTCTTTAAGAGTCTGGAGAGAAGGCTCAGTGGTTAAGAGCCTTTACCACAGTTCTTACACAGGACCCAAGTTCGCGTTCCTAAATCTAACACTAGGTGGCTCACAGCTTCCTGTTAGCTCCAGCCCCAGGGGGGAGCCACCCTCTCTAGCCTCTGTGGGAACTTACTTACCTACACATGCTACACACACACATGAACATGGCTTAGAGAGAAGTGCTGTAGAGCAATCTGCAAGTCAAATATTCTCACTTTAATAATAATGATGTTCTTAGTATTCAATATCATTACATTTAAATAATATTGTCCCAAGCCTCTTCCACATTCGCTCCGTGCATGGTACATGCCTGCACATATATAGTAAGGATGAAAAAGCTGAAGGAATCGGCCTTCTCTAGTGTAGGAGTCATGGTGTTCTGTGAATATGGGTGGACTCCATTCTGTTTGGAGAATTACAAGATTTAAGGCCCCAAAATAATATCGTGCAATTCAAGTAATGGATGTTTTCTGCCATTGTAAATTGTCTTGTTGACTTTTTTTCTGAAGTACTACACAATAAGTAAAGCCCAGTATAGTCCATTTTAGTATAGTCTTCTTTAAAGAAATATGAAGAATAATGACAGAAGAGCTTTGCAACTTTTTAAAAATACTTTTAGATGCATGTTTTATGTGTATTGGTATTTTGCTTTCATTGGTCCCCACTACATGTATTCTTGAGTTACGGTTGTGAGTCACTGCCATGTGGGTGCTGGGATTAAACCTGGGTCCTGTGGGTGAGTGGCCAGTGCTTTCAACCACTAAACCGCTTCACCAAGGGGCTCCAGGATTTATATTTTTAATGGGGTGTGTGTGTTATCTCTAGACCCTGAGCTTTTTATTTGAAAATTTTTTGGAGTTGCATAAGGCTAAAAATTCTTACAATAAATTAAAAAAAAAAAATTTAACATTGAAGTTTCTAAACTGAACTAATGATAGTGGATGACTATCTGTGTTAGGTGCCCCGATAGGGAGTTAGAGGTGACTGTGAGTCACAGTGTGAGAACCGGACCGTGGGTCCTCCCTGAGCCGCGACTCCAGCTCCCTTTTAAGCCCAGTTGTAAATAGAATCTGGCAAGATAGAATTTCTGAGAGTGGATACCGTGTGATAGACTTTTTTGTTGTTGTTGTTGTTGTTGTTGTGTTTTTTTTGTTTTGTTTTGTTTTGTTTTTCGAGACAGGGTTTCTCTGTCTAGTCCTGGCTGTCCTGGAACTCACTCTGTAGACCAGGCTGGCCTTGAACTCAGAAATCCGCCTGCCTCTGCCTCCCAAGTGCAGGGATTACAGGTGTGCGCCACCATGCCCGGCTTGTGATAAACTTTTTAAGTAAATCCAAAAACTCATTCAGCTGGGTGGGTGTAGTAGTAGACTGTTCAAAGGGATAAAACTTCCTTAGACATAAAGTGACTTACCCTTTGTCTTTTATTAAAGAACTAGGACACTTTATAAATGTTAAATGGATATTTAGTTTTCTAAAATATGTATGAGCTAGTTTACAACTTGTTCATAAGTAAAACGAGTTACTCTGGAAGTTTTCTTTTTTCTTTTTTTCTTTTGTGGGGGGGGGGGTTGTTTCTAGACAGGGTTTCTCTGTGTAACCCTGGCTGTTCTGGAACTCACTCTGTAGACCAGGCTGGCCTCGAACTCAGAAATCTGCCTGCCTCTGCCTCCCAAGTGCTGGGATTAAGAGCGTGCACCACCACCGCCTGGAGGAAGTTCTCTTCAACAATGTCTACATACTGCATTACAATAACCACAATTTTATTTCCAACACAGCTCAGGCTTAAGTTACAGAAAAGCTTTTTGTTGCTTTGTGGGCGATTTAGAGTTCTTTGCTTCCTACTAGTATTTAAGCATATCACATCCTGCCTTTATTGACGTGAGACTGGGATGGCTGTGAAGCTGTGTGGTGTACACTTGATGAAGGTACAGTGCATGCACAGGCAGTCCTTAGAGTGCTAACCATGCATGCACCATTGATTTTCCTTGGATCTGCCAAGCCAACAAAAACATGATACTTGTATAAAACTTTCCACCTTCATTTGGGGAAATGGCCACATACCACCAAACACAGGACTGTGGCTGCGAGAGAGCAGCTCCTTTTCAGCTTCTGAGATTATTTTAGCTCAGGATGTAAATGAGAGCTTATTAAATTTCGCCGATTTAGCCGGGTGGTGGTGGTGCACGCCTGTAATCCCAGCACTTGGGAGGCAGAGGCAGGCGGATTTCTGAGTTCGAGGCCAGCCTGGTCTACAGAGTGAGTTCCAGGACAGCCAGGGCTACATAGAGAACCCTTGTCTTGGGAAAATAAAAATAAAAATTCGCCAATTTAAAGGATGGCACTGCCTGTTGAAATGTCGAATGACGCCCTCAATTTTAGGCATTTACCCTTCTTTTATGAGGACAGCGTTTTTTATTTATTTTAGCAGTTTCTGGTTTGCTTTTTGTTGCTATGATAAAACACTGACTAGAAGCAATTCTAAAAAGGGGTTTCTTTGGCTTAGAGATCCTAATCAACCATTGAGGAAAGTCAAGATCTGTAAATGAAGGCTCGCTGTCTTGCTCAGTAGGCTTTCTGATACAACCCAGTTCCCCTTCCCAAAGGCTGAAGCCTCCCGCGTCAACCGATAGTCAAGAAAACGCCCCTCAAACACCGCAGTCCGGTCTAATGAAGGCAATTCATGAGAGGGTCCCCATTTCCTGGTGAATCTAATTAATGTCAAGTTGACAAAAAATAACTAGTACAAAGTAGACTCTCGTCCTGATCCCCGTTTCTACTTCAAATAAACTTTGTCTAAACCGAGTGTTGTGAGTTTTCTGCTACGTACGGTGTATCCTGAACAGGATAATAGGTCCGTTTCAGAAAATGTACCTTAACTTTGGACTTCTGTTCTCTGTGATAGTTGAGCGCCTTAAAAGAGAATGCGTCTCTCGGGAGAAGTACCCACACACTTGGTTTTAAGCATTAGAGTCGGGGTCTTCCAAGAATCTCTGAGGCGAGATCTCGTAATACGAACACAGCACGGCGTGATTCGTAGGAAACGAAGGTAGATACTCGTGGTCTCTTCCTAGGAACATCCCATTACTTCACTGCAGACATAATTTGATAGACGAGCTCGAATTAACAGTGGCCGCGAGTTCACACTGACTAACGTGAGTGCAAAAGCCGGCACCCGCGAGCGGGGGAGGCGGAACCCTCCGGTGGGGACTGGTTTGAGGAGGGACCGGAAAAGGCGTAGCTCCTCGTCGCGATGTGGAGAGGTGGAAGGCTGAGCTCTCGTGCGGTTCGTCTCCTGGAAACGCTCGGGTCTGGGTGCCCCAGCGCGGTGGCCGAGCCTCCTGGCGTAGCACCGTGGTCGGGTGAGTGTCGGCGCGGAGCTGCTTCCGCTCGCCGCGGCGGCCGGTGGCGGCTCTGCGCAGGCGCGGCCCAGAGCGGCGCGCCGCCCGGCTCCGAGGGGTCGGTTTGACCGCGGTGCCGCGGCGCCGCGTCCTCGTCCTGCCGGACCTCCAGCCCCGGGTGCCGCTCGCTCTAGTGGCCACAGCCGTCCAGTTAGTTCCGAGACGCCAGGGAAGAGCTGAGGCCGCGGGGGCGGTCCCCGCCTGCCGCCGCCGCCGCCGTGTAGCCTGCGACCTTTGCCCCGCTGTCTTTGGGTTCCATGAGCTCGTGCCCGGGAGCCGCCATTCGACCTGCTGGAACCTGGAGGGGGTTCTTGCTTTCCTGACCGAACCAAGAAAGACCCACCGGGCAACCTCCTAGCACTGTCTAACCATTTTATTGCTCAACTATCTTACTGACCCCGCCAAAGAATTTAAGGCAATTATGCTCTTGATTGGCAAATAAGGTAAAGAAAGCAACATTGCATTTGGTGCTATAGATTTTGAACTCTCAAGTAGTAAACAGAAAATTAGGTTCATCCTTTACATGAAAATAACTACTATATGGTAGAGACTGGTACGTTTGGGAATTTTAATATGAGAGTAGCAGCAATAAAACCTACCTAAATCCTACTGAAAAAAATAATTAGGATAGTTTAAGAGAGCAAGATATAAATAAATATTAATGAACTTGGAGATCTAGTTGGAAGTACAATTCCAACTTTAATTTTCTGGGTAGATGATTTTATACTATTTTATTAGCCTTTTATATGCTTTTATTGTCTTTATATACGTTTATATCTTTTATTGTCTAAACTTTGTCCTCCAGAACAATCCGAGCCGTTGTCCCAGAGATTCAGAACAAACCTTTTAATGTGTGCCTTTTATAATAAAAATTAAATAAAAAAAGAACCAATAAAACTATACGTTTTGTAGGAGGAGCGTCTAGTCTGTGTTTGGAATCAGGGAGTCTTAAATGAGATGGTAGAACAAGTGTCATTAGAGGACAGGAAGGGAATACATGTCAAGTTACACACTGTGTAGACAGGGTTGGCCTCAGAAGACCCACCTGCCTCCGCCTCCCGGGCTCTTGTGGTTGGCATCCACATGGATGCTAGAGAATCCAGTCCAGCTGCTCTGGAAAAGCAGCCAGTGTTCTTAACTGCCGAGCCATCTCTCCAGCCCTCTTCGCCCATTTTAAAAGACAGGCTTTTGGCTTACAACAGGCTTGGCTGATTGCTATTTTCTTTAAGAGCTTAGAATGTATTTCATCACATGATTTCTTGTGTTTGAGGGTTGTTGATCAAGAGAGCTGGAGTTCTCACGTTACCCTCATGTATGGTAATCTCCCACGTGCCTTTGGCGGCTCTGGTGACATGATGCGCTTGCTTTAATTTGTGCTTGTCTCGAAATGTCCTCATGTCACGTCAATCTTTACTCTTCTGGCGTGGGTGTGGGTGTGGGTGTGGGTGTTCGCTTGCATCCCTAACTGTGGACCACAGGCAGTGTGTGCCTGATGTCCTTACAGGTTAAAAGGGAGCATCAGATTCCCTAGGACTGTACATACATATGGTTGGGCAGTGCCACATGGATGCTAGAGAATCCAGGCCAGCTGCTCTGGAAAAGCAGCCAGTGTTCTTAACTGCCGAGCCATCTCTCCAGCCCTCTTCGCCCATTTTAAAAGACAGACTTTTGGCTTACAACAGGCTTGGCTGATTGCTATTTTCTTTAAGAGCTTAGAATGTATTTCATCGCATGATTTCTTGTGTTTGAGGGTTGTTGATCAAGAGAGCTGGAGTTCTCACGTTACCCTCATGTATGGTAATCTCCCACGTGCCTTTGGCGGCTCTGGTGACATGATGCGCTTGCTTTAATTTGTGCTTGTCTCGAATACAGTTTTGACTGTATAGATGATTTGTGCATATTTTTCTTCTTACCATTTGTAATATTGTTTCTTTACTTTCGTTTTAAAATACTTCTTTTTTACTTTTAATTATGTGTGTGGGGGGGGCAGGAGTGTGTGCACGTGAGTGTGGGCACCTGCAGAGGCCAAAGAGGTAGTGTCCCCTGGAGCTGGCGTTACAGGCAGTCATGAGCAGCTTGTTGTGGGAACTGAACTCTGCAAGAGCCGTGTGTGCTCTAAACCAATGCTTTGCAGTTTTTAAGCAAATCATTGACTATACTGTCATGGACAGGTTTTTCTCTAGTCACATCTATTTGGGGTTCCAAGTCTGCAAATGTGTTTTGAATATCTGTTTCTTTCTGAAGATTTGAGGAATTTATTTCCTCTGATGCCAATGAACGGATATTCTGTGTGATTGGTGTTCATCTCATCTTGTTCTTCTGGCCAATGATTTTTAGATTTCTTCTATCAGTTGTATCTCATTTTAGGTCTTTTCCTTATTGACATTTGAATGTAGTGTTGGTCACCCTTGGCCTCTATCCCTAATACTCTGCTTGATTCTACTGATGATGCTTTCCACTGTATTAGTTACCTACTTGTTTATTGATGTTTTACTTTCTGACATTTCTGTTTGTTTTTTGTTTGTTTGTTTTTTGGGGGTGGGTTGGTTTTGTTGCTGCTGCTGACCTTTTCATCCATGTTGCTATTTTTTTTTTTTATCTATTTTGCTGGCTTTTTCCACTCTGTTGTTGAGTTTCCTCTTTTGGTCCTGTATTGGGTTCATCTGTTTATTTGTATCCTCTTTGGGTCATTGATCATTTTCATAAGAACTCATTTGAAATCTTTATCTGGCACTTGACTCTCTTTAGTATCTTTGGGTTCTGTAGTTGGAGTATGGTCTTTGGGTGAGGAATGCTGTCTTGCTTTCTGATGTGCTGTGATTTGCATATCTGTTGGTTTGGATATCTCTTCGGGGTTGGGGGTATCTTCTTACTGAGTGATCTCCTTCTGAACACTTAATCCCCACCACCACCACCACCCCTTGGCAGAGGAAAGAAACCTCAGTGGCAGCAACAACAGCAAACCGTACAATCTACAGAAGCACGTATAAAACTTAATTACAGCCCATTGGTACATCACCAGTAGACACAGCACTAACGATGGAAAATCTTTCTTTCTTTCTTTCTTTCTTTCTTTCTTTCTTTCTTTCTTTCTTTCAAAGATTTACTTATTTATTTTATGTATATGAGTACACCGTAGTTGTCTTCAGACACACCAGAAGAGGGCATCAGATCACATTGCAGATGGTTGTGAGCCACCATGTGGTTGCAGGGAATTGAACTCAGGACCTTTGGAAGAGCCGTCAGTGCTCTTAACCACGGAGACATCTCTCCTGCCCCAGAAAACTACTTTTAAATGTGCTAAGTGTGTCGGAGTGGTAAGTGAAGAGGCATAGGAAGAAGACAGGAAAGGAAAGAAGGACCTGGGTAATCAGACAGAAGGATAAAGGAGGTGTTGGATGTCAGGGAAGCTAAAGAAAAAGGGCAAAACAATAGAAAAACTAAAAGAAGAAAAGGGAAACAAAAAAAAAAAATCAGTGGCAAAAGCATTCAAAATTACATAAATGTCAAGATACATACATACATATATATATGTATATGTATGTGTGTGTGTATGTGTGTGTATATATATATATATATATGTATATATATATATATATATATATATATATATATATATACTTTTAAAGCCAGAATTTGGAAGGTGGCTCAGCACCTGTCACTCAAGCAGGGCACATAAGCATAGCTCCAGAATGCACTAAAGACCAGTTGGAGTGGCTCATCTGTCACTCTGCAGTGGCAGGTGGGGTGGCTCTGGAGGTCACTGGAGTCAGCCCAGCCCAATGAATGAGGACAGGCTCCATTAGAGACTCTGTCTTAAAAAATCAGAGTCATTGAGAAAGACTATGCACGTGTGTGTGTGTGTGTGTGTGTGTGTGTGTGTGTATGTGTGTATGTATGTGTGCTGGCTTCCACATGCACACATATGTACACACACACACACACACACACACACGCATAGACACATACTGCATACACACATATCCATGTATAGCATCAGACACGGCACACAGGTGCATACACACAAAACTTGTTTTAATGTTATGTAACGATTTCTTCTGAGTTGAACCATTCCTTGCAGGGATGAGGGAGGGGGAGCATCCTAAGATTCCGGAGCTGCACGATTCTCACAAGTCAGGAAAGCTGGAAGGAACAAGAGGCCCCTCGCCGAGGTTACAGAAGCAATAAAGATTGCCGAGAGACCCTGACCCACTTGCCAGCCACTTGCAACCCCTGCAGGGAGCTTTTTTGGTTGCAACAGCCTGAGTTCTTATTCATTTGGGGGCGGGCTTTTTGGTGCGACAGCTCCCCTTTGGTGATTGGCTCCTGCTCCTGTAAGTAACCCCTTACCGGAATCCCTGTAATAGTGCTGATGAACTCAAGGCTTTGCTGGTTGGACTTTGGGGACAATAGTTACTTTGGTTTGTAGCTGGCTCCCTATCTTAAATACATAGATGGATGTCACCAAGACACATGGCACCCCCGGAGGGACCAAGAGAACCGAGGATGAGTTGGGTAGGATTGGCTGCCTGGCCCCTGCAGTGGATGCTGAGATGTGCAACTGAATCTGATCTGTGTAAGGGTGAGGCACCCGAGGGAGAAGTTCCAGTCAGGCTAGCCATCCCCATGAAGTAGAGTGCCTCCTTACTGTAGTGGTGCTTACAGGCCTCGTCAGACGGGTGACAGAACATGTGACCAAGGCTGAGCTGTCTGGGGGTGGAGCATCTTTGTAGGGAATTCCAGCATGGCCATCTTTCTGTACTTGGTAGGGTGGCATGTCTTCTTGGATTCTGCCTCTAGTTATGGGAATGTCCCCTGTAGCTAGTCTTTGCTGCTTTGTGGATTCTGCTTTTGCCCCACCCTTTATTCCCCCCGGTTTCATGCCCTAGCACTCGGTAGGAGAGATACAAGGTTAGAGGGGAAAGAGGAATTGGGAAAATCCCTGAACCTACTTATTTCTTTTCTTTTGTTTCTTTGACCACAGCTACTAACAAACCACAGCCAACCTCCCTAAATGACCACCAACTTACCCTCTTGGGGCCTGGGTCCTAGCATTTATATACACTCTGATAAGTTCCCAGAATTCCAAACATCATACGGTCACAGAGACTATCTGTAGCTGGTGAAACCATACCTCTGCTAGAGCTTGAGGCAAATCATAGTCCCATAGCCCCACGCCTGGCATTAAAATGAAAACAAATTCTTATAACATTTCTATGTGTGTGTTTAAAGACACCAAATTCCAAAATTGTCACTACAGCCCCCCTAAACAGCTGGTGGGGTGAGAATATTTCCCAGTCCCCGAAAGAGGGACATATGGGTTGTGATCTTGAGCATCTGTGGCTTCGGCCTTTGTTTTGGCCAATACAAACATGTATGCGAGGTTCAGGTATCTTCCAGAAAGAACTTGTGGGAGTAAGGGAGGAATTACAGTTTTCTTTTGAAAAGCAAGCCAGCAAACCCTCAGACATGCTGTCCAGCCTCCGTGTCAGGCACTGACTGGGAAAGGAAAGTGCAGAGAGAAGAGGGCTGGAGGCACTGGCACAGCATTTCTCACAGTTGGCAAGATTCAAGAGGAAGTGCAGGGCCGCTGTGGGCTGAAGGTCCCTCCCTTGGATCTGAAAAGTTGGAACCCCTGCAGAGAGTCACATCACAAGAAATGCTCAGGTAAAGGTGGTGTGAGATAGCCTTTGGGCCCAGTCTTAAATAAGAGAAAGACAAAAATCCAGGATAGCGCATGCAGATGTGGGCCTTAGGGATGGCTGCATGCAGGAGACCATGCAAGGCAATATTCTCTCGACTGCGTGGCTTGGAAAATATTTTGTTCATTTGTTTGTTTGAGTCAGGGTCTCACCATGCAGTTTTGGGCATCCTGGAACTCATGTAGACCAGACTGACCTTGAATTCAGAGATATACTTGTCTCTGCCTATCAAGTCCTGGGATTAAAGGTATGTGCCACTACACTCAGCTCTAGAAAAGACTTAAGCAAGCAGTGAAAGATCCTCTCACAGTCCTACAGCTGCATGAGGATGGATGGGGTTAGTTTGAGTGCTGTAGAAACAGAGAAACTAAGTAGTGTAACTATTCACCCTTTCTTTAGACAAAAGCCATATAACCTGAGGCAGTGTGAGAAAAGTCCGTTCCTGGTGGACAGACCTATTACACACCATTAGGAATACTTGATTTTCCCCTGTTAAGATCTCCATGAAGATCAGGAAGGACATGCATTACTAGGGAAGTTAGAAGAAGAGAAGTGTATTGATGTCCAGTTCTTCAGGGTACACAGAACTATGTTGCAACTTTAGAAAGAAGTTGACTCAATCTTAGCCATTTTGACTAGTGTGAGGTGAAATCTCAGGGTTGTTTTTATTCTCATTTCCCTAATGACACTGAACATTTTTTAAGGTGATTCTCAGCCATTCAAAGTTCTTCCGGGTGAAGATTCTTTGTTTAGCTCTGTACCCATTTTTAATAGGGTTACTTGGCTCTTTGGAGTCTTAACTTCTTGAGTTCTTTGTAGATATTGGATATTAGCCCTCTGTCGGATGTAGGGTTGGTGAAGATCTTTTCCCAATTTGTTGGTTGCCATTTTGTCCTTTTGACTGTGTCCTTTGCCTTACAGAAACTTTGTAATTTTATGAGGTACCACTTGTCAATTCTTGATCTTAGAGCATAAGCTATTGGTGTTCTGTTCAGGAACTTTTCCCCTGTACCCATGTCCTCAAGGGTCTTCCCCAGTTTCCTTTCTAAACTCAGGAGACAGCAGGTCTTGGCGAGGATGTGGAGAAAGAGGAACACTCCTCCACTGCTGGTGGGAATGCAAGTTGGTACAACCACTCTGGAAATCAGTCTATCGGTTCCTCAGAAAACTGGGCATGATACTTCCAGAGGACCCAGCTATACCACTCCTGGGCATATACCCCGAGGATTTCCCGGCATACAATAAGGACACATCCTCCACTATGTTCATAGCAGCCTTATTTATTTATTTATTTATTTATTTATTTATTTAAGATTTATTTATTTATTTATTTATTTATTTTATGTATATGAGTGCACCGTATCTGTACAGATGGTTGAGAGCCAGCATGCGGTTTCTGGGAATTGAACTCAGGACCTCTGCTTGCTCTGGTCCTGCTTGCTCCAACCCCACTCGTTCTGGCCCCGCTTGTTCCGGCCCAAAGATTAATTTATTATTATATGTGAGTACACTGTAGCTGTCTTCAGACACTTCAGAAGAGGGCATCATATCTTGTTACGGATGGTTGTGAGCCACCATGTGGTTGCTGGGATTTGAACTCAGGACCTTTGGAAGAGCAGTCGGTGCTCTTAACTGCTGAGCCTTCTCTCCAGCCCCAGTAGCCTTATTTATAATAGCCAGAAGCTGGAAAGAACCCAGATGTCCCTCAATGGAGGAATGGATACAGAAAATGTGGTATATTTACACAATGGAATACTACTCAGCAATTAAAAACAATGAATTCATGAAATTCTTAGGCAAATGGCTGGATCTGGAAAATATCATCCTAAGTGAGGTAACTCATTCACAAAAGAACACACATGGAATGCCAGTCATTGATAACTGGATATTAGCCTAGAAGCTCTGAATACCCAAGACACAATTCTCATATCAAATGATTCCCAAGAAGAAGGAAGGAGAGGGCCCTGGTCCTGTAAAGACTTGATGCAGCATTGTAGGGGATTGCCAGGACAGAGAAGTAGGAGGAGGTTGATTGGGGAACGGGTGGAAGGAAGAGGGCTTATGGGACTTATGGGGAGGGGGGAACTGGGAAAGAGAAAATAATTTGGAATGGAAACAAAGAATATAGAAAAAAATTAAAAAACAAAAAAGAAGTTGACTCAATAGGGGTTTAGTGGCTTTGCTGAGTCCTGTGATCCCCACAAAGTCGGATAGACTTTGGGAGCCCTGAGTGATCACGTCTGGCATGTAAATTGTTTGTAAATGCGAGAGCCAGAGATGATGAAAGAGAAAGGAAACTCACCGTCCGCTCGCAGTGAACTGGGTCCTGTTCCAGTTCCCTGAAAGTTAGTATCGCAGATTCTGTGTCCAGCTGGAGTTTCTAAGGAGAAAGACGGATGAAAAGTCGATGCTTGGGAGTTTTTGGAAAGCTTTACAACTGACTGCCAGTTTACTAAAGCGTTACAAGAAGAGGTGCTACAGGCATGTCCCCCTGTACCCTTTGCTAAGGAGGAAGGAGATGTCCTAGAGTTGCCTAAACAAAGGCCTTATCTAGGGTGGAGTCGTGGCTTTACTTGGTCTGCTATTTCGGTACGAAAAACAGTGAGCCGTGGTGAACACCATTGGCTCCCGATATGGGCTGAGTAGACATTTGTTTGTGTCTCCACCAGAAAAGTTTTGCATATCAGAAGGTAAAGTCAAAATACTCAGTATAGAAAAGGGTAATAAACAAAGGATAAGAAAACTGTCTGGCCCTGACTGGAGAGAAGAAGGCATAAATAGAATCAGACAAATGGAAGGAAATGACAAGCACACACAGAATAAAAAGAAGAGGGCTGGAGGGCCGGCTCAGTGGCTGAGAGAGATGGCTGCTCCTGCAGAGGACCTGGGAGTGGGTCCCAGGAGCCACGTGCTGCCTCACAGCTGTCTGTAACTCTAGTTCAGGGGATCCGATAACCTCTTCTGACTCCTGTGGGCGACAGACTGATGTGTGGTGTTCATACATTCAAACAGGCAAAACATACATGTGAAGCAAATAGAAGAACAAGAAGATGATGGAGGGACAGTGAGACAGTCAGATGGCTCTGGATACCAGGCCTAACGAGCCAGTCCTGATCTGGGTAGGTTTCTGGGACCCACATGTGGAAAGAGAGAACCAACATGCACATATATAGGTGTGCACACATGCATGCGCACACACACACAGAGACGGGGGGGGGGGAGAGAGAGAGAGAGAGAGAGAGAGAGAGAGACAGGGAGGGAGGGAGAGGGAGAGAGGCAGAGATTAGGTATATATTTTGACCATATTCCCTTCCCCCAACTACTCTGAGATCTTCCCCACCTCCCTACCTCATATTCTTTCTCTTTCTCTCAAATAAATAATTAAAAGCAAAGCAAACATAAACCTCAATAAGACAAGAAAAACAAATGAACCAAAACAAGATAGGGCCTGTGTGCAGCACAGGCTGAGCGCCAGCTTGGAGTCTCCTCCAAGTGAGTGTCAGCCGCCGCTGTGCTCTACAAGACAGACTGGTTGCATTGCCTGGCCTCCCAGGAGAGTCCCGTGGGCGTCGACGACAGGGCTCACTGGCTAGGAGCACTTGCCCCTGCGGAGATTCTCAGGTGGAGCTGTCAGAGCCCGCTCGTCTTCAGAAGGCTTGGGTCTATGAATTTAGTTCCGGTGGAGGCTACACAAGAGTTATTCGGTCTGTCTTTCTGTATAGTCTGTGCGCGCTTGAGAGACTGTAGATTCCCTTTCAGGTTGGGTGGAGTGTTTCACAAACCCAGTTATCTGTATTGCTTAACAGCGTTCTGTTTGTATCCTTGCTGTTTTTTTGTTTGTTTGTTTTTTGGGTTTTTTTTGGTGCTTGTTCCACTCACTGAGGATGGTTGGCCCTTTGCTATAGCCGTGGGTTGGGTTTTGTTTGTTTGTTTGTTTGTTTTTTGTTTTGTTTTTGGTGCTTGTTCCACTCACTGAGGACGGTTGGCCCTCTGCCATAGCTGTGGGCTGTTTTTTTTCTCATTTCAGTTCTGTCAAATTGCTTTATTTGTTTTGAAATTGCACTGTTTTGTAATACACATATAGGATTGCTCTATCTTCTTAGTGGATTGTTCTTTTGATGTGATTAATGTCATTTTTGTCTCTAAGATACTTTATCTAAATATTAATTGCACAATAATTTGAATAACCTACTAAGTAGGTCTATGTAAATCTGAACATACAGACTATATGTTTTTATTTTAGGATATAATTATATGTCCGTTTGTCTGCCCATCTACCAATAACACACACACACACACACACACACACACACACACACACAGACTTCTGTTTCTCTGTCAAAAGCATATCTAAAAAACCACTTGAGGCAGCTAGCGTGGAACTGACAGAATCTGAACTAGTTTTGACAATCTAGAAATTAATATTGTAATGTAAAAGATGAAATAGTTTCTATTTGAATATATTTTGCAATTTTTTTTTAATACAACCTAGTGCAGATATAAACAGTTGTATGGATTGGAGCGATGATTCATTGGTTAGGAGCATTTGCTACTCTAGGAGAGGACTTGAAAGTATATGTAACTCCAGCTCCAGGGGCCCAACATTCTTTTCTGGCCTCCACAGGTACCTGCACACACACACACACACACACACACACACACACACACAGAGTAACAGATTTTACATATTCATTACTTAATTTTGATAACTTAAATTTTTAGATGGGAAAAAGTAAAACCTTTCTTTTATTTTTTTCATTAAATCCCAAATTAATGCCTTTGTTATCCCAAAGAAACTCCTCTGTTTATCATTTGCCATACACGATAAGAATACCATATAAAGTTCCTGAGCTGTGCTGACAGCAGGGGTCGCACGCTTCTCTCTGGCTGTAACCTTCCTTTTCTACTTACTCAGGGGCGCGGCTCACCAGGAATCCACAGCTCGGGCCGTGGGAGCTCCGTGAGCACAGGACCATGTGCTTTAGATCCTACAGGGTGGCTTCTTCCTGTTTGACCAGAGTGAAAACTTGCAGGTGAGTCTGTTTGTTATCCTAGGAGAGATTTACATATTATGTGTAATAACAGTTTAGTATTGATTGTGTTTAGTAAACTTGGACAGTATGTTAAAGCTCATGTGGTCTAATTTAAGTCACTTTTACTTGTTTAAATAACTTTTAATAATTATTTTGTAATTTTTAGGTTTGGAAAACTTCAAGGTCACCTAAAAGGAAAATATAGCGTATTAGCCTTGAATGCTATTTACTTAAATTCACAGACAATTTTTATTTTTTTAAGATTTATTTATTATGTATATGAGCACATTGTAGCTGTACAGATGGTTGTGAGGCACCATGTGGTTGCTGGGAATTGAACTCAGGACCTTGGCTTGCTCTGACCCCACCTCACTTCAGCCCAAAGATTTATTATTATTATATGTAAGTCCATTATAGCTGTCTTTAGACACATTAGAAGAAGGTGTTAGATCTCATTACGGATGGTTGTGAGCCACCATGTGGTTGCTGGGAATTGAACTCAGGACCTCGGCTTGCTCTGACTCCACCTCACTTCAGCCCAAAGATTTATTATTATTATATGTAAGTCCATTATAGCTGTCTTTAGACACATTAGAAGAAGGTGTTAGATCTCATTACGGATGGTCCTGAGCCACCATGTGGTTGTTGGGATTTGAACTCAGGACTTTCGGAAGAGCAATCAATGCTCTTAACCACTGAGCCATCTCACCGGCCTGGAAATTTTTATTTTTAATGAAGATTAGACACATTTCTTTCAAGTTCGCCAGCCCACTTCCACCCTGGAGAGTGCCTTTTCCCCCTTAATAACCCTTATCAGTTAGGGTTTCCATTGCTGTGAAGAGACACCATGACCATGGCAGCTCTTGTAAAAGCAAACCTTTAAACGGGGCTGGCTACACTTTCAGAGGTTTAGTCCGTTATCACCATGGTGGGAAGCACGGCAGCGTGCAGGCAACATGGCGCTGGAGAAGGAGCTCAGAGGTCTGCATCGGACAGCAGGCGGCAGGCACTGAACTGTCCTCAGCGCCTACCTCCTGCTCACACACTTCCTCCCCCAGGGCCGCACTTACCCCAGCCAGTGCTCTCCTGGGTGGACCGAGTATCCAAACACGAGACTCGAGGGGGCCATTCCTATTCAAACTACTACAACTCCCCACCCCCATCTCTATACTAACGAGAAGATAAAAGACATGGAGATGGCTTTATTTCTTCACAATTCCCTTGTGATGAAACCAAACACAAACACACTAAGATGGTTGTAATGCTAAGTCTATATAATGCTAGGTAGTAAGATTAAGTCAGCAAATTGTGTGTTTAGACTTTATAAATTAGTTTTTAATCTTATGAAAAATACTTTCCAGTACTGGTTAAAATTGACTCTACTTCTCAGTGCACACCTGTATGGACCACCCTTGTGTCTTGTAAATGAACACCTTTGTGACTGGGTACAGGTAAAACTATTCTTAGCCAAAATAGCAACTACTTAACTCTTGTTATCCTTTCTAAGTTAGTCCTGATTACTGAAGCTTTGCCTTAATCATAGCTAAGGATTTCTATTTGAAATTCCACCCATATTCCTAAAAAAGAAAAAAAAAGTGATACTTGAATTTAAGTTTTTTAAAATTACAGGGTTTTTTTCTTATTTGTTTAGTGTGTGTGTGTGTGTGTCTGTGCGCTCGCGCACGCGCGCGCAGGGAGGTGAGTCTTGGATACCATGACACCCTTGCAAAGGTCGGAGAACAACTTGTAAGCATCTGTTCCCGCCTTCCACCACACAGGTCCCAAGGATCAGAAGCCAGTTGTCAGGCTTGGTAGCAAGTGCCTTTACACACTGAACCATCTCACGGGCACGTGGTGTATGAATTTAAATTACAAAAAGAATGATGACCGCAGACGTGCTCCTAAATGTATCCGAGACAGATAGCGAACATCAGAGTGGCACTGTTTTTTATGACTTAAGAGTCTCGCCATCTTTTGCCAAGCAGAACTTTGGAGTTCGTCTGCCCGGCGCGGACGTGTGCTTCAGCGTTGTCTAATCTTGCTTTGCTTCCCCTTCCCATGAGACTAAAGGATTGAAAACAAATTATATGTTTTTTTTTCTCACCCTTTTTCTTCAAATTATCTATTTGACAATTATCTCCTGAGAAACAATGTTCTAGTAACTGTACTCGTCACTGGGAATAAAATGAGACATAAGACTAGCCCGGATGGTTCCTTCTTAGTAGGTATGCTCGTGAGTCACAGGCGTGTCTGGTGACTGTTCAAGCCAGGAATAGGTACAAAGCCAGGTAGAAGTTAAAATAGGAGAATGTGAGCCACAGTTGGGCACCAAGGAAGATTTTTGTAGATAACATTGTACTTAAAATAAGATTTGAGGAATGAGAGGCTTAGGTACTTAGTATAGGAAAGAAAGGGGTGAGGGAAGACGGTCCAGACAGAAGAAACAGCACACACAAGGCGGCGCGTGAGGAAAGAGTGAGCGTAGCCAATCCACAGGCAGCATGGCCACCGGGGAGGAGCAGGAGGAACTGGGGTTGAAAAGAAGGAAGCTGGGGGATTCAGTCCTTCTTAGAACAGGGGACAATACTCACAGCAGGACAATCGGAGACAGAGTGTGAGGCAGAGACTAAATAAAAGGCCATCCAGAGACTGCCCCACCTGGGAGCCATCCCACATGCAGTCGCCAAACCCGGACACTACGGTGGATGGGGGAAGTGCTTGCTGACCGGAGCCTGATATGGCTGTCTCCTGAGAGGCTCTGCTAGAGAGGCCAGTACAGAGGCGGATGCTCCCAGCCAACCATTGGCCTGAGTGAGTGCGGGCTCCACGATGGAGGAGTTAGAGAAAGGACGGAAGGAGCTGAGAGGGTTTGCAGCCCCACGGGGTGAGCAACAGTGTCAACAGGACAGGCCTCCTGGACCGCCTGGACCGCCAATCAGAGTGCACATGGCTTCGGCCGGCCGCATACGCGGCAGAGGATGGCCTTGTTGGACCTCAGTGGGAGGAGAGGCCCTTGGGCCTGAGGGTGTTCGATGCCCCAGTGTTGGAGTATGCCAGGGCGGGAAGGCAGGAGTGGGTAGGTGGGTGGGGGAAGGAGGATAGGATCGGGCATTTCTGAAGGGGAGACCTGGAAAGGGGATAACATTTTATGTAAATAAAAGAAAATATCCAGTAAAAGAAAAGAGAAAAAAGGAGGAAGCTGGGCCCTCCGTAATGCTGAGCTTCCTGTCATGCCAAGGATTGTCGTCTTTCCTTTAATGACACTGGAATCCTTGAAAGCATTTTATGTGGGGAAAGAAATTAACTAGATTTTTTTACTTCAGAATAATCTCTCAATAGTTCCTCACGGAAGTGAGATGTATGGAGCCAGCAGACTCGTTAGAGGAGTGGCAGGCAGGAAGGAGATGGTGGGGCTTGGTGCGAGCCGTGGAAATGGAGGGCCGAGGGCAGAGTGGTGGGCTGGCTTGTGTTCAACCACGTTCCCGAGTTCTCTGAACTTTCCTCAGCCACAGAATGAAGTAATAGTACTGTTGTCCAAAAATAACCAGCATTCCGTACGTACTCAGCAAGTGATATAGTTCCTGTTGTTGTTATTATTGTTATTGTCTTAAATGTGACCCCAAAACAGTAGGCATTGTCCTCACAAGCTTGTGAACATATATGGACACGTGATTGTGATCTTAAAGTATCAGAAGTGAGCCATCTAGAATCCAGCAAGTTAGAATCTTTCTATAAAACATATTCTGGGAACAGTTTTAGAACAGTGATGTGCTTGGCTGTTTGTTTCCATCCGCCAGGTGCCCTTGGAAGAGATCACACAGTACACAAACAACAGTTGACAGCAGGGAGGTCAGAAACTTCCTGGCCCTGGCTCACGCGTGGTGGGACGACTGTGGCAAGTTCGCGCCTCTTCATTCTATGAATGACCTGCGGGTGCCCTTCATCAGGTAACGCCCGGCACGCCCTCTGAGCCGCCACTTAGCGCCCTTCACTAGCATTCGGTCACTCTCCTTCTGCTCTTCTGATATTCAGAATTTTACGTTTTAGGGTTGCTTTGAAAATTAGGGATATTTCTCATCATGATTTAAACGTGTTAGCGTTAGGTTCGGTAGTTAAGAACTCTTGGGGCTCACACAGGGTTTGGTTCCTATCACCCACATCAGGCCGCTTACAACCAGTCCAGCTCCAGGGAGTCTGACATCCTTTCTTGGCTTCCAAGGGCACCCTGGGCTCACACTCACATACCCAGAAACATAGTTTAAAATTAAAAAAATAAAAAAATAAAAAATCTTGGGCTAGAGAAATGGCTCAGCTTAAGAGCGCTGACTGCTCTTCCAGAGGTCCCGAGTTCAGTTCCCAGCAGCCACATGATAACTCACAACCATCTGTAACGGGATCTGATGCCCTCTTCTGGTGTGTCTGAAGACAGCTGCAGTATGATCATATACATAAAAATAAATAAGCCGGGCGTGGTGGCGCACGCCTGTAATCCCAGCACTTGGGAGGCAGAGGCAGGCGGATTTCTGAGTTTGAGGCCAGCCTGGTCTACAGAGTGAATTCCAGGACAGCCAGGACTACACAGAGAAACCCTGTCTCAAGAAACCAAAATAAATAAATAAATAAATAAATAAATAAATAAATCTTTTTAAAAAATCCTTAAAGCCATTAACTTGTAGAAACAATACTAAAACCCCAGGATGCTTTTACAAGTTAACTTGAAACATCTTGGGCCCTGTTAGGTCCGTTAGAATTCAGTCCTGATGAAACGGAGCTAAAGTGCTGTGACTTGAAGGTCCTTTCGCAGCTGCTGCTCTGCAGTGGCCTTGGGGATCTGTAGACAGTCCTGGTAAAGGACATACTGCAGGGACAGCTTGGCTCTCCAGACTCTTCTGAGAGCTGCCATTGACGGGGCTTCAGTACCAGCCTTTGGAACCTGCTGAGATACCTGAGATGTGGACCAGGCATTGCAGTGGGAGGTAAAGGAAGGCAGGGGTTGAGAGCGTTCGCCGGTGATGCAGTCTCTGTTTCAGCAAATCTTCCGGGGGAGTCAGCATGGAGTCAAACAACTGTAGCTTGCTTATTTATTTATTTATTTATTTATTTATTTATATGTGCAATGGTGTTTCTCCTGTACGTGTGAATGTATGAGGGTGTTCGAATCTGGAGTTACAGACAGCTAGGTGCTGGGTACTGGGAATTGAACCCAGGTCCTCTGGCAGAGCAGTCAGTGCCCTGAACCCCTAAGCCTTCTCTCCAGCTCCCGTTTATTTCTGTATCACACAGAACAGGTCATCTAACACGATGCAAACCGTGTGCACGGGCTTGGATTTTTACCTTCGTCATAACTAGAAGCCATGAGAAGAAAACAATATGGTTTCTGTGACTGAGGAATGGATTAGATTTCATTTGAAACAGATTATTTCCTATAACATCCTGAAGTGATCTACTTAGCTAATGTCTATTATTTTAAGAAACTAAGATGTTCATTTTATATATAGATGTGTGTGTGTGTTTTAGTAGATGTATAACTAAATTTGTATGTCCAATTTAAAGCTTAACTTACAATTCTATACTATAAAGTATGTAACAGATTATATAGGTTCATGTGAAAATATGTTTGTGTACGTGGTAAAGCATAACTTATTATGTAGAATAAGTTTACTTGATTTTGGTGTTAGTATACATAGTTACACATGAAAAAGCCCCCCTAATTTAGAAGATTAAAAGACACAAAATAAAGAAGGATTATAGATATCGTTAAATAAATGTGGAACTCTCATCTGCTTTTTTAATCTGTGAATAATGCATGAACTTATCCTAGAAACTTCTGAAAACATAGTCAGCAGAGGCTTTACATTTCCATCCCTTATGTTGAGACAGTTTGATTGAAAAAGTATTTGAATAAAATTAGGTTCATTTGAAATTATTTCTTTAGATTATTACTAGAGCATTAATGCTAGATTATCTCAGAACCTTGATTATTGAAAATATACAAACTAAGTAGATCATTTTATTCTTAAAATAAAAGATTGCTTATAGAAACTTCAGTGAGGACTCCGGACTAGGCATGGTGGCGACACTCCTGTGACCCCAGAACTCAGGTGTCTGAGAAAGGAAGATCGATCGGGAGCTCCAAGAGTGTCTAAGCCTTGCAGTGAGCTCCTGTCTCAAAGTAGGACAGTGAGAGAAGCCAGTTAAATTCAACGAAGGTGAACAGTCCCGTGAAGACGGTATACTTTAAAGCCTTTTGTTGATAAGATAGTTGTCTGCTTTTACATATTTTGAAATTTTATTTTAAAGAGACAATCTTTTGAAAACAAGTGCTACTCACCATCCAGGAAAGCCTTTATCTGGGATGAAGATTCTTGATGTTGGCTGTGGCGGCGGCTTATTAACGGAAGTAAGTGCCTCAGAGAGCCTTTTCCATTTGTCACGCACGTGAGAATGTTTTCATGTGCCTAATAGTGCTAGTAAGAGTAACTAAGTTCTTACATCATTCAAACAATAATTAAGTAGATCCCATCAGGATGTTTACAGAAATAATGCATGTCAAATGAACTCCAACTCATTCTTTTAACAGCTTAAGAATTTTATTCATGCATTTAATGTGTTTTATTTAATCAAAATTTTGTTATTTGGGGTAAAAAAATGAGAAATGGGTTTCTGCTTCATTTATCCTTTTAGCAAATAATATTTTTAGTGGATAGTACTAATTTTAATATTATTGTAAAAGGTCTGTTTTCAAAATGTAAAAAAAAATTTTTTTTCTACTGAAGTTTTTAGATTTTGTTTTTAATATTGCCCTTTGAAACATGGACTAGCAGTTTTGACTTACAGAAAATTTTAATTAAATTAATTTTTAACAATTTCATGAATGTGTACTATATTGACATTATTTTTCTCCCCTCCCTCTCCTCCCTCCAACCCTCTTCCCCATGTCTCCCATATCAAATCTATTGCCTCTTTTAAAAAATTATTATTGTTAAACATATGTATTAGAATGAATATATGAATACAACCTGATGGTTCTGTTGATTCTATTTAGTGTTGCTTGAATGTTTATGTTTTTAGGGCCCACTACGTATTGGAAAACCAATTTGGATAAACTTTGTCTTATTAACAAGGGTTCTGTTTTCTTCTTGACCGTAACAGTTTTTATGCCATTAGTCTCTAGGACGACTAGGAGCTTCAGTTGTTGGAATCGATCCTGTGGATGAAAACATTAAGATAGCACAGCACCATAAGTCCTTCGATCCAGTCCTGGATGAGAGGATACAGTACAGAGTGTGTTCCCTGGAAGAGACTGTGGACGAGAGTGCGGAGTCTTTCGATGCTGTTGTGGCGTCTGAAGTTGTAGAGCACGTGAACAACCTTGAAATGTTCGTACAGTGCTGCTATCAAGTATTGAAAGTAAGAGCTGCTTCTGGTTTGCTTCTTATAGTGTGTATCCGCCGCAATGCCTTGTGCTGGGACAGTCGGCAGCTCAGCAAGTGGGACCGGAGAGACGCTGAGGAAGAATGGCTAGGGCCTGGTGTCTCCGCCAGAGGTGACTTCCGCCCCTGTGTCGCCTGCAGTGGCAGGTCTTCCCAAAGTCTGACGGGGCCTTAACGCTGCAGTAATCTATGGCCTATAAATATTTTTAAAGATTGAAAAATTATGCTTATGGGTATGTGTATGTGAGTGCTGATCCTGGCGGAAGCTGGAGCTATCAGGCCCTCGTGGATCTGGAGCTGCAGGAAGCTGTGTACTTGCCAGTGCAGGCCCCGGGATGGGAACTTGGGTCCTGTGCAGGAGCAGTGTGCACTCTCAACTGCTGGATCGCCTCTCCGGCCTTGGTCCGCGGTTATCTCTTTAAAATTTGCCTGCCTTTATTTTTTACTATGCGTGTGTGAGTGTTTACTTTCACGTATGTCTGTTTACCATGTTTGCATTATCCTCAGAGGCCAGGAGAGAGTGTGGGATCCCCTGGGGCTGGAGTTAAATATGGTTGTGAGCCACTGTGTGGGTGCTGGAAATCAAACCCGGGGTCTCTGGAAGAGCAGCCAGTGCTCTTAATTAGAGTGTTCCTCTAGCCCCTGCTCACATATTTTAAAGAAAAATTTATTTTATTTTATTTCCATGTATTGAAAATAGATTTTTTTCCTTGCATACTGTATCCTGATTATGGTTTCTCTCCCTCTACTCTTCCCATTTCCCCCCCCCCCCCAGATCCACTCCCTGTCTCTTACTGAAAACAAACAGGCTTCTAAGGGACAATTATAATATGATATGGTATGATATATGATATGATATGATATGATATGATATGATATGATATGATAAAACAAAAAACTAACACATCAAACTTGAACAAACAAACAAAAGGAAAGGCACCCAAGAGAAGGCACAAGAATCAGAAACATACTTGTTTGCATATGCAGGAATCCCACAACAACACTAACTGGAAGCCATAATATATACACAGAGGACCCGTGAGGCTCTGCTACCTCCATTTGCTTTTGATGTCCTCTGTCGCCTCTGAACCTTAGACTCTCTGCCGTCTCTTCCTCATGCTTTCGGAGGGAATTATGATGGAGACATCACAGTTAGGGCTGAGTGTTCCGAAGTCCCTCATTTTCTGTATAAATCTGGCTGTGGCTCTCTGTATTTGTCCCCATCTGCTGCAGGAGGAAGCTTCCCTGATGATGTCTGAACAAGGCACTGATCTATGAGTACAGCAGAATGACATTAGGACTCATTTCATTGCTGTTTGGTTTTTTGTTTGTTTGTTTGTTTGTTTTGTTTTTCCTTTAGGTTTTGGTTTTACCCTAGGTCCCTGGGATATCTAGACCGAAGTCCTTGGTTACCTAAGTAGTGTTGTATATGGGTTCCATCTTGTGGAGCGGGCCTTAAGTCAAATCAGATATTGGTTGGTTCCTCCTCCAAACGTGGTGCTACCATTGCCCTAGCATTTGTTGCACACAGGACACTGTGTAGAACAATGCACGTGTGGCTACTTAACCAAGTATTTGGTATTTGCATTTCTCTTTTGGTATTGTGCAAAGTACCTTCCTGTATCAAAGACACTAGTTCATAGGGAAGAAGGCTTTGTATGGCCCCAGCTGGACTTCTCCACCTTCAATGAGTGTGGGAGTAGCTTGCTGTCAGTTTGTGAAGAGCAACCTAGAGTCTTGGCAACAGCTTGGGTCGTTCTGGGAGTCTTGTGGGACCTCTTTGACCAACAAAAGATGTCCATTTGGAGCTCTGACCTCCCCCATGATTTGGTGATTTTATTTAACCTGCTTGTATGTGTGTGTGTGTGTGTGTGTGTGTGTATGTGTGTTTAGGAAGTTTCTACTATGTTAGATTTCTATTTTATCCCCCAGATTTCCCTTAATTTTAACTGTCTCTCCCTGTCTTCTTTCCTTCGTCCCCCTCTCCCTGTCACCTATTGGGCCTCCCATTCTAGCCCCTCCTCCCATCCATCCTATTCTCTTCCCTTTCCTAGTGAGATCTATGTGTGCCCACTAGTCCCTTACTGTATACCCAACAATATACTCTGTGTTTCTAAGGATTGTAGCTTGGTTATCATAGACTTAATGATAACACAGAGCTAATATCTATACATTTGTGTTTCTGGGTCTGAGATACCTCCTTGGGATAATTTTTCCATTCATTTTCCATTGACCTGAAAATTTTATGATCTCATTCTTTTTAACAGCTGAGTAATATTCTAGTGTGTAAAATCACCACATTTTCTTTATTGATTTTCCTGTTGCAGGACATCTAGGTTGTTTCTAATTTCTTATCATTGTCACTAGAACAGCAATGATCATGGTTAAGAAAGTATCTCTGTGATAGGATGAAACATCCTTTTGGTATATCTGGATCTTGAGGTAGGTAGAGTCCCATTTTTCTGGGGAACTGCCACATTGATTTCCATGGCGGCTGTCCCAGTTTGCACTCCTGCCAGCAACGAATACTCTCCCGAGTCTCCAGGCTTACTTACTGTCATGAGCTATCAGCAGAACACTAACAAATCCATGGAAACTGAGCAACCCACAACTGAAGGAGAATGGGTAAAGACAGATAGTAAGAAAGAAATTGAAGGCTTTCTGGAATTGAAGGAAAATGGATACAACTCCTTTTGGATGCAATTTCTTTTCCCTTCTAGAGCTTTCAGGGGTGCTGAAGTTGTTAGAGAAGAAGAGAGCCCGGTGTGGCGCAAGCCTGTGATCCCAGGATTTTATGTAGGCTTAGAACTGCTCTTCATTATGTCCTCATCTCTCTCTCTCTCTCTCTCTCTCTCTCTCTCTCTCTCTCTCCCCCTCCCTCCCTCCTCCCTCCCTTCCTCCCTCCCTCCCTCTCCCTCTCCCTCTCCCTCTCCCTCTCCCTCTCCCTCTCCCTCTCCCTCTCCCTCTCCCTCTCCCTCTCCCTCTCCCTCCCCCCCTCTCTCTCTGTTTTAGTTCTGGGATTAAACACATGCATTACCACCCAGCTTAATTTCTCTCTTGATATCTGTCTTTACTCATTTTTCACTCAGTAGTAGTTTCTTCAGTTCCCATGAGTTTTTCAATTTTCTGTTGCTTCTGTTGTTGATAGCCAGATTTAATCCATGATGGTCAGATAGGGTGCTGGATGTTATTTCAATTTTCTTCTGTTGAGACTTGATTTGTAGCTGAGTATATGGTCAACTTTGGAGAAAGTTTCATGAGGTGCTGAGAAGAAGGTATATTCTTTTGTGTTTGGATGAAATATTCTATAGATATCAATTAGACTCATTTGATTTATAATGCCAGTTAACTCCAGCATTTCTCTCTTTAGTTTTTGTCTTGATAATCTGCCTATTAGTGAGAATGGAATATTGAAGTCTCCCACTATTAGTGTGTGAGGGTCAGTATTTGATTTAAGCTGTAGTAGTCCTTAATAAACTTGGGTGCCTTTGTGTTTGGTGAATAGATGTTAAGAATTGCTAAGACCTCTTGGTAGGTTTTTCATTGATTAGTATGTAGTATCCTTTCCCATCTCTTCTGGTTAGTTTTGGTTCAAAGTCTCTATTGCTAAATATTAACATTTAATATTTACATTTTACATATAAATATATATGTTTATATATAAACTTTTATATTATAATTTTAATATTAAATATTAAACGTTAATAATAGCTTGCTTTTAGGTCCATTTGCTTAAAATGTGTTTAACTTTGATGTTAAGCTGTGCTTCTTAGATGCAGCCAAAGGATGGATTCTGTTCTTCCCTCCATTCTATTAGTCTGTGTCTTACTGGGGCATTGAGACCACTGATATTGAGAGATATCAATGAGCAGTGCATTACTGATTCCTGTTATTATTATGGTGGTGGTGGCAGTGTGTGTGTGTGTGTGTGTGTGTGTGTGTTTCCCTTCTTTTGATTTACTAGCCTGGGATTATCTATACCTTGTGTTTTCTTGGGTGTGGTTAACCTAGTGTTTGTGTTTTCCTTCTGGCACCGTCTGTAGAACTAGTTTTGTAGATAGACATTTCTTCTATTGTGTCTTCAGTGCATGAGCTTCTTCTCTCTTCCATTTCTTGCATTGTGTTGGTGAGGCTTGCCTCTGTGGTTCCTGTTTGAGTTCCTAAATTTGTCATTTGCAGATTTCCCTCCATTTGGGTTTTCTGTTTTCTAATTCCAATTTCAGGTTTTGAATTGTTTTATTCACTTCTTTCCACTGTTTGTGTCGTCATAGATTGTGCTAAGGGATGTATTTATTTTCTCTTTATGGTCCTCTGTTATATCCATACAGGCTAGTCTAAGGTCTTTTCTTGTGCTTCAGTTATGTTAGAATACTCATCTCCTTCTGAATTAGGGTTGCTGGCCCCTAGTAGAGACATATTGTTCTGGATGTTATTGGTTGAATTTTTACACCAGCACCTAAGTGTGTGGAACTGGAAGGTTGTCATTCTAGGTGCTGATATCTGCTCTTGTCTTTGCTGGGTGGGTGTTTTGTCCCTTGGTTTGTTTCCCTTCTGGTTCTTATGCAAGTGTGGTGTCTCCTGGGATCCCGATAGGTGTGGCCCCTGGGGTACAGGTGAGATGTGTTCCTAAGCATTAGACGCTGACACAGACATGGGAATGAGCTAGGAGTGCGTTGGTAGAGTCTGGGGTCCACAGGAGGGAGGAGAGCAGGATGATCCCCCAGGCTCTGCTTAGCCCTGAGACTGGGGTAGAGAGTGAGCTGAGCCCACAGTGATGCCTCAGAGCTGGGGAATGAGACTTGGAAGAAAGGAGGGAGAGGTGGACATCTGCAGTTGGCCTGCCTGCTTTGCTGGCCGAACGTCCCAGGAGATGCAGCGAGTGGGATAGGGAAAAAGGAGGGAAATCTGAATACTTTTGTCAGAGATTACTTGTTGGTAATGCTCCTTAGCACAGGTCGTAGATGTGAATGCTGTACCAAGCACATTTGACTTAGCCGCTGAGAGAAAATAGGGAAGTCTCACCCAGACTACTCCATTTGTTAGTCTCTCTCTCTCTCTCTCTCTCTCTCTCTCTCTCTCTCTCTCTCTCTCTCTCTCCTCACCCTCCCTCTCTTCTATTCTCTTCTCTTCTCTCCTCTCCACTCCTCCCCTCTCCTCCCCTCCCTTCCCTTTCCCTCCTCCGCTCTTCCCTTCCCCTCTTCTCCTCTCCTCTCTTTTTTTCTTTTCTTTTACAAACCACTCTCAGAAGTAAGCCCCACGCCCCTCAGTAGCTGACCAACACCAAAAACCTCAGTGTCATCTTTGGAGGTCCTTTGTTTCAGGGCATTTTTTATTTAACGTCACAAGTCTTTTGCGTATATATTATGGCTTCCAGTTTTGGTTTTTGTGGGATTCCTGTATGTGCAAACATGTTTTTCTGTGTCTATATGTGTGTCTTGTGCTTTTTCTTAGGCTCCTTTTCTTGGTTGGCCATTGACATATTCTGATTATTTGTTTTTTATTATTTTATTTTAGTTTTACTCCTGAGATGCTTTTTTGTTTTTTAACAAGGGACAGAAAGGGTGTGGATCCAGATTGGAAGGGAGGTGTGGAGGATCTAGGAGGTGGGAAAACAGTAATAAGAATATATTTTATTATGAACAGTGGTGGTGCACACCTTTAATCCCGGGGATCAGGAGGCAGAAGCTGATCTCGCTGAGTTTGAGGCCACCCTGGTCTACAGAGTGAGTTCAGCCAGGGCTACACAGTGAAACTTTTGTGTTGAAAAATCAAAATAATAATAATAATAAGAAGAAGAAGAAGAAGAAGAAGAAGAAGAGAAAAATATATGCAAAAAATCTTTCAACAAAAGAAAATATAAATGTAGACATGTATCAACCCAGATAAAGTATTAATACATACAAAAGAATATATATACATAAATAAATGTATATGTATATATAGCAATAAGAAAATTTTGAGCTATGCTTGATGTATAGATTTAGTGACTGTGCCTGTATTAGATTACCTATAATAACAGATTTTCCCAAGAGAGAAAAATGCTATTTTGGTAATTATGTTATATAGCTACTTCTGAGTCTTAAATGCACTTTATTCATTCAGAGAGCAGGAGAGTGTGGACCTAGCCTCTGCGTAACAGTCGCCCCTAACTTCCGCTCACTCCCGCTGTTTTACTTGTGTTTCTTCTCTTTAGCCTGGCGGCTCTCTGTTCATTACCACAATAAACAAAACGCAGCTGTCCTACGCCCTGGGGATCGTTTTTGCCGAGAGAATTGCAGGCATTGTTCCAAAAGGCACTCACACGTGGGAGAAGTTTGTTTCACCTGAAAAGCTAGAGAGTATCTTGGAACCAAGTAAGTGTTTAACTTGTTTTCCAGTTGTTGAGGCCTGTGAACCTGTCATGCATGTATAATTATTAAACGCATAATCTAGTATTTATTTAAGCAGGTTACTATTTTCTTTTTTTCAGATGTTAGTTTTCTTTCTTTTTAAAGATTTATTTCTTTTATGTATATGATTACACTGAACTAATCCTCAGACACCCCCAGAAGAGGGCATCTGATCCCATTACAGATGGTCGTGAGCCACCATGTGGTTGCTGGGAATTGAACTCGGGACCTCTGGAAGAGCAGTCAGTGCTCTCAACCTCTGAGCCATCTCTCCAGCCCTGGTTTCCTTTCTTTAACTATGTCTTAAACTCTTTGAAACTGTAGTTATCAAATGGATACCGTTCTGACTTGCACTCAGCCTTGAGCAATGAACCCTAAGCCCTTTCCTGGATAATGTAGTCTCCATTGGTTAAGGACGGGCGGGCGTCCGGGTCTGTGCCACTTGTTCAGTGAGCCCTGCTCATCTCCATGTATCTCACGACTTTTCCTGCCTCTTCTACACTCCGATGTATTTAACTTCCATATCACTGCTTATGTATTTCTGGAACCTACATCAGTGCCTTAGACTCAGCACAGCAGATGTCAGAGTTGGTGTTTGAACCCATGACTCTGCCTTGGAGTGTGTATTCTCACCTGCAGTTAAGCATGACCAAGCATGACTGCAAAGCACCTTTGTTCATTAAGTTGGTTACTTTATGTTACTATGAAGAGTGACTGTGTATGCCTGTGGTTTGAACGGTAAGTGTTTATTGAATCCAAGTTTTTTCTTTTTCTTTTTTTCAGATGGTCTGTCGGTTGAAACCGTGGCAGGAATGGTCTACAATCCTTTCTCAGGTTTCTGGCATTGGAGTCAAAATACCAGCCTTAACTATGCAGCCCACGCTGTGAGATCCAGGGCTCAGGGACACCAGGGGCCTGCTGAGTCTGCTTTCACCGGGGAAACAGAAGCACCCCACGCTAATGCCTCCGCTAGCCCAAGTGGGCATGAGGAGCAGAAAAGATGAGATTCCTCCCAGGACAGTAGTAAACATGCTTGAAATTGTGTTGTTTACAAAGTAAAAAAATCTTACTCCTTTTTGGGAGAGATTTTGAAGAACAAAAGGTCAATAAAAATATCTAAATCAATGGAGAAAAGTTTCTGTGTCACCTAAGAGACACTTTGAGGAATTTTCTGGTGAGGTTTTGTCAAGTGTGCGTAAGGAGTTTCCGTCTCTATGCTTTTACTGGAGAAACATGTGTGTTCATTTCATTTTACATATAGGCATTTCTCACATGTGTAAACAGAAACAAGGGCTGCTATTTGTTTATTTGAACTGGAATCTCTGTTGTCTCCGGTATTCCTTCATTTTAGTTAACGATACAATGCCCTTGACTGATTAAAAACAAAACAAAACAAAACACAGCTGTGGTTTTTATTACTGATATTTGGGAGTACAAAATATATTTTAAACCTAGGGTAGTAGAGCACATCTCCCTCCCTCCCTTCCTCCCTCTCCCCCTCCCCCTTCCTTCCTCCCTTCTCCCTCCCTTCCTCAGTTGAGCTCAGTTTGTGTTGACCAACTTCTCTTGAGTATAGGGCCTACCCGGAGTGTGTGTAATACACCAGAGGTCGCAGCACTAAAGGAAATTCCTCGTTTACCAGCAGCTGTCAGACGCCAGTAGTGCATCAGCTGGAGGTGAGCTGCATTCTCCTCTATGTAAATGGAATACACTTTATCCTATAAAAAATGGGATTTCTGGAAATAAATGGGTTATTAAATATATGGTAGATTTGAATTTAAACGTTAAAAGAAGTTCAGGTAATGTTTTGTGTATAGGACTTGTGTATGTGGTTCTTTGGAAATGTTATGGTCCAGGGACAGGAGAGAGCACAGCAGTTAAGAGCACCGGTTGCCCCAGCAAAGGACCTGAGTCTTATTCCCAGCACCCCAAGATGGGCCACAGCGTCTATAACCCCGGTGATAGGGGATCGGACCCCATGGCTTTGGCAGGCACTCATGTGATATACAGACATAAATGCAGGCAAAATAACCACACATGTAAATTAGTAAAAGTAACTGGCAGCAGCTTGAATGAGAATGGTCCCCACAGGCTTGTATGTTTGAATTCCTGATTGTCAATTGGCGAAACTGTTCGGGAACAATTGGGAGCTACGATCTTGTTGAGGATGTGTGTCACTGGTGGTGGGATTGGAGGTTTGAGAGACTTATGTCATTCCAAGTGTGATCTCTGCCTCCTACTTGTGGGTCTGGGTGTGAGCTCCCCGCAGCTACTCCCAGCCACGCCTGCCTGCCTGCCTGCCGCCTCGCTCCCCGCCATGGCGGTGATGGCCTCCCATACCTCTGGCACTGTCAGCCTTAAATAAACCCTTCCTTCTGTAAGCTGCCTTGGCCGTTGTGCTTTATCATAGCAACAGAAAAGCAATTAGTGCAGTGACTTTAATTTTTAAGTTTTAAGGAGTTTTGTAACTTCCTTTAAAAATTTAGTTTTGAGAATTTTTTTTTCTCCAGCGATTATTTATGTACTTAAAAGAGCTGGAGTGAAATTTTTTCTCCTCTTGAGCTATGTGAAGCTGGCTTTTTCTCAAAGACCAGATGCTACGCAAGGACATCCTCAGAGTGTTTGCTGAGTGACGGAAGTGGAAACCGTGTGGTTCGTGCTGCAGCTAATTAAGAGCCCTTTTCACCACTAGGTTCACATGCTTACTGTCGACAAATAATAACAGTCTGGACAAGCATTCCCTTTGTTCTTAGTGTCATTTACAAGGACAAAACTGAATTTCCCACTAGAAGAGAGCCAGGTGTGGTACAAGCCGGTGATCCCAGGATTTAGTACGCTCAGGGAGCTCCGGGCCGGGATGAGCTCCAGCCGGAGATTCACAGTGAGACCTATGTCTTTAAGTGATTTATGTATTTTTATTTTATTTGCTTTGGTGATTTTCCTGCACGTATGCCTGCATGAGGGTGACGGATCCCCTGGAACTAGAGTTATAGACAGTTGTGAGCTGCCGCGTGGGTGGGTGCTGGGATGTGCAGACCCCCTGCAAGAGCAGCCAGCTAGAGCTCCCAACTGCTGAGCCAGCTCTCCAGCAGAGACATATTTTTTAAAACAAAAGCAACAACAACAAAAAAAAAAAAAATAGGAAGAAAAAAGAAGAGAAGAGAAAATTTTCTTCTGCATTATTAGGGTGAAAAATGTCAATGTTGTGACTCCATCTGACCCTTTGATTCTGGGCCATGGGGTGGCCCAGCAGCGCCTGCCGCCATGCCTGACAACCTGAATTTGATCCTTGGGACTCGCATGGGGACAGGAGAAACCTGACTCCCATGAGTGACCCTCCGACCCCTGTATGCACAGCTCGGCACATGTGCACTCGCACACTAGTGAACTGTGATCCCGAGTCAAGGCTAGTAGCACGCACTTGGAATACCAAACTTGGGATGTGGATTCAGGGGGATTCGCACTTCAGGGTTGTCTTCGGTCAGTGTTCTATTGGTGTGAAGAGACACCATGACCACAATAATTCTTATAAAGGAAAAAACCGTTTAACTGGGGCTGGTTTACAATTTCCGAGGTTTAGTCCATTATCATCATAGGAGGGAGCATAGAGCCTCACTGGCAGACATGGTAGCTGAGATTTCTACATCTGGATCTGAAGGAAGAAGGAAGAGAGAGACACGGCCTGGATTTAGCAGTTGAAACCTCAAGACCCCACACCCAGTAACACACTTCCTTCAACAAGGCCACGCCTACTCCAACGAGGCCACACCCACTCCAACGAGGCTATGCCTACTCCAACGATGCCACACCTACTCCAACGAGGCCATGCCTACTCCAATGATGCCACACCTCGCTTGTCAAATATAACCCAAGCATTGAAATAGGAGTCCATGGGGGCCATTCCCATTCAAACCACCATAAGAGTCATTTGTAGTTACATAATGAGTTCAAGGCCAGCCTGGATTACATGTGACCTTGTTTTCTTGTTTCTTTTTTCTTTTTTTTTTGTTTTGATTTTTCGAGACAGGGTTTCTCTGTGTAGCCCTAGCTGTCCTGGAACTCAGTAGACCAGGCTGGCCTCGAACTCAGAAATCCGCCTGCCTCTGCCTCCCAAGTGCTGGGATTAAAGGCGTGTACCACCACTGCCCGGACATGACCATGTTTCAAAACAAAACTTATAAGAAGAAGAAAGAGAAGGAGACTTATTTATAAGCTGAATTTTAGAAATGTTCTTTTTGTTAGTTAGATTTTTTTAATGCTTTTTAAAAATTTATTAATTTATTATTTGTAAGTACACCATAGATATCTTCAGACACCAGAAGAGGGCGTCAGATCTCTTTACGGATGGTTGTGAGCCACCATGTGTGTGTGCTAGGATTTGAACTCATGACCTTTGGAAGAGCAGTCGGTGCTCTTACCCACTGAGCCATCTCTCCAGCCCCTAGATATATTCTTTATTTACATTTCAAATGATTTCCCCTTTCCTGTTTCTCCCCTCCCCGAAAGTCCCATAAGCCCTCTCCCCTCCTCCTCTTCCCCAATCAACCCCCTCCTGCTTCCCTGTCCTGGTATTCCTTTAGGAATGTTCTTAATAAAATAAACCAAGCTACTTTAGTCTACTTGTTGAAATAAAAAATGTTGCTATTAAGAAATGTGTACTCAGAGACTGAGCCACCAACCAAAGAGCATGCACGGCTGGACCACCCCCCACCCCACCCCACACATATGTAACAGATATGTAGCCTAGTCTCCATTCGGGTCTCCCAACAAGTGGAGTCGGGGCTCACCCTAAAGTCTGACTGGAATCCCCCAACAGGGCAACCTTGTCTGGCCTCAGTGGGAGAGGATATGCCTAATCCTGCAGAGACTTGATACCTCAGGGTTGGGGGATACCCAGGGGCAGTCTGTGTGGCAGCAGACTGTGCCACCAGACAGAAGAACTGGTAAGGCAGTAGTAGCAAGTTCAGAGCCCTGGTAAATTTCATAATTGAGAACGACAGGAGTTCGAACTAGATCCTGACCAGGCTCCTGTCCTAGAGCACATGACCACAATACCCCCCTTAATAGGACCATGACAGCCGGTCACATAGTGTAGAACCTAGAAGTCTCCATGCTGATGAGGTCTTTAGATAGGCCCCGAGTTAGCCAATGAGCGCTCCTTCCTGAGCACCCTTCCTTCAAGAGGTACTTAGTCTTTGGTTCACCCTGAGTAAGACGTGTGCATCTTCATCCATCATGAATATAACGGTTTGGGCAAGCAAGGATTGTCTCCTTCATCAAGGACAGCCGCAGGGGGAGGCCTTCATCATACAGAGTGTGCCTAAGTCTACTGTAGAAGCCCCTGAACTCATGACACTCACTCAGAGGGAAGCCAGCTTCAGCCCTGTCCCGGGCTCATCACTGGCCAGCAGGCTCCAGTTCACAGCTCCTGGGTGTTCCCAGTGGTGTCTAGGTGCACAGGAGGCTAACTACAGCTTCCGCTGTTTACATCCGGAGAAACACAGGCTGTCTTAGACCGAGCTCTCGCCTCCCCTGAGGGGACAGTCCCAGGGAGGTGGAAATGTGTGTCTACACAGCGGCCCCACCCTCAGAGGAGAAGGGGAAGGGAAATGGGGGAGTGACTCTCGGGTGTGTGGGGGGACCAGGTGGGGGCAGCATTTGGCATAAATAAATAAATAAATAAATAAGCACATATAGAATTTGTGTGTCATTAATATGTATACATATATATTATTTTTAAGAAAAGGAATGTGTACTTTGAGAATTGATTAGAATGCTCTCCCCAAATATAATTTAGAAAGAGATTACTATTTCAGTTATTAAGTGCACATGTTCAGTGCTGAGAGTTAAAGATCATTCAGTGAAAACATTTTCTGTGTTTGACTCGGCTTCCTCTCAGATGAAGGGGTGAAATGCTGAGCCTCTGGGGGGATCTAAGTGGGACTTACAGCCACTTTCAGCGACGTCCCAAGGCTGCTCCCCACCTCCTCTTCTACCAGTTCAGTGTAGGCTTGAGTTCTGCGCCAAGTGGCAAACAGGGACCTATCTGCATTCTTCTCCATGCAGACATCCAGTTAGACCAACACTGTTTGTTTAAGATGCTTCCTTTTTTCCATGGTCTATTTCCGGTTTGTTATCAAAAATTATACATCTGTAGGTATGCAGATTTAGTCTGTGTCTGATTCAATTTCACTGATCAATCTGTCTGTCTTCATGCCAGTCCCTTGCAGTTTTTATTACTATTGCTCTACAGCATTGCTGAAAGTCAGGGATGGTGATAACTCTAGACGTTCTTTTATTGTACAGGATTGTTTTACCTATCCTGGGGTTTTGTTGTTTTTGTTTGTGGTGGTGATGGATTTCTTTTTTATATGAAGTTGAGTATTTTTCTTTCAAGAGCTGTAAAGAATTGTGTTGGAATTTTGGTGGTGATTACATTGAATCTTTTGCTTTTGATTGGATAGTAGATTGCTTTTGGCAGGATGACCGTTTTTACTGCATTAATTCTACTGATCCATTACATGGGAAAATCTTTCCACCTTCTGATATCTTCTTCAATGTCTTTCTTCAAAGACTTGAAGTTTTTTTCATATGGGTCTTTCATTTGCTTGGTTAGGGTTACCAGGAGATAGTTTATTGTTCTCTGTCTGTTTCGAAGGGTATTGTTTCCCTGAAAGGTATTTATTTCTCATCCTGTTTGTCATTTGTGCGTATGAAGGCTATGAATATTTATTTTTTTATTTATTTTAGTTACTTTTGGGTCCAGTCACTTTGCTGAAGGAGTACTTTATCAACAGTAGGAGTTCCCTCATCTGCAAATAACGATACTTTGATTTCTCCCTTTCTAATTTGTATCCCCTTGATCTCCTTCAGTTGTCTTATGGATGCAGTGTCTGATGGGCCTAGCATGCACGTTTTAGTTAAGGATGACTGTGAGCTTTTTTTTCTAACAATATTTTTATTGATTATTTGGGAATTTCGTACAATACACCCTGATCTCACTAGCTCCTCATTCCTCCCAAGTCCACCTTCCTATCCTTGTGTCCTTTCCCCCAAAAGAAGAAAATACACCAAGTCCATTTTGTATTGCCAGAATACTCATTGGTGCATGGTCAAGCTCCCAATGGCCAGGCCCTTAAAGATTACTGAGTCCTCCCCCAGTCCCCATTTTCTTCCCAGAAGACATCAACTGTGAAGAGCTGCACTTCACCATCGTTATCACAATTATTTTTTTGTTTTGTTTTGTTTTGTTTTGTTTTTTGGATTTGGTTTTTTTTCGAGACAGGGTTTCTCTGTATAGCCCTGGCTGTCCTGGAACTCACTCTGTAGACCAGGCTGGCCTCCAACTCAGAAATCACCTGCCTCTGCCTCCCAGAGTGCTGGGATTACAGGCATGCGCCACCACCACCCGGCTCGGCTCGTTATCACAATTTTTAAGGACTCTCTTCAGTAGCTTCCTGTCTGTATTGTTTCTTTTTTGGGGGCGGTGGGGGGAGGTTGTCACAGAGCCTTCACTGCCTCTCATTATCATGAGTCTGCAGTCATTGATATCTCTGTAAAAGAAGCTTCCTTGCCCATAACCAGCAGCAGCGGCATGGACCATGGACAGCTTCTGGTGGCAGCAAGGACCAGAGACATTAGCACAGCTTCAGGCCAAAGCACAGATCATGGACATCGGCATGGTCTCCCAAGGCAGCACTTAGCACAGGCACCAGCCCCCAGCAGCAGTGCAGACCCTAGACACTGACATGGCCTCCCGTGGCAACCCTGACCATGAATAGCATCAAGGCCCCTGAAGGCAGCCCGGACTAAGGGCATCTACATGCTTCAGGCCACAGCATGGATCACAGACACCAATACAGTCTTGGGTGGTAGCACGGATCATAGTCTTTGGGGGAAGCTTAATTTAGAAAATGAACCATTCTTTATCTCAGACACCTTGTTGTTCAGAGCCAGGTGATGATGTAGCTGGGCGGTGTTTCTGGGGCAGAGCGTCATGAGCTGCTGGTTGCTGCACACACCCTGCTGGCCCTCATTGGCCCTACTTGGAAACACCAATCTGTCCCACCAGCTTTCCCGCACCTTCGTCCATCAAAGTCGCAATGCAAAATATTGTGTGTGTGTGTGTATGTATGTGTGTGTGTATGTGTGTGTGTATGTGTGTGTGTGTATGTATGTGTGTGTGTATATATATATATATATATATATATATATATATATATATATATATATACCGATTTTTTCCAACCCAATTACCCGGTAAAAGAAATCTCAGCTCAGTCAGTAACAACACAAGCTACAAGCCTAGACTGGGCGGATCTCCCACCACACGACTCTCTTCCCATCTATGTTATTCCATATCACTTGCGGTTTCTCAGGCCACGAGCTTCTCCTCTCCCTCCTCTTCCTTTGCTCTCCCTCCTTCCTGTCAATCCTTTTCTCCTCCCCCAAAACTTCTCAGCTCCTCCCCCTCCTCCTTCCTCCTGCCCAGTCATTGGCTCTAGACTTTATTTGAATTAGCATCAAAATACAAGCCCAGGGCTATCCACAATATATATACATATATATATGTGTGTATGTATATGTATATGTATATGTATATGTATATGTATATATAATCAATAACATAATGAATATATTTGTTATATTATTATATAAATAACATATTTTATGTATTATTAAAAATATCTATGTTTGCCCAAACAGCTTTGCATACAAATACTTATTGCATTATCATCGGTCTGGCTCAAGGCTTCTGGGTTTTGAAGCACCGTAGATACTGGACTATTGCTGGGACTCACCCAGGATATCCTGCCTTTGCCCAGAGTCTGGGTAACCTTGCGCCTGGGCAGCACTTAAGGGGTAGGACCTGTGTGAGCTCGGGGAGGCTGCACACTGTCTACCCTTGGCACCGGCTGCCCTGCCGGCTCACCACGCTGTCCTCCCCGCAACAGGGCGAGCAGAAAGAGCTGCAGCAGCAGCAGGGCAGCTCCACGCTGCTGACTGGCCTAAGGAGCTGAGCCTCCTGGTGGGCCAAGGGCTGGTCCTACGCAGCAATGACTGCGTCTTTGTCTGCTGCAGCTGCAGCACACTTGTCTGTCCATCTTCAGTTTCATTTCTCTGTGCGTGCGGCTCTGACTCCCTCTGCTGTCTTTTGTTCCCCAATATTATGAGACCACTTTAAAAGCATCTTCCCATAAAACTTGTCATCGTCGTCTTCTTCTTCCTCTTCTTCATTTTCTTCTTCCTCCTCTTCCTCCTCCTCCTCTTCTTCTCCTCCGTCTTCTCCTTCTCCTCCTCCTTCTCCTCCTCCTCTTTCCCTTCCGCTCCCCCTCCTCCTCCTCCTTGTCTTTCCTAAGATACTGTGCACTCTGCAGACATCTCCTCTCCTGCTGCGTCTCCCCTCATATCCTCCGTGGGTCTCTCAGGCTCCTTGGAGCATCTCCGAGGTCTCTCAGGTGAGGTCTCTCAGCTGAGGTCCCTCAGGTGAGGTTCTCAGGTGAGGTCTCTCAGTTGCCCGTGGCCACTGCCATCTTGACTCTCCTCTCCAGGACTCAGTCTTGAACCTTGTAATCCTCCTGCCTCCACCTTTCAAGTGCTAGGATTACAGGCATGTGCTTATTTCCATCCCCCCCCCCCCCCGTTTTAGGTGGTGCTGAGGCTCAAACCCAGGCCTGAGTATGAGCACTCTGCACAGTACCAACTGATAAACTCCCCCAAGGTCTCCCTTAGGATCTTTTTCTTTCTGAGAATCCTACAGCTTTCATCAGAGTTGAAGGGTCTCTGACCCTACAGAAGTTATAAATATACCCTGAGTGCACATGGAGTTACCCATGGCCCCAGACACATCGGCAACAGAGGATGGCCTTGTTGGACAAAGGGAGGAGAGGCCCCTGGTCCTGGAAAGGCTCGATGCTGCAGTGTGGGGGAATGCCAGGACAGGGAATTGGGAGGGGGTTGATTGGGGAGCAAGGGGAGGGGAGATGGTTTATGGGACTTTCAGGGAGGGGAACCAGGAAAGAGAACAACATTTAAAATGTAAATGAAGAATATATCTAATTAAAAAAGAAAAATATATATACTACTTGACAGGGGAAAGAAAAGTACTGTATACCAACACTGTTGATTTTTGGTTTCTGTTTTTAACCCTCCCTTTATGTTAAAAAGCGAATATGAAGGCGTTAAGAGGCTGTGGGGACGGCTTGGTCAGGAAAGTGTTGACCGCCCAACCCCGAGGGCCTGCATTCTGAGCCCCAGCACCCGTCTACAAAGCAGGTCGCATGTAATGCCAGTGCTGAGCAGAGGAAATGGGAGGGTCCCCAGAGCCCAGTGCTTAGCCAGCTTAGCTGGCCACAGCGCCAGGTTCAGAAAGCGAGCATGCCCTTCCCCCACCCCACCCCCCCAAAAAAAAGAAAAGAAAAGAAAGAAAGGTGTAAAAGGTGTAAAGAAATTGAGAACACACACGCACAGTTTTGAAAAGCCAAAACTGGACTAGGTATAATCTTAGTCTTTAGAGATGGGGATAGATAAACTTTTTACGCTTCTGCTTAGACTCAGTTTTGTGAAAATGGGATCATAGAAGGCCAGTCTGGAATCATTAATATCTTAAGAATGCTTAAAGAATTTTAGCTCAGAGCAAATGATTTCTGGTTCTAAGTAGAGATAAATGGATCAATAGGTCAGTGGCAGTGTATACGGTTACATCGATGGAGAAATGATCAGGCGGATACTCACCGCCATGGGAATCTGGAGCTCACAGGAGTACATTTTGTGCAGTAGGACAGCCAAGTAGTTTGACTCCTGCCATTATCCACCTGAAACTTCGCGGGAAACACAAGGCACACCCTGTGCCCAAGCTTCCGATTGGTGCGCGGGCACCAAATTGTCAGTTCTAAACTCACAGCGTTCCCTGAGACCCCCGTGGTGGGGGCTGACTGGAACTCTTCCGGAGGTAGGAGCTTTCCTCCATGCCTTGGGTGACACCTGGCACTTCAGAGATCTGTGGGTTCGGATGGCTGGGCCATTCAGGAAGACTGAGAGTCGCACACCACCACTGGGCCCGGATGTCTGTTCTTGTAGAATCTCTGTACCTCTCGCTCTCCCCGATTCTGCCTACCCAGCTTGCCCCACCTGTCATTTTTCACAGACCCAGCGCTGTTTCACGCTGTGCTGAGTCTCCTTCCTTCTCAAGGCTTCCTTCACCTTCTCCCTTAACTGAAACCCAGCTCTTCCCCGAAGATGTGATTTTACGTTTCCTGTGGACCTGAGTTGGGCAGTGGATTTACAGACCCTTTTTTGCTCACTGCTGTTCCTTAGGTAAGACCTACGTTTCTCTAGGACTGAGGCCCAACTCTCCAATCTAGTACAGCTTCATTGCAACCCCACAGCCTCCTGTTTGGGCCGCTTCCTTATTTATTTATTTATTTATTTATTTATTTATTTACTATTTCCTACATTCTTTGTTTACATTCCAAATGATTTCCCCTTTCCTGGTTCCCCCCTCCCCATAAGTCCCATAAGCCCTCTTCCCTCTGCCTGTTCTCCAATCATCCCCCTCCCACTTCTCTGTCCTAGTTCTCCCCTACAATGCTGCTTCAAGCCTTTCCAGGACCAGGGCCCTCTCCTTCCTTCTTCTTGGGAATCAGTTGATATGTAAGTTGTGTCTTGGGTATTCAGAGCTTCTGGGCTAATATCCATGTATCAGTGACTGCATTCCATGTGTGTTCTTTTGTGAATGAGTTACCTCACTCAGGATGACATTCTCCAGTTCCAACCATTTGCCTAAAAATTTCATTAATGCATTGTTTTTAATTGCTGAGTAGTATTCCATTGGGTAAATATACCACGTTTTCTGTATCCTTCCTTATTTAAATATTTTTGTTCTTTGGACTGGGTCTGCCTGATGCCGCTTGTATTCTGATGCTAAACACTGGCTCCTCAAGCCCCGGTTGCACCCAAGGAGCAGATCCTTGCACACACCAAACGATGCTATGTGGACCTTGCTCCTCGGATTAACTGGTCAATAAAAGGCTAGAGCCTGAGACTGGGCAGTGGCGGGAGAAGGGTGGGACCTCAGGTGTGAGTGAGAGGGCGGCAGGTAGAGGGGAAAGAGGAAGAGAGAAGGTGGAGATGGAGGGGCTTCCACGAGAGCAGATGGGCCGTGACCACTAAGCGGCCAGGAGAAATAGCTAGTAACAAGGGACTTCATAGCTCGGGAATAAGTGCGGCGCTAACCCTGCCCAAGCGAGGCTTACAACTTGTAAATAAAATGCCGGGATTGTGTGTCTTCTCTGTGGGCTCGCTAGGATTATGAATTCTGTCCATAGCTGTTCTCCGTCTTAAGCCTTTATACATTGCTGACTAACACAGTGGACAGTCCTTGTGCTGTCACTGTCCTGCCTGGCAATGATGATAGGGCCACATCCCTAGAGGGTTCCGTCTCCACAGAGACACCGGCCTAAGATTCTTGATCAAATTTCAGTCCCTTGAAGATAGCCCCTCCTCTAGGCTGAGAGCTACGGACGTGTGTGACTGTCACACAGGGCCAAAGTTTCGCAGGAATCCTGAGTGAGCGGAATTCCCCATCCCACCTGACCCATCACTGGTTGATCACGGTCCCTTACCAGACTCCAGCCACCAGGCCAAGGCTCGTCGCCCTGACCTGCCTTCAGCAGATATCATCTCTGGCTAATTTTCTGTTTGCACGCTCTTTCCCACAGCTGATTCTTGGCCGGAAGGTTCCACTTCTCCTTGTATTCAGAACAAAGCTCTTTCTGTTGGACTTGAGACTGCAGAATCCCATGACAACCGGTCCTTACAGAAAGCCTTCCTTACTGCCTTTTATATATATCAGAGCAGTTCAGTGTGGCGCTACATTTGGTATTCCCAGCACTCCAGAAGCTCAAGCAGGAGGATTGCCATGAGTTACAGACCAGTGTCAGCTACATAGCAATTTCAAGGTTAGCCTGAGTTACAGAGTGCGAGTACGTGTAAATACACAAACCAAAGAAAATAAAATTAAAATCATGATTGAAAGTCAAAAGAGAGAGAAGAAAAATTTTTGGAAAGCAAGCTACATAATCTATACACTCAAACCAATTTACATGTAAAGAGTTTTCTTTTAATTACAAGCTTTATAAAACCCAATAGGCCAATGGAAAAGGAACAGGTAATTCACATAGCACTCAACACAAATGCATCTTTCAAAAATATACTTAGTTTGATATATAAGAAAAGCAGAGTTTTATTTTTTTGTTGTTCATTAAATTAATATTTTTTGAGACAGGGTCTCTATGTAGTCCTGGTTGTCCTGAGCGTTGGTATGTAGACCAGGCTAGCCCTAAACCTACAGAGATCTATCTGCCTCTACTTCCCTAGTGATGGGATAAGAAGGTATGTGTCACTACACCTGGCTTACAAATTAATTTGAAATTATATATAACACATATATTATGTGATATATGATATATATATATGTGTGGTATGTATACATTATTACCTCACTCCTCCTTCAATCTTTTCCATGTTCCCGCTTCCTCTCAAATTCATGTATTTCCTTATTATTTTTTAACTTTTCATTGATTCTTTTTTTTTTAAAGATATATTTATTTCATGTATGCAGATACACTGCCGTTGTCTTCAGACACACCAGAATGGCATCAGACCCCAATCCAGATGGTTGTGAGTCACCATGTGGTTGCTGAGAATTGAACTCAGGACCTCTGGAAGGGCAGTCAGTGCTCTTAACCGCTGAGCCATCACTTCAGCCCCTTTTTATTGATTCTTTGTGAATTTTCTATCATGCACCCTGATTCTACTCATCTTCCTGTCCCCTCATAATGTAAGAACCGAAAGAAAAAACGGGGTGCTTCTGCACCCCATGCCTCGGAAACCGGCACACCCCAAAACACTCACGAGAGACAGACCTGATGCAATTTCGCAAGAGGATTTTAATTTCCAGAGCTCTGCGGGGTTACTGTCTCCCCAGCAAGGTAAAGAAGTAAGCCCCCCGAGGACTGGCTTGCCTTGCCTTTTATAGACTTATAACAGAACCCGCCTACCACAAGCTTCTAAGCCAATCAGTTCAATCCATCCAAACTTGCCCTCTCTGACGACCTATCAGCCTCTCACGGAGGCCGGAAGAGCTAGTTAAGTCATTTCCGCTTACGTGGCCTCCACGCAGTGTCGCGCCCACCCTCCCCCACTGGAGTTGGAGATCCAGGTGCCTCCCACGTGCCCAGGCACAGGGGATTCCTAGCTTATAACCTAATCCTTTCAATATCTGCTCTCCTTTTTTGCAACCTCCCTTCCAATAGAAAACAAATCATGAAAACAACATCTGTGCCATCTTAGTTAGGATTTCTACTGCTGTGAAGAGACGCAATGAACAAGGCAGCTCTTGTCAAGGACAGCATTTGATTGGGGCTGGCTCACAGGGTCAGAGGTCCCATCCACTATCATCTATGCATCCATGCATGGTGCTGGAGGAGCTGAAAAATCCTTCATCTTGTTCTGAAGGCAGAGAGGAGAAGACTGACTCCCAGGCAGCTAGGACGAGGGTCTTAAAGCCCACATCCACAGTGACTCACTTCCTCCAACAAGGTCACACCTCCCAACAGTGCCACTCCCTGGGCCAAGCATATTCAACTCCCCCACCCCACCCCCAACTTTCTCTCTCTCTCTCTGTGGAAGCTGTGGTATGTCTCACAGTGTATCCTTTTGCCCAAACAGCTTTACTTACAAATGTCCGTTGCAATAAGTCACGGGTCTGGGTGGAGGCCTCTGCTTTCTGCTGTGCTGTCAGTTTGGGCCCTCACTGGGTATCCTGCTGTTGCCCCGTGTCATGGAGATCCTACAGCTTTGGTTCTGCAGAACCTACCCTTCATGTACAGCAGATCAAAGATAGTGTAGATGGCCGGGCGGTGGTGGCGCACGCCTTTAATCCCAGCACTTGGGAGGCAGAGGCAGGCGGATTTCTGAGTTCGAGGCCAGCCTGGTCTACAGAGTGAGTTCCAGGACAGCCAGGGCTACATAGAGAAACCCTGTCTCGAAAAACCAAAAAAAAAAAAAAAAAAAAAAAAAAAAAAAAAAAAAAGATAGTGTAGATGTTGGGGTGAGTCAACTCAAAGCCCTGGATCTTGGCCTGGGTGGCAGCTGAGTTGGCCAGCATGCCAGCTGTCCTTTGCCCACAGCACCAGGGCCAGCTTTCCTGCTTTGCTCAGGTGAGGGGCAGAGCCAGCTCTACCTTGTTGCCCAGGTGAGGTGATGTTCAGGCCTGCTGACCTGAGTGCCACAGCCAGGGAGTGGTGGGGCCCGCTCTCCTGCACCCTGTCAAGGGGTGGGATCTTTATTATTGTCTCACACACACACACACACACACACACACACACACACCCTGCTGAGCTCATCTGTTGTTGCTCATACGTTTTTAGGCCTGACCACTTTATATGGGATAGTCAATGAAAGGGCTCATCTCTAGGGAAGACTAACTCTTCCTGTCCCAGTGGCCCTTGATTGCCTGTGGCTCTTCATCTAGGGGCGGGGCCCTGTGAGATTCTTCCCACCACCCACACCGGCAGATCAGCCGTGTCGCCGGTGTTCCTGTCTTGTTTAGGTGGCCGTCTTGTTGAGACTTCAGGTGTCCAGAGAAGCACAGGTATTAAACCAGAAGGAGACCCTGGCTACTCAATTCTAACCAGGGAAGATCCTGAGTGGTAAGGGTAGAGATGATGAAGTGACACTTTTAGACCTATCAGGCGCACCACTTAGACAGGCCGGTGTGGTGGTGCTTTCCTTTAATCCCAGTACCCGGGAAGAAGAGACCCGCAGACTCCTGAGATGGAGGCCAGCCTGGTTTACAGATCAGGTTCCAAAAGCCAGGGCTACACACACACACACACACACACACACACACACACACACCTGAAAAACACTCTTCAAGTTTTGGCCTCCTCAGGACTCGGCCGTTCTCACCCACTGCTAAGGTCTGTCTTCCCACAATCTCTCTATTTAGGTTTGGTCCTCAAGATGACAGGAACCTTTACGAGGCACGGCTTGTTCTTAGGTCACCTAAAGGACAAACTGGTGCAGGACCTGTAGCCTGCCTGTGGGTTCCACACCCTTAAATGGACCACCTCATTCATCCGGCCTCAGTGGGAGAGGATGCCTCTGGTCCTACCTAGTCCTTCAGTGACTTGCAGGGTGTGTGTGTGTGTGTGTGATGACACTCAGATGGGATTTTCCCCTTCTCAGGGAAGGCGGAATGGAGAGAGGACTTGCATGAGGGGGCACTGGGAGAAGAGGAAGGGCTGATACTGGGTTGTAAAGTGAATAAATAAGTCTTCCCAGCTCTATGGTTAACCCATTTCTGTTTAACTATTTGTTTGAATATTTATTTAATTTTTGTTTTTGTTCTTTCCAGACAGAGTCTCTCTATATAGTCTTGGCTGTTTTGGAACTCACTCTGTAGACCAGTCTGACCTCAATATCAGAGACCCGCCTGCCTCTGCCTCCCAAGTGCTGGGATCAAAGACTTGCCCACCATGATGGGCTGCTCAGCTGTTAAGCTTCCTTCACCTGAGCTCACTATCTGGTTGAGTTCTTGCCCTGGAGTCTTAGGTTGTCTTTTCTCTGTAACTGGATTGTGTGTTCCTTTAAAAAAAAAATCTTGCCTCAAGTTTATTTGTGAAAACAGCACAGGACACTGGTCATCTGCAAATAGTGGTGGGTAGGCGTGTCCCAGCGGTCCATCTGTCTTCACACTGGCAGGAGCCTTTTCTATGGGGCCTTCATCGGGGCCTGGGCACCTTCGGGAGCCTGAGCTGGAGCTGAAGCCTGGGCCTGAGCTGGAGCTTTGGCCTCTGCCTTGGTTTGAGCCCTAAGCTTGGGGTGAGCGATGAAAGCCAGGCATCTGAGTGTGTGGCTGGGGCCCTTTGGCATCTTGGGTTTGGTGACCTGAGGCTTCACAAGGGCCTTGATGGCCTCTGTGTGTGGACTCACTGACTTTGCATTGTTGGCTTGCATCTTCTTCAGGCCTTTCTTGTTGTGCTTCTTGGCAAAGAGCATGCCCTCAGGAACTTGGGGTTGACCCCCTTAAGACTGAGGTTTCTTGATGTCCTTTCTGCGCCATTTGCGGGACTGGGTGTGTGTGGTGTGGCTATTGAGCTGGCCATGTCCACACAGTGACCCTCGGCTCCCACAGCGCCCGGGACAGGAAGAGAAACGATTGTGCTCCTTTGCGGAGATACTTTTCTAAGTGAGACTTAGGTTGACCTTGGATGAAAAGCTTTCATGGCTGACCCCTTAATGACCGTATCGGCTTTCCTTGGTCCCTCAAAGTGTACTTGATTCTTAGGTGTGTTGGCTTCTCAGTCTACTAACTCCTTTCATCCTATCTGGCTATAGTAATAATAATCTTTTATCTTCCATGGCATGCTAAAATTTAACCTGCATCCGATTAAGATGCCGGGTTGGTTTCTCTCGTGGGATTTTATTCGACCTCTATTTGCTTCTTGAAGATGCTCACTGTTGACACTCTCTGAACATTTAAACCATATTTGAGCCAAAGATCATGAAATACTCAATAATTTCCTGATACTTTTGAGTTGTGGATGTGAATTGCAGTAAGTGGCTCTGTGGGATTATCATATAAAAATTTGTCCCATTTCTAACTTGTTTCCTGGATATAAGATTATTCAGTATTGATTCTCTTTTGCCTTTCTGTATATAAGGCCCCTGCAGCTCCTTGGTAACTGGCCCAGGCTGGCATTCTGGTGACGCCCTCTGTCACTGCATTGGGCTGACTCCTGTACCCTTGCCATGGAAGTTCACATCTGACTACACATCCCGAGAGGTCAGTAACTCCCTTTGGGATGAAGATAGGGACCCTGAGTTCATGTCAACTTGGCTAGGGCCCCCTTCTCTATCTATGGTGGTAAATGATCTCTTGTTTTGTTTCTAGCATGACTGTACTACCTGTCTATTCTAAGGGGTGAAGCCCAGGAAATGGAAGCCCCTTTCATCAGCACCCCAATTTCTACTGTCTTGGGGATGGATGTATTCTTATATTCATACTTGAATTTTAATTGTGATGAATCTTATGTCTTGATTTATTTTCTCTAAACTAAAACTGCCCATGCTCTGGCTAGAGCACATGGTCTACGCTTAAGGATTTAAAAGACCTAGAACATTCCTTGCTGGTACAGAGCTGGCCTGACATGTTTAAGGCCCTAAATCCAATCCCTAATCAATCTCATCAGGGTTACCCCCGAGTGGGGAAACTACTGAATATACACAGTTGCTTAATTTACAAGTTTTCTGCACCCAAAGGGAGGGCGACCCACAAAACATGTATCAGTGATATCCTTGATAACGATTTCCAAGGTGGGAAGATTTTTCACCTAGATTACTTTCTGCTGTTCGTTGTCAAGGCAGACATCCCTTCCCCAGCATCCTGCCTGGGACCTAGACGTCTGTGCTTCCCTGAGTTCTTTAAAGCAACAGACACTCCCGACCTTAATCTGCCCGGGCCCAAGGTTCTATCCGGTGGCTCAGGGCAGGTGAGTCCGGCGCTCCACAAGGCGCCTGCGGGCGGGAGCGGGTGGAACCCAGGGCGGCGGCTCTGGGCTCGGCTCAGCCGCAGCGATCGCAGCCTCCTGCGCCGCCCGCCTCCCGGAGCCCCGCAGCGGCGGCCGAGCAGAGGCAGCGCGCCGTGGGGATGCTGGGCGGGGGCAGGGCGCGGGGTAGGTGACTTTATCCCGCCTCTGTTGCCCGGCCCAGGGGAGCAATGACATCACGTGGCCTTTTCCACGCGCCGGCACAAAGAGCGCCTGCGAGAGGCCTCGGCCAGGGAGGCCGGCGGCCGCGGCTGCCTCGCCGGGCCCCGGGGCCCCGCCAGCCCAGCTCTCCGCTCGCCGTCCGCATCCTTCCGCCGCCGCCGCCGCCGCCCGCGCCCCCTGCGCACCGCTGAGTCCGCCCGCCCGCTCGCCCGCCCGGGCGCCGGCCTCTTCCCATGCGGGCGGCGCGGGCCCTGGGAGGGGCGCCCCGAGCCAGCCGCGCAGCATGCACTGGGGGGTTGGCTTTGCCTCGTCCAGGCCGTGCGTGGTGGACCTGAGCTGGAACCAGAGCATCTCCTTCTTCGGCTGGTGGGCCGGGTCCGAGGAGCCCTTCTCGTTTTATGGGGACATCATCGCTTTCCCTTTGCAGGATTACGGTGGGATCATGGCAGGGCTGGGCTCGGATCCCTGGTGGAAGAAAACCCTTTACTTGACCGGGGGAGCTTTGCTGGCCGCGGCTGCGTATCTGCTCCATGAACTCCTGGTCATTAGGTGAGCCGGAGAGAGGGCCCCGAAGCGGGCGCTGACCGGGGCAGCTAACCCGGGTAGGGCTGGCTCGAAGGGGCTTCGGGAGCCAGCCCCTAGGTCCCGCCGCCCAAAGGTCCAAGTGTCCTCTCTTACCCTCTCCCACCTAAGGCGTTTCACGGTCACCTGGCCACTTGTGAGGGGCCATTTAGAGTTGATGGGAGAATTAAATTGGGAGGGGAAAGAAAGCATTTGCCTTCCATCATTTCGATGCTAAAAACAAAGTGCTCTGTGAGTCACTAGTGTTATGGATCAAAACAATCTGCTAAAGCCCATAGGAAGATTCTAACTGCAATCAATGCATTTGTAACAATAGAATAAAGCTCCGGAGAAATACTAAGGTACACGTTTATCAATGCCTAACTGGTTTATGGGGAATAATGCTGGAGTATGAGCTATGAACCTCGTCTTTACTTAAAAGGTTAGTCCTCCCTTCTTCCTCTCTATAAATGTCAACATTATTAAGAGGCTGCAGTCGCAGAAGCTTTGTGTAACCCTGTTCAGTTTTGATGCATCCTTAACGTGCTTACCTGCTTATTTGATATGGGACTGTTAGCACCTTGAGGCTTAAGTGCAGTCATTGTGCGAGCCTGAGGGCAGCCCTAGCACACAGGGCGCGCTCGACACAACAGGGAGTCTCCCTGGGCTGTAAACAGTTTCATGGCTGCCTGCCGCAGAATGTGTACAGGGCTGACTTGAAAATTACAGTAAATGGAGGACCCTGCTGTTGGTACTGCTAGTCCCCTAGATAGATCTTTAGTGCCGTAGGTGGTAGATACTTCTGGGTACCAGGACAGCCTTTGGCTAATGGGCATGTCAATTTTGGGTGAAAATTTCCATGCCTTTGGGGCCCCAGTCTCTGGAGATGATTGGAGGCAGAGCAGTTTTCCTGATGCTCAGAATTTCTTTTCTGGCCAGTATTTTTGAAGGAGCAAGGATGTGTTCGTACCGTATTATCCAGAGGTAGGGTCAAGGAGGGGGCATGGTTCTAGAGGTTATAAAGTGGCTGGTGACCTCTAATGGACTTCAGGAAGTGCAGGAGGCGACACCATGATAGCCCTACTGAATTTACACGGAAAGGATAAGAAAGCATTCGGGTCTGAGAAAAATGTGTGCTGGCTGTCCTATCCGTTAGCCACAATGGAAGACTGGGAAGTTGATTTTAACTTCATCTCACCAAGCACAGCGTCTTGCATTTGGTGGAGCCACACACACAAGTTTTGAAGTGAGATATCCTCGAGATCACTCCCCATTGGTGCCAGTCTTAGAACTCTTGTTTCAAGTCAGGTTTCAGTCCGTATAAAGAACCCCGCATCTGTGCAACACTGTGAACAGTAGCCTGTTGTTTCTCAGTCGTGTGTCACTCCAGAGCCCACCAAGGCTGTCCCCGTGCCCCGCAGCTTCCAAGCATCTCTCCAGTTTGTGGAGAGGGACGGCTTCACGTGGCTGAATCCAAAATGTGCCTTCGATGACCTTGCAGAAATAACACTTGGCATAGGCCACGCCCTCGAGGCGCTGGACCCTACATACTCGTCAGCCCTCTGGCCCAGGCTAGCTCCTTCTCCATCGTGGAGACCACAGGCCCCATCTCTGGCTCTTTACTTGGATCGAGGGGTTTTAAGACCCATGTTTGTTGACTTTTGTTTCTTGACAAGTGAATTGATAAACCCCTATTATAATACGAACTGAAAGAAGGCAGCTGAGATTTGGGGAACTTAGTAGTGCTCCCTGTGTGTCTGTGACCGAATGCATCTTTAACTCAAGCACTAAGGAGGAGGAGCAGGTTGGGTGACCTGCTGAAGATCACACAGTAGCAGGAGGAAGACCGAGGTTCCAGTGTGGAGCCTGGCTGCTTGGGAGAAGCTGTGTTTTTTTTTTGGGGGGGAAGGAAGAGAACTGAGAACAGGGACATTTCCTGGGAAGTGAGGCCTGTGGTCAAGATGCAACTTTGCCAGCTTCTGGAGAGCTACGAACAGACAGGGGCACTAAAGACAGGCTTCAGAGGGTGCAAGAGAGGAAGACTCCCACCTGCTGAGAAATCCAAGCTTCTGTACAGTTAGGCAAAATCAAAATCAAATGTGTGGGCTGGAAATAGAAAGTGGCTCCACTGTCTGAATTCACTGGCAACTTTCAGCTTTCCCCTACCCTGCCTGGACTTTCTGTTGCCCAGATTAGCCTTAATCTATGACTTTGTCTCATGAGGAAATAAAGCTATAAGGTTACTTAGGAAGTCTAATTAATGAGTATAGCCAATGCATGTATTTTTTTTATTTTTTATTTTTTGGCAAAGCATGGTTTCTTATTTGTGATATTACTTTGGGTATTTGTATTTTTCCACTGTTATATTTTAAAATAATTGTCTTAATCCTTTTGCTTTCCCAGAGTGTCACCTACATTAAATTTACTCAAGCATCTGGAAATTCGCTTGTAAAGCGAATGCTTAAGGAAGGACCTCATTATTACCTGGGGCTCATTTGCACTTTGTGAAGGGTCCCCATCTGACCCCCACGACTGACTCATTGCCTGTTATAGAGGCGTGATCATCTCTGATGTCCTTAGAGCAGGGCCGGGAGCTAGTCAGTCTCCTATTATGCTAGCCTGCTGGCCTCTGTAGGTGCCCTCTTACTCAAATCTCTCCCTAAGGTTGTTTATGATAAGTTGCACAGGAAGGATCTCATCTGATCCTGTGATCTGATCCCTTACAGTAGGCAGAGGGTTCTGACGCATAGAAGGAGGCCCATGGGGACAGATTGTTTGCATTCAAATTTGATTCAGCCTTTTGATGCATATATATATATATATGTATATATATGTATATATATTTATATATACACACATGCATACATACATAAATATATATGTATGTGATTTACTGGGCAAAGTCAGTTGTGAGGTATGTGTGTGTGTGTGTGTGTGTGTGTGTATATATATATATATATATATATATATATATGTGTGTGTGTGTGTGTGTGTGTGTGTGTGTATACATGGATTGTACTAGGGATTGATCCCAGTGCCTCACCCATAGAAGCCAAGTATCCTACCATAGAATTATATCCTGACTTCACTCATGTTTTGGATTTTTTTTTTAACATGGTCTAGCTGAATTGCCTAGGCTGGCCTTGAACTTGCAATTTTCTTGTCTATGCCTTCTGAACAGCTGGAATCTGCTGCCATTCTTGGCCTGACAGATTTGGTCTTAAATCGGTGTTCCTTGGGCAAGTTACGTTCTGACTTTGAAGTTTCCAGTCTACTGCAGAACATTAGTATGGTGTCCCAAATTTAAACTCTAGCAACGCCCACTTTTGAGTGCTATTATCAAAAGTAAGTAGGTTAATATGGCCAGTGTCTATAAAGTCCCTGGCACATGTTGGCACGTGATCAGCATTGTTATGACTATGATAGGGCCTAAATTAATCTCTAGAACTTGACTCCTTTGGCCGGTAGGGCAGAGGCTTTCCTACTTATCTCCTTTTAGTTCTTAAGCCTTTCCCTCTCTAATTTACATGAAAACATCACTTTGCAATGTGAGTTATTTTACTGGGCAAAGTCAGTTGCCAAGGCTAGAGTTTGTATTGTTTACTAACATAGTCAAAACGGGTCCTGGATTTTAATATCTGACCTCCCACGCGTTTCATATAATGGAAAACCTCTGCGTTGTAGTAACTGCTTTTACCTCTATTGGCTTGTAATCTGAGGATGAGTCATTCTGAGCTCTTTCATGAGTGGGCTCTTGGTTGGGTAAACCCCACGGGGACTTGTTTTAGGAAGTGGAGCCTCTGAAGCTGGTGAGCGCCATGTGGGGTGGTGATGAGCCCTTTCTGCTCGGCCAGAAGCAGGTGTGGAACTAAACTGGGATCTGGAGAGGGGAGGATTAGAGGGTCCAAGGCTCGAGAATGGAGTTTATCTGCCTGGGAAATGCTAGGCGCACAGAACGGTGGAAATCGTAAGAGGTCTCTGAGGGGTGTATAAGCCAGATTGGGTGAAACTGTAAGTGAGCAAGACCATATCTTCTTGTGTAAGGAAAGAAAAGTTTGCTCACTTTTAATGCTTCAAAGCTCACTAAATGTTCACAGATACTATTCTACTTAATCCTTGTGATGGTCAATACAGGAAAGGAACCAGGATTTTCAGTATCAGATTTCCTGGAGATGTGGGTCATGGTGCAGCCCGCCCACTCTGTTATCTCCTCATCGTATGGCGGAGGGTATTGTCTAATGTAGGCACTGTCCGGGTTCTGCAGAACACTGTCAGTGTGACTATCTCTGTACCCAGGAATCTCTGCAGCCCAGGTAGACCGCGGACTTGTGATCCTTCTGTATTGGCCTCCTGAAAGCCAGGGTGGAAGGCCTGAAGTACCATTCTCACTTTCTAGGATTTGTGATCCATAAAATAGGTGGAGTCTATCTACTTCATAAGGTTGTTTGGAAGATTAAAGAAAACAATGCCTATGAAACATGCACAGTCAGGTGGAGCACAGTCAGGTGGAGCACTGTCAGGTGGAGCACTGTCAGGTGGAGCACAGTCAGGTGGAGCACAGTCAGGTGGAGCCCTGTCAGGTGGAGCACAGTCAGGTGGAGCACTGTCAGGTGGAGCACAGTCGTCAGGTGGAGCACAGTCAGGTGGAGCACATAGTAAGCACAAAATGCCTGTCTCCCAAATATTCCTCTTGCCCACAGACTGCACATAAGGAAGCAAGTTGATTTGTAATTTCTTCCCAGAGCCACTGGGCTAAGGTAATTTCAGAGTTTGTAAGATCCCCCCGCATGCCCACTGTGCTTCTGGCCTCTAAACCCTGGACAAGGTAAGACCTATCACACACACTTCTGCTTGTTCATCGAGGGCTACAATCCCGCAGGGTCCTCTTGAGAACTAAGGCACCAGAAAACCAACACGCCGGCTACTCTCTATTTCTGTTTTGGTTTTGACAGGAAGCAGCAAGAGCTGGACTCCAAAGATGCTATTATCCTGCATCAGTTTGCAAGACCTAACAATGGTGTCCCCAGCTTGTCTCCCTTCTGTTTGAAGATGGAAACTTACCTAAGAATGGCCGACCTACCCTATCAGGTACTTGTTTGCAAATACGCTTTGTTCTTATGATATCAATCTCACCTAGAGGGAGGGGTAGTTAATGTCACACAAGGGGACGTCAGAGTAGGCAAGGTCTGAAGGTAACAGTACCCAGTCCGTAGTAAGAGAGGCATGTGACTCAGGGTCTGTTGACTTTTTTTTTTTTCATCAGATTTAATGAAGGACTCACAGTATTTTTTTTTTATGTGTTCTTTGGTTGGAGGTTTGGATAGGCTTACGGACAGCTGGTGAGACTGCCTGGTGGGACTTTTAGGTTTTCATCTGTCATTTTGTCCTCCATGAATGTGGGGTTAGGAGGCACAATAGGTTGGAAGCTCTAGTGCCTCGTGTGTACCAGACAAAGGCTCTCCCACCGAGCTACAGCTCGGGCCTTCAAATAGAAGTAGCTGAGCATTTCAGCATTAAAGAAGCAATGAAAGGATGGTGGAGAGATGGCGTGGTGGTTAAGAGCATCTGGGACTCCTGCAGAGGACCCTGATCCAGTTCCAGCACCTACATGGTAGTTCTTGATCATGTGTGGTGATTTCAGTTCCAAGGGATCCCATGTCCTCTTCTGACTTTAGACATGAAGATCAGCATGTGGCACACAGATACACAAGCAGCAGAAAACCGACACATGAAGTAGATAAATAAAAAAATTATAAGAAGATATTCCAGAAAAAGAAGGAAAAATAAACACTCATACCCATATATACATGCACATACATATATACACATACACATTCATATGTAATAAATAATTTGCAAGCATTTTCACCCCATGAAAAAAGAAAATATACTAGAATCTTAATTATGAATAATTCCTGATGTTTAGAAGATGGGTAATTTTTAATGTACACAATCGTTTAAATTTGCAAACTTTCCTCAATATGAAAATAGAAATAAGCATTATTCCATGAAAAGAATAAAAGAAAGAATGTACTTGAAGGCATCCGTTTTTCCCTCAGTAACGCTGGAGATGCTGACACACTTGGCTGTGCGGTTGTTCTTGTCATTACTCTGTGCAGCTTAAACATTTTCCCTTATGTTTCCCTTTTTAACAAGTTCTAGCTGTATGGATATGCATTTACCTATACGTATCCTATACAGGTTATCTTTTTATTTGGGTAACTTCTTTCCCTCCCTCCTTCCTCCCCTCCCTTCTTTTCTTTCTTTGTATTTACATGCCTTACTATGTTGCTCTGGCTGGCCTGGAACTCGCTAGATAGACCAGGCTAGCCTTGAAATCTCAGAGGTCTGCTCTCCTCTGTGCCTTTTGAAGGCCGAGATTAAAGGCACGCACCACAACACCTGGCTTTGGGAACTTTCTTGGTGAATGTTTTTCTGGTAAGTCTCCGTGGCTTGGCGTTTCTGAAACAGCTCCCCGCACACCCAGTTTCCATATTTCATACATTTCCTTCCAAAATTCTCTGCTTTTAGTATTTGTAAACTATTACCCCAATGTCTGTTTTACGCTGATGTTGCTACTGAGAATTTTGTTGGTGGTAGTGATTTTTAAAGGCAGTCTCACTGCGTAGTCCAGGCTGGCCTGGAACTTGCTCTGTAGAGTAGGCTGGCCGTGAACTCATTTGTACCCAGGAGCTGAACTCAGTCCTCCTGCCTTTGCCCCTCAAGTGCTGGCAGCTACTGAGAAACTGAATAGTAATCTCATTCTCTTTTATTTCTTATTTCTTTTAGAATTGGTTTTTAATCTTAATACTCTCTTGCTTGCCCTGTCTATCTATCTATCTATCTATCTATCTATCTATCTATCTATCTATCCATCCATCCATCCATCCACGCACCCACGCACCCACCCACCCATCCATCCATCCATCCATCCATCCATCCATCCATCTATCTATCTATCTATCTATCTATCTATCTATCTATCTATCTATCTATCTATCCATCCATCCCCTGTACTCTTTCACCTTTTATTGTGTGTGCTCATGCACATACATGCAAATAATGCATCTGCATACCATGACGAAGTACAACCTGAAGTAGTCAGTCTTCTCCTTCTACCACGAGCAGCCTGGGGATGAAGCCTAGGTCCCCAGGCGTGGCGGCAGGCACCCTCACTCGCTGAGCCGGCTCACCAGCCCCTCTGGTTCTTTTTAAATTCTTTTCAGTTGGTGCCGGGCGGTGGTGGCTCACGCCTTTAATCCCAGCACTTGGGAGGCAGAGGCAGGCGGATTTCTGAGTTCGAGGCCAGCCTGGTCTACAGAATGAGTTCCAGGATAGCCAGGACTACATAGAGAAACCCTGTCTCGAAAAAACCAAAAAAATAAAAAATAAAAAATAAAAAAAAAATAAAAAATAAATTCTTTTCAGTTTTTACGTGTCTTTGTCTTTTTAGGGTTTTTTTTGTTTGTTTTGGTTTTTTTGTTTTGTTTTGTTTTTTTTTCGAGACAGGGTTTCTCTGTGTAGTCCTGGCTGTCCTGGAACTCACTCTGTAGACCAGGCTGGCCTCAAACTCAGAAATCTGCCTGCCTCTGCCTCCCAAGTGCTGGGATTACAGGCATGCACCACCACGCCCGGCTCTTTGTCTTTTTAGACAATGAAAAAAGCAATGGATTTGTATTATAGCATTTTCTTTCTTTTATTAAACATAATTGAGCCTTTTAAATCTTTAGAGGTAAGCAGTAGCCCAATAAGTATTAGCTTAAATACTGTTTCTTAGAAAAAAAATACATTTTCAAACATAGAAAAATTTACTGAAAAAAGTAACTTTTTTGCATTTTTATAAATCTATTTTATCCTAGTTTATTAGGTCAATGTTTTAGTCTCATATCTGCTTTTACAGTCAATATTTTATTAGTTGATGTCTAGAATCTATGAGGACCCACAAAGACACGTAGTTTAGAAACAGAAAAGTTTGTTTTGCGTCTTGTCATTGTTTGGATAGTGGTCTCTTTGGTTGTGAGTATAACAGTTTCTTACATATGTGTCATTATACTTTGTCTAGTTTTACCTCTCCTCCACTGATCCCCAACTGTCTTGCTGGTCCAGTTCTTCACGCCAAATAATCTCCTCCAGCATTCCGGTCACACGAATTCCATTACCATCTCTTATTTCAATACTTAGGTCCTCCTTTTCCTAGTTTTGTGGGACACACAGATGCATGTGTATATATGTATGTATATGTATATGTATATATACGTATACATGTATGCACATATACATATACATGTATATATATGTATGTATATACATATACATACATACATATATATTTAAATTTTTGTGTTTGCAAATGAAGAAAATGTCCTTCCGGAGTCTGGCGTGTTTCATTTACCATAGTGATTTCCAGTTGAACCCATTTCCCAGTAAGTCACATAGTGTCATTCTTCTCTATGGCCCAGGAAAACTCTGCTGTGCGTACACAGCTCATTTCTTTAGTCATCCGCATACTGTCGGACATGTGGACTGGTCCCGTCACTCGGCTGCACCAAACATACAGCTGTTGCCTCCAGTTCCCTCCGCCGCACACCCAGGAGTGGCGTAGCTGGCTCACATGCTAGCTCTTTTGAGAAACCTTCGTTCTGCACCTGGGCTGCACCAATTCATACTCAGTGTTCTAAATGCTAAACGTTCCCGGGAGCGCTTGCTGTCATTGGTTGTCCTGGTGAGCGCCACTCGGACCGGACTGAGATGACTATGAACTTTTAAAACATTTTTATTCGGGGGGTGGGGGGGACACACCGAATCATCAATATTTTAAAAATATTTTTTCTTTAATAATTGTTTGCTTTGGCCTGTTCCCTGCTGTCTAGATGATTGTCCTTCTGCTTTTCTGTCCCTTGACTCTGCTGTCCTGTAATTCTCTGCTGCTTCCGGGAACTTTCCTCTTATTGAGCATCCAGGGCTACATTCTGGTCTCGCAACCATTATGATGTCGGGTTTTTTGTTTTGTGTTTTACTTTTTAATTTTTAATTCTGTGTACCTGTGTGTCTAGGGGTGTGCACATGTGAGTACAGGTACTTGCGGAGGCCACAGGTGCCTACCTGATTCCTTTGAGGCCGAATCACAGGTAGTTGTGATCTGCCTGATGGGGGTGGTGGGACTCAAACTTGGGGTTCTCTGACAAAGCACCATGCTTTTGACTGTTGAGCCACCTCTCCAGCCCCTCGCGGTGTTTTCATCTGCTGTGTTCTTTCTTTTTTAGGCCATTTCCCTGTGCAGCCTTGGTCGGCCATTCCTCCTGCCTCTCTCTACCTCCCAAGTGCATGTCACCATTCCTGACCAGCTGTTGACTTGAGTTGGCCACCACCCACTCTGTTTTTTTGAGACAGGGTTTCTCTATATAACCTTGGCTATGTATCTCATGTACATTGCAATTTTGTAGAAATTGGGGGAAATGCGCAAGTTAAATCACTATAAAGGAAGTGTCTTGATTTCTGACAGTACTTATACATGATGTGTTATAGTTTACAAAGGTAGTTAAATGGCTTCAAATGTAGCGATTGGTGGTAGTTCTGGAGTGGAGTGAGGCGTCACTTTGCTACATAGTTACACGCCGTTGAGCTGAACATGTAGCAGTCAGTATGTAAGTCTGAGCTCCAGGACTTTGAAATCTCACTTGGGCTTTAAAACTCTTCCTCTCAAAATGGTGATGATGATACCCAACGTATATTTACTTGGATCTAGTCATATCTAAGTAAATTATAATTGTCTCTAAAATATTGTTTCCTGTTTTTTTAGCTATAAAGCAAAATTGATTATGAAAACGTACTTGCTGGGCAGTGGTGGCACATGCCTTTAATCCCAGCACTTGGGAGGCAGAGACAGGCGGATTTCTGAGTTCGAGGCCAGCCTCGTCTACAGAGTGAGTTCCAGGATAGCCGGGGCTATACAGAGAAACCCTGTCTCCGGAAAAAACCAAAACCAAAAAAAAAAAAAAAAAAAAAAAAAAAGAAAGAAAGAAAGAAAAAGAAAACGTATTTGAGTTATCGTATCTAGAATTTAACTCTAATTTTATTTGTGTACTTTATTTTTGTTTTGTTTTGTTTTGTTTCTTGGGCAGGGTCTCGCTGTGCAGCTCTGGTTGTCCTGGAGCTCACTATGTAGACCAAGCTGGCTTTGAACTCACAGAGGTCTGCCCTGCCTCTGCCTCCTGAGTGTTGGGATATCACAATGCTCAGCAGGTGGCGTCAGCCAGATGCTGCGAGTGTAGGTTGCCATGGCAATTTGTTTTTGTGACAGGAGGGTCCAAGGGTCAACCAATGGTCTATGTGTGCGAGGCAAATGATTCTATAGAGTTATAACGCTATAACCTCAGATTTTATATTTTGTTTTGTTTGCATGTGTGCATTGTGGTGTGCCCATGCATGTGTGTGCATGTTGACTGTGCGTGCTGGAGGCCCGAGGTTAATTATGGGAATCTTCCTTGATTGCTCTTCCACCTTATTCACTAAGGCAGGCTGTCTCAATCAAACCCAGAGCTTGCCGATTTGGTTGGTCTTACCAGCTTGCTTTGGAATCTCATCTCTAGGGTTGGAGTTACAGGTGAGCCTTCCTGTTTGCCCAGCATTTACATGGGCTCTGAGCAACTAAACTCTGGTTTGATTTGCATGGTAGGCATTGTAAATTGTTTTTTGTTTTGTTTTGTTTTGTTTTGTTTTAGACAAGGTCTGATATGTAGCTGAGACTAGCCTTGAACTCAACTCTGTTGTCCATGCTCCCTTAGCCTCTTGCATGCACAGCTATAAGCATATGCTACTATGCTTAATTACCCCTTGATTTTGAGGCAGAGCATTCGTCCTTATTTGCACTGTAAAGAGTTCCTTCTGATGGCATTGTTGAAGCCATCAGATGACATCCAAAGTTACGAGTCTAAAAGGGACACGGTAGGAGGACTCCAGTGTAGCAAGAGGAATCGGCAGCAGAGGCTGTCTTGCGTGGTGATTTTATAGCTCTAGAATACGAATTACACACACATGTCAGGCGCGCTAGTAACTTTTTAGAAAACTGTGACATTTCCTTTAGTTAGCATTAAGGATAATATCTGTGTAGTGGCCGTGTGTGGTTGTGTAGGTTGCTTTCTGTATAACGGTGTAAGGCCAGAGGTTCTGGGTTTAGAATATACTACTAGAGAAAGTTCTCTTTCCTAAACTGTGCATAGGCAGTCTGGCTTTAGTTACTACATTCTTTTGAGGCTAGGCCTGCCTACTTTCATTCGATAATAAGCAATGAGCTGAGGTGTCAAGGCTCTATGAAGAGAGGCCTGTCCAACAATGGCACTTGCCCTGTCCACACTCTGCTGTTGAGCCCTCTGAAAAGGCGAGATCACCGGCCAGTTTGAGAAGTCCAGAACCCGGAAGCTCACTTTAAGCTTGTGGGCGTGCGTGGATGCCTGCCTTGCCGCCACGAGCCTGTGATCATCGCACTGAGATCTCAGACGCAGGGCGTACGCTAGCGCACACCGTACAAATACATACACATCCGGGTGTGATGTAGGTAAAAACAAGTTGATTGGTTTAAAAAATATACTTATCTATTTAGTTATTGAGAGTATTACGCGGTTGGCCTGTATGTACGTCGTTGGACCATATATGTGTGTGCCTGTTGCTTCTGGAGGTCAGAAAAGGGCATTAGATTCTCTGGGACTGTGGTTACAAGTGGTTATGGGATGTCATATGAATGCTAGGAAATGAACCCAGGTCCTCTGGAAGAGCAGCCAGTATTCTTAACCATGAAGCCACACCTACAACCCAAAACTTCAATGATTTTTTTAATATAATAATTTTTATTAAGTCTTTGAGAATTTCATACGTGCATACACTGTAGTTAGATCATCTGTACCCTCAGCTCTTTCCTTGAAAGAGCTTGTCTTGAATCTACCTTTCCATCCCCTTCCCTCTTTATGTTTTGTTGTTAATTTAATAACTGAATTCCATTTGTGGGGCCCCATTCGTTTAGTCATTGGTGTGGGGTCATCCATTGGAACGTGGTCAACTTCCCAGGGACCACATGCCTTAAGATTCTTCTTCCTCTTCTAGCAGCCTTCCCCTGTCAATAGCTCCTCATGTCAGCCCCGTCTCCAACCATGTTCTCGCTGACTGACTTATCTTGTACAGGTTCTGTGAGAGTAGTGGTTCTATCATGACCAGATGGCTGCTGTGCCCTGGTCCTCTCCAATGTGTGGAAGATCTCACATTGGAGAGTGAGTGCCTCCCATCAAAGAAACCAAATGTAACTTTAGGCTTTTCCACCCAGGCCCCACTTTCCAAATAACAACTTGGGGGCTTATTATTTATTTAAAAAGTGCTTTGGCCATAAGATAGGCTTGTTCCTATTAACTCGAGACTTACTTAACCTGTTTATACTTATTCTATGTCTGCCACATGGCTAATTACCTCCTCAGTTTCTTTTTTCTTTTTTTAAAGATTTATTTATTTATTATATGTGAGTACACTGTAGCTGTCTTCAGACACCAGAAGAGGGCATCAGATCCCATTACAGATGGTTGTGAGCCACCATGTGGTTGCTGGGATTTGAACTCAGGACCTCTGGAAGAGCAGTCAGTGCTCTTACCCGCTGAGCCATCTCTCCAGCCCACCCCCTCAGTTTCATACATCTGATTTCCTCAGAGTTGGGAGATCTCTGGCGCTTGACTCTATGCCATAGTTCCTTTCTCCCTGCCAGATGTCCTGCCTTCTAATCCTGCCCCAGCTTATTGGCCATCAGATTTTGATTGACAGGTGATCCTTCCACACAGTACCCAAGATTATCCCTACCAACAAAAGACCTAGGAGTTTCTGTTTCATTTCTGAAATTCTTGAAGTTTCAGGAGTAGTAGGCAGAGTTGGTTTGTGCTCTTCTAGAATCTTCTGTTAAAATACACCTTTGTAGAAAGGTATTTTTTTGACTAGGGCCTAGTCAGAATGCTACCTTAGTTTTAGTTTGGTTTCTCTAGCAGAGAAGGTGGGTAATGGCTAGCCTTTGCAAAAGGCTTATCAGGCCTGTGAAGGAAGAGACATTTATAGATTTTTAAATAGTTGGGAAAAAAATAAAAATAACAATGTTTTGTCATGCATGAAGTTCAGATTTTAGTGTCCTGACTCTTTATTGGAAGCAGGCAAAGTTGTTCACTTGTGGTGACCCATGCCTGCTCTTCTGCTGCAATATTGAGCTGTTAGTAGAGACTTTATAGCCTGGACTATTTACTACCTGACTTTCTGTAGGAAGATTTTGCTGACCTCTATTCTAGAGAAACGTTTAAAAGATTTTCAGGATTTATATTTCAAATTTTACCTAATGCTTTCTTCTATTTAAAAAAAAAAAGCCCACAACTTTCTATAGCTAACATTGACATGCAATAAGTCACACCTGTTTCAAGTATAAATTGTGATAATTTTTTTTCAATCAGGTAAGTACTTATGAAGTCATTGTCACCATCAGGATTGAAAGTATCAGCCAAGTGTGGTGGTGCAAACCTGTAATCCTAGCACTTAGGGTAGAAGCAGAAGCATCAGGAGTTCAAGGCTAGCCTTAACTGTGTGGTGAATTCAAAGCTAGTCTGGAGCGCATAAGACTGTTTAAAAACACAGCGAGGGCATCGATCCCCTTCTAAGATTTTCATGGGCCTCTGAAATTCTTTGCCTTTGCTTCATTCTTTGCTTTTGCTTCATTATTCTCAACCATGGATAGACCTTCCATCACCAGAGAGTACATTTTCTATAGTTTCTGAAAGGAAGGAAGGAAGAATGAAAGGCAAGGAAGGAAGGAAGAGAAGAAAGCAAGCAAGCAAGCAAGAAAGCAAGAAAGGATTTACAGTGTACTTCTTAGGAATGTGTGCTAGCCTGGAAATCACTATTGTAGATCATGCTGGCAGAAATCTGCTTCTGCCTCTCCAGTGCTGGAATTCAAGGTGCCTGGCCTGTGACCAGCATGTGTGCACCTGTTTGCATATGGCATTTGGGAGCTGTAGACTGATGTCAGTATTTTGATTCTTATATTATTGCTCTCTATCTTAATGTTTGCGAGATGGTTTCTTACTGACCTTGAAGCTTGCCTTAGTTACAGTTTTACTTTTGTGAAGAGAGACCAGGACTCAGGCAAATCATAAAGAAAGCATTTAATTGGGGTCTTGCTTATGGTTGCAGAGGGTTAGTCCTTGATCACCATGGCAGGAAGCAGGCAGGCATGGTATTGGAGCAGTGGTTGAGAGCGTTACATCCTGATCCCTAGTGGGGGGAAGAAAAGGGGGGAGGGAGAGACAGAGATGGAAAGAGACAGAGACGGAGGGAGGGAGATGGAGGGAGAGAGACAGAGATGGAGATGTGGATGGAGAGAGACAGGGAGACACATTGACTGACTGAGCCTGGGCCTCGCAGCCTTTTGAAACATCAAAGCCCACCCCCAATGGTAGACTTCCTCCAACAAGGCCACATCTCCCAATCTTTCTCAAACTAGGGCCCAAGCCTTCAAACTACCACAGAGCTCATTATTTTGGCTGACCTGGCTGTCCAGTAAGTCCCAATATTCTTCCTGTTTCCACCTCCCCAGTAATGTGATTACAGTTGCCTATTTCACTTCCGGCGTTTAGTGTAGATACTGCGGTTTGAATTCCAGTTTCCGTGCTTGCCAAGGAAGCACTTTACAGACTGAGGTATCCTCCAACCACACATGGTCAGTCAGAACAGAACTCCGGTCCTCTGGAAGAACACTATGTGCTGTTAACCACACAGCCATCTCTCCAGCCTAGACTTCTGTTTACATGTCTTTGCATGGCTGTATGTTTTCTTACTTACCCAATACTCACCCTAAGTACTGGGTAAATACTTAAGGGTGAAGAAATGGCTTAGGAGAAAGTTGTAGGGGCTGGAGAGATGGCTTTTTAGTTAAAAGAAGGCAGGTCTTTCAGAGGATCCTCGTTCAGTTCCTCACACCACAGGATGGCTCATAACTGTAATTCTAGTTCCAGGGATTCAAATGGCTCCTTCTGGCTTTACCAGCACCAGGCTTGCACATGGTACAGACTTACATTGGACATACATGTAAAATAATAAAATACATTAAAAAATGAGAAGAGAGGTGTATGTTTAGCTTAAGACAGCGTCAGAATGTTTTAAAGTGGTTGGCCACTTAACATCCCACATGTTCTTAAGTATCAGTTGGCCTCAGAGGGGCCGACGTCTGCATTATCCAACAGTGTCTGCACTATTTGTATAAAGTATAAGGAAGAGTTTGTGACAATCAGATCAGTTTAGGCTGTGTAGTCTGCGAGACAGTGGATACCCTTCTAACAATTAACTTTGCGGCTTAAATGACCATGTTTATTGAGAAAAGTGATCGAAGACATGGAATTCTCCACAGTCCCTCCATCCATGTGGTCCAGGTTTTTACTTTTTACTCATTGGAGAAGGAATGCCAGTGTAATTTTAACCGTCAATTCTATAACTTGATCTGTCCACCTTCTCTCTGGTCAAGATCTTCTGAGATACTACAAGGTTCCGCCATGCTTGTAGACCAAAATGGAGCTTGTCTGAACAGGTTCTGGGTCCTACCTCTAGGACTAGACATTAAACTCTGAGCTGAAACCCTGGAACCTGATAAATCAATTTCTTTAGGAGACACTGCATTTGAATCTGCTGTGTAATTTTTGTTTTTAACCTCAGTATGGTAATTTAGAGGACCTCTTACTTGCACTGTAGTGACAATAAGCATCATTCAGATGCAACATAGTGGATTTCAAATGAGTTCTTTGGTTACTAATGTGGTTCATTTTCAGGTTTTTTCCCTGTTGGTGGATACTTTTACACATTGTAGCTACACTTGTTCTCTTCAGACTCACCTCTTTCCTCTCCCACTCCTTGACTCACAGTCCCCTTTCTTACCTAGTTTAGAGAATTTGAGTCCACAAAAGAACCTATGGGAACACATTAATACTTTAATGATCAGTAAAAAGTCCCCTCCTAATGGCCGGGCAGTGGTGGCACACGCCTTTAATCCCAGCACTTGGGAGGCAGAGGCAGGTGGATTTCTGAGTTCGAGGCCAGCCTGGTCTACAAAGTGAGTTCCAGGACAGCCAGGGCTATACAGAGAAACCCTGTCTCAAAAAAAAAAAAAAGTCCCCTCCCCCTTCTAGAGTGATGATCTTAAGGAATCAGTGTGCGGGAGTTCATGTGAGCGCTGGGATTGGAATGGTTGTTTCTGCTAATCAGTGAAATTTATATACTCATTGCTTCTCTCTCTCTCTCTCTCTCTCTCTCTCTCTCTCTCTCTCTCTCTCTCTCTCTCTCAAAAATGCTCTGTTTAGAATTATTTTGGTGGAAAACTCTCTGCCCAAGGGAAAATGCCTTGGATTGAATATAATAATGAAAAAGTGTCTGGCACAGAATTCATAATCGACTTTCTGGAAGAGAAACTTGGAGTGAACTTAAACAAAAACCTTGGCCCCCATGAGAGAGCTGTCTCAAGAGCCGTGACCAAGATGGTGGAAGAGCACTTCTACTGGTGAGTCCCTGCTGCGTCTCCCCCAGCCCCACCCCACAGGTACCGCCTAGCCAGCCCAAGGTCTCTGTCAGACTTCTGACCCTTATTCACTGTCTCAAAAGTTTTCTGTTAACTTTATTGCCTTTCTCAAAGGTTTTATCAAATAACAAACAAACACAGCAAACAAACAAACCAAAACAAACCCTTTTGATTTAGGGTCAAAGTTCTGCCTGTTGTCCCCAAGTATCTAGATAAGGACCCCACAGGTATCACTATAGAGTCTACCTGTCACAGCCACAATCACTCAACTATACCAATAAAGCCGGAAGTTTCTAAGCATACCTCATTTCAGTATAACTGTCATGCACACTGAAACTTGGATTTCATGTATAGTAACATAGTCTCCCTTTGATCTTTTCCCAACCACATACACACAAAAAACTTTTACAGTCCATGTGTCGCAGTTTCCTGGATTTTAGTGAGGGGCATAGATCAGTTTGTGGGACTCATCAGCACAAACTGCTGAATAAAAGTGCATCGGATCCTGGACAGTGCTGGCACATGCCTTTAATACCACACTCGGAAGGCAGAGAGAGTCAGATCTCTGAGTCTGAGGCAAGTCTGGTCTACAGATCAAGTTCCAGGGCAGCTAAGGCTACACAGAGAAACCCTGTCTCAAAAAACAAAAAACAAAAAAACAAAAACAAAAGAAAGTGCATGAGACAGCAGAGGAAGACATGAAAGGCTAAGTAGAGATAGGATTCCTCTGTGGAATAAGTTAGACATTTGTGAGATTATACCACCTTTCCTTAGATAATGCTATGCCACGCTGGCAGCACATAGTTGGGTTGACCAGTTGTCCTGTTTTGCTTTGGTGGTAACAAGCTGCTGCAGCACCATTTGAATTGATCACATCTGCTTATGTTGCTTTGAAAACCTGTGTGTTCGGTGGGATTTCCCCTCTCCGGCTATTGTCTAGCATATCTACCACATATCTACCTCCTTCTCTACACTCCTAGAGTTGACAGGAAGTTTCTTCCGAATAGTTGCTGACTTGACTTTGTCTCAGTACTTAATTAGAAATCTTTAGTCCCACTTTATTGGCTTTGCTCTTTCTTGGTCAGATGCTGATCCACTTCCGCTCACAGAGGCCATCTCCTTGTGGGACTTACTGTGGGATCTCTCTTCATCCCTGGCTCTCTGCTTCATCCTCCTGCCCTCTTTCTAGGTAGAAAACTGGATGTTTCTTTATCTCTGAGATTACACGCGACCCTCTATTTTTTTCTTCCTATGTTTGGTTTTTGTACCGTGTCTGTCCTGGGGCTCACCAGGACTCCATATCCTCTCCCCACTCACTGTAGAGATGAAGGAGGGATGACCAAGGACGTTCCTTGTCGGAGAGCGTAGAGAAAGCAGTGTGGGAGAGAGTGGACTCCGTGTTTGCAGGAGCCTGGTCCACTCATGGAAGGCAGATGGAGATGCCAGGCCTCTGCTTTGTCACGGTGGACGTGTGACTGTCTGACTCGCTTGGCTTCTGGGAAAGGCTGTGGAAAGGATCCCATCTCATTCATTTGCCAGGTTTCAGACCCAGCTTGGCGGTGGCAGAGGGAAAGGAAGAGTGTGCCCTGGGCCCCTGACCCTCAAGCCACCTTTGATTGTGTTTACTCTGCCTCCTTTAGGAGATGAGGAGCCTGTCTCAAGGCCGTGGAGAGCTAGATGTCAGCTCTCTAGACAGCTCAGAACTTACGCTTCCACTTATATTTGGCTGTAACTCTTAAATTTCGTAGTAGTTCAGAAATACACACACATACATACATATGATATGTTTGGATTCAGCAAAATACCTAATTCTCTTATATCAGGCCTTTTGATCAGAGACCTGCATCATTTTATAAGTTTGCCTCCTGGTAGAAGCCCTCAGACAATGATTTTCTGCCCTTGTCTTTACTAACCCTCAGCTAATCGGGAGGTAGGGTAGGCTGTGGATGTGAGTGGGGGGGGGTAGGGAGAAGATCATAAACTTCCTAGAGCTTACTACTCTTGGGGGCTACATAGCCTCTTTAAAGGTTAGCATTGCTTCTCTAACTCACTTCCTATTAGGAAAAAGAAATAGGAGGCATTTTGACATACAATACATTTTCATCTCTCATACCAAAAGGAAAGGGAAGCTTTTCTCCCCTCTGGCAGAGACTCCCACACACCCACCAGGAGCTTTACACCTCCACTTTCCAAGGAAATATTCAAGGGAGCTGTATTTTTCCATCCTTATGCTCTTCCAGTCCCAGAGAGCGGAATGGAAGCCGGCCCCAGCACGGGAACTGACCTCAGTGTATGGTGGTTGTCTCTGAGATTCCTTCACATGCTAACAAGCGTCAGGATCTTAGGTTGTGATGACGGTATTTACAGAGGAAGGAGAGGACAGTCTGTCAACCCTCCGTGTTTAACCCACTTATCTGGTGATCTGAGGTTTCCCAGGTACATTTTATTTTGGCCTGAAACTTTAAAACTGCTTAGGTACATTTTCCTACAAGGCAGAGGTGATGGAGAGCTGGCATTATTACCATGTAACATGACATAATTTCGGAGCTTTGTCTTATGTCCACTCAGATAAGCTCACTCAGCTATAAAGTGGTTTTTCTTGCATTTGAAATCCATATAATTATATCCCACTTGCATTATAAAAGCTATTATTGAAGATGAATAAGCCTGATTTTTTTTTCCTTATCCTCTTTGTCTTGTCCCGAGTGCTTAAGTTAGATCTAATGCTTGGAAACTGGATTTCTCAGACAGAGAATCAAATTACCAAAATGAAAATTGATTTCCTAAGGACATTGTTTCTGCAGTGATGTGTACTGCCCTCCTGTGGCCATCAGAGAAAACCCTGAGTCTTCTAACACGATAGAATAAGTGCAACCCTCAACATTTTCCACGCAAATCTGCTTCTAGGTTGCCCAAATTTTATAGATTTTAAACTTCAATTTGTATGTGTGATGGCATTTGAAATCGGGGCTCTTGTGCATGCTTGGAGAGCCCACCAGCATGCAAACCCATCTCCAGACTGAACTTGGCTTTTGATGTAATTTTAGTATCGGAGGGAGATAGGGAACCGTCCTTAGATGGCTTACAAGATGTTTAAAGCTGTGTGCAAGCCTGACTCTGACGGCTGTTTACAACACTACAGAACCGCCTTTCCCCCTTCTTTATCCAGTCTGAGATGTAGGGGGAGCTCCTGTTGGAAGGTTTGTGAAATTTGATGGTAATTGGAGGATATCATAAGTTCATACCCTTGTAAAGCAGAACGTAAATAAGACAGCAAGGGTAAAGCCTCATGTAGAGAGAGGTGGTTTTTGAGATAGGCTCTCACTGTGTGATCTTGGCTACCTGGGAACTCATAGAGACCCACCCAGCTCTGTCTTCGGAGTGCAGGAATTAAAAGGTGAGCCACCATGCTAGTCAGCGACAGCCGTTCTTCTGACTAGGAAGGCCGTGCTCTGAGATTCGACAGTTTGTAACTTTCTGTATATTATTATTTGTTTATGCCTTGGGCCTGCCTTCATGTTAGGTTATGTTTGAAAAAACATTTTCATCCAAACATCAGCCATAAGGGACTGGGGATATATAGCTCCGAGGTTGAGGGCCCCGCTGTCTCTTCTCCTTGAGACAGGGTCATGCTCTGTAGTCCTGTGAGTTATGTGCACTCACCATCCTTCTGCTTATTTCCTGGGTGCTGGGATTACAGGCGTGGGCCATGATGCTCGGCCTTTTGCCTGTTTTCTAGGTTTCCTTTAGAAGTGTTAGCACAGGCTTTACATCTTTAAATCTTTGGCCCAATTTATGTAGGAGAGATTAGACACATTAGTCGTGACAAGAAAACGAGGACCTGAATGTTCTGAGATAGATTGTCACATGATAAATCACTTTAATTGCTTATCCGAGCCCGCTTCCCCGGTTGGCCCTTCCCGCTGACTCCACTTAATAATTCATGACTCCTTGGGCCCTGGGCTCCTTCCCAGTGAAGATAAAGGGGCCATGAACTGCTGAAGAGACAAGTGGCGGCCGCTTCATCCTGCACCGGTTCTTCTCTCTATTTTTCTAAGTACACGGCATCCCTTAGAGACACCCCACAGCCAGCACTGACTGTGTTAAAGCTGTTTTCATTCAATCAACATTTCGCTCTTAGCAAACAGAGTGTCAACTGGTATACAGATGCTGCAGCCCCACCCTTCAGTGGCTCTCAGGCTGGAGCGCCTTTATGAGGAAGCCTTCCTTAAGCCTTAATGATTGCCATTGTTGGGGAAGGGTTTGGTGAAGGGAGGGCAGTGAGCACCTACTGGAGAGATGAAGGCAAGGATCCCAGAGGAAGTGGCAGTGCGATAGAGCCATGTGACTACGGGAGTGGCAGGTGAAGGGGCTAATGGTAAGGGGTGATTAGGATGTTCGGGTAGACAGCACTGTCTGTAAACGTTTGGAACCAAGAAAGAGGTGCTTGGGGGAGTGTCTTAGTCCATTCAGGCTCCTGTAACTGAATAGCAGTCTGGCAGTTTAGAAGAGGTTTATATCTCACTAGACAGGGAGACTAGTAAGCCCAAGGCCAAGGTTTTAGCAGATTCGGTATTTAATGGGGTCATGTTTTCTGGTCCACAGATAACCATCTCCTTACAGCAAGGTCACATAACAGAAAGGAACAGAAACTCTATGGGGGCATTTTTGTAAGGGCAGTAATCTCACGCTTGAGGGCTCTGTCCTCATGACATAAATACACGGAAGGCCGTGCTTCCTAAACCACCTGGTTTCAATACAAGAAATTTGGGAACATGAGTGTTCAGTCTGTAATTGGGGTGGGGTGGGGAGGCACATGCCCTTTTGCACAGCTGATATACAGTTTATAGGAGGTCATGCTGAGAGATGGAGACCAGGAAGGGCCAGAATATGGTCAGGGTCCTGGGGTTTCTGACATTACAGCATGATGTTGCAATCTACAAATATGTTGGGCTTCATTTGTAGCCATCCTGAGAAGCACATGGCCTGTGAGCATAGGCTTGGCACTCATGGGTGGGAGCCATGAAGAAAATCTCCCGGGATTCCTGAAGAACGCCTCCTGGGCTTCTGGCCTGGGTGAGGTGAAGTAAACAAAAATGAACCCAATATTGCAAGTGTAGTTTGCATTTCCTGACGCTCTTCCCGTTTGGGACTCATGGGTCTCGGGATGGAGGTCTGAGTTAGGTAGCCATAGATCTGGAAGTTCTTTGAACTCCCGGGTATGAAGGACATCACTTCATGACTAGATTTAGTAGGTAGGAAACTAGGGGAAAAAATAGATAAAATTCTTTTAGAACATGGGAAAGGTAGGAGGGAAAAGAGCCACTGTAAGCTTAAGGCAAGTTCCAAGAGAGGCTATTAGTGCTGGATGCTGTAGCACTCACGAGAGCTAAGTTCAGTGAAGCAGGCATGGGGAGTTGTGTGGATGGAGTGATGGGGTGGACTCTCTCACTGTTTCTGGAATCCCGATTGAGAGGTGGATCCTTGGCTCTAACGACATGGAAACAGGCAAAATGTCATGGTCCCCTGCCTGTCATAGCTGAGGTAAGAGTATGTGACCCACACATTTCTTTTCTTTTGACACTTTCGACACTTTGCTGGATTTGATCCCCCAGGAGCCCTCTGGCCCTTATCTGACACTGGTCTGTAATATTTGGGACAGTAGAAAAGCCAAGAAATCAGGCGCAGAGCAGGGGCTGGGGAGATATTCGGCCCCTAAAGTGCTTGCAAGGCCTTGCAGGTATGAGGACTTGAGTTTCATTTGCACATATCTTTAAAGTGCTGAGTGTTGGGGCTGCAGCTTGCTGTTCTCCCAGAGGACCTGAATTCTGTTCCTAGCATCCATGGCAGGTGACTGACAACCACCTCTAAGTCCAGCTCTGGGGATCTCATACCCTCTTCTGGTCTCTTAGGGTATTGTGGGCACATGGAGTGTAATACATGGAGTGTGCTGCCCACCTTCCAAAAAAAAAAAAGAAAGAAAGAAAAGAAAAGAAAGGAAAGGAAAAGAAAAGAAAAGAAAAGAAAAGAAAAGAAAAGAAAAGAAAAGAAAAGAAAAGAAAAGAAAAGAAAAAAAGGCCAGTGTGGCGGAGCACACTGGAAGTCCGAGTGCTGGGCAGGCTGGGCAGGCTCAGGGACTCCCCGGCCAGCCAGCCTAGCCACACTGGGCAAATTCTAGCTCAGTAGAGACCATGCCTGAAAACCATGGTGGGCAGAACCCGAGGGAGCTCTAGCTTCCATATTCACATGCACACATGTACTCATATGTCTTCATAGCACACGCACTTGTATACGGAGTGAATATGTGCATGGACACGTATACAGACACACACACGCGTACACAGAAAGAGCAGGAAGAGGAAGAGAGCAAGAGCAGTGTGCGAGGCCACTTCCAGCCGCAGAGTTGGGAGTGAGTGCAGGCCTTCTCCCGTGCCCCACGCTCGCACGGCTGCCGCTCCCGCAGGTTGAGACCCCCACACCGTTTCCTTTCTGCCATCACTGCTGAGCCTCTCCTACAACCTGCTACTCTGTATTTTCTGAGAATCCCCACACACGTAGCATCTCCTGCTCTGGGAGGAAGCTGATGCCATCGGGAGGCGGGAGCATAACCTCCCTGTACTCTCTATCCTTTATAAGACCCGCATTCCTTCCATCTCAGATAATGGGGTGTCTCTCCTCCTCTCCATAGCACCTTCTTCTAATTTGCCTTTGAACTGTGATTTTTCTAACATTGCCCTCATTCTAGAACTTTCCTTAGATAATCTCATTTCCCCTCACAGCTTTGAAACTCACTAAATGTCCCTGTCCACCCACCGGTTCAGTCTCTGTGTAAAGTCTCGACTTGCCTCTTGAGTTGTCTGCTTTCTGAACATCTGTCTTTGGAACCTTCAGAGGCATCTGGCTCACCTACCTTCCATTCCTTAAACTAATCCCACCCTGTGTGGTCCAGCACTGATGGGCGAAACCCACCCAAATGCTTAGCCTGGGAGAAGACAGCCACTTTTCCCGAATATCCACCGGTTACTGGACCCTTCTGCCTCAGAATTTCTCCATGTACCACGTGGCACCTCTCTGTCATGGTCTACAGAATATCCTTCCTTGTCTGTCTCACCCACCCCGGCTTCCTGCCAGCACTGCCATAGGTCTACTTATGAAACTTTCCAGCACTTAGCCTTTATTTTTGGAATTAAAATGACTCAGCCTGGCCTTAGGCCTCCTGTGATCGGCTCCGTGCGTCCATCTCGGGTCGTACGTGCTTCCTCCAGGCATGGGGAAGCCCGGCGGTTCTCCCGGAGTTCTTGCAGGTCCAGGCCGCCATTGTCTACACGCAGGTGCCTCTTGAGCGCCCTCCTTTCCATCCTACAGCTATGCCCGGGCTCTCACTGGGTAGCGCAACCCTTCTTCTCGTGTGAACTTGGCGGAGTAGAGTCACACATTCCTCGTTCATGATGCTCTAGGTGCTTTAGGTGCCTCTTCTGTGAGACCGGTACTTGTTTATGCTCAGTTTAGGATTAATTCCCACCCACCCCCAGACTGTTGGTTTTCACCGATGATCGAAGGTTATGTGACCTCGTTTGTTGTGAATTTAAATAATGTGCTATTAGAATCGCAGTGCTCATTATTCTAATAGACTATGAAAACCACTACTAGATCATTGCAGGTATAAAAAGGCAAGCTTGAGAAGGCCATGCAGCCTTAACATCTACAGAGACTTCAGCGCAATGGATGTGAGATAGTTTACTCCTCATCACATGCACTGCCGACGCACACTCACATACTGTTGTGAGGTACTTTTCCCCGTTCTTAGCAAAACTCATTTCTTCACTTCGAGAGACTTGCAAAAAAGACACACAGAGAACTCGCTACAAGAATGGTAGGGGTTCTTTTAAAAAGATAACAGGGAGGAGTTAAAAATGGCTGCAGCGTGGAGAGTGCACTTAAAATGGACCTTTTTAGTAAAAATTCAAGAACAATTAGAAACTTTATATCTGTTTTTAAGTGGAGAGGACCTCAATGGAGCATAACTACATAAAATGCTAAAACTCTCGGGGCTTTTTTGTTTTTCCCAGTGGAGCTAGAGGTAGAAGTCAGGCCCAGGCACATTGGCTGGCAAACCTTACACCACTGAGATGCACTTCAGCTCTTGTTTTCTTCCTAATGAATAAAATAACTTTTCTTTGTAGCTACAATATACTATCATTTACTGTGTGTTTTTAATAATAATATTTTTTACCTTTCTGAGTTTTAAGAGGTCATTACTACATATTAGCCCACATCAGGGATTGGGATATGATCGATACATTTTTAATTTTTTTAAAATTTTAGAATCTTAAAATTTTATTTATTTACTTTTTAATTTATTTACATTTCAAATGTTATCCCCTTACCCTGGCTTTCCCCATTCCAGAAACCCCCCTCCCCTCCCCTCCCCCTGCTTCTATGAGGGTGTTCCCCACCCACCCACCTACTCCCGCCTCCCTGCCCTCGATTCCCCTATGCTGGGGCATCTATTGATCCTTCACAGGACCAAGGACCTCTCCTCCCATTGATGCCTGACAAGGCTGCTACATATGCAGCCAGAGTCGTGTGTGCTCCTTGGTTGGTGGCTTAGTCCCTGGGAGCCCTGGGGGGTCTGGTTGGTTGATATTGTTGTTCTTCCTATAGGGTTGGGTTGGAGAGATGGCTCAGCCGTTAAAGGTTGGCTCACAACCAGATACATTTTTTTATTATTATAAAGAAAATTTTGTTATAAAGAAAATAAAATATTTCATGTCTATACTCTCAGAGCTACATTCTTTTAATAACATGGTTAGCTCTAAAAGCACTTTTGAGATTCTGCTGGCTTCTCAAACCAAGGAAACGTACAGGAATTGCAGCCAATAGGATGCATACTGTCTGCATATGCCATGTGGGAATGCTGGATGGGTGAGATTGCCACTAGCACCACCCAGTGGGAGAGTGACTCCACAGTTCCTTGGGTGAATACTTCAAATCTTGGAAACAGCCTGAGGGAGAGAGTTGATTCTTCTGGAGAGCAAATAATTTACATATTCACAGCTGTATCACTTAGGACACAAAGGTAGGTGTGCCTGTCCCTTAACCTCTCTGTTCAAAAGGCAAAAGGGTGTCTTTCAAAAAAAAATAAGCTAACCGTTTTCATCATGAAATGTAGAAAATACATGCAGCGTAGAAAAGAGAAGCACCGGACTTAGCACAAAGCACGTATGCACCTGGGTAAGCTCCAGAAGGGACTGCTGCTCTCTTCCCATTGGCTGCAGGCTCTGAAGAGCACCCCAATGGCGCTTGCCAGCCTGCGGGAAGGCTAGTACTTTTAGAGATAGCAGGAGAGAGCAGGGGAGTCAGAGGGCAGGCGGCTGGGAGGGTTTGGTTGAACAGGAACACAGGACAGCGCCGTTTCTCTTAAAGCTTGTAAGTCTGCACGCTGGCTAGAACGGTTGGGACGGTCCCTGCCACTCAGGTTAAAGGCTGTGATTATTCGGTTCCTCCAGAAAGTACTTGGTTCTGAACAATGCGCTTTGAAAGTGACTGCAGAGCTACCCATGCCCGATGCACAGCAGTAACTTGTTTCCACACAATTCCAGGACGTTAGCTTATTGCCAGTGGGTGGACAATCTCAATGAGACCCGGAAGATGCTGTCACTTAGTGGTGGTGGTCCCTTCAGTAACCTGCTCAGGTGGGTCGTGTGCCACATAACGAAAGGAATCGTGAAGCGGGAAATGCACGGCCACGGCATTGGCCGCTTCTCGGAGGAAGAGATTTACAAGCTGATGGAGAAGGACATGCGGTCTTTAGCGGGGCTTCTGGGTAACGTACCACACCTTCTATATTTTCTGTGCTAACTGTTGCATGGCGATCAGAGTGCTGCTGGTTTATGAATCTAACTCGCTGAGGGTTTTTGCTCCCACATGTAGGTTGCATTTCCACCAGGCCCCTAACGTCCCAGAGTAATCTCTGGTGTGGCGGACCCGCGTGAGAGCTTGTAGAAGACGCTTCGGCCCTGGGACCTGGCTGCAGGGGATTCTGGCTGTGCTGTGAGGATAGGCGATTTTGAGCAAGGAACCTCTTCTGTTTATAAACAGATCAGGCTGCTTGTAAGCACACACTCAAGTAGAGTTACTCAGCCTTGGGGTCAACCCGGATTCTGACCTGTTTTGCATGTGCATGCGTGCGCATGCGTTGACCTAAGTCTTCATAAACCGTTCATTCTGGGGCGTATCCTTAGTTTTCTTCTTCCTAGTGTGTCTTATCCAAGATTTTGCTTTTATTGGATATCAGGGGCTAAATTGTGTCTGGGGGAGTTCCTTAGAGAGGCAAAGAGCCTTGAATGCCCATGAACTAGTGAGGGGGACTTATTCCACTCACCAGTTGGCTGCAGATAACCTGGGCTGCCATCGTTCTATATTGGGTGAGCTTGATTCACAAAGACCGTCCAAAGCAGCAGCATAGACGTGAACCCACGTCCTCTGATATGGGACTGTTGAAGGGACTCAGTGGGACTTCTGGTTTTATTTTCAGAACTTGCTACTGTTCACCCGTTCCCCCCTTTATGGTAATGATGTCCAGCTCTGTCGCTGTTCCCATGGTAGAGCGTGCTAGATTCCTTGCCTCCACGAGGAACTGGGATGTGGGATTCGTTTTGTTGAAACCTACCTGGAATGTTGAAGTGGAGGCTCTGGGGACATACCCCCTTGTGCAGAGTGCTCTACACTGAGCACTTGATTGTTCCACATTCCAAACATTCGCTAGACCTGGAGTGCTCCCTTGAACGCCATCTGGCGCCTTGCTCTGGGAATCGTCATCTTGACCTCAGACGACCAGCCCCTTAGTGGGATCCTTCTTCCTTAACAGTGGCTGTGTCTGTTTCTGACTTACCCCTCCTTCTCTCCAGTTTATGCTGTTGGAAGCCTCCACTAATGAGGAGATGAATTCCAGAGTAATTATTATGGCAAAGGCCATGGCAGTAAAAGCCGTTTGAACGATTGAACAGCATTGATTTCTTAACCAGAGCATTGGTGAATATCAGTCCCGCTAGAAGTGTTTCTTGCTCTGAGAAGGGTAGAGAGCCGGGTGATGTCAGTAACGCCCACTGACACTTTCTCTGAGCACTCAGTGACTCAGTGACTTTGTTCCCAATGCGTCACTGCGCATCTCTCACGGATAGGCTGGAAGCCGCGTAAGCATGGGCGTTGGCCTCACTCATGGCCCCTTAGCTATGGTTCCAGACGGCAGTGGTCGGCTGTGGTCTGCATGGGAAGTCCCACTGAATATTTGTAAGTTTTAAATTGGGTGCCGTTCTGAGTGCCGTGATGGACTCTCCAGGACCCGCTCTGTCTACCCCAGCACATAGGTGACTCCTCTCTGCCCACTGCTGTCACAGCTACTGCCACCTAGTGGCAACAGATCCACTGCCGTGAAGAGCCACAATGCTTGTAACCTTTATTTCAGTCACAGAATTTGCCCTTAACACACCTTTATTAGGAATATTATTTCTTAGGAAATCTGTGTTTGAACCAAAAAACTTTTTTTTTCCTGACTTTTAAATTTGTCACTTATAGAAGTTTGGAAAGGTTCAGAAAATCAAAGAGAAGGAAAGCAAGTCAAAATAATTTTACAACTTATTGCTAACCAAAGTACTATTTGATGCTAACCTTTTAATACTTTTATACATAATTTTGAATCATGTATAGATATACATACATTATTTTTCTTTTCTTTTCCCTATCATTGAGTATTCTGTTCCATGTGACTGTATGCCTGTATCATAGTTGATGCCAGAAAAACTTGACAAACTCCACTTTGCCTACTGCTTGCCTTATACTTTTGTTTTGCTAATCCTACAGATACATAAAAAAAAACAAACAGAAAATAAGACAGCATGAGGATAAGATTTGTATAGCAGTGTCTAGTATTAACAAGGAGATCCCCAGCTGGGACCATTAGGTATGCAATTAAAGTAAGTAGAGACCATGGGATCTGGACAAACTCAAGCAACACTTTGCATTTGATAACGGAGGAAAAAGAAACACACAGATGGAGTCACACCGTTAGGCTGAAGTGAGACAGGATCAAATCCAGAACATTAGGCTTAAGACATTACTTTCTAACTGTCGGCTGCTTGCACTGCCTGGCTTCCAGAACCCAGATCTAGGTGGGGAGGGAGTAAGGAAAGGTCAGACATACGTACAGGAAAGCTGGGACTGGGTGGTCTCGGCTGTCCGGTGTCTGGTGAAGCTGTAGCACCCAAAGCACAATGTGCTTCCTGTGCAGGTTTGAATAAGGAGGCCGGCTTATGGCATACAGCCGAGTCGAGGACAGAGGTTTAGGTGACCACAGTGGGAGCAGTCTCTGTGGGAAAGACTTCAATATGGACTAAAGTTAAGGTAGACGTTCTCTGCATATCAACAGCCGTACATGAGCAAAGAGAGAAGGGTTTGCCAATCCCCTGGAGCTGAGCATGTCGTTGACCTGACTCCCGACTACCAATTGTGATGCCAAATTTCCTTATGGATTGTACTTGAAGCGATTATTATTTCAGTGTGGCGTCTTCAGAACATTTCCCTAAGTAGAGAGAGAGCTTAGACTATCAAATTAAGGAGTGGTCTCTAACGTGATGTTTAAAGAATGTTTTATTTGCTTGCTCCTAGAAGTGGGCTAACCAATAAGTTTTGGTTGTCTGAGAATGTAGCCCTGTGGTAGAGCGCTCGTCCAATGTAGGACTCTGGGCTCCACCCCAAGGGCTGAAAACAAAACAAAATAAAACAAACAGATATGTTTGTAAATTGAGGTCGTACCGTCCATCGGTAGGCAAGCCTCTAAGAGCCTGCTCAGATAAGAGCCAAATGATAAATCTGACTTATAAATGGGAGTGAGAAGAGCTGATTTCCAGAAAGCATCACTTGCTTAATAAAAAATTTATCGTGCATTTTTTTTCTAGTGTGAAGTGTTTCTTTTGAGTCTGAAAATAGCTCAGGGTTTCTTTGGTCTTCAGTCCTTATTGATAATCAGTTTGGCACATTTGTAAGAACCACATCTATTGGTTATTTTAATAAGCATTTGTGATCGTGATTATTTAATGAAGGGCAGATGATGTGGAGTAGTGTGTCCGTCAGAGGCTTCCCAGCCCCTTCCTAGGCATATGTTGTTACAACGTGGTGCGTTTTTTTTTTATTGGATATATTCTATATTTACATTTCATTTCCTTTTTTTTTTTTCTGGTTCCCTGCGTGGTGCGGTTTTACAGAATGGTTACGTGCTGTTGCTGGATAAAAAGAATCATTACTTCTGTTTTTCAAGTAAAAAAGACACTTGACTGGTCACTTAGTTGACAGTTAAGTTACATATAGATGATTAAAATATTCTCAAAGAACGACATGGGAAAGCATTTGTGATGATAAATAGAAAAATCTGTAGCCCTTGTGGTTCTCAGACCTTCCCAGGTGCAAAATGAGAGCATTTTGATGTTTCGAAAAGCAGATTTCATAATGTGGGCCAAAGCTAAGTGTTATTTTGAAGTGTGGAGGAGGTGACCTCCTGTGTGTGTGTGTGTGTGTGTGTGTGTGTGTGTGTGTGTGTGTTGGGGGCTAACGGGTGGGTTGAAATGAGCTTCACTTTCTTCTCTAGAATCTCTTCTGGCCTCTGAGGGTCACGGTGGAGATAGAGGCTGCTGCTGTGGTAACTGGACTTGGTGACCCTCCACCCGACCACAGCGTGAGTCTCTGATTAGATGACGCAGTATAGACTAGTCCTCAGGGTGCTTCTTTGCTATTAATCGGACATCTGTAGGTCCTGTGTGATGCTGCTGCCGTTATCCTGTGACAGTGGGTGAGTAACTGATGGATGGAGTTAGTCTGGAGATGGAATTATATATGGGGAAAATAGTGAAATCCAGTTTCAGGATGGGGACCAGTACCGCACGGAGGGTAGTTAATAGCGACTGCACACAGTGAGCAGACAGCCAACCACAATCACAGGATTTGTGGATCTAAGAATTAATTCTGTGCAAAAGCTACTAAGTTTATCAATCTCCCACTTTTTTTCTAGTTAGGGTCTATGTGGCCTCGTCTGTTCTCAAACTCACCATGTAGCAAAGCCTGGCCTGGAACTCCCGATTCTCTTGTCTCGGAGTTCTGAATGTTGGGATTACTAGCATGTGCCGTCGTGAACAGCTTAAATTATGGAGACATTTCAAGGATGGGAACAGAAGGAGTAACCGGCTCCAGTGCCCCTTCAGACCCACATCCACTAGGAACACTGTAGGAGAATGTGTTTGTAAACAATGGATTTCGGAACAGCTCCTTAGATCAAAGAGACATGCATTGGGTAGCATGCTGAGATCTTTGTGAAGGACTTGAGAGTCAGTGGCGGGCAAGTTCAGGACAGACAGGAGTTACCAGGGCTGCCATGAGAAAGAAATATTTTTGATAAGCATTTATAAGATCACACATCTGGAGGGGTGCCTTCATGAACAACAGGAAGCAAAGAGCACAGTTTAGGGGGGCAGGGGGAGGGGCAATTGTGGACACGTCATAGTTGTTCCAGAAGACTTCTTTGGTGGATGACATTTAAGGTGAATGCTGGGACATAAGCCAGAGGTTAGGCAAGCGTGTGTGTGTGTGTGTGTGTGTGTGTGTGTGTGTGTGTGTGTGTGTGTGTGTGTGTGTGTGTCTGTGTGTGTGTGTGTGTGTGTGTGTGTGTGTGTCTGTTTATGAAGAGGGTTGTTACTATCCAGGAGAGATAAGATGGTGTTGGGACTACAACCAAGGTGTTATAGTTGGGCAGACAGGGATGGACGGGATTAGGCTTGAGCTTAGAGACAGAGGTGGGAAAGAGCGTCCCTGGAGGAGGGGACTCATGGAGTTTTAGGTGTGGACTTACTGCGTTTGAGACAGACACTGGAGTGCAGATGAAGAATGTGGCAGGGGGAGCTTATCGTTAGTGCATAGAAGGCAAATGAGTTTATCAAGTTATCCTAAAGCAGCTGTGCAGCTGTTTGGACCAAAATCAGTGGAATTCTGGGTTTCATGTTACAGACAGACAGGTTGGTAGACGCTGTGGTGAGGGCTGTTTGGCCCCACACCTGCATACACGACCTTTTGCTCTTCAGGGTTGAGCTGAGCTGTGTACATCAGTGTGATGAGGCGGGAACGCAGTAGGTTCAAGTGTGTGAGATAGCTTTAGGAGGGAAAGGGTGCTTTTTTAAGTGGCTGCGGGGACAAAGCCACTCAGCTGGCTTCCAGATAGGTCAATTCACCTGAACTCAGAAAAGGGGTGAGAAGGTGGCCAGGAAGCTCCCTTGTATCTTTAAATAATGAAAAGGCTAACATTGCAGTTGGCAATTTTGCATACTGATTTTATATCAGTTGTCTACCATTGCTAATTTGGTGCTGTGCTAAGTCTGAGGGAAACAGAACAGCAAGTCTCGATGCCTAGACTCCATCTGCAAGGCCCCAAAGTGTCATGATATGTGAGGGTTTCCCATCTGAGGTCACAATCCTCCTGTTGTCATTTATAAATAGGAAGATATCGGAAGGTGGAGACAGGAAACTGTTCCTATTTACAAAGGGAGAGGGGCAACAATTTCGGATAATGAAACAGAATACTCAAGCAAGTTACTAAGGAGATGGCTGGTGTTACAAAGCTTCCTCTGATTAATTCTGAGCAAAGTACAGCAAAAGTAACATCTGCATAGCTTGGCCACTGGGAAGACCATTTCTGGATTTCTCCATATGGCTGGATGCCATGACATTTTCTGGTGGGCAAGAGAACTTCCCCCTCCAGAGAAAACAATAGAACACGTCTGCATTAGATGGAGGCAGATTCACTGCAGGTTGAACGACTGTGTCTTCCGTTGTGATTTATGATAGAATGACACCGCCCACTCAATGACCTGTTCACAACTTTAGAGAAGTTGATTTTCCAGTGACATTGAATGGAAAAGTCAAGAATCAAAGCTTTTACCCCTAACGAGATGAAACCTAGTAGAGAAAAATGTTCAGTTTTGCATGTAGGTCCAGAAATTACACTGCACTTACTCAGAGCAGGGAGGCCCGTGTGAAAGAAGAGTTCCGGGCATTTTAGTGGGTTTTAATCTCAGGATGTTCCCAGTGTCAACAAAACACTGACAACTTAGTCTGGGTGGACTGGGAACTGAGCCGGCCCAGTGAGCAGAGCCGCCGTGGAGCTCAGAGGGCAGCTTTTAGGAGTGGGTGGGCCTCAGCCTCCGCCTGGTGAGGAAGCTCACTCTTGCTTCTGCTGGCTTTGCAGACGGGGCTGACCCTCAGCCTTTCCGCCGATTCTCTAGGAGTGCGATACAGGCTGGAGGTTAATCTGCCAAGCACTCCACCCGCTGATCCATCTCCCTGGCCTCTGGAATCTTTTCTTTTAGTTTTTTTCAGTCTTTTCCTCAAAGGAGTTTTGATTTGGACAAGTGAACACTTTTATTTTTTTAATACATGTTTTGATCAACATACTAATTAGGCAAACTTAAAAGGTAGGATGTGCTTTTTTTTTTTTTTTTTTAAAATGGGGTCTTACTGAATTGTCTAAGATGTTTTGAACTTATGTTCCTCGTATCTTTGTTTTCTCAGTAGCTGAGATTATAGCCCACTTAATGTGGCATTTTAATCCATGTTTATATTTTTGGCATAAGTATGTTATACTTGTTTTTGCTATTCAATTTTTAAGATTTTTTTTTTAACATTTTATGTGTATGTGTGTATATGCTTGCATGTGCCTGCAGAGGTCAGAAGAGGGTGTCGGGGTCTCTGGAACTAGATAATGTGGGTGCTGGGAACTCAACCCTGGTTCTACGTAAGAGCAGCACGTGCTCTGAACCGCTGAACTGTGTCTTGAGCCCCTATTCTGCGTGTCACACCAATTCCCGGGGCCGCTTTCACATTAGGCCTGAGGCCTGGCTTGGACCACACTGTTCCCAGTGAACGTGATGGAGAACGCCTCATAGCTGGGCACCGAGAAAGGACGAAAGCAATAGTTTGTGTCTGTCCCCATTTTAGTATGCCCAGTGCATGCTGGGAACGCAGGCCAGCTGGGCAGAATAAAGATGCAAAAATATCCATGCCTGTCAATCAAGCCAAAAGGGGGAGAGCCGCATAGAAGAGAATAATAGATATTAAATGGATGTTTTGGAATGTCACAGCAGTGCTTCATGAAACAGGCGTCGAGTGCTCGCCACACTGTGGGGACACCTTTAGAAAAGTGGCCTGTAGCCTGACAGCTCTTTCAGATCACCTGGGAGATGAGTGCAGTCGGGTGGAGAGCCCCGAGCCAGCATTACCAGCGGTGTGTGTGAAGGTGTGTGTGAAGGTGTGTGTGTGTGTGTGTGTGTGTGTAAATCTGAAAGCATTGCTTTTTATCATGCATGTAAACTCTGCATGCCATCTGGTCAATCTGTAGAATTTGTTTATTTGCTTATTTGTGGATGGTCTAAACAGGTCTGAAATCTGACATAGGTTAGGAGTGGGGACTTAATTACTTAGGGAAGGGACGGCTGGGTAGGGGACAAATGCAGGGGCCCGTGAGGATTCTGTGCCTTCGTGCCACTGTAAGAAAGAACACTGGAGTCTTTCATTAGGGAGGAGATCAGATTAGAAGAGATCAGGTTTGCCTCAGTGCTATCGAGGGCGGGACCTTGGTTGGGTCTGTTCACATCCTATTTAATCTGTTAATCATAACACTGGATTTAAAAATTGAAAATGTTTGTAATAATTCTTTGCCTTTTAAAATTTAATGCTGTGTTGATTCCAAATTGTGCTGTGTATATACTTCTTGGGGTGGGGTCACACACCGGAGCATGGCTGACCTACCAGGAGCCATCCTTGAAGAGAACTGATTTTTCCTCCCTCAGAAGACACACTGTCCACAGCTGCCGAGTTATGGATGGAGGCTCCGAAGTTCCTTTCCCCCATGCTGGGGCTTGACTGCCTTGCTCTTGTTCTTGAGTGGGAACCCACAGCTGCTCTGAGTGCAGCAGTCCTTCCTGACCTCCCTCCGCCTGGCTTTTCCGAGCCTCTCCACCCCACCTTCCCTGATGGTTTCTGAGCCTTGAAGGCGTGTGTGCTACAGATGCCTCGTGTGTGGCGAGCACTACATCGTCACGTCTTCTTAGGACTTTGACCAGCTGTGAATTTGTGCAGTAACCACCATCCAGTGCATAAAGTTCTCCGATGAGGTCGGGGAGCTGGGCTAATGTGTGGGTAGAGACATTCGAATTTAGAGGGCAGTGCGATGCTATGTCCATTTAGAAAAACATTTAAAATTGTATTTATTTAATTGGCGTGCGCATAGGTCAGATGACTTAGCTTGCGATACTCCGTTCTGTCCTTCTACTGGGTGGATTTCTGAGATGGAACGCAGGTCATCAGATGTAGTGACAAGCGCTTTAACGAGCTGAGCTTTCCCACTGGCCCTGACTGCAGACTGGACTTTGGTGTGGGTAACTCTTAGGTGTTTTAGTAGTACCTTGCAGGTATTCTAAACTTGAAACACCCTGGCTAGACGCATGTAACCGGGGAGATTCTAAAGAGCAGTCCAGCTGCAAGCTGTCCTAGGTGGGCCTCCTGGTCGGGGGACCATTTGGAACCTGCTTTATGAACCATGGCTTTGAGGTTCCAAACCATCCCCTTTCAAGGTTCCCCTTTCACCTGTGGATGGTCTCTTTTTTAGTGATGTTGATTGTTGCAGCCGAACTTGTCCAGCAAGAAAGACGCAACACTGAGGATCCTTCTTCAACAGCACTTTATTTCAGGAACTCTTTTTTTGATGAGAAAACGGGGAGCCCCGAGACAAAGGATGAGCTGCCTTATATCTCTGAGCAGTTGCTGCCTAGGTCTCTGTGCCTGGCTCTTGCCTCAGGATAGGCTACACAAGGAATCCCTCATTAACATACGACCAGATAAGAAACTGCTGAGTTAGCATGCCCATTAGCACGCCTGTACCAAGTTGTTTGCCAGGATTAGGGCCGGAAACCAGCGCCATCTTGTAATGGCGAAACATTCTGGCTCGCTACAGTTGATGAGGATAATTACATCTGTATCTTCACAATGTCTCATTCAGCTGAGGCAGCGTGTAAGGTTCAGAGGGGCTCAGAACCGTACGTTCTGGCCCTTTCTGTCTCTTTTGCTTTAGTACATGTAAGTCTGTGTCTGCACTGGTGGGTTGCTAAAGTCACATGTAAGAAAAGCATTGATCAGACTTGTAAATCCTACTTTTTTCTTTGTTAACTGAACTCTGGTGAGAGCTTAACTCTTCAAAGGGCCATCCTGGAAACCTGTGCTTACCGGATTGAAGGGCAAGCGGTTTACTCAGAAAGCTTTTTACTTAGTGATCAACCAGGCTACGTTGTGTGCTGCTCTCTGGTGGAGAGGCTACTAGATCATATCTTTAGAAAGTACTAACTCCTCCTTTTGCTCATCCTCCTCCTTCCAGAATACCAAAGGTAGGATGGGGTCTAGAGAGCCCGAGGGCTGATGATTCCGAAGCAATCCTCGACGGTGTGATCAGGCTCCATTTGTGTGCTTAAGGGATAACACAGTTGGAAAGTTGGAACCTCTTTTTTTTTTTTTTTTCTCAAGACAGGGTTTCTCTGTATAGCCCTGGCTGTCCGGGAACTCACTCTGTAGACAAGGCTGGCCTCTAACTTAGAAATCTGCCTGCCTCTGCCTCCCAGAGTGCTGGGATTACAGGCATGCACCACCACCTCCCGGCCAGTTGGAACCTCAATTTGTGGTTCTTTTCCATTCTTCTCCCCGGCATCCTCTTCCTTTCCTCTTTTCCTTTTGTTAGTTTTCAGACAGGGTCTTTCTGTGTGGTCCAGGCTGACCTTGAACTTCATATATTTCCAGGATGTCATCCCGCCTCGACCTCTTGAACACTGGGGATAACAGGCTAGTGCCACATTCCTCTCTTTTCCATTTTTTAAAAGATTTATTTATTTTATATATGTGAGTACATTGTCAGATCCCATTACAGACGGTTGTGAGCCACCATGTGGTTGTTGGGAATTGAACTCAGGACCTCTGGAAGAGCAGTCGGTGCTCTTAACTGCTGAGCTCTCTCTCTAGCGCTCTTTTCCATTTTTATTGCTTGTATTTTATTAGTAAAAATGTGTCATGTTAAAAATAAGTTGATACGTAGTATATATACCCAAATTTATTTTTAGAAGAATAAATTTAAATGTGACTAAATACTGAGTTCCTAGAAATCTTTGTATTGTATTTTGTAATACAGATTACTTGATGACAGACTTCTTTGTTTTATTCTGGGGTATTCTAGCTTCTTCTTCTTTAGAGAAAAGGGTTTAACTCTGTGTTCCCACACAACTCCTAAGGAGGAATTCAATTCCTAAATGAGGATACTTAAAATACAAACCAAAACAAAAGCCCTGAGAAGATAATGCCACAGAGACAATCAGCTTTAAAAATCTATATCGGACCAGGCATGGCAGCATATACCCGTGAATCCCACTCCCGGGGAGGCAGAGGCAGGTAGAGCTCTGTGAATCTGAGGCTAGCCTGATCTACCTAGGGAGCTTCAGGCCAACCAGGGTTACACAGTGTCCTACAAAAGCAAAGCAAAGCAAAACAAAACAACAAAAACAATATTGGCATCTATACTTCAGGTCTTTATATCTTAGGTTTCAATATAGAATGAGAAGCTTAGTTGCTTTTCTGTAGTAAAACACTACAATCAAGGCAACTTGTAAAAGAAAACATTTAATTCGCATAAATGTGTATGGAGATTAGGATCCGTAATGGTGGAACAAAGGCATGGTGGAGTAATGGCAGAGAGCTCACATATTAAAGCAGAAGTGGTAGGCAGAGAGGTACACTGGGCGTGGTACTGGTCTTTTGAAACCTCAAAGCCTACCCCCTCCCCCAACACCTCTTCCAACAAAAGCCATGTCTCCTAATCCTTCCCAAACAGTTCCACCAATTGGGCCCGTGGGAGTCATTCAGACCGCCACAGTTTGCTCCCCCAAGATGGCGCTCTCCATCTATTTTCTTTTGGATTGACTGATTGGGTAAACTTTGAGGAGGAATTAATTTTAGATAGGTGATGACCCATTACATCCTGTTACATTTGTGAGCATTTTTAAAGGTCCTTGCTCAACTCAGTAACTTGATAAGAATTTGTCTGTTCTATTTACCTCTGTATCCCAAGCCCCCAGAGCTCTGTCTCGAGTATAGAATCAAAATGGCATCAGCAAGAGCTGCCATTCATGACACTTACAAAGGCAAGAAGTGCAGTGTAGAATGCACACCTTCACATGGCACTCAATTCAATTAGTGTGTCTGTTATTACGTAAGCTAAAATATGCACACAAGTACTGAATGTAAGTTAGATAAAATGTCTGAGTCTTGATGACGTGACAGTGGTGTATGTAGGTTTGGTGAGAATTAACTAGAGTAGAAATTGCTTAATTAATCCTCACCAAAAGACATCATAGAGTGGGCATACTGATTATTATTACCAGTGATGTAACTACGTCTGGGTTGTAGATGGGTAATGGAACCTGGACCCAAGCCCCTGGCTGTACAGTGAGGTGCTCAGCGAGTGATTGCTTACTGAGAACGCTGATAGACTTCACTGGCGGAGTGCTCACCTAATTGTGAAATCTCCAAACTGCTCTCTGCCCAGCCCCTGTGGTAGAAGCGCCCGAGGTGACAGAAGTGTCCGGCGGCTTGCCTGGATTTGCTCTGGCTTTGTGCTCAGCTGTCTCAACCTTAGTCTCGTCTCTTCATTCTACAGCTGTTCGTCTAAATTTTAGACTCTAAAATATAAACCAGAACCGAAGGCCTTCGCTCTTCTCCACTAAAGTTTAAGCTCCGTTCTTTATAACCCTACCCCTCCCCTCACGAGATCCTTTCCCCACTTGTTCCCGTGTGTGTCTGCCACACTGTACAACCCTTGCTTGGTGAAGTTCACGGCATGGGCCATCTCCCCTGCCTTGCTTGGTACTTATTTCTACTTAGACATTTTCTTTCTATTTTCCCTCTGTCCCACCTCTTGAAAAACTACTTAGATTGGTTGTTTCCCTTCTGAGCTTCGGTTTGTATCGGTACCCACTGTGGCGGCACCGTCCATACCTGCTGGTAATAAGGGGGCCCTCCATCTCCTCAGTGTTCCTCTTCTCCCAGCCTTGTCCCTGGACACGATCGTGTTGGACACTGACCAGCTTTCCTGTGAATCCTGGTACCTACTGGAAGGCCTAGTAAATAGAAGGCCAAGTAACTGTGGGGACCGTGAGCCCTGATAGAATGAGGTAGGCCTGCCTAATCCAGCGGTTAGCTCGGGTACCCATGTCCTTGCTCAGCCCCTGAGTTCGAGAGTCTGTAGTTATGTAACACTGAATATTGAAAGGAATGACTTTAGTGCACAAGCTTTAAGGACATAGTATTGTAACGGAGTTTCCACTGATGTAACAACAACTGTATTTTCTGGGTTCCTATAGTACCGGCCACTGGCCAGGTGCTGGTAGATGGAGTTTAGAGCTAAGGCAGATCTCATTGTCTGAAGTGGTTTCTGTCTTTCCCAGATTGTATTCTTTAGACAAAGTCATCACAGAACTATTCTGATGGGACTGTTGGGGCCTATGGGTACCAAACAAGCCCCCCAGTAGTTGATTTGCCTATTACATGAGGACTAGTCAGCATTGTCTGTGTCTGCTTGTCGAGACAGACTTTTCCGTGTAGTTGAGGGTGCCCTGAACTTGGAGTCCTCCTTCAGGCTCCTAACTGCTGGGATTACAGTGCTATGCTAAGTCATTTAAAAAAAAATGTTGTGAAAGTACTGTCTGTATCTTAGTCAGTGTTCTGTTTCCATAAGGAAGCACCATTACCATGGCAACTCTTATATAGGAAAACATTTAACTGGGTTACTTTACAGTTTCAGAGGCTTAGTCCACTATCATAATGGCAGGAAGCATGGCAGCCAGCAGGCAGACATGGTGCTGGAAAAGGAGCCAAGAATTCTATATTTGGGTCAGCAGGCAGCAGGAGGAGATACTGGGGGTGGGGGAGGGAGGGAAACAGAAAGAGGGGGAGAGCGGGGGTGGAGGGAGAGAGAGAGAGAGAGAGAGAGAGAGAGAGAGAGAGAGAGAAACTGGGCCTGGTCTGAGCATTTGAAACCTCAAAGCCCACCCCTCGTCACACACTTCCAACAAGGCTACACCCGCTCTAATAAGGCACACCTCCTAATGCCACTCCCCGGCGGGTCAAGTATTCAAATCCATGAGCCTATGAGGGCCATTCCTAGTCAAAGCACCCCAGTCTGTTTTCATGTCAGAGACCATCTGACAAACATTATACTTTAAGGTCAGGTGTAGTTGATACACGTCCCCTTAGTCAGGTGGTTTGTGAAGCTTTTAACACATAGAGAAAGAGTAATAAATACAATAAGCAGCTTTATATATGTCCCTTTAACTAGAAAGACCCACGGACCAACGAAGAGCTGTCTTTACCCAAGAGCTAGTGAACAGCTGAGACATAGTATCACTGCTTGGTTTTAGACCCAGGGACAAGGGGCTGTGGTGCATATTTTACATATCAGAGCACATCTGGCCCAGGGTTCTCCCAGCATCCCTCACTCTCTACCTGGCATACCCTGCCCCCACCCCTGAACTTTCCCCCCAGGGGCTGGCTGCCCTTCTTCAGAGGCTCATCCCTTTATAATCCAGACGGTTTGCTCTTTCCCTTCCAATGGACACCTTCCTGGCCTCCTTCCTTGGGGCCAGTGAACTTGTCCACCCAAGAGCTACTCTTTTTCATTTCTATATCTTTATCTTTATCTTTATCTTTATCTTTATCTTTATCTTTATCTTTATCTTTATCTTTATCTTTATCTTTATCTTTATCTTTATCTTTATCTGTCTCTGTCTCTGTCTCTGTCTCTGTCTCTGTCTCTATCTATCTATCTATCTATCTATCTATCCACCTATCTATATGAACTTCTGCAACTGGTCAGTTCATATCTACAAATACTCCATGGCACAAGCACACACACACACACACACACACACACACACAAATGGAATTGAAAATTAAAATTAGACCAGGGTATGGTGGCACACAGCTTGAGGCAGAGGCAAGTAGATCTTTATAGGTTTTGGGCCAGCCTGGTCTACATATAATGTTTCAGGACAGCCAATGATACAGAGAGACTCTTGTCTCAAAAAACAATAGCAACAAAAAGTTTTTCGTTGAAAGCTGTTAAATGTGGGAGGTAATTTGCTGGCGGCTTGCAGCAACACTCCACTATAGCCTTGGCCTCGTAATTATAGCAGGTTCCTTTATTTGGCTGCTAAGCCACGGAGAGCAAAGCCAGTTTGCCATCAGTCCCAAGAACGTTTATGGACTTAGTTGATAGCAGGCACCGGATCTCCGAAAATGTCAAGTTGTTCAGATAACAGACTTTACATCTTTTAGAGGTAGCATCTTGCTGTGCAGTCTCTGAGAGACTATTACCACCACTGTTCTTAAACACCTTGGCTGTGAAGAACTCAGAGTGATTCCAGGATTACAGAGCATGGCACATGGAACATTCTGTCTGTGGATTAAGGGATCTCTCAGAAGATACCGGGGAAAAGAGCCGTGCGGGAATTCTTAACTTTTTAACAGTCCAGACAGAAATGAGAAGAACCTTGGAGAGGCAATAGTGAAGACTCCCTCACAGTGGCAGTTGGAGGGTCAGTCCTGCACATGCCAAGAAGCCTCACACGGAGTTTCAGCATGGTGCCCAGAGACCTAAGAAGGCATAGGACTCCCGCGTTTAAAGACAAGGCAGGGACCTGGGGAGATAGTTCAACGGTTTACGTGCTTCCCATGCGAGCACGAGGACTCGAGTTTGAACGTCCAGAATTCATGTAAAACGCTGGGCACAGAGGCGCATGCTTGTGTTCCAGAACTGGAGAAATAGAGACAGGGAGATCCCAGAGTTCACTTGTCAGCCCCACTATCCTAATCAGCGAGTCCCGATTTCCTGTGAGATACCCTGTGTTGAAACACAACGTTGAGGATGCTTCTTAAAGAGTAAGGTCTGATATTGGCCTTTGATTTTCATACCCATGTACATATATCTGCACGTGTGAATCCCCACACACATACTTGCGTATGTGCACACCTAAAACCACAGCATTGAACTTCTTCCTCAGGAACCTGTGGAACTCATGGATTTGATTCGAATACAGTTTACTTTCTAGGCAGGTCCAATAGTGCCGATTGTTAAAGATATCTACCAGGTTTCCCGCTTACCCAGATGTTGAAAATGATGGAAGATCTTGGATTCCAGATAAGGTGACACTTGGAGTCCATCATTGAAGAGCCACTTAGGAGTACGGGGTCTGCTTGTGAGGGTGACCCCCTTCTAGCCCTGATGATCAGACACAACGTCATAGGCCAGGCTCTGTTACTGTCCTGCTTTCTTGATAGACAGTCATGCTCTTGGTAGAAGATTCGGAAACAAAACTTCAATGTGACATTGAATTCTGTGTAATGGGTTTTCTCATTAACCTAAATTTTCTCATTAACCTAAATTTGGAGGTTGTGAAATAGTCTGTGTAAGGAGACAGTCTGAACAGAGAGATAGAAAAGCAGATTCACTTGATGCCCCAAACAAGGCAGCCAGGGCGGAAGTGAGGGAGCCTGTCTAGATACGCTCAGTTCTGTTCTCTCCTTTCACTATATAGGTTGCAGGGATCAAACCCCAGTTGGCAGAATTGGCAGCCATTGTTTTTACCCTGAAGGCCATCTTTCCAGCCCCCTTATTTGACTTTTTTAGCTCTCAGATCCCACCATTGCAGCCAGATGGATGGTCAGACCCAGATGTGACCATGTCGAAGTAATACGGGAACAGAGGAGCAAGTGGTCTGATTAGCCATGAGGTAGAAACACGGATGTCTTCGTGCCAGTTGCTCGCTGCTCACTTCAAGATGGAGGACCTGCTGTTCAGTAATGTCGAATTGCAAGGAGTGAGTGTAGGTGGTGCGTGCCCCTCCCGAGGAACGCTTCCGTTGTGTAGAATAACCGTAAGTCAAGTTTTCCTGTATGGGTGCAACCCTACACCTACCTTTCCGAGGTTCACAGAATCTACTCAGGGATGCTTTGAGTGTGCAGAGTCCAGAAGGTGTCCAGCCGTGTTCTCATAGTGGGGCCCCTGGACTTCCTGCCTCCTCCTCAGCAGCATCAAGACGTAGCATATCCACAAGGGAGAGGCTGGAAGGAAGAGAGAGGGTGTGGGTCGTGAGTGGGGATGATGTACAGAGTCTATCCAAGCCAAAAGGAAGTCTTTCTGAGGACCATACAGAAAACCAGAGGGCTATCTAGGTACTCAGCCTAGTGGAATGACGAGCCATTAAACTAAGCAGAGCCTGCTAGTCTGTCTCCTCTCTCACCATTATCTTTCCCCAGATTTTGAGCTAGTTAGTGCAGCTAGTTAGAGAACTGTCAAGGCTGAGTAGTTCTGAGACTTAGCCCCCTCCTCCTCTTTCTCCCTCCTCTTCCCTCCTCCTCTTCCTTTCTTTGTTTTGTCTTACTTTCTCTGGAGGGTTGTGTGTGGCTCTGTTCTTAATATCTTTAAGATGTCTATGTGGGCAGCTGGGTTTGGGCCATGGGTGGATCCCTGCTGCAGTCCAATAGGAGGGCTTCTTGGGTCATCTGCTGTCCTCTCCTGCCCTAGCAGAATAGCGTAAGAGCCCTGAGAAGGGTCCCTCCGCCATTTGAATTTACTGTGTCAGTAGATCGGTGAGTAAAGAATTGGAGCAAGCAAGATGCCCTGTCAGAAAATCAGAGGTCTGGGGAAGGTCAGCACTTGTCACAGAGCAGTGAGAACCCGTGTTCCAGTCTGCAGAACTCACGTAAAGTCAGATGCTGTAGTGTGTGTCTGCGTGTCAGTGTTACTATAGTGAGTGAGCTGTAGGAAGAAACTGGAGAATCCTTGGAAGTCTGAAGGTCAAGTAGCCTGGTGTACACAGTGGCAAACAAGAGCTGCTGACCTCGACGTGCGTACTGTGATGCATACATATCGGGATGGGGGAGGGAGATTTAAGTTACAAAGCAGTGAAGTATTGGTCTTAAGATCGAATGATGCCTATGGTGTGCGTTACTTTTGGCTTGGGTAGTTTGTCACTATTTTCCTATTTGGGTAATCAGCTTAGATTCTGAGCTAAGACAGAGTTGATGGAAGTGGGTTGACCAGGAGAAACACCAAGGGGTCCAAACAAGGATAACTTGGTTTCTTCATCAGATTTGGCTAGTCTCAGCTTGTCGCCCTAGCATAGGCTAGTCCTTGGTTCCTGTGGAACGGGAACATTCTCTAACAGTAGACGCTCTGCCCCTCCCCCTCTTCCTCTCCTCCCTCTTCATTTCTCTCTCCCTCTATGAGGACCTCAAACTCCTGAGAGTCTTTCTGCCTATGCCCCCAGAATCCGGGGATTCAAGGGATCTATGCCATGCCTGGCGGTAGATGTAATTTAAAGAGCACCTCCCAGTTCCGTTTGTCTTCACTGACCTGTTTGCTCCTGTTGCCTCCTCTGGCAGTCTCCCCTCTTCCCTGACCTAGGCACTGACATCAGAGCCTCAGCGTCCTCAGCTTGCAACTCAAGGAGAACTCTCAAATACGAGCGCGTCAGGAAAATCAAAACACATCGAAAGAGCTTGTTAGGTAAAAATAAGAACTGACCCCTGCTGTCAAAAGCTTTCCATCTGGTAGATGGAAAAATCAACAGGTAAAAGAGAACCAGTGCACAGACGGCAGAGACGGCGTAGAAAGAAAATGCTCTGTAAGTGCGTAAGAGGCCCCCAGATGAAGAAGCAGGACATTTATTTCCTCTGTGTCTAGCTGCAGTCACCTCAGCATTCTCGGTAACTTGCACATGTTTCCATTTTATAGTTCAGGATTAGGATGTTACCAGACGTTAATGCTTTATGTCCTGTGCGGTTACATGGACAGAAGTGAAACTGGGCTGAGGAAGTGTGACTTGGAAGTCACTGAGCGAAATTAGAAAGGCCGCTTTGAAAGGAAGCTGGTGGTGAACCTCAAAGACAGACAGAATTGAGTAGACACGAGTGTGACCCCACACAGGTTGTGGGGCCATAACGTGCAGTGTAGCAGTGGGAGACAGCATGCGCCGGAGAGCGGAAGCGTGGGGCTGTAGAGGACAGGAAGGGAGGGATTTCACTGCGTACAGTTGGGAGCAGAGCATTGTGGGTCTCATTTTCCGAGTCGAGCTTGGACTGTGTTTATTAACTCCTCTAATAAGCCACGGAAGAGGAGTGATATGACCCACAAGATGACATTCATAGGAGATGAAGCATGGGCTTGAGAGAGGGACAGCCTGTCATCAAGACAGCTCGTGGTCACCAAGGTACTCAGAACTGGTGCACAGTGAGCTCCACGTTTACATCCCCACAGCAGTCCTTTGGAACAGGCCCTGTGTGTGTGTGTGTGTGTGAGAGAGAGAGAGCAACTGTGTTCCTACATGCTCTCATTTGTGCTTGGCCTCTGGAGGCCAGGGAACAGCCTCGGGTGCCGTTCCCCAGGCGTCATTTACCTTTTATAATGAGACAGGGTCTCTCTCATCCATACTCTCAAAGCAGGCTTGGCTTGCTGACCGTAGAACAAGGCTCTACACCCCAGGAACGGAGGTTGTAACCATGTGCTATCTTGCCCATTGTTTTCTCTCTAGGTGGGTTGTAGGGATGGAACTTAAGTTACTATCCTTGCAAAGCAAACACTATTGACTAAGATATATCCTCAGGCCCTAGGAACAAGCATCTTTTATGCCATCTCCCTATTGCAGCAGGAGATCTCTGAGAGGTTAAGTAATGATTGGGATGGATAACCATGTGCTGGGATATGACCTGGGTGAACACAGCTCTACTACTGTCTCTTTATGCTATAGCATTTGATGGCAGCCCAGCAGCCAATGTGGGGCCGTTTTCTTTTTCATTAATTTAAAAAGTTTTTGCATATGTGAATGATAAATAACCCACTTTCCTCTCTTCAACCCCTTCCAAGTCTTCCTGTTCTGTCTCCTCTCAAATTCCTGGCCTCTTTGTCTTTATTGTTGTTACAGATATGTATATGAATAAGTATATAAATATCACCCGTCAAGCCCATTTTTCTTTTGATTATATGTGTATAGTTTTAGGGCTGACTGATTGGTATTGGGTAACCGATTAGGAGTTCCATCCTGGGAAAGACTAATTATCTGTTTCCCAGCAGTTGTTAATGTAGGTCTTCATCTCTGACCTTTCCCTTATCCATGTTGGAATATTAATTGGTGTTGTCATTGTTCACATATTGTACAGTCAACCATATTGTGGAGATTTCATGGCTGTAGCTTCCCTGTCATGCCTAGAAGATACAATTTTGAAGCAGAAGTCCTGGTCCTCTGGCTCTTAAAATATTTGTCCCCTCTTCTGTTCCCTGAGCTTTAGGTATAGGGATCATGTTGAAGATGCACCATATCAACTGGGACTGGGCATCACCACCAGCTGTTCTTTACACTTGACTAGATACATTGTGGCTCTCCGTTGGTCTCAGTCTGCTACAAGCAGAAATTTCTATTTATGCCACGTGGTACCTAAGGACAGCCCAAGAAACAACTTGGGAAGTTCTTCTTTGTCAAGTGTGATAGCTCATGTGTCAAGGCCTGAACTTATCAGTGCCATTAAGGAGAGGTGAGAGCGGCTGTCTGAAACGTCCTCGTCTAGGGCCCGATGCCAGGGCTGAACCCGCACCTTCTATCTTCTCTGTAGTCGAAGTTTCTCCGGCATGCTGGCGTTCAGTGGCACACAGTTTGCCCTGTCTGTGGGAGCATCACGGAAAATGTTGCTTTCAAACTCTTAGCTTAGGCTTTTATTTTGTTGTTAAGCAAATACATATTGATTTAGTCTTACAAACACTGAGGTCTCCTGTGCTTGGGGTGAATTCCTTTTGTGATGGTTCTCGAAAACTTCCAGGTATTGGTAAGTGTCACATCTTTTAGTTACTAGAGTTTGAGACGTCAGTTGTTAATGAGTTATCCCTCTTTCTAGAAGCATCCTTACTCTTTATGTGAGCACCCTCCCTGCTTGCTACCTTGGGAGTTGTGTCATAGAACATTTTTGGTGTGTGTGTGTGTGTGTGTGTGTGTGTGTGTGTGTGTGTGTACGTCTATTTTTGGAGGGGAATGCATGCATTTTGACTCTATAAAGGGCACGCATGGTTAAACAATGTATAGCGAGGGTGTGTGGGCCGTGCCAGTGACCGCTCTGCTCCGTTTGCTGCAGGTGACAAGAAGTACATCATGGGGCCCAAGCTGTCCACGCTCGATGCCACTGTCTTCGGACACTTGGCGCAGGCAATGTGGACCTTGCCGGGGACAAGACCGGAGCGGCTGATCAAAGGCAAGCAGTACTCCCCTTCACTAAGCGTTGTGGGGCTGGGCGAGCGGGCAGCCGCAGGGGGATGCGCGTGCAGTGAGAGCCGGTGACGCCCACAATTCTGTGTCCCCAGCATGTAGCTACTGAAGTATCCACCTCCTTTGAGTGCTTTCGCTCTCTCGCTCTCTCGCTCTCTCGCTCTCTCGCTCTCTCGCTCTCTCGCTCTCTCGCTCTCTCGCTCTCTTGGTGGAAGCTTTGCCAGGAGGGCAGCGATAAAGAGCCTGGATAATTTGGGACCATTCCAAAGCCAGGAGTGGGAGTGGCCTGGGCAGGGAAGTTTTCTGCGGTAGCTTTGGAACCAACACCCAGGACACGCTTGGCCGTGTTGCGTGTATGAGTACGTTAAGGCGAGCTTTAGTTCTTTGGTTTTAGCCGTTGACAGTGCCACATAAGCTGCTCTTGCAAGTAAGTGCTCGGCAGTGGAAATTCTCCTTAATTTAGCGGAAGATGAAGATGGACTGAATAGTCAGCTGTTCTTTTTTGTTTGTTTGTTTGTTTTTTGTTTTTCGAGACAGGGTTTCTCTGTGTAGTCCTGGCTGTCCTGGCACTCACTCTGTAGACCAGGCTGGCCTCGAACTCAGAAATCCACCTGCCTCTGCCTCCCAAGTGCTGGAATTACAGGCGTGCGCCACCACGCCCGGCTAGTCAGCCGTTCTTAAGTGTACCTGTGGTGGGTTAGTGGGAGGCACAGCGGTTAAAGGCACCTGCTGCAAGGCATGGCACCCAGCGTGCCATCTCTGGAACCTACACAGGAGAAGGAAAGAACCAGTTCCTGCAGGTTGCCCCTGACCTTCCTTGTAAGCTAGGCACGGCGCTTCCCACCCGCAGTCCCAGAACATGCAGGCCTAAGGCATGAGAATGTGGGATCAAGGCCAGCGTGAGCGTATGGTGACACCCTGTCTCGCAGCACACAAACAAGCAGGCAAACAAGCACATCTGTGACTTCACCATTCACAGAGAACCATTGATGTTGTACTGTGTATTTTCATGTCTCACCAGTCACCACTGTGTGTGAACTTTAGAAGGCTGGAACCACCGTGCTGATGCGGTTATAACCTGAAGTCTTAAAATAAATAGCGCCTTTTAGCCTTCCCTTGTTCTTATTCCTCAAGAATGAATTTAATAGTTGTACAATATCCTGTCCTTTTTCTGTATTGTAATTTATGCAATTAATATTGCTTTGTATTTGTGGGTTGCTTAAGATATGTTTGTTAGTATTCTTTTTTAAGTTTTAAAATTTGTGTGTGCGTGTGTGTGTGTGTGTGTGTGTGTGTGTGTGTAATATCATATGTGCCTGTGCACATATGTGCATGTGTGCATGGGGGCTCAGAGGCAGTACTGATATCATCGGCTCACACTTCCCACTCTATTTCGCTTTAGACACAGGCCTCTCACTGCACCCCACTGACTGACTAGACCAAGCCTTGGGGTGACAGACATGTCTAGTATTTACAGTTCTGGGGGTCTGACCTCAGGCCATCGGGTTACCATGGCGAGGCTTCACTCCCTGAAGCAGCCTTTCTCCCGCCCTCCTCCCGCACTCTGAATCAGTGCCCTGTAGTGAATAGTATCGTTTATACGCGTTCATCCTTTCCCTTGGTATCCCCGAGGCTGAATCCCCAGTGGGAATTGCTGTGTGGAAGGAATCCATGCTCAGACTCGTGTGCTTTCTAGCAAGGCCAGAGCATTTTCCAAACTTATGAGCGACATGCAAAAGCCTCTTCAATTTTAATTCCTTGATTAGCTTAACTATAATTTGTCTTAAATTTTTGAACGTTTTTGTAATCTGTGTTATCAGTAATAGTCTTTCTGCATTTTTATTGGCATGTACTATGTAACATTTTCTGTTCTTTCTTTCTTTCTTCCTTCCTTCCTTCCTTCCTTCCTTCCTTCCTTCCTTCCTTCCTTTCTTCTTTAGTGTGTATGTGTGTGTGTGTGTGCTATGTATATGAACAGGAACACGTGACACATGTGTGGCGATCAAAGGACAACTTGTAGGCATTGGTCCTCTTTCTATTATGTGCATTTTGGAGATCAAACTCAGGTTGTCAGGATTGGTAACACTTTTACCTGCTGAACAATTTCACCAACCCTTATTAAGTCATTTTCTATGGTGTGTGTGTGTGTGTGTGTGTGTGTGTGCGTGCGCGCGCGTGCGCGCGCAAGCGTGTGTGGCCACACGTCCCATGCTTGGCAAATATTTGCTGGTAATGACCCAAACAGGTCCGAGCTAGCGCCGGGGATGTCGCAGGCCTCTCCTCACCCTCATTCTTACCGTGCATTGCTGTTGCTGGAGAAAGTTGATTTTAGATTCTGGGTCTGGGTGACGGTGTTTCCAGTGTCAATGAAAATGTTCTTGAAATTTTTAGATTATTAGGGATATTAAGATGACAGAGGAAGATAACAGTAGTTACTTTTGTTTTCTTGAAAAGGCAGTGGGGGGTGTTTCCACTTGGGGAATTCCAAAAGAAGACTCTTTATTCTAGAATTCTAGGATTGCCCTCTGGGCAGAGGAGCGCTCAGCTTTCAAGTTGTCTGAGAATGTCACTCTAGTTTTATTTTCTTTATTTGCTTAACTAGATCTTCAAATTAGACAGTAATGCATAATGGGTACCAGTTGAATGCCAAGAGAATAGGTAAAAATGTATGGCCGTGCCGGGCATGGTGGCGCACGCCTGTAATCCCAGCACTTGGGAGGCAGAGGCAGGCGGATTTCTGAGTTCGAGGCCAGCCTGGTCTACAGAGTGAGTTCCAGGACAGCCAGGGCTACACAGAGAAACCCTGTTTCAAAAAACCAAAAAAAAAAAAAAAAAAATGTATGGCCGTTCCCCCCCCCCCCCCCCCCCCGCAGAAGAATCAGTGTAGGCTGATGTAGAGTAAACGTAGGCCCTTTCGTTTTCAGGTACCAGCTCCTACATTCACGGTTCTGGTTTGTTTACGCAGTGGGCATTGCTGTGTGTCCTACTCTATGGCTTACTTTGAACTTTCTAGATTCCTTAACAGCTGTCCAACTTTCCATAGAAGAAGTCATTTATTCAACCAGTCGCTGTTGATAGATGTCACCTTTTTCTTTTCTCTTCGTGCCATCTCCCCTTTCCTTCTGTGCTGATATGTAATGCTTAACACTCATGTGCACACAACTTTATATGCGGATGGTTTTATTGTCGTAGAATGGGGAACTCAAAGTGGAACCCAAAGCCAACAGTTATGCACACTTCAAGTTTCAATAAATAAAATCAAATTATGTTCTATAGTAGGCTATAGCAATTGACCCTTTACCCACCATGTGGTGCAATGTTTGGCTTCCGTGTCCTCATCAGGAGTAGATGTTCCCACACTAATCTTTAACCGTTTATACTCTCCAGAGCATAAAACTGCTGTCTGATAGCTGAGTGTGGCTTGAAGAAAAACCGCTTTTCTATTCACGAAGCTTACATATTTAGCACAGGCACTTATGTTAAAACAGTGTTTCTCTCTGTCTCTCTGTCTCTCCTCCCCAACACCTGCTTCTGCTACCCACATTTACAGGGTTTTTTTTTGGGGGGGGTTGGTAGCATGTTAAATGTGTCATCTGATGGGACACTTAGCCATGGGCAGGAGAGCAGAGCAGGGTAAAGGTAGACCCCAAGTCTAGATGCTCACTCTCTGCTTCATTCATTTTGAGAGGCAGGATGTGACATGCAGGCTCCCGGCTGTCCTTGCTCCTCAAGGCAAACCCTCCCAACTGTCCAATAGAATTCCTGCTCCTTCCACCACAGCGCCCTGCTCTTAGGGAACAGTTCCTTTTCTCTCCTCATTCCAGGAAGAAACACTATTGGTCTGCAACAAATTGTGCAAAATGATTACATCCCAGGCCAGTCTCTACCCAGCAGGGCCTGTAGGATCGAGGTAGGGACTGAGGACTGTGGGAGTTGGTAGGAGCTCGGCAGGTGGGTAAACCTCTTGCCGCGCTGTGCTGTCCACAATGAGGACCTTGTCAACGTCGACCCATGTGATTAGCAATCGGCATGATCTCACACAGAGGTGACAATAATGTCACACCACTAGAGGACGACTCTTCTGGAAGAAATGTAAAGAAGAAAGGGTGTCAGACGACAGGCAGCCCAGTGATAGAGCCTCAAATGCTGCATGTCTCTAGAGCTTATGACCGCAGCCTGATTTTCTTTTCTTTCTTTCCTTGCTTTCCCTCTCTTACCCTCTTTCTCTTTCTTATCCTTTTGTTTTCCCTCCTTCCCCCCTCCTCTTCTCCCCTCCCACCTCTTTTTGGGGCGGGCAGTGTTAGGAATGAAGCCCACGCTTTCTCATGGCTAGGACAGTGTTCTTTAACCGAGCCATGTCTGTAGCCTTCCTTTTCTGTTTATTTACTTTTCTTTCATTTTACTTTTTTAAAAAGATTTATTTACTTATTATATGTAAGTACACTGTAGCTGTCTTCAGACACTCCAGAAGAGGGCATCAGATCTCTTATATCAGATGGTTGTGAGCCACCATGTGGTTGCTGGGATTTGAACTCAGGACCTTCAGAAGAGCACTCAGTGCTCTTAACCGCTGAGCCATCTCTCCAGCCCTCATTTTACTTTTATATTTAGAAACACAGTAAGTTGTCGACGGTGGCCAGGAACTCACCCTTGTGGCCCAGATGTCTTAGTTACTGTTCTGTTGCTGTGAAGGGACATCCTGACCACGGCAACTCTTATAAAAGAAAGCACTTAACTCAGGACTGGCTTACAGCTTTGGAGGCTTGGTCTGTTATCATCGTGACAGACACTGCGGCAGGAGGCATGCCGCTGGAGAAGTGACTGAGAGCTACATCCTAACCTGCAAACAGAGAAAAGCCGGGGACTGGCATGGGCATCTGAGACCTCAGAGTGCACCCCCAATGACACACTTCCCCCAACAAGCCACACCCGCTTCAACCAGGCTACACCTCCTAATATTTCTACTTCTCCTAAATAGTGACATTCTCCGGTGACTAAACATTTAAATAGCCTGGGTGTGTGTGTGTGTGGTTTGTTCTCCTTCGAACCACCACAGCAGGCAAACCTTAATCTTCTGATCCTCCTGTCTCAGGCTTCCAAGCAGCTGAGACTATAGGCCTGTGCCACGAGGGTAAGACTCTCATTCTCTAGGGTTCCTTTGGTGCAGCTCTTTGGGGATGGATTTGATTAAGTTCTCGGTCATTGTGATTATCCTTGGTACCTGGGGAGATGTCCCATTCCTCTCCCTGAAGGAGAAAATGGAACATTTTATATGTGTCTCCTTAAGGGAACAAGAATATGGGGTATATGGTGTAACAGGTAACAAGAAGTCAGGTAAGTCAGATTGGTGGAAAAGGCAAATTAAATTAAAATGGTAATTGTGATTACCTTGGACGTGTGACATGGTGAGGGCTCTTTTGTTCTTTATGTGTTAGTACAGTTTCTATCGACAGACTTGTGGTCTTGAGAATTATGTTATTATTTTTTTTAATAAAAACATAAACCAGGGTAGTTAGACTCTAATAGACAGAGCCATCCGTGTAGAAACAAATCAAATGGCTGTGACAAGGGACTGGAGGAAATAATTAGAGTGTGACACACCCACACAGTGCACTGTGAGATGGCTGTGGTTGCTGTACTGTGAAGTCCAGAGGTCCTCACTCTGTTCTCAGCAGAAAGGGACAGGCTCCAGGCAGTGGTGGCGCACACCTTTAATCCCAGCACTGGGGAGGCAGAGGTGGGCAGATTTCTGAGTTCGAGGCCAGCCTGGTCTACAGAGTGAGTTCCAGGACAGCCAGGGCTACACAGAGAAACCCTGTCTCAAAAAACCAGAAAAACAAAAACAAACAAAAACAAAATGAAAGGGACAGGCACAGACTCTAGAGTGAAAGTTTATATAAATACTTGAAAGTATTTTCTATAAGAGTATAAAAATGTTATTGAGAATGGGTTACTAATTCTTTATTTTGATTATTGAAATTTCCTAGTTTTTAAACTAAGCATGGATTACATATCTAATAAGTGAAATGTTTATATAGCTATAAAGATACACAGTCTTCCAGTAAGTCAAACACTACACTGCCATCTAGTGGATCAAAGGCAAAACTCATGCAATTTCTTCATTTTCCTTTTGGAATTGGGAAACAGTGGTCAGATACTGTATCATATTTATAATTGTGTTCACAATAATTTTAAAAGTAAAAGCATAAGTTTTACTATATGTGTCAGTAGGCACACTTATCTGTAAGAACAATTCTGAACTGTTTACTTTATGGAAAATATAAGGCATAGTTTTTAATGTTTTTAAAAATTTATTTTCCATTTTTCTTTTTATTGAAAACGATTCTTTGCTCATACACTATCTCCTGACTATGGTTCCCCCTCCTTCTACCCCTCCCAGTTTCTCCCCACCTCCTTTCCCCTCTGGGTCCAACTCCCTTTATGGTTCTCATTAGAAAAGAACAGGCTTCTAGGAGATGACCGCCAGACAGGACCACATAAAGTCTAATAAGATGAAGTAAAACCGATCACATTGGAGTTGGACGTGGCAACCCCACAGGAGGAAAGGAATCCTGAGAGCAGGCGCAAGAGTCAGGGGCCCACGTGTTCTCACGCTCAGGAGTCCCAAAAACCACTGAACGCAAAGCTAGGATAGACACACAAGGGCCTGGTGCAGACCCAACAGGCCCTGTGCTTGCGGCTGCCGCCTCTGTGAGTTCGCATGTGTCGTGCTGAGTTGTTCTCCTGGTGTTCTCCACCCACTTCCGGCTCTTTCTGCCCTCTGATTTGGAGGTTCCCTGAGTTCTGAGGGGAGGGGTTGGATGGGGACATCCCTTTTATATGCTCCCCCTCCCTCCCTCCCTCCCTTCCTCCCTCCCTCTCTCTCTCATGTGTTGGCTGAGGGTCTCTGCATCTGTTACCATCAGCTGCCGGAGGAAACTTCACTGATGGCGACGGGATAAGGCACTGATCTGTGAGAATAGCAGAATAGCATATGTGCCATTTTATTGATAACTTTCTTAGACCAGTAGTGTTCGGTTTTACCTTAGGTCTCTGGTTCTTGCCCACCCGAGCAGTGCCAGCTGTGGGTTCTGTCCCACGAAGTGGCCCTTATGTCAAATCGGACACTGGTCGGCTACTCCTGTAAGCTCCGAGACACCATTGCCCTGACATATCTTTTTTTTTTTCATTTTATTTTATTTTATTTTCTATATTCTATGTTTACATTCCAAAGGCTTTCCCCTTTCCCAGTTCCCACCCACCATAGTTCCCATAGTTCCTCTCCCCCCATCTGTTCCCCAATAATTCCGCCTCCCCCCTCGGTTTCTTTACTAAACTGGATGCAATCTTTACAGGCCCAGGGTCCTCTCCTTTCTTCTTCTTGGGAATCATTTGACTTGCTATTTGTGTCTTGAGTATTTAGGGCTTCTGGGCTCATTAATATCCACTTATCAGTGATTGCATTTCATGTGCATTCTTTTGTGATTGGGTTAATTCACTCAGGATGATATTTTCCAGGTCTAACCATTTTCCTACAAATTGCATGAATTCATTATTTTTAATTGCTGAGTAGTATTCCATTGTATAAATGTACCACATTTTCTGTATCCATTCCTCCTTTGAGGGATATTTGGGCTCCTTCCAATTTCTGGCGATTATAAACAAGGCTGCTATAAACATAGTGGAGCATGTGTCCTTATTGCATGCAGGGGAATCCTCTGGGTATATGCCCAGGAGTGGTATGCCAGGGTCCTCTGGAAGTGACATGCCCAATTTTCTGAGGAACCGCCAAACTGATTTCCAGAGCGGTTTTACCATTTTGCAATCCCACCAACAGTGGAGGAGTGTTCCTCTTTCTCCACATCCTCGCCAGCACTTGTTGTCTCTTGAGTTTTTAATCTTAGCCATTCTGACTGGTGTGAGGTGGAATCTCAGGGTTGTTTTGATTTGCATTTCCCTGATGACTAATGATGTTGAACATCTTTTAAGGTGTTTCTCGGCCATCCGAATTTCTTCTGGTGAAAATTCTTTGTTTAGCTCTGTGCCCCATTTTTTGATAGGGTTATTTGGTTCTTTGCGGTCTAACTTCTTGAGTTCTTTGTATATATTGGATATTAGCCCTCTGTCGGATGTGGAGTCGGTGAAGATCTTTTCCCACTTTGTTGGTTGCCGTTTTGTCCTTCTGACAGTGTCCTTTGCTTTGCAGAAACTTTGTAATTTTATGAGGTCCCATTTGTCGATTCTTGATCTTAGAGCATAAGCTATTGGTGTTCTGTTCAGGAACTTTTCCCCTGTGCCCAAGTCCTCCAGGGTCTTCCCAAGTTTCTTTTCTAATAGTTTCAGTGTGTCTGGTTTTATGTGGAGGTCCTTGATCCACTTGGAGTTGATCTTAGTGCAAAGAGATAAGATTGGATCAATTCGCATTCTTCTGCATGTTGACTTCCAGTTGAACCAGCACCATTTGTTAAAAAGGCTATCTTTATTCCACCGGATGGTTGTGGCTCCTTTATCAAAGATCAAGTGACCATAAGTCTGTGGGTTAACCTCTGGGTCTTCAATCCTGTTCCATTGATCTGCTTGCCTGTTGCTATACCAATACCATGCAGTTTTTAACACAATTGCTCTGTAGTACTGCTTGAGGTCAGGGATATTGATTCCCCCAGAAGTTATTGTTGAGAATAGTTTTAGCTATCCTGGGTTTTTTGTTGCTCCAGATGAATTTGAGAATTGCTCTTTCTAGATCAATGAAGAATTGAGTTGGGATTTTGATGGGGATCGCATTGAATCTGTATATTGCTTTTGGCAAGATGGCCATTTTTACTATATTGATCCTGCCAATCCAGGAGCAAGAAATATTTTTCCATCTTCTGAGGTCTTCTTCGATTTCTTTCTTCAAGGACTTGAAGTTCCTGTTGTACAGATCTTTCGCTTGTTTGGTTAGAGTTACGCCAAGATATTTTATGTTGTTTGTGGCTATTGTGAAGGGTGTTATTTCCCTAATTTCTTTCTCTGCCTGCTTGTCCTTTGAGTACAAGAAGGCCACTGACTTGCTTGAGTTAATTTTATAACCTGCCACTTTGCTGAAGTTGTTTATCAGCTGTAGAAGTTCTCTGGTGGAGTTTTTTGGGTCGCTTAGGTAAACTATCATATCGTCTGCAAATAATGATAGTTTCACTTCTTCCTTTCCAATTTGTATCCCTTTGACTTCCTTATGTTGTCTAATTGCTCTTGCTAGAACTTCAAGTACTATATTGAAAAGATATGGAGAGAGAGGGCAGCCTTGTCTAGTCCCTGATTTTAGTGGGAATGCTTCAAGTTTCTCTCCATTTATTTTGATGTTGGCTACTGGTTTGCTGTAGATTGCTTTTACTATGTTTAGGTATGGGCCTTGAATTCCTGCTCTTTCCAAGACTTTTAGCATGAAAGGATGCTGAATTTTGTCGAATGCTTTTTCAGCATCTAATGAGATGACCATGTGGTTTTTTTCTTTCAGTTTGTTTATGTAGTGGATTACATTGATGGATTTCCGTATATTGAACCATCCCTGCATCCCTGGGATGAAGCCTACTTGATCATGGTGGATGATCGTTTTGATGTGCTCTTGGATTCGGTTAGCAAGAATTTTATTTAGTATTTTTGCATCTATATTCATAAGAGAAATTGGCCTGTAGTTCTCTTTCTTTGTTGGATCTTTTTGTGGTTTAGGTATTAGCGTAATTGTGGCTTCGAAGAATGAGTTGGGCAGTGTCCCTTCTGTCTCTATTTTGTGGAATAGTTTGGAGAGTATTGGTGTTAAGTCTTCTTTGAAGGTCTGGTAGAATTCTGCACTAAAACCATCTGGTCCCGTACTTTTTTTGGTTGGGAGGCTTTCTATAACCCCTTCTATTTCTTTAGGGGTTATGGGACTATTTAGCTGATCTACTTGATGCTGATTTAATTTTGGTATTTGATATCTGTCTAGGAAATTGTCCATTTCCTCCAGGTTCTCCAGTTGTTTTGAGTATAGACCTTTGTAGTAGGATCTGATGATGTTTTGAATTTCCTCAGTTTCTGTTGTTATGTCTCCCTTTTCATTTCTAATTTTGTTAATTTGTATACTGTCTCTGTGTCCTTTGGTTAGTCTGGCTAAGGGTTTGTCTATCTTGTTGATTTTCTCAAAGAACCAGCTCCTGGTCTTGTTGATTCTTTGTATGGTTCTCTTTGTTTCTATTTGATTGATTTCAGCCCTGAGTTTGATGATTTCTTGTCTTCTACTCCTCCTGGGTGAATTAACTTGTTTTTCTTCCAGGGCTTTAAGGTGTGCCATTAAGCTGCTAGTATATGCTCTCTCCAGTTTCTTTTTGGATGCACTTAGAGCTATGAGTTTTCCTCTTAGCACTGCTTTCATTGTGTCCCATAGATTTGGGTAGGTTGTACCTTCATTTTCATTGAATTCTAAAAAGTCTTTGATTTCTTTTTTTATTTCTTCCTTGACCAAGGTGTCATTGAGTAGAGGATTGTTCAGTTTCCATGTGTATGTGGGCTTTCTGTTGTTTTTGTTGTTATTGAAGACCACTCTTACTCCATGGTGATCTGATAGAAGGCATGGGATTAGCTCGATCTTCTTGTATTTGTTGACATCTGTCTTGTGACCAATTATATGGTCTATTTTGGAGAAGGGCCCATGTGGAGCTGAGAAAAAGGTATATTCTTTAGCTTTAGGATGAAATGTCCTATATATATCTGTTAAATCCAATTGGTCCAGAGTTTCAATTAGTTTCACTGTGTCCCTGTTTAGTTTCTGCTTTCCTGATCGGTCCATTGAGGAGAGTGGAGTGTTGAAGTCACCCACAATTATTGTGTTAGGTGTAATGTGTGCTTTAAGCTTTAGTAAGGTTTCTTTTACGAATGAGGCTGCCCTTGCATTTGGAGCATAGATGTTCAGTATTGAGAGCTCTTCTTGGTGGATTTTTCCTTTGGCCAGCAAGAAGTGACCTTCTGAGTCTCTTTTGATGATTTTAGGTTGGAAGTCAATTTTATCTGATATTAGAATGGCTACTCCAGCTTGTTTCCTGAGACCATTTGCTTGTAAAATTGTCTTCCAGCCTTTTACTCTAAGGCAGTGTTTGTCTTTGACACTGAGATGTGTTTCCTGTATGCAGCAAAATGTAGGGTCCTGTTTCCGTATCCAGTCTGTTAATCTATGTCTTTTTATTGGGGAATTGTGTCCATTGATGTTAAGAGATATTAAGGAATAGTAATTATTTCCTCCAGACATTTTTGAAATTATATTTATTTATTTTATTTATTTTTTATATTCGAGAGGTTACCTTCTTTTGGGTTTGATGAGAGGAGGTTTCTATCTTGCTTCTTCCCGGGTGTAGTTTCCGTCCTTGTCTTGGTGTTTTCCCCCTATTATCCTTTGTAGGGCTGGATTTGTGGAAAGATATCGTGCAAATTTGGTTTTGTCATGGAATACCTTGATGTCTCCATCTATGGTGATTGAGAGCTTTGCTGGGTAAAGTAGTTTTGGCTGAAGTTTGTGTTCTCTTAGAGTTTGCATGATATCTGCCCAGGATCTTCTAGCTTTCCTGGTCTCAGGTGAGAAGTCTGGTGTTATTCTGATAGGTCTTCCTTTATAAGTTACTTGGCCTTTTTCTCTTGCTGCCTTTAATATTCTTTCTTTGTTTAGTACATTTGGAGTTTTGATTATTATGTGACGGGATGTATTTCTGTTCTGATCCAGTCTGTTTGGGGTTCTGTATGCTTCTTGTATATTCATGGGCATCTCTCTCTTTAGGTTGGGGAAGTTTTCTTCCATAATTTTGTAGAAGATATTTGCTGGCCCTTTAACTTGTACATCTTCATTCTCGTCTATACCTATAATCCTTAGGTTTGGTCTTCTCATTGTGTCCTGGATTTCCTGGATGTTTTGGGTTACAGCCTTTTTGCATTTAGTATTTTCGGTTGAATCAATGGTTCCTATGGTATCTTCGGCTTCTGATATTCTGTCTTCTATCTCTTGTATTCTATTGTTGATATTTGCATCTATGGCTCCTGATTTCTTCCCAAGGTTTTCTATCTCCAATGTTGTCTCCCTCTGCGATTTCTTAGTTGTTTCTACTTCTGTTTTTAGTGCCTGGATGGATGTGCTCAGATCTTTCGCTTGCTTGATTGTGTTTTCATGTATTTCTTTAATAGATTTTTGTGTTTCCTCTTTCATAGCTTCTACTTGTTGGCCCATGTTCTTCTGTATTTCTTTAAGTGATTTTTGTCTTTCCTCCTTATTGTCTTCTTCTTTTTGATCCATCTTCTCCTGCATTTCTTGAAGTGATTTTTGTATTTGCCTTGTAAAGGCTTCTAACTTTTGATCCATTTTCTCTTCTATTTCTTTACGAGATTTTTCTATGTGTTCAGCTACCAGCATCCTGACCAGTGATTTTATATCCAAGTCTTGTTTTTCTGGTGTTTTGGGGTATCCAGGGCTTCCTGTTGTTGGCGAACTGGGTTCAGATGCTGTCATGTTGTCTTGATTTCTGTTAGTGACATTCCTTCGTTTACCTTTTGCCATCTGGTTATTTCTGGTGTTAGTTGACCTTGTTGTCACTGGCTGGTGTTTGAATCTCCTATGAGGCTGGGCTTACCTGTTGTTTCTCTACTGGTGGTTATGCGTGATTGCTGCTCAACGGGATCACGAGCTGGCTGCCACCCGCTGACTTTGTGCACGGCCTGAGGTCTCCGGGAAGCGTGGGGGAGTGCAGCAGAGCCTCGGCAGGTGCTGCTGGGCCTGCCTAGTAGCGAGAGCCTAGCAGATCCCCCCACGTGGTAGCCCCTGATGGAATCTGTCTACCTGTTCCTTTCCAGCTGTGTTCTGGTTGCAGTATGGAGGCCTGCCGCTATCGCTGGTCCGGGCTCCTGGGGAGCTGGGTGGTTCCGGCTGCCTCGGTGCACGGCCTAAGCTCGCAGGGACGTGCTGCAGAGCCTAGGCGCCTGGGCCCGCCTGTGGGCGAGAGCTTAGCAGCTCTCCCTGCTCTAGCCCCAGGCGGAGTCTCTATCTGCACCTTTCCAGCTGTGTCCTGGTTGCAATATGGAGGCCTGCCGATATAGCTGGTCCTCACTCTTCTTAATAAACAAGAATTGTTGCTTATCCTGGTTCCGCCGGCAGGGTCTGAGCACCTGGCAAGCTGGCTAGGTCTGGCTGACCTGCTACCGGCTAGATGGGAAGCTGCAGACAAGATGGCGCTGCCTGCAGGGGGTTTGGGGTTTGGCCTGCGAGCGCAGAGCGCAGGCACGGCCGCTGTACTCCAAACCGCTAGGCTGTGCGCAGTTCTTGCCCCAGACCTGAGTCCCCGGAGGTCTTAAACTCGGGCTGTCTCTGGTACCTGGTTCCGCCGGCAGGGTCTCAGCACCTGGCAGGTTGGCTAGGTATGGCTGACCTGCTACCGGCTGGGTGGGAAGCTGCAGACAAGATGGCGCTGCCTGCAGGGGGTTCGGGTCTGGCCTGCGAGCGCAGAGCGCAGGCACGGCCGCTGTACTCCAAACCTCTAGGCTGTGCGCAGTTCCTGCCCCAGACCTGAGTCCCCGGAGGTCTTAAACTCGGGCTGTCTCTGGTACCTGGTTCCGCTGGCAGGGTCTCAGCACCTGGCAGGCTGGCTACGTATGGCTGACCTGCTACCGGCTGGGTTCCCTGACATATCTTGCAGGCAGGACGGACAGTAGGTCAAAGGGTTTGTGCCTGGGTTGGTGTTTATAAATGGACTTGAAGGTGAATGAGTGGTCACATGAGTCCTTTTGATGTCCGGGTATGAAGTGGTAAAGTGTCTCACAAAGCCAGATGGTGAGACGGAGCCACCAGATTCTGGAAGCTGCCTCTGCTTCTGTCTGCTGCAGAGAGCGCACCGCCTTTGTCTTCTCGGCCTGCTCGCTGCGTTTCACTTTTCCTACATTAAAAACGTTTACTGTGCACATCAAAATCCAAATATTTTGATAGTATCTCTGTGAAAAAAATAGTGCTAATATCCACCCAGCTTCATTCTTCCACGTTATCTGGGGAGGCCCAGTGACTATGTCACGTTCCCTTTGTGTCACGAACTAGGTGGTTCGTATGGAAAAGATATTTTTTTCTCACGGTGCTTGAAGTTGGGAAGTCCATGAGCTTGGAGTGGGAGACTTGTGTCTTAGGAGGGCCTGTTTCCTTGTTCACGGATGAAGAGTGCCCCCTAGCAGGAGGAACACCAGCTAGCTGAGCCTTGTTTTGGAGGTTTTGCTGTTTTCATTATTATTCATTTTGCATTCCGATCACAGCCCCCCTCAGTCCCACCCTCACAAGCCCCTCCTCCCATCGCTATCCTCTCCCCTTCTCAGGGAAGGGGAAGCCCTCCCATGGGTGCCAGCCCACCCTGGCACATCCACGCTGCAGCAGGACTAAGCACATCCTGTCCTACTGAGGCCAGACAAGGCAGCCCAGCTAGGTCAAGGGGATCCACCAGAGTCAGAGACAGAAACAGCTCAATGCAATTATTAGGGGATCCACACGAAGACCAAACTGCACATCTGATACTTATGTGTAGGGGGCCTAGGTCAGACCACACATGCTCTTTGGTTGGTGGTTTATTCTGTGTGAGCAAGTCCCCACGGGCCCAGGTGAGTTGACTCCACTGATCTTCTTGCTATGTCCTTCACTTCTCTTGATCCGTCAATCCCAGGGTCTTAATCCCAGTCCTGAGGGCTCATCTCATCCTTACCACCTCCCAGCGACATCTCCTGGGGGAGTTTGGATCCTTACCACGTGGATTCCTGGGGCTGGGGAACACGGGCCGTTCTGACCACAGCGCTGTGGGGTCGCTGCGTTTGAGCGCTAACTCTCGCTTCTCTGTCGCGCTGCAGGTGAGCTGATCAACCTGGCCATGTACTGCGAGAGGATCAGGAGGAAATTCTGGCCCGAGTGGCGGCACGACGATGACAACACCATCTACGAGTCTGAGGAGAGCAGCGCCGAGGGCAGCAAGACTCACACGCCCATGCTGGATTTTAGCTTTTACTCGAGGACAGAGACCTTTGAAGACGAGGGGGCCGAGAACAGTTTTTCCAGGACCCCGGACACGGATTTCACCGGACACTCTCTCTTTGACTCTGACGTGGACATGGACGACTACACAGACCACGAACAGTGCAAATGATGCCCCGTCACGGACATCCCCCTCAGAAGTCACCACTCCCTGGGGTCGGTCTGGTTTCCCAGATAGAAATCCGTCTGAGCTGGGAGGAGATCTTCAGGCTTGGCCCAGTGTTAACATGCCAACTGGACTATAAGCCGCCTTCTTTCTTTGTTTTTCTTTCTTTTCTTTTCTTTCTCTCTTTTTTTTTGTACAAACAAAAACACAGAACCATCTAAATGGTTCAGATGACTCCATCTAAAACAGACAAAACAAAATATCAGCATGGTACCTGAAATCCATTTTTGTTTTCATTAGAAAACCAATATTGTGTAGGAGGGCAGGTACTCCTGGGTGGGTTGTCAACTGGGCGTTCATATCGATCCTTTTCAACCGAGGACTCGGTTTTCAGATGGATTCTTGACCATCTTTCATTGACTGGGGTTTTAAGTAGTGAGAAATACGATCAGAAAAGACGTAGGAGCTCATGTCCCTTGGTTGCCGTTGTACTTTGTGTGTTTACTCGTCTGTCGAGACAGAAGTCAAATGAAGTCCACCGATACTCAGTGGATGGCTGTTCCCTGTGCGGCGCAGAGTTGGGGTGCTATGCGACCCAAGTTTCATTCTCAACCCTGCCAGTGACAAGCTGTGCGATTCGGGGCAGGTCCTTTAACTATTGTGTGCCTCATTTCTCCCACCTGTACGGTGGGGGTTACAATACTCTCCACCTACCTACCTCACAGGGGTGTTGTGGGGACTCACGTGGCAGCATTAGTGTGATGCTTTCAACCTCCGGGACGTGGTGCAACATGAACTTACTTTCTTCTTCATCGTGCTTCATAAACGTTAGGGTCTGGGGGCGGAGGACTTTCATACTTGGGCAAGAAGCGCAGTCGCTTGCCAAGGCTGTGCCGATGAAACCAACACAAAGCCAATTAGGACTGGGTCGTTGCTCTTTGTGACTTTGCTGGAGGAACTTTGGAAGGAACGTTGCCAATCAGCAGCAGCTATGCATGGTCCCCAGCTCTGTGCTTTACGGAACGGCATTTCTTTCTTTGCTGGGCACATCAGAATGTGGCTTTGCTGCCCCCCGCAAGTGCTGGCTTCTCCGTGTTTATTGGTTTGCAGAAGGTAAAGCTTAGGACCATGGCAGGTTAGCAGAGAGAAAGGAGAGTAGCTGCCTTTGTAGACAGAAGCTTGTCACCTGTTGTGGATGATTTTGAAGATGGAGATATATTGGAAAGAGACGAATGAAGGTGTTCCTTGTGTCTGAGTCCTCTACACATGCCTTGTCAGGTGTCCCCTTGTTGTTGGGTGACAGCATGATATCACGGACACGAAATCCTTGTGTCTCATGACGCTCATCCCGTCCCATCACCCCTCTCCCTGTTCTCCCTCGACACAGAGCCTCTGAGCGGGTGGGTGGGACTTCCCTGTATTTGTATTTGTCTCTGAAGACAGCATTGGATAGCTTAGTTCATTTTGCAGGCAATTTGTGGGGCAACGGTTCTGTGGTGGCTGTGGATTTGGTCTTAATAGACTTAACTGCACACCAGTGGCTTTGCTTCTGACCAGTGGGGTAAGGATTACTTCATGTAGGGTTGAAGAGGCCCTTCGAAGATGGAAGTTTCTGAGAAATTAATGCAGTTTGCTAGAAAAGTAAACCCCTTTTAACGTAGCTGTTCCAGGAAAGTCTTTAGAGGGAGTGTTTTGAAGATGTTTGCCACTGTGGGAGTCATAGGGCGTGCAGAAATGGGAGTAATGTTGAACTCCTAAGTTAGAAATTCTTACCTGTAGAAACCTTAGCTATGAATATTTTGTATTAAAGCCATCCCTATTGGGAGAGCCTGTTTTATAAGAGAGAGAGAGAGAGAGAGAGAGAGAGAGAGAGAGAGAGAGAGAGAGAGAACACATGAGTAGTCATGCTTGGATGTCAGTGTCATTTGGGTGTCCCCTGGTGTTCTAAGCAACTGGTGACAGGTCTGTGTGACTAGGGAAACTCTTGACTAGAGCATGGAGAGGAGGGTGTGGACTTGACTCTGCACACCTTTTCTTGCCTGCTTCACTTTCCTAGCTTTAAAGATATGCCTAGCACTGTACAGATAAGCCACCTATTCTTACTGAGTGATGCTTTTCCCTGTAAGAATGTTTTCAGTGTTAGTATGCGGGTGAGTAGCTGATCTTTTATGCATTACTTGGAGGGGACCTCCTTAGCTAGACAATGTTTGTTGTGAAGTTGTAGGGCAACTCATTTGACCCAGGTACCCGTAGAGGGGGTGTGATGAACAGCCATTGCCAACTGGAGTCATGGGTACTTGGACAGCTTATAGCTGGGTACAGATTTGAATAGAACCCGAGAATATACCCCTGTATCCGTCCTCCATATGGGTTACTGAAACAACATGACCAAGACAAAAATGGTGCCAGATTTGAAGTCCTGTCCAGTTTGGTGAACAGGTGCGCCTTATAAGGAAACAATGAGAAATTCAGGAACATTTTACTCATTTGCTCAAGACACACCCCCCTCCAGAGAGTAATTGAAGGAAGCACGATCTCTTATATAGATGCTTTTGATTGGACAGAAAACCCAGGGGCCACATGTTACTTGTAACCTTTTTTTTGTTTGTTTGTTTTTTTCGAGACAGGGTTTCTTTGTGTAGCTCTGGCTGTCCTGGAACTCACTCTGTAGACCAGGCTGGCCTCGAACGCAGAGATCCACCTGCCTCTGCCTCCCAAGTGCTGGGATTGCAGGCGTGCGCCACCTCCACCTGGCTAAGGTCAGATTTTTTTTTTTTGGTACTTGTAACCTTTTATTATAGAAACAGAGCTTCTTATATATCTCCTTCCCTCTCCACAATGAGTATCAATGAGCAGTGGATCCATCAGGACAGTTAAAAGGGCAAAATACATTTATGCAGAAATAGACTGTGTTGCCAGGTTGACAGGTCTTATCATTTTGCTGTCCTATAATTAATTGTGACCATTGACACAGCCAAGGCCAGGGTAACAAAATCGTCCATCACAGACTCAGAACGACCTGGACTTGAGTCTCTAGTGCAGTGCAGGCCAAGTGCGTCTTCGGTGTACACAGAGGTGTCACATATACTTTTGCAAACTGAGTATCCCCTTCTAAGAGGGCCCCCATGTCATCTCCGTCTCCATCATATATCACGTATCCAAACAGTAAGAGCCATAACTGAAATCTTCCCTTTTGCCCTGGAGGGCTCTTGCTATCACACTTGGTTCCCTTATCAATCCGTGTTCCAGTACCGGCACAGCCCGGAGTCACTCTGAGTGCTGGATTCCCACATCTCTCACCTCCCACTTCTCGCCAGGCTCCTTCCGTCCAACTCGAGAGACCTTTCCTTAGTTTCTATCCTATGTACAACACTGCTAGGCTTTGAATAATGACAAGATGGATTTATAGATGACCAATAGCCCCCTCTCTGTGTTTTATTATCTTTAAAATAACTTCTGTCCGCTCACTCTTCCACGCACTCAGTATGTGCTGAGCACCTACCCTTGTCTGAACCTGACACAGGAGACATGACATTCTGACTTCACAGCATCCTCTTCTGTTTAGATTTTTGTGGTAACCCTTTCATGCCCCGAGGCTTTCCACATCCACCTCACACATCCCATTGGAGTTAATCTTTGGAAAACTTTTGGTCTCTAGTGGGGCATTTATTGGCTCAGGCCGAGGCTTCCTTCTTAAGTTTTGATATTCTCACTTTCTTCACTCGTCCCCCAGGACTCTCCACACAGCCTCTGGTGCAGAGGATTCATTTATTACTACCCACACATGCCTCCCGTGTTCCACCTCTGTGCTTTGGGTCATGAGAGTCCCTCTGTTGAAATGCCCTACCCTCCGGCCCCAACCACCCATCTCTTAAGGCCCAACTTCATCAGTTACGCTTGAGGAATTCCCAACTTATTATCATCCCCCTTTCCTCTAAAAACAAAAACACGTATCATTTCTCCCCCTGAAGGCTAGATGGGAAAAAGCATGCTCGGAAAGTGGGCCATGTTCTATGAAGTAATGGGTTTTCATTGTGTATTGTGTGCCAGCCACTATTGATAATCTAATGAGAGTGCTAGGCTCTATTCCCAGAAAAGTACATATATGCAAATATCTGATATTTTACATATAAATTCAAAGATTTGGAAAGTAGAATTGCTCTTTGATTCCTTAGGGGTTCCACAGAGCCCAGATGAAGAGGTCCTGTTCTAATGAGTCACTAAATGTTGCTGTAGGTGTTGTTCTTGTCATTTACACACCCAGGGAGGACAGAATTGGAATGAGATGTGTGAGGACTGATGTCTATTGTTATCAACACTAAGTAAGTGATGAACAGCGGAGAGGGGGAGAAAGAACAGCTGCCTCACATTGTTTAAGAAAATAACTGCTCAGACAGATTTGGGATATTCATTTTTATGTTGTATGTACATGCCTTTGTGGATGCATGCACCTTTGAGGGTGTACAAGCCAGTATGGAGAACTGGATCCTGCCCCGCTGGAGAGACAGATGCCTGTGGGACCTGGGTGCTGGGATTCACATTCTGGTCCTCACTCTGGGGCAGCAATTGCTCTGAACCATTCAGCCATCCCTCTAGCCCTGGATTTACGGTTTTGAAAGGGATACAGTTTCTTGTCGCTGTTATTGTTACTTATTTTAACCACTTCCAAAGTTTATGTAGCAAAATGAATTCAGGACCAAGGAGACATGGTTTCTGCCCTGAAATTTACCACCTCTGAGTGGGTAAGCAGCTGTTTTGGGATGGAAGGTGGGAAAGAAGTGGTTGGGTTTTTTTTCCTTTGATTGTTATTTGTTTGTTTGTTTGCTTTCCTTATGGAATAACATCGACAAAACAAGTTTCCCTGTGTTCATTTTTTTTCATGGATCGATTGCTGATTGTATTTTCAATAAAACGGTAATGCATTTTGTTGGTAGGGATCAGCTCAGTTTATTCTTCCATTACAAAACCAACCCCCCCAAACCAGAACTAAGTTATCTTTAGTACTCGTGACTGACCTAGAATCCTTTCTGAGCATTCAGTACATCGTTTGAGTAGACCTAGGACTGTATTTCCCACTTTGAAAGCTGAGCTCGGCCAGTCCATCTTTAGCAGGACCAAAGATCAACTGCGTGCGACTCTACATGCTTTATCTTTACATTTATATGGTGCTTCTAGTGACCTGAGTATCCTGCAGCAGCACACCAAGGACCCTCAGTGTGTGGGTAGGATGGGAGTTCCCCTTACCTATAGAGTTCTTACTAATACCGTGGGCAGGCACAATGTACATGCAGGTACAGGCAGGTACATGCAGGTACATGGAGGTACATGTAAGACACTTTCTTCATTTTAATTTCTTTCCTGGAGCTTAGGTTTTCATCTAAGAAAGACTATCCGTAGTCCTGAAGAAGTGGTTGCTGGAGCCAGTGAATACCTTGCCCTTCAGAAGACAGTTATGGGAGGTAGTGAACGTGGCTTAAGGGACTGGAACTCAGCTGTTTTACAGCCAATAGACAGTGTGACCTTGGATACTCTGAGTGAGACCTTCCCCAGACCTAGGGCTTCCAAAAGTCTTCTTGCTAGACCCTGACAACTACAAAGCTCTGTTTTCAGGAGAATCATGGCTCCAAAATATCTAACTTGTGGGCACGGGAAGAGTCTGAAGTAGTGAAGCAAATGTCATGAATATGGTTTTGCATCTAGTTCTGTTAAGTGCTTTGGGATTTGTTCTGTGCACAGTTAATTCCAGCATTGATTCCGCGCACTTAAAAACACGACTGTCCCTCATTACAGCTTTAGCTATCTAAGAAAATCTACTGACAACTGAATAATAGACATATACATTTATCACGAACAGTTCATTTTACAGAAAATAGTTCCGCTCAGTAATTACTCTCCCACCCTCTGTAGGCAAGCATTTATTGTTATTTGCTTTTATTCTGTGGCTATACATTATGGTACACTTTATTTGCCAGTAACATTTTAATCCTTTTATTTATTTAGCACTTAAGCCATCCTCTGATATTTTTAAAAAAAATGGATTTAGTTTGTAAATTAAGACATTTGTTTTAGGGCTAAATAGAGGAATGCTCTTCGGTTTGTGGATCTTACCCTTTATAGTTTTCCAGGATGGAAGTGGTCTTTCATATTTCCTTCACTCCTACCCCTTCTGAGAGATCACGTTTGGTTTACTAACAAAGCCCAGTGGCCAGATTTTAGTTTTCAATTATATTTGATTTTTTTTGCGATAATATTGCCAGAGAGAATATTCAAATGTTTGGCAGGTCTCGGCGTCAGCAGGAATGACATGTTTCTGTGACTCCTGTCAAGGTGATTTTGCCTTCATAGTAAGCTTCATGAGATGAGGTCATGCTAACCCTGAACAGGTTTTACTAACTGACCTGCATGAGATTAAATAACAGCTCAGGTGTTAATTTGGGTGATGGTTTCTTCATGATGGCAGTTGGGAAAGTAAGGCACCAAGTGCTCTTTCTGCGGTTCTTAGCCTTTCACTGACACAGGAGAGAAGGAAATAGCAACAAACACCAGTATTCAGACAATCATGTGATGTGGCTGGGTTGGAGACGTGCTGCTCACGGAAAGGTTTTTAGGTGAGGGAATGTCATAAAAATAGTAAAAAGCATAGGCTGCCATGTGAGAAACAGTCTACACAGTGACACATCGCCAATAGATGTACACGTGGCCAGGGTGGGAAGCCTGTGTGAAGCCACATTTACCTTAATTTCTCACCAGAGACTCGATCCCTGAATGCAGAGCCTTGTTCCTCTCTGTCTCAGTGTTCCTTCCCCGGTACCATCCCACTGACCACTGGCTTGGCAATTTGCAGAGGAACTTACAGGTTCTGGCCCAATCTGTTTGTTTACTCCTTTGAAATTTTATTGTAGTGTCAAAAGTTACGGCACCCATAGACAATGGACAACGCGATTATATTTTCTTTGAGAAGTTTAAAAAAAAATCTTTGGAGACATCCCGGGTCATCTATATTTAGACATCTGTACAAACCACTGTCTTTAACTTATTAGTAGATCTTTCTGTGCTTGTCTCTCTGTATTTACTTATAGTAAATGCAGATGCATATGTACAGACATGGCTGCATGTGTGTCTGATGAACAATGTCCATTACAAAGCACCTCAGGCCTAGGTGTGTGATTCGGTAGAGGTCAGGGATGGAGATGGTTGCTTAGACAGCACCTCGAAGGCTATAACCGGTGAGAGGATGTGTCTGTAGCCAGTGCAGCAAATGGAGGGACTTGGATGCGTGGCTTAGGTCAAGTTATTTATTTACTTTTATGCAAAGTTGGAGATAAGAAGGAGTCAGTGGCTAGTTGCTACTTGTTTTCCTTCCTTCCTACTTGAGACAGGCTCTCACGTAGCTAGATCTCACTTTTTTAAGAGCTCATTTTAGTTCTGTTTCTGGGAACACCCAATCTAAAAAGAAAAATGCATTGACAGCTCCCAAATGTTTTTACCACACTAAGGAAAACAAGGAGGTCAAGGAAAAGGAACCCAGATTATTCCGATACCAAATGCCTTGCTAGAGAATGTGGGGACCTTTCCGACAGGCAAGCTTCGCTAATACCTGGTAATCACCATCTCACCTTGTGTATCCAAATGTATGGAAGATGTTCAGGTTTCCCCTAAGATATCTGAGATAGTAAGAGCCTACAGCGGTGTGATTTCAGCCTGCCTTTCAGCGGCTTGGGGCTGATGGAGGACATGTATCTGTATCATCTGGTTTGTAAACACAGTAGACAGCATCTCCCTATCAAGGGCCCCAGTTTGGAGGTGCCGTACAGCGTTTACTTCTGGAGCTATGAGTTCCGTTAGCACAGTTACTGTTAGTAGTTTACGAGCCATACTTCCACTTGTACACTTGATTGTAAGATAGATTTAAATTGTGCACTATGCTGATTCCTCTATATAAACGTGGAAATTCTGTATATTTGGTCTTATGCTATATGTATTTGATGTGTAAATGATAACTAATGGATATGAAATAGTTTGCTGTGGATGTCTTCATTCCAATTCATTTCTTCTGCAAATTTGAATGTTTAATTTGTATACCTATGGGGAAATATGAAAATTTGCATCAAATGTGCTGTTAACCAGAGGTGGCCTCTTAGATTACTAGGGGAATATTTTAGTCATGAGGCTGCTGTGCAGTTGGGACAAGGTAATGAATTTTTTTAGGCACATAAATTCCCTGCTTGGATTTTAAATGAGTGTGTTTTTAAAGAAGAAGTGTTGGTCTCTGGAATATGTCGTCCTCCAGTTTCTGCCCCTCTACCACACTCGTGTGGCCTGCACAAGCACTGTGAGGTATGATAACCCTGGCCAAGAAGGAATCAGAGGGACCAATAGGAGCACTTCCTAGAGCTTTAGTTGTGGCTAGACCCTGTAACGAATGCACGTCTTCTTCTTCTCTTTTTTCAAAAACAAGAAGAATTTTATTTAATCCAGCATGCTGGGGTCACCCTACACATGGGGATAGAACGACCCCATGCCACCTATCCAGTGGGCCTTCATACAGTTCTCAGGGCAGCCACCATCAGGCACAATGTGATTGGCAGAACAGTGTGACTCTTTAAACTGATTGGTCTTTAGGGAATGAGGTGGCAAGGACTTCCCTTGTCTTTGGATGGCCAAAGTCCTGTGGAATGTGTCCCCACCTGCAGGTTGGTTTCCCCCTCTGTGGTCTGAGGAATGTTAATTAGCCTCACCCTTCTGGAGGGGCAAGTGTTTCATGACCTTTCCAAAGTTCCTGAGCTGGTCCTCTCATTCCTCCCTTTTCTTTATGCGTGCTTCAATCCTGACACTATTGCTGGTATTCTGAGAGCTCATACTCCTGGTCTTCCGTATCTAGTTCTTTGTATCTCTGCTTTAAGATCATTAGCTGGACTGTACCTATGTTTTCCTTAACAGCAGCGACCAAGCGATCCAACATGTAGAGGCTAAAAGTCAACTATAGCTGGAGAACAATTAGGAGTCCTAACAGGGTTAACAGCCCTGAAATGGTCTATGCAAAAGCAACACTCCTCAGCTAAGGTTCTCCTATTCTGCAGGACTACTTCTGATAATGAATGAGGGATTCTTGAAGGTGACTGATGGAAGTTTCTATTCTTTCTACATCGAAATCTGAGAAATAAATCCACTCACCCGCTTATTTTTAATTATATATACATATACACATATGCATATGCATACATATACATATACATATACGTATACGTATACATATACATAGTATTGCTATCTAGATTTGGATTGCCTGGAGCTTACTGTATAGACCAGAGGACCGCAAACTCACAGAGCTCCTTTTCCCCTGCCTTCTGAATTCTGGAATTAAAGACATGCACCACCATGCACAGTCTCCATGAACCCTCATCAGGTATATTTTGGGACAAATATCCTGTACCCAAATGTGACTTGGTGCCAGACTCTTCTTCTAGACCTTATATAGAGGAGACGTGCCCTAAAGTTAGCAGCTGCCTTGTTATGGAGGCATGGCTGTGCTTGCCTGTAGACTCACCGGGGAAGGGACGGTTTGCCTTCCAGCTTATACTGCTAGAAAGCGAAGATGGACGCTTCTCTGCTTGTGCTGAGTGTTCCCTGACTCTCACAGTTTGTCTACCTTTTCTGCTGGTGCTGAGACGGAAGACCTGGTCCCCCTGCTCCAGGACCTGCCGGCTTTCTCAGCTCCCATGAACGTTTTCCCAGTTGGGCCGGCTCCTTTCAGCAGCAGGCTTTTCCTTTTAGAGACCTCCACAGCTGAAACAGCATATCCTATGGACACAAGAGAAGTCTGGAAAACACAGAGGAAAGGGAGCCTGTCTCTTCCTTAGGGAGTTAGTGTGAGGTTGCTCTGTGTGCACGAGGGAGGTGTCTGGTTGGCTGGGATTAAAGCTTAACAGAGCTATCTTTAGTGGGCATGACCTTAAGGTCTGAGACTGAGATTTTTCTCACTTAGAAGTGGGGGTTGGTTTGGCTTGGGCAAACGTTCTGCAGTGTGTCCTGGCCAATTCCAAATAACACCACACTCCATGGCAGCCTTGAAAAGGAGAGTCGGAGAAAGGCGGAGAGGACCAGGAGTCTCAGACCCCTGTCCTAGGAGGTGCACGGGCTAGCCGACCATGCTGCTGGTGCCCTCTCTGCCCTTGCGGGCCTCTCTCCCACTTGAGAATTCAGTGAAGCCGGCAGAACGTCTGTGCATTTACTCAGCGATATAAAATCGTTCATATTTGCTGATGGCTCCAGCATTGATGGGGTATGTGAGGGGGCAGGGCCAGACTGTTTGGAAGCTAACAAGGAGGGCTCTCTGAGCAGAGGGCTAACATGGGCACTGCATTTAAGTACACGAGGGCAGTCTGCATGCAGGACTAATCAGAGAAGAGGCCACTGAGCTGGAGAGTGGCGCCGAATTGTCATGACTTAGTGAGGCAAGAGCAGGGAATAGGGCAGGGTGCTGGGCATGCAATCTTGGATGTGAGGGCATAGGACAGAGATGAGGCTGAGGCTTCTGATCTGATGTTGCTAATGCAAGATGGAGGAAAAAAGAAGGAGGGGAACAGGCTTGGAGAGGGCAAGGAGTTTGATGCTAGCCATACCGAAAACCATCCAATAGAAGGTTGAGTCCTCAAACTTTCCAAAGTGTGTGTGTGTGTGTGTGTGTGTGTGTGTGTGTGTGCATGAAATCACCCTGAAGAGATAGTTGAAGCACAGAGGTTGCATAGAGAACAACGATTGCACGTGTATGATGCTTAACTGTCTTGAGGATAATAGGAACCATGCCTGTGCCCTTCTGCATAAAATGAGGACCCTTGCATGTTGATCTTCGCAATCTTCCAACCCAAACCCCTTTCCATCCTCCCCTGAAGCTGACTACTGCTCTGTAAATACTGACTTACCTCCTGCTTTGATGATCCTTACAGCAGTGGAAAGAGGAGTTAATTGACCAAATCAAGTAATTATAGCTAACATTAGCAAATCACCATGCAGCAAGTACAGTGTTCTTTGCATGGAATCTTCATCGCAATACTAGGAGATGGATTTTGCTCTTGCCACCATCGTAATCACCATTGTTAAATATTCATTTCTTTAACACTGAGTTAATGATGCTTAACTTTATCAGCCATTATTTAATTTCAAGATGGCTAATTTTATGCGTCAACTTGAATGGGTCATGAGGTTCCTCGATGGAGCACTACTTCTGAGTATGTCTTTGAGGGTGTTTCCCAATAAGATTACCCTTATAGGAATTTATATACTATAGCATAAAGTTCACACTGTAAAAGACCTTTGAAAAGGAATTCAGTGACACCATGGTAAGCTGAGGGCATACATTCTCTGTTTCCATTCCTAGATCTATATTCCTAACCCAAAGCCACAGGAACAGGATCCTGAATAACAAAGAATAGAGAGGGAGGAACTGGGACAAGAAGATACAGAAGATGGAAGTTTGAGGCCAGAAGTCTTGTATGAGCTGATGGCTCCTGCCAAGCAAATTTATTAAGGAGTTTTATAAGCAAAGGGACATTGTCAAAAGGACAAAACAGCAACCAACAAATTGGGAAAAGATCTTCACCCACACTGCATCCGACAGAGGGCTTATATCCAAGATATATAAAGAACTCAAGAAGGTAGACTTCAGAGAGCCAAATAACCCCATTAAAAATGGGGTACAGAGCTAAACAAAGAATTTTCACCTGAGGAACATTGACTGGCAGAAAAGCACCTAAAGAAATGTGCAGCATCCTTAGTCATCAGGGAAATGCAAATCAAAACAACCCTGAGATTTCACCTCGCACCAGTCAGAATGGCTAAGATTAAAAACTCAGGAGAAAATAGGTGCTAGTGAGGATGTGGAGAAAGAGGAACACTCCTTCACTGCTGGTGGGGTTGCAAGTTGGTACAACCACTCTGGAAATCAGTCTGGCTGTTCCTCAGAAAACTGGGCATGATACTTCCAGAGGACCCAGCCATATCACTCCTGGGCATATACCTAGAAGATTCCCCAGCATGCAATAAGGATACATGCTTCACTACGTTCATAGCAGCCCTATTTATAATAGCCAGAAGCTGGAAAGAACCCAGATGTCCCTCAACGGAGGAATGGATACAGAAAATGTGGTGTATATACACAACGGAGTACTATTCAGCCATTAAAAACAATGAATTCATGAAATTCTTAGACACATGGATAGAACTGGAGAATATCATCCTAAGTGAGGTAACCCAGTCTCAAAAGAACACTCATGATATGCACTCACTGACAAATGGATATTAACCTAGAAGCTTGGAATACCCAAGAAACAATTCACATATCAAATGATGCCCAAGAAGAAGGAAGGAGTGGCCCCTGGTCCTGGAAAGGCTCAGTGCAGCAGTGTAGGGGAATACCAGGACAGGAAAGTGGGAAGGGGTGGATTGGGGAACAGGAGGAGGGAAGAGGGCTTATGATGGGACTTTTGGGGAGGGGGGATCCAGGAAAGGGGAAATCATTTGAAATGTAAATAAAGAACATATTGAACAAAAAAGAAGCTTTATAAGAAGTATTATGCAGCATCTTATATACAATTTTCAGGGGAGAGATGGGACAGAGTCAGTAGAAAGCTTTCATAAAACGGGACAAAGTCAGTGGGAAGCCAACCGAGCAAGGTCATGCTAAAGGAACACAGAATATCTCACCAACCAAGCACTCAGCAGCCCCGAGACTGAGAGCTCCAGACTGCTTTAGGGGGAAAAGTCAACTTCCCAGGAATAGCAAACTTAACTCCTTCAAGGCCCTGGTTTTAGGCCCAGACTAGACCGTGCCAAGTCTGTCCCTGGGCGAGGACATAGAACTAACATGCCCCTGTCCTTTCACCAGGAGGACAATCTGGCTCCCAGCCTATTCCAGGGAAAAGGAATTCACTGACTTAGCAGGGGTTGTCTTCCTTATCTATGAGGGTGGATAAGAGTGGCGTCAATCATCCCGCTGAGGGTCCAAATAAGACAAAAGTGGAGGGAGAAAGGGAAACATCCCCATCTCCTACTGTCTTACTGCTCTGGCTGACATCTTGTCATCTCTCCGCAGAGTAGGATTTACATGTTAGATTGTCAAGTTTCTGGACTCAGACTGGATTCTGCCACCTTCCACGGAGGGTGGACCAGTGCCATATAAAGACAAAGCTGTAGAAAGTCTGGCCTTGCCCTCAGCAGGTCAGACACGAACATGCAAGTTTGATCAAACATAAGTGTTGGTAATAAGGTGGACTGGACCTCACAATGGAGCGAGCCATTCAGGCCTGTGAGTACAGGAGCCCTTGCAGATGTCCGTCCAGCTTCTTTACCCCACTGTCCATCTGACTTCATAGCACTACAGCCCACTTACTCTTACAACCAAGCCAGAGCAATTTTAGAGGTGCCCTCTCTACAGGAGAGAAGGAAGGAAAGTGAACTTACTTTGGTTGGAAAAAAAAAAAAACATAAAAGCAAGATGTTTCAAAAAGGACATTTCATAGTCTGACCACATAACCTGCATTCAATTCTCTCTCTCTCTCTCTCTCTCTCTCTCTCTCTCTCTCTCTCTCTCTCTCTCTCTCTCTCTCCCTCTCTCTCTCGCCTTTGGGCAAGATAAAAAAAGCAATATATTTATTTTCTGTCTCTTTAAAATGTACATGCAGAGAAAGACTTGGTGAAAATGTAAAAGGCACAGGAAACAGACACATTCTGCTAACATCAAGAGAATCTGGTGATGTTCAAACACTCAAAAGTAATCAGAAGCAGCCACGCGAGGGCTAGACCCATAGGCCAGAGAGAATAGTCATCCCAAACGTCCCCTGGCTCCTCTGCCTCTGTTGGTTTTGTTTTACAAGTTAATATGCAGCACAGGAACATCCACATCCTTATTTCTCATCATTCCACACAATAGTAGTCTTGTATTTAATAATACAATATCAGATATGACTTTGGCCATTATTCACCGGAAGTTCTCAGTAGGTGGTACTAGACATATTACAACAGGGTTGAGAAGTGCTTAGCAATTATTGTACATGAGACAATTGCTAGAAGCTTTGTGAATCTGTCAAGAGAAGCTGAATCAGGATTGCTTTTGAAATTTTTGGACATTCAATCTGGTCATTTCCATCCATAAGATGTTTCTGAAGACTGTATGGTAAAAACCCTTCCCAGTGAGAAACGAGTTCTTCGAAGGAAGATTCCCCACTGGTCAAGCTGGAACACTTTCCTCCCACCAGATGGCTTGTGCTATTTCACTCTGTGTAGACTCCGAGGTTCTGGGAATCCACTATGGTGGATGTCTCTCTGAGGGGCCTGCTGACCTTTTCTCAGCTAGCCTGGGTAGACTGTAAAAGTCATCTGGGAGCTCCTGAGGACTGTCGGTTCAGTCACTCTTGTGGACATGACGCCACACATTACCACTAGTGGGCAATACTCTGTTCCTCAAGACACCGCAGTTGTTAGCCACAAGCAAAATAAGCTCTGGAAAGGTGTTGGTCATTCTCTTCCAAGATTTCATTAACCTGGAAGCTAAGGAAATATCTTTCTTCTACTTTGGTTTTGCTAGTTGATGTCACATGATCCAGGACATCCAATTTTATACATCACACCGTCAGAGAGAAGCCAATCAGCTGGCTTTATTTTCAACATTCTGGGTCTCCAGGAGGGTCACTTTGCATCTTATAGCAAATAAAGATGTTACTGGGCTTGGTGTCCAGGTGCATCCTGACAGAGCTGTGGGTGATCTTAAGCCTCAGGGGAATCTGCTAGAGAATGCCTTAGAGTTTGGACTCTTGTAAGTGATTACCAGGTATAGCATTAGCCTTTTCAAATATAGCAGCTTACAAGCTCCCACAGTTAGTGTATTCATTTTGAGTGATCACATGATCAACTTCTGCATTGGAAAAATAATAATGTACCAACCACGTGGAGGTAATGGCTAGTTACCACATGAGCATTAATGTTGTGCAAATCTAATTTCTGATTTGATAACCTTGAGAAGGGTTTTGTAGAGCACTTTATTGAATAAGTGCATCCATCCAGTCTCATAATGCACTTGTAGACTATACCAAATTCCTCAGCACTGATTTCTTCTACTTCCAAGAATTCTTGTTCACAGCAGGAAGTCATATTAGTTTCCTGTAGAAGCTAGCACATTCTGATTTGACTTCCCCTATCTGCAAATCCCTCAAGATAGCTTCTGGTTTTCCTCTTGCCCTTCTCTTGAAGGAGTAATTTTCTATAGAGCTCTGGAATGAATAGATTGACATTGACTAATGACAAAGAGGTCTTATCAGTGTTTATAGCATTGGGCAGAGAACTTTTCTGAAGAAAAAAATCTCTGGCTGTCTCAGCAAACGTTTGGGAGTAGAGGAGTTGTCATTGGACCCCTGGCTTGCTCTTGCTGGGTAGGTCTTGGTGTCTCCAGACATTTGGGAGAGTCTGAAACTGGAATCAGAAGCACAGCATCTGGGCTTCCCTTGTCTCTCTTCTGAGAGGCAACCGGTTCATCTCTGAGCAGAATCCCAGGATCCCCTAAGTCCTCATCCTCATGCCTCATGTATCTTTCCCTCAAGCTCTCCCCGCTGTTTTCTGCCCTTTGGTTTGTCTCTTCTTCGTCAAAGAAGAAGTTTAATTTTGTATGTAGCATCTGGTTTGCTCCCCCATCTTAGTGAAGGGCCTTGCAGTGTGGGCAAGGAGGTCTCTGAGAAGGAAACACTGAATCCTCAGAGGTAAGGAGACAGACAGGCAGACAGACAGACAGACCTCCCTCAGCATCTCTCAGAACTTTAGCCCACTCTTCCTTCTACCAATCAACACACCTTGATCCGAATCTTAAATAGGTGTGAGATTCTGCTGTACATCAGCCAGGGTGACCCACACTCTCAAGGATTCTCATGATCAACACCTTATACTGGACAATGTTCGCAATGAAGGGATGAAGGATATAACAATGCATCCTTAAAACACATATGGAGTGTGTCTTAAGTAGGCACGAACCTGGTTTTACCAATGGCATTCTGGTTGCCCGGAGGTCAGTGGTATGGTCAGTGTGTGTAGCTTGTGCTTTAACATCATCTAAATGTTTCCCTGTAGAAGCTTCCTTAAAGGAGCATTCCCAAGTCACTGCACATTAGCTTTCTTTCCTGCAAGTAGAGTCCTGGGAAGCTATTTAGAGCCCTGAGGTTGAGATTCTCTGAGAAGTCCATCCTGAAACACTTGTGGTTCTGGCCAGAATAAACATTTGCTTTCATTTTAGATGTCAATAGGTACTTATTTTCTAGGCAGGGCTTCCTTGCTGCCTCTAAGGTGTTTGATTTCTGTGCTGGATAATATGAAGGCTTTAAAGCCCACAGCAGCTGGGAGTCCAAACAGGACCTCACAATCCACTTCTCCCCGCAGCATGACACACATAGTAAGTGCTCAATGAAGATTTACTACAGAAATGGACGGATTCTCAGGTAAAAGATAAATTAAATTGCAAAGAAATATCCAAAGTTTGAAGTTTGACACAACACACTGTGCAAAGGGAGTCAGTAAATCACTCATAAAACAAACCGCAGGTGCCTGAAATGCAGGAGAGTAATTTTTGTGGGCTCAGGTGGTTTATGCAGTCTTCGGCATCCCTTGTTGGAATTAGAGCCCCACAATTCAAATAGCTCCTGCTTCCGTGAAACACACATAGCATGGGCATGAATTCCAAATCCTGGCCGCTGGTGGCACGGTGCATCTTCACCGTTGAACGCGTCTGCTGCCCAATAAAGTCACTTGTTGGTGCCTCCAGCCAAGTTAGGTACCTTAATTCCAGATTACTACAAACGCAGGGACGCCCAGATATTTCTTTGTATCACTTGGTCAAAGCTATACGCACCGAAATGTTACAGATTTCTCTGACATCGCGTAACTGCATTACTGGTCTGCTGATATGAGTGAAAGCACGCACTGTATGAGCCACTCAGACGCCATGACGGAGGGAAAGAGCTGACCAGCAAAGAGTGGGCTCTGGTCTCCACATGTGTGCTGGGTCTCACAGGCCCCACACATACTATATCCTTACACACACACACACACACACACACACACACACACACACCACACACACATAAACACACACACACACACACACACACACACACACTAATAGTAAATAGTGTAAAACTTAGAAGTAATTCCTATAGGAAGCAGAGTGAGGTTAGAGACGCTCCAGTTGCTTAAGTTCCTGCACAAGCGGATATCATCCTCTTACCTCAGCATATAGAGACAGAAGGAGAAATTCTCCTGCAGTAGGAGATAATGAGCCCACTCTTATTTTTCCCTCTCCTTATTTTGTCTTTAAAATGAATTCCAATTGATAGTTATGTGATGTTGGTTTGGGTCCTCTTTCCTGTGCTGTCTTTGGTCTGTAATGAGTATCTCACTAACAGGCATCACATGTACAACTGTGATTTGGGATTTTGATGGGGATTGCATTGAATCTGTAGATTGCTTTTGGCAAGATGGCCATTTTTACTATATTAATCCTGCCAATCCACAAGCATGGAAGATTTTTCCATTTTCTGAGGTCTTCTTTGATTTCTTTTTTCAGAGACCTGAAGTTCCTGTCATACAGATCTTTCACTTGTTTGGTTAGAGTCACACCAAGATACTTTATATTGTTTGTGTCTATTGTGAAGGTTGCCATTTCCCTAATTTCTTTCTCAGCCTGTTTATCCTTTGAGTATAGGAAGGCTACTGATTTGCTTGAGTTGATTTTATAACCATCCACTTTGCTGAAGTTGTTTATCAACAGTTTTTTTTGGGTCACTTAAGTATACTATCAATCATCTGCAAATAGTGATAGTTTGACTTCTTCCTTTCTAGTTTGTATCCCTTTGACCTCCTTATGTTGTCTAATTGCTCTCACTAGAACTTCAAGTACTATATTGAAAAGATATGGAGAGAGGGGCTAAGATTAAAAACTCAGGAAGACAGCAGGTGTTGGCGAGGATGTGGAGAAAAAGGAACACGCCTTCACTGCTGGTGGGAATGCAAGTTGGTACAACCACTCTGGAAGTCAGTCTGGCTGTTCCTCAGAAAACTGGGCATGACACGTCCTGAGGACCCTGTTATACCACTCCTGGGCATATACCCAGAGGACTTCCCGGCATGCAATAAAGACGCATGCTCCACTATGTTCATAGCAGCCTTATTTATAATAGCCAGAAGCTGGAAAGAACCCAGATGTCCTTCAATGGAGGAATGGATACAGAAAATGTGGTATATTTAGACAATGGAATACTACTCAGCAATTAAAAACAATGAATTCATGAAATTCTTAGGCAAATGGTTGGATCTGGAAAATATCATCCTTAGTAAGTTAACCCAATCACAAAAGAACACACATGGAACGCAGTCACTGATAAGTGGATATTGGCCCAGAAGCTCTGAATACCCAAGACACATTTAACATATCAAATCATTCCCAAGAAGAAGGAAGGAGAGGGCCCTGGTCCTGGAAAGGCTTGATGCAGCATTGTAGGGGATTACCAGGACAGAGAAGTGGGAGGAGGGTGACTGGGGAATGGGCGGGCGGAGGGAAGAGGGCTTATGGGACTTATAGGGAAGGGGGAACCGGGAAAGGGAAAATCATTTGGAATGTAAACAAAGAATATAGAAAAAAAAAACATGTACAACTATGTATCAGCTCTGTGGGGTTTGTTTTTCTCTCCAAATGATGGTGTACCAGAAAAGCCTCCTTAAGTATGGGCTATGTTTACTCTTAGACAATGGAGAGCTGAGAGAGAAATCTCTACTTCCTCAAACTAGCTGCTGTTGCATTATTATTAATCATTTTTTACATCTAATCAAAGGATTAACTTGACCAGCCCTCATCTGCTGCACTTCGGTCGCCGTCTAAAGGACATCTCCCTTTGCTCTCTCGGTTTCCTGTCCTTCCTTCCGGGGGCTGCCCTGTGTGGGCACTGACGGCCCCAGCCTTTAGTCACAGCTCTTGATTTTTCTCAAGTTAAAATAGAAGAATCTTTTAGAAGGTTGTAGATATCTACAGACATGTAAGAGTGGCTTTCCGGGGGCACCTTCAGAGTCCCCTTGAAGACTCCCTAGTCCTGGAGATCTACACAGGGCTAGCCCTGCATGTGAGTCTGGCCTGCTGCTCTGATGTGCTGGTGCTCCTGGCTGGGATTGGACCACTCTTCCCAAGTCCTCTCTGGGAACGCCTGTCTCTTTAACATGGAGTGGTGAAACATTTATTTGAAAAAATTTGAGAGAATAATGTCATTAAAGAGAAATAAGTTCCTTTCCCCAAACAATGATTGTGCAATTGATTTTTACTTATCTTTATTTTTAAATGTAGACTTAATGAAAATATTGACTTTCCCCCCCAAACCCCAGTCTGTTCCGTTTGGCTGATGTGTTCTATGGCTTCACTAATGGGAGTGGGATTAACTGGCACCTACTCTCTGTGGTTCTCAGACAAGGGAGAGGCCACAGTACCTACTTTACATCTAATAATAAGGAACCAAGTAATTTCTGGGCAGCCCTGACAGTCTCCCCTATGTGATAGGACTTTGGCGCCGCCGGTCCTTTCCAGGCTCAGTATGGGAGACAGCCCCCTGCTACTCTTCTCATAGCACCTTTTGCTTTCTTGACTGTTACAAGATAATAGAATGAAAATTCCCTCATTAATCTAAGTAACTGGTCACTGCAGCCAGACTTTGTCTTTGATGTGAGATTCAGAGCACTCTGAGATTCCTTAGCAAGCTGGCTACCTTAGAGTCACTGAATCGGGTTCAGTGAGATAACCTGCCTCAGTAAATAAAGCAGAGAGTGGTGGAGAAAGGGTTCTGGCCTTTCTGACAGGTGACATCAGCATCCGGCTTCTACATGCATGTGTGCATACATGCGGTCACCTGGAAGTGGAGGCAGGGGGATTACGGTTCAGGCCTGCTTGGGCAACTTAGCAAGACTTTATCTAAGAAGTCACAAAGTTAAATGAAAAGGCTGGGGATGAGGTTCACTGGGAGAGTGCTTGCCTAGCTGGGTGAGGCCCCTAGTGCCACAGGCAAAGAAAGATTACTGAGCAGCATGGCCCAGGAGGGGAGCCCCAGGAGTGTCCCAACATCAGTTCCCTCTCTCCTGTTTTCATTGCTGTTCTGAACTTGGGTCCCACTGACCCACTGACCTAGATCCATAGCTCTTCCTGTTGGCTCATTTGCTGGCTCCTCAACATTTTAACAATAGATGTAAATCCGTAGCCTTCCTAAGGTCAGTTCTAATACCAAAGTCTTACAGGTTTCATTCTCCTTATGTCCCATGGGAACTTTCTTCCCATGGGTTTTGCTCTCCGTCTAGATAACCTACTGCTCAGATTTGCATCTGCCTCCTTGTTGCCTTAACGTCTCAGCTCAGGGTTTCCATTCTCTCATCTGTGCTTACCCGCTTCATCCTTCTCCAAGGAATGTTCCTGCCCCATGGTTGTTCCATTTTAACTTCTGAAGCACACACAGTTCTGTTCAGTTACCACCTAGCCTATGCCCGCACTCACACTTTCTATCCATTCCCAGTAGTAGATGTACCACATCTCACTGTATAAATTATAAACTTCCAGAAAGAATAATGGAGTTTCTGGATTAAAATAAACTACTCACTTGCTAGATGCGTGCCTGCATGTGTGTGTGTGTGTGTGTGTGTGTGTGTGTGTGTGTGTGTGTTGGTGTCAATAAATATTTTGTTAAAAGTGAGGACAGTTAGAAGATAAGGGAAAGAGCCCATGACTGAGTGATTTTGAGGGAGATGGGGCTGTGACAGAGTCTCACTATGTAGCCTAGCCTGGCTCAGACTCTCCAGCTCAGCTGATCCTTCTTACTTAGCACCCCGTGTAGTTTTTACAGGATTGTGCTATCACTTCCCACTGCTTGAGTGACTTTAAAAGGAAAATCCATAGAACCTGGTGGTTAGTGACTTATCTAAACCATTGTTGCAGTTACTTTTATTTTTGTGCTGTTTAAACTTCTGAAGTGATGAGTTTCATATGCACCCAGACTCCTGGGCAAAGAAGTTCTTCCTTTTATTTGTCCTAAATTACCCTTTATACTGATTATCCTACTTAAAGCATAAGGTCTATATGCTTTTAAAGGTTAGGGCACTATTTAGCCAGACACCCAAATATTTATATACAGAAATCTTCATAAGTGTTGTCTGATTAATGCTTGTCTTCTTGGGAAAGCTGTGAATAATGTCAACACGAACTACATTATCCCTGCTAGAAATTCATCCATTTAGTTTAACTTGCATGTAAGGATGCCTGAGAGCCAGGAGCTGTTTGCAGAGTGTTTGTTACAGTGCTGTTGTAGCTCATTCATGACGACTGGGGCTGCAGAATCTTCTGCATACCAAGTAGGGGACTCAGCATTAAATGGGAAATGTAGGTGTTCCTGGAGATCTTCAATATGTGAAGGATATAAAAGAGGAAATGCAACAAGCCCCAGGTGTAGAGAAGTTTTAATCCAGGGACATGACTGCTCTGTCAAAGGATCACATTCAAAGACTTTCTAGGTTTATATGATGGAATGTAGACACACCCTGAATTACAGAATGCTCTGGCTGGAATACACACACACCCTTAGTACACACTTTTAATCCCTAACAATAAAGGTAAAGTTAGTTTGTGGAAGGATGGAGTCGTGTTTGAAAATGGCATCTAATTGAGGAGCAGGCAAAGTGATGAATCAGAGAAAGATTTGACAGAATGACTCAGAGTAGGATACTCCTGACTCTCATGAGAACAGAGAAGTGACTTAAGAGAGTAGTGCAAAGGGAAAGGTGTGTGTGTGTGTGTGTGTGTGTGTGTGTGTGTGTGTGGCATTTTTAGCAGGACATTTTACAATGCTAGGGGGCAGAGAGAACAAGCTACACACAGGCAAAGACAGAATGAACCAGAGAATGAGAATGAGCCAGAAGATTAGAACATATTGCCAAAGCTAGTATGAATCCAGGCAGAGCAAGTCAGTCAGAAGCTGAGAGAAACCATGTTGAGTCAGTCAGCTGGGAAGATTAGATTATATGAAGGCTAGAAGCTTCCAGGCTTAGCTTGTGTATGGCTTTCATGCCATTACTTTATCTGAGGAAATAAAAGCAACTTTTACACTCAGGGAAATCCTTGTTTGGCTAAACTGAACCTTTACTACTACTGCTGCTGCTGCTGCTGCTGCTGCTGCTGCTGCTGCTGCTACTACTACTACTACTGCTGCTGCTGCTACTACTGCTGCTGCTGCTGCTGCTGCTGCTGCTACTGCTGCTGCTACTACTACTACTACTGCTGCTGCTGCTACTACTGCTGCTGCTGCTGCTGCTGCTGCTGCTGCTGCTACTACTACTACTACTACTACTACTACTACGAAGAAAATTGAATTGAAAGTTAAATCTATGGTTTTAACCACATGACTTGCATTAGTGCTGCTGAGATTCATTAAAGAGCTTGGGAAGGTGCTTCGAAGTAGGCCAGGAAGGCTGGAGAAAGGCTGAGATTCTCTGCGTCCTTGTATTCCACCCAGTTCTCTTCTGATTATTACTGTTAGTTTTTAATTTTCTATTGTTACATGACAGAAAATTACATGTATATATACATAAATATATATAAATTATATATGTCTACACACATATACACACATATATAAAATTCTATTTATTTTATTAGATATATTCTTTATTTACATTTCAAATGTTGTACCCTTTCCTGGTTCCCCCTCCAAATCCTACAACCCTTCCCACTCTCCCCCTGCTCACCAACCCACCCACTCCTGCTTCCCTGTCCTGGCATTTCTCTACACTGGGGCATCGAGCCTTCTCAGGACCAAGGGCCTCTCTTCCCTTTGATGTCCAATAAGGCGATCCTCTGCTACATATGCGGCTGGAGCCATGAGTACCTCCATGTGAATTTTTTGGTTGGTGCTTTAGTCCCTGGGAACTCTGGGGGGACTGGGTGGCTCATATTGTTGTTCCTCCTATGGGGCTGCAAACCCCTTTAGCTCCTTGGCTCCTTTCTCCAGCTCTTCTATTGGGGACCCTGTGCTCAGTTCAATGGTTGGTTGAGAGTGTCCCCCTCTATATTTGTCATGCACTGGCAGAGCCTCCCAAGTGACAGCTGGGAGGTGACAGCTATATCAGGCTCCTGTAGGCAAGCACTTGTTGGCATCCACAATAGTGTCTGGGTTTGGTGACTGACTGTATATGGGATGGAGCCCTAGGAGGGGCAGTCTCTGGATGGTCTTTCCTTCAGTCTCTGCTCCACACTTTGTCTCTGTATCTCTTCCTGTGGGTATTTTGTTCCCCCCTTCTAAGAAGGACCAGAGTATCCAGTCTTTGTTCTTCTTTCTTCTTGAGCTTCGTTTGTTTTTAATAGCTGAGTAGTATTCCATTGTGTAAATGTACCACATTTTCTGTATCCATTCCTTTGTGCTTGGGGGACTCATGCAGCATCATCATGAGTTTGAGGCCAATGTGCCCAATGCTATGAGGCATTGGAAAAATAAAAGGCCGCCTTTAAATATTCCCGTTACTGTATGGTTTTCCCAGTGCTCTGGGTGCCTCCTAGGCTACTACAGTGCCCTTGCTCCTGCATCTGCTCTCGTCTCTGTACTTCACCTGCACTGAACCGGCTTCTGACTGGCGAGCAGCTGACTGCGATCAGCGAGTAAAATGATCTCTGTGACAATTCAATATCCACAGTGCTATAATGCTATCTGTGGCAGAATCGTGTGCAGCAGAGTGGAATAGAGTATACTCCATCTGGATTAGTTAAGATTCATTGGATTACAAGCCCTAGAATCGCTTGGAAGAACTTGATTGTGTCTCACAAAGGCTTAGGAAGAATGGTATTTTCTAGGGACACATGAATACCAATGTTTTCCATTTACTTTTCAAAAAAAAAATTAGCTAAGAACTTTATTGATTTGGGCTAAGATTTGAATCCAGGTTCCCTGTTCCCCAGTTAAATTTTCTTTCTTCTTCATCTCCTTACTTAGGACTCTACTATAAGATCATAAGATCAAAGAGGACCGTTATTTATTTATTTATTTATTTATTTATTTATTTATTTAACAAATATCATTCTCCAATTTTATAAAGTAATATTAACATCTAAGGAAACATTTTTCAATAAAATGTATTTTTTATGAAGAACAGTAATTTTTATTAGTTTATTTTGTGTGGCTGTAGCATAAAAACAAATGCTAGGTGACTTATAAGGAAATGTATTTACCCCTTGGATCCAGTGGCTGGTGGTTTCAGCCGGAAACTCAATAGTCGGAGGCTGAAGACCTCTTCGCTGTCTAGCAACATGGCAGAAAAACAGAAAGAGGAGCAGCCGTGTACCATAGGGCCAGCTAACTAGGCTGGGTGGCCTCATGTTTACACAAGGGGACCCCCCAACCCATTCTCTTATTGATCCATCATGGAGGTGGAGCCCCGCGACCTTGTCATTTTTCACTGGTACCCACTGCTTGCCTAAATACCACCTTACCTGGGGACTAAGCTTCTAGCGCAGGACTCTTTGAGGGGGAAAAGAATCCCACAGGATAAGCACTGAATCGTTTATATAAAACAAACAGCTGTTTGTTTATAATCCACCATATATTACCCATATGCAGATGGCCCTCGACGTATCGTGGTTCAATCTGCCATTTTTTCAACGTTGTGCTGATATGAAAGTGATATTCATTCAGTTGAAATCATATTTTGGATTTTTTTTTTTTTTTTTGCTTTTCGAGACAGGGTTTCTCTGTGTAGTCCTGGCTGTCCTGGAACTCACTCTGTAGACCAGGCTGGCCTCGAACTCAGAAATCCACCTGCCACTGCCTCCCGAGTGCTGGGATTACAGGCATGCGCCACCACGCCAGGCTCATATTTTGGATTTTTAATATTGATTTTTTTTCTGGAGTATTACTATGTAGTATACGGAGTATGTAGACAATACTCTCTCAAGATGCATCGTCCAATACAGTAGCCACGCAGGCCTCCTGAATACTTAAAATGTAACTCCTACAAGGGAGGCATTTTGAAATACAAATTGAAAAAAAAAAAAAGCATGGCTAGCAGCTTCCATACTGAACAGCGACGTTCTAGAACACAAAGGCTAGATGAATGTCTTGGTAGGGACAGACACGATCAGGTATGACGTTCATGAATTCTCCATTAGAAGAATTATTAATATGAAGCCATTCCTATGCTATGCCAGCATAGTTAACCAAGTATTTTTTTTTTAAATCAGTCAATTTTTACATTCAGTAGATTTAGAATCAAATGGTCGTGGAAGCAATCTTTTCTGTTGTGAATGTACTAGTGGGATCAGAGAGGGTGCGATGTAAGAGCCACTGCTCCCCGCATATATTGCGATATATCAATACAAAACAATAGTAAATAAGATACTGCTTTATGAAGGTTCTTCTCTTCCCTTAGAGTATTCACATATGTGGTTGCATTTTTGTAAGATTTCCGACATTTCATTTACATTTTAAGAATGTAATAACTTAAAAATATCCGTTCGCGTTCATTTGCTTGTCACTAGTTAAGCTGCAACCGATGTGGGCGCTAACAGGGGAATCTTAAATCTTTCATTAGCTCAGGCTGATCTCTAGAGGGGCTGTGACTTGCACTTTGGATATATTCCAAGTCCAGGAGGATCCTTTTCGACATTCCTAAAGACAAAACCAATTCTCTTAGCTCTTCATGGTCTCCGAGTCTTGTCTGTCCTCTTGAGAACGGGGGCTTGGGTTGGAGTGGAAAGGGAGCGCACACCATCTGTTCCCAGCTTAGACCTGCCTCCCTTCTATTCCTTGGAGCCCAGGTTGGTTTCACAGTTGATCTGGTCCAGGGTTTCATTATGGCTCCACCCTCCGCTTCCCCCCGCCTGCCCCGCCCCCGGAAAGAAGTACCCCAAGGAACAGTCTGGAGTCTCTTTTTTCCTTTCTTCCACCAGAGCAGGTTAGGAGGGGAGCCCAAATCCAGGTTGGTACTCTAGGAAAGTGAAAGAAACCAACCTTAGATTTTGTCTTCTCTTTTCATCTCCCTCAGGCTAAGGGTACAGCGCAGATGTCTTTGGGCTGCTTCTAACTTAGCCGGAACTAGCCTGATTCCAAGCGCCAGTGGGGTGCATGTGAGCAGCAGGAGGTGCTGGTTTCTTGGTTCCTCACAACAGTGGACAGCACCTTTGGATTCCCCTAGTACACGTCTTCTGAAGAGCATCAGGATAGGACCCCAAGCCACCACAAGAGGGCAGCAAATGATTTCCAATCTGGTTTTGTTTCCTTTAAAAAAAAATCATTTTGCTTTGCTTCCAGAGAGCTTCTATTTAGTCAAGAAATAAAAATTTGCTGCTGATGGGAGGGATGGGACCTGGGTCTCATTTCCCCCGCACATTCTTGTTAGCACAGCTTATCACTGGAGCGTGGCAAGTGTGGGCTGGTGGTCTCCCCGCCCAGAGATGAGTGGGGGTTGTGCCTCTTTGTATTCTCAGCTTTTGAGGTCAGGGTTTATTCCCAGGGAAAGGAAGGCTTTTACACTGCATCTGGTAGCGTTATTGTTTTAACACCACTTGTTCCTAAAGATCCTTCACACCACACTGCTTACCAAATTATTAGATACTAATCAGTCGACAATCAGTTACTTACCTAGGAGGCTCAAGAAAGTGTCTCGTTGGAAGAGTCCTTTCCTTGTTGGTCATAGGGTTGCATGCTGTCCTGTTACCAAGTATACATCATCGCTCCCGTGTCCCCGTTGTGGAAGGCACAGACAGGCCGAGGCTGAATTACGAGTTTGGCCCTTCTGTGACATCCTTTCATTTCCCGTCTCTATGTCCTTCCGTCTCATGGGAGGGTCCTTCTATAGTCTCCAAATTCAAATCAATGAATATTTATCAGGCACTTCTACAGGAAAAAATCACTGGGTACATGCCTTAAGGGACATAAAATAATACCCACAATAACTTACGTAGTAGGTATGTGTGCTTAGTTGATTTGCTGACATTTCATTATCCCCCCCAAACAATCCTATAAACTAGGTATTATTTCTAATATACAAATGGAGACACTGAGGCTGTGGGCTGTTAAACAGTTTGTCACTTAGCCTGTCAACAGGAGGAACAGGAACTCGAATGCAGGCCTCACTGACTACAGACCCCTAATCACACTGCTATAGTCCAAGAATGGCAGTTAGTTACAAATATCTTCTAAGTTAATGTATTAGTTCTCTGACACCAGTGCGAAGATGACGTCTCTAGGGAGCTTTTAAATTCCCGTGTCAGCGTCCTATCCAACAAGGTAGGTGTGTGTGTGTGTGTGTGTGTGTGTGTTGTGTGTGTGAGGGAGGAAGGTGGAATTCCAGGCACTGGCATTTTGTAAAGGTTTCCATGTGATATGGAATCACAGTTAGAAGCCCTGCTTTGGTGGATGGGAAAGGGTGCGGTATATGAGGTCCAGACATGAAAGGAGAGAAGTGTGTTTGTGTGTTTTGGGATGGTTTGTCTGTTAGTGCTATTGGCCTACCCTAGCAGGTAAGGTGACTATTCCTGTAGAGGTTGTGCACATGTATGCAATACCTGTGATAACAGGTATAAATAGCTAATTTCTACATGCTTGTCTTATCCTACCACAGTTTCTAGTTTACTAGCTTATATGAACCCATTGCTATTATTATTATTATTATTATTATCATCATCATCATCATCAACATTATATGATAATCATATAAATGGGTTCATTGTCCATCTCAGCACAACTTAGAGTTAGAACTTACCTTGCTTATCATTAAGCCTAAAGAATGGTAGGGTCTAAGATACAGTGCATTTTATATATGCTAAGAGGCAAAGGAAAAACACGACTAATTAATTATAAATCATTCTAAATTAGTTCTAAATTCTAAATAGTTGCAGAGATAGTGACAACAACAACAACAAAACAACCCACATGTCTTAAAGCTGATGAGATAGGACGCTGCTGCTCCTGCTGGCTGATAAGACAGTGGGCACCGAGAGCTCAAGTCCATGTTCACATTGCTCATGTGAAGCAGAGTATGAACAGAGTATGAGAATTTGTCCTCTGTGCCAACACCATTCTCCATAATCATAATTTTAAATGAAAATATTAAATTTCATATGAACATGCTCTACTTGCTTTCATTGCTCCCCTAATTTTGGTTGATCTTATTGTGATGTGTGCTTTGTGTGTGTTTATGTGTATACGTATGATGTATGCACACACGCTTGTGTGTGTGTGTGTGTGTGTGTGTGTGTGTGTGTGTGTGGCCTGTGGATATGCCAGAGGAGGTTATCTGGTGTCCCATTTTACCACTCTGTTTTATTCCCTGAGACAGTGCCTCTTCCTATAGCTAGGAGGGTGACCAGCCATCCAGAGTGGTCCTCCTGTCTCTGCTTTGCTCTCCCTCTGCTGGTGTTATTGGTGTGCACTTAACCATGCCTGGTTTCTTATCTGGGGTCTTGGGAATTGAACCCACACCCTCATGCTTATGCAGGAAGTGGTCTCACCCATGGCGCCATCTCCCCACACCTCATGCATGGCTTTATTTGTGTCCTTCCCTTGGATATTGACAGTTATGGATAAGGCGCTGACGTGAAGCCAGAGAGGCTGCTGAGCCCATTCAGTTCTGACAGAGCCAACTTTCTTCACTGCAAAGGCTTGGCTTTACTCTCGCATGAATCTGGAGACAGTGGCTCTTCAACACGTAATCTGGTTGGTTTGAGTTTCTTTCTTTTCTGTAATGTGACACAGTTGGGACTTAATCTCCATGAAAGTGATGCCATCCACAGTTTATGGAGGGAGGTGTCAAGTCCTCTCAGGTGGCATGGGGTTGTGTTGGTCACACCAGGAAGCATTCAGGTGTCCTTCTGTAGGGTGTGTCAGTCTTTCTCAGCTGATGTGTTTGCTTATCCTACATTCACTGGGGCTGCCCTGGTCTCTCTGCTGTCTACTGGGCTGGTTAACTGGAAGTGTTGGCAATTTTCTTTCATGTGAGGTAGTTGTTTCTAAGTAGGTTTAACATTTTGAGTTGTCTGGCTGTGTCTGATTGACCAGAAGTATTCTGTTGTAGTTGTGTATTGCGTAACAAACTTCTCTAAGGTTTAACTGACTGAAGTTACACATTATTTTGTCATCTATTCAGTTCTGTTGGCCAAGTGTACTTAGATGCTCCTATTGTTTAAAGTCTGCCAAGTGACTGCAGCTTGCTAGTGCAAGGACCTTTGGTCAGGCTGGGGGCTAGCCTGGGATGCTGGGAGACCTCAGTCTCCTCTCTCTCCAGCCATCATAGGCCACTTCCCTCTGTGGTGGCTCGAGCTCCTGAAAGAGCTGAAGTGGAAGCTTTTAGGCCTGGTATTCTGGTATTGGTATGATGTCATCTTTCTTTCTTTCTTTCTTTCTTTCTTTCTTTCTTTCTTTCTTTCTTCCTTCCTTCCTTCCTTCCTCCCTCCCTCCCTTCCTTCCTTCCTTGCTCTCTCTCCTCTCTCTTTTCTTTTCTTTTCTTTTCTTTTCTTTTCTTTTCTTTTCATTTCTTTCTTCCTTCCATCCTTCCTTCCTTCCTTCCTTCCTTCCTTCCTTCCTTGCTCTCTCTCCTCTCTCTCTTTTCTTTCTTTCTTTCTTTTTTTCTTTCTTTTTTTCTTTCTTTCTTTCTTTCTTTCTTTCTTTCTTTCTTTTTCTTTCTTTCTTGATGCAAAAGCAAGAGATTTTTCAGGGTCCACCTTCAATCAGTCCCTCAAGGCGAGTGACTAGAAGGCAACCCCCGAATGGCTATTACAGTTTTTATACTTTTTAGGGGCACAGGTCACATCAGCAAGGTTACAGTTCAACCTTATTGGTTAAGCATATTGACTTTTAAATCTATTGGCTAGCAAGCATGACTCGCATTTAAACTCTACCTGGGACTTTCCAGAGGTTCAGGTGACTATCAGTCAGTAACATCCTGATAATTTTTTTACTCACGAATGTTCCTGTGGGTGGAGAATGGACCTTGGCCTAGCCTTGACTCCAGGCAGGAGGGGGAAGTTGTAAGGAGGGTGTGGGACTAGAAAAAGCCCTTAGGATCCCTCATTTTCCCCTTTTACTTGTACAAGCTCCAATCCTGAAGCTACACATTTAGGGGTCTTGGGTAACTAACTCATATTCTTCAGGTCCTGTCCTCAGGGTCTCATATTGTTGGTGAAGGACCATCAGCTATACTGTTCCTATTCTCTCTATTATGAAGGCGATAAGCTTGTTCAATATGCTGGTCCAAAGGTCAACAATAACAGAACAATTAGGGATCCTAGCAAGGCGGGTATGAGGATGTTTAACCAAGGGGAGGAGTTGAACCAAGACTAAAACCAGCCCTGACTCTTCTCTCTTCTCCTTGGGTGGTCCTTCTCTCATCTTGGCCATGGAATCCTTAACTACCCCCAGAATGGTCTCCAGTATGTGCTTCCTGATGTTTCACACCCCCAGGTAGCACAGAAAAAGTGGTTGGCCCCTCCCCACACCGAAGGGTCTGCTGCTGGCTTCTCCCATCTCAGGGGCACACATATATGGGAATTTCTCTCAGATCACTCAACTTCAGGTGTCTGCACCTTAAGCCACACCCTCCAAGACCAGTTTTGGGACACCATTTAGATTTGCAAGTTCCTTGTCCCCCATATTCAGATAATACTTCCTTGTGTCTCTAGGGTGGGGATATCCCAGGAGTCAAAGCCTGCGGCTACCTTGCAGAGACCAAAGACCAGGTGCTCCTCTGTAGTGGACCAAGCTACATCCCCAGTGACTGAGAACTTGCCCAGTCACTTTGGTAATGTGGTGGGGGTTGCTGAGGCTCATCACCAGAAGATATACCTTAGCCATCTCATGGTTTCGCTGGCCTTGCAGAAGGAGCTTGCACTGGTGTCTGGCTGGTGTCAGGTTGGTATCTGGTTGGTGTCAGGTACAGGTGCTAGTCTGATATGAGTTTCATGAACCCAGGCAATTACTCCATCCACTTTAACAGAGGTCAACAGCACCAGGAACAGCCCTTTCCACTTTGCGTCCAAGCTTTTAGCACAATGCCTCTTAACATACACTCCATCTCCAACTTGGTACTTGTGTGGAATCTGAGGTACCTGCGTTATACAAGGGGACTAAGTTTAGGCCACAGTTCCTGGTGGCTGATCTGGAAAGCTTGAAATTGAGCCATAAGATCCTTGTCAGCCTGAAAAGTCACTTGGGGTGTGTGTGTGTATGTGTCAATAGCCAAGGTCAAGGGAGTAGGGGTCAGGATCTCAAAAGGGGTCAGGTTAAACTGGTAGGGGGTATATTCCTAGGGAACAGGGCCAGGGGAAGGAGTATCAGCCAGTCAGAGCCAGTCTCCAAGGACAATTTAGTGAAGGTCTCCTTTAGGGTTCTGTTCATTCTCACTACCTGCCCTGAGCTCTGGGGAGCTTCCAATTAGTCCTCAATACCTCTGCCAATCCCTTACTTACCTTAGAGACAAGGCACTCTGAACCTCTGGAATATTTCCTCTAATATCTTCTTGGCTACCACGGTAGCTGTTTCCTGCTTGGTGAGGAAAGCCTCAGCCCATCCAGAGAAAATATCTACAAACACTAGAAGGTATTTGTAACCATATTTTCCTAGCTTAGCTTCTGTAAAATTGACCTCCCAATATACTCCAGGCTGTTCTCCTCTAGGTCTTTTGCCCTGTCTACTCTTGGCTGCATAAGCATTCCCTTGCTGGTAAACCATACCCTGGTCTACTATTTCTCTGCCCAGAACCTGAGGTCCATTATATACATGTTAGATCCCTAACTGCTTGGACAAGCTTCTTATCCCCTAAATGAGTCCATCTATGCATCTGATCTGGTAAGTCTTTCGCTTGCTTTCTGGGGAGTATCATTTTTTCCTTCTTGTGTGCTCCATTGAACTTCCTCCTTTAGGTAATAGTTGGTAGGGTGGCTAGCAATACGAGTCCTTTCTTCTTCCATATGTTTTAAGTGAGTCCATCCCATGATGTCATTTCTATCCATTAGGACCTACTGTTGTTTGTATTCTGAGAGTTTTTAAAAGACCCATGTGCTAAAGGCTTTGTCACCAGGATGACACTAAGGCCGAGTGATGGACCCTTTCAGGGGTGAGGCCCAGGAGGAACTCTTTAGGTCATTAGGACATACTTTTTTTTTTTAACAACAAATCAAATTTTTACTCAAAAAGGGCAACTTAGTATCTCAAATAGGACAAAAACAGTGATTAGAAGTTCACTGGGCAGTGGTGGTGCATGTCTTTAATCCCAGCACTTGGAAGGCAGAGGCAGGCAGATTTCTGAGTTCGAGGCCAGCCTGGTCTACAGAGTGAGTTCCAGGACAGCCAGGGCTACACAGAGAAACCCTGTCTTGAAAAACAAAAACAAAACAAAACAAAACAAAAACAAAAAAAAATCACAATGTTCAGGTCCTAAGGCTAAAACATATACAATGTAAAGAGACATGATAGTATATTGTCTACAAATCCAATGTCATATATAATTGTCTTCCAATGAGACATTTTAGCAAGAGAAACACTTTAGGATTATGGGGCCCTGTCCTCTTCTTTTCTCTCTTGTGCTTCCTGGCCATAGGTGAATGACTTTGCTTTACAGTGTACTTCTGCTACAATGTACAGACTCATCACTGGTCCAAATCCATGACACTCAATCTTGCAGGCAGACCGCCAAAGCCATGAGTGAAAATAAACCTTCTCTCTTCACAAATCAATTACCTCAGGCTGGTGGGCTTGTTTTCTTCTCCAGCCTTGTCTTTCTCTCCCTCTTTGTTCAATTGTTTCTTTCTTTAATAGAATCTTACTATAGAGTCCTATAGAGGGTGGTCTGGAAAGTGTACACACACACACACACACACACACACACACACCTCTCTCTCTCTCTCTCTCTCTCTCTCTCTCTCTCTCTCTCTATATATATATATATATATATATATATATACACACACACACACACACATATACATATTTATGCTTGAAGGTGTGTAGCACCACACCCTGTCACCTCAGGCATCTTGTTTGGGGCCAACTGAGATTCAAAGCAAGGCCATTAAAACATAATTTTAGTAGGTTCATGATAGAATTTGTGCTTATATAGCGAAGGAACATTTTTGTGAAAATAGATTAAGAGATCTGATCTCAAGGACTTGAGGGTATGCAATTGCTTTTCTGCCATTTGGCAAAGATGACAAATGTGAATGCATTGGAAAGAATTTTTTTTTTCTAGAGAAAATTGGCAAACACCGTTGACAAGGTGCACAGCAGTCTTATTACTCCGGTCACTGGTCATCTAATTCAAGAAGAGATGAGAAATTAGACATTGTTGATATTTTCCCCTATGGTGGTTGTACCTAGCTTGTTATCATGTTTTCTTTTTGGTAGAGCTCTTGTCTCAGCTGTTGGCTCTTGGAAAAAGAACAGAAAGCCCACAGTTGGGACAAACAGCAAGACAGACACTAGCCCCAGTGCATTGCATCTGCTGGTGGACGTGTCTTATGGTGACTTCTTTTTTTTTTTTTTTTATGATCAACAGTGACTATTAGTATTTATTAGTGTTTTAAATTCTTGCAATTTTAGTTTTTTTTTAATTTTTATTTTCTATATTCTATGTTTACATTCCAAAGGCTTTCCCCTTTCCCAGTTCCCTCCCACCATACGTCCCATAATTCCTCTCCCCCCCCAACTATTCCCCAATCATTCCCCCTCCCCCCACGGTTTCTCTGTTCTGGGTCTACAAAACTGGATCCAATCTTTACAGGCCCAGGGTCCTCTCCTTTCTTCTTGGGAATCATTTGACTTGCTAATTGTGCCTTGAGTATTTAGGGCTTCTGGGCTCATTAATATCCACTTATCAGTGATTGCATTTCATGTGTATTCTTTTGTGATTGGGTTAACTCACTCAGGATGATATTTTCCAGGTCTAACCATAGCACCTGCTACAGAGAACATCAACCATGAATGTGGTGTGAGCTGAACTCTTAAAAAGGGAGTAAATCTAGATAAGCCCATATATTATAAAACACAAAAGCAACCAAACCAAACCAAACAAAACAACAAACAAACAAACAGCCAACCAGATCTTCCTACAGACAGCTTCACATGCTGTGGGAGATGGGGCGAATGGTGACAGAAAAAACTTGAGAACTGAAATTGTGACAAGCTCACTAAGAAAAGCTTTCAGGGTGTTAATAAACAGCGAGAGATTTAGGAATGGGGAGGTTGTTGTCTGGAACTGAATTCTCAGACGATGATGTGCAAGGAGATCCTTGCACAGTGATCCTGAAAAGAAATGTAGATTCTTATAAGATTCTTATAGGCCTGATGATCTCCGTCATTAACAGGGCCTCAGGTGTTGTAGATATGCCCTGTCCTGGAAGAATCTTGCGGAAAGGAAGGCTTGAAAGACTGTGGTATGCAGAGGCGGGGCTGATGCGTACTACAAACAGGGCCGTGTTTCTTTAAGCCTCACCTTCAATCTTCTCCTAGTGTGTTAGGATTCCATTTCACTAGCAGCCTCCCCCAGATATTCAGAAGGAAGTAGGGAATTTTCTAAGTTTTGAAGTTACTTTGAGATTGAGAACAGGTGTTTCTGTTATCCAAAATTTGTGTGAGGACCCCCAAACTGTCCACAAAAAAATAAGAAATTTTTAGCCGGACATGGTGGTGCACACCTGTAATCCCAGCACTTGGGAGGCAGAGTCAGGCGGATTTCTGAGTTCGAGGCCAGCCTGGTCTACAGAGTGAGTTCCAGGACAGCCAGGGCTACACAGAGAAGCCCTGTCTTGAAAAAAAAAAAAAACCCACCCCTCCCCCCAAAAAAGAAATTCTTGAACACACTGAAAAATATCCTTCACTTAAAGTTGTTGCTTATTCTAATTTTCCTTTAATGTTGTGGTTTTTATTTCCCCAGGTAAATCTAGTGAAAAGTCTACACTCTGTGGTTACCTCTACTTCTAGAATGAGCTCCTAGACATCCCTGCACAACACTGCCCATCTGGGTGAGTATAAATGAGGACATTATCTCTCCAGGATGTGGTTGAGGAGAAGAATTTTATTGTAGATATGAGGGAGAGCACAGCCAGAGACAGCTGGATGAGTCCAGACTGAACCGGGGCTCCAATGGCTCAGGGCAGCAGCTACAGATCACCGGTATTTATTGTAGCTAAGCAGAGATTTGTGTCTCCACCCAAGATTGCTGGGCCTCCTTCATGGTGAGAGGCATAGACGGGCAGTAACAGTTCGGAGAGGCCCCCAGCCAGCCCCAGACCTTGTTCAGAGAGACAGTATCTCCTTTTATCACATCTTGTCTATCAGTATCTGGGAGATGACAGTTGGAATCCCTTAATGATATAATTTGAGTCCACTTGGTGGTCTTTGTTTTATAGTGGTTATTCAAGTGTCTACTCCCGAGCTTTATGAACTGTGGTGTGATGCCTCTGTTGTATAGAAAGTCTTGACTTGTAGCGCTCATTTGCCAGATAATTGTTTTCTTCACTCTTACATTGCTGTGAACCATGCCATGGAAAACTAATATTGTATCTCTTTCCTTTATTGTGGTCTAGCTTAGATAAGGAAACATGATTTCAGATCTTATCCAAAGCCTATGCAAACTACTTTGGTTCAGAAAATTGGTCTGTAAATCTTAGGAAGTCCAGGGTTTTCTTGGGTACTTACATAGCTTCAGGTGGGTCAAGAGACGATACTGATATAGTCTGTCCTTAAAATTACAACACAGGTCTCTGAAGCCAACTGGTAATTGCAAATACTAGAAGTGATATGAAATGGCAAGGAGGGGTGAACTCTGAGAGAACCTTCTGTACTGAGGATTGAACTTAAGGCTTTATGTATGCATGGCAAGCACAACATCCCAGGCCTTTAAAATGTTTTGAGACGGAGTCTCACTAGATAGCTTTGAACTTGTGATCTTCCTTTACTGGTCTTCCAAGTGAACGGAAATAGGCCTCTGCCACTGTGCCAGGTTTATAAAGAACTACTGTCTCGTTTCCAGTTGAGTTTTACGGTCTGCCCTCTCTGATGACAAAACATACCTTGTCTCCTGTCCAGTCTTCATCAGAACACGTTGCTTTTGCCTGTTCTACAGGAGCCAAAGTTGAAGGCAATCAATCAGACTGGCTTGGTGAACACCTGCACGCGCCGTACTTGGCGGTGCTGAGCAGTTTGGGGTACTTAATGGTTAGCCGGGGACAGGGAAGCAACAGGAGCACACACACAGTGCTGATACCTTGATCCACTAGGGGACAAAACAATAAAAACTTCTCCCGTTATTGTATGTTCACGTCATTCTTGGGTGGGTGTAACCACCAGATCATGTATTTCCCTCAGCTATCGTGAAAGTAGATGCTCTTATTCTCACTGCCCAGTGGAAGAAACAGGCTCAAAGGGAAGAGGTCTCCAACTTCTCCCACAGTGGCACCGGGAGGATTTGCTGGTACGGCTGACTTCAACAGCTCGCAAAATTACCTAGAGGGCCTTCGCCTCCAGCCCTGTCTATCTCTTGCTCCTCTCTCTTGTTCACCAATCCTTTTTTCTCTTAAGGGACTCAGGAATGGTAATGGGGATAGAAGGAGGAGGAATACAACGAAGGAGTCATGTAAACTCAGGCTAATACAATAACGCTGTTTCATCATGACTTGCCAGACTTCAACATAAGTAACCATAACACATATACATATATGTATATTATATGTATAATGTTTGTAGGTGTTTTGTCTTTATGGATTTAAGTTCACATGTGCATGCAGTGACTAAGGAGGTCAGAAGAGGGGATTAGATCTTCCGGAGCTGGAGTTGCAGATGGTGAGCTAACCGAGGGGAGCTGGGAATCAAGCCTAAGTCATTTGAAAGTACAGACAGAACTCTTAATCACTGAGCTATCTTTCCAGCTTCTTATGAACACTTTAAAAATTTATTTTTAGTTGTAAAATTATGTGTACGCATATTTCTCTGTGTACGGTTATGTGCACATGAGTGAAATTGCCCCGAGAGACCAGAAGAACGCCTTGACTCCTCTGGACCCACAGTTACAGGTAGTTGTGAGGTGTCTGATGTGGAGTCTGGGAAATAAATCTAGGTTCGCTATGAGACCAGTATGTGATTTTTTTTGGTATAGAATAGGGTTTATTCAGGGAAGAGGATGGGAGTTAATGATGTAGTGGAGGCAGAGAGAGGGAGAAGAGGGAGAGGGAGAGGGAGAGGGAGAGGGAGAGGGAGAGGGAGAGGGAGAGGGAGAGGGAGAGGGAGAGGGAGAGGGAGAGGGAGAGGGAGAGGGAGAGGGAGAGGGAGAGGGAGAGAAGTAGAGAGGAGTGGAGGCCAGCCATGACCACATGGAGAGAGGGGGGAGGGGAGGACAGCCCAAGAAGGGCAGAGAGGTGAGAGTGCAGAGAGGTAAGAGCGATGAGAGAGCCAGTATGTGATTTTTTAAAACGTTTGATTTGTGAATATGTGCCTGAGTGTGTGTCTGAGCATGTGTGTGCACACATGTGCATGTGCTAGTGCTGGTGAAGGCCAGAGCACCAGATCCCACAGAGCTGGAGTTGCATGAGTTTGTGAGCTTCCTGTCGGGGGCTGGGAACTGTCTGTACAAGTAACATGGAGAAAGCAGTCGCGGCAGACTGCAGTGATGTGGAAGACACAGGGTGTAGGAGATACTAAAGAAAGGTCGTCCTCTTCTTTCATAGCATCCAGACTTGATCTGTATCTTGTCTTTTGTTTTCCTCAATTGTAAGGAGGCAGACTCTCGGGGAAGCATATCTTTCACCTTATTAGTTCTGTGGACTGCCTCGAGGGTATGGATACTGCGGCAGCATGCCTCTGAAAACTGTGGGCTGAGGTATCCTAGACGCTGGTTCTGGAAAAAAAACAACTATTCCTTCTAAAAACCTTCTCTGGGAACTTTGGCCTGCAAGGCAGCTCCCTCCTTTCTTTGAGACGGGGCTTATTTGTTAAGCAAAGGCAGCAGCACCATCACGTCTCGCTGATGCTCCGAGCGAACATCAGTAGCAAATGATCCTCTTAAGCAAGTGCAAGTGGCTTCAGGCAGTGCTGGGGGCTAAGAGTACAGAACGGGCTAAAACCAAAACAACCGCTCAACCTCAATGCCATCGCGCAGCAGAGGGACCCTTCAGAATGCTGATGTGGGGAAGGCTTTTCTAACAAGCAGAGCTGACGCACTGGGAGAGGGGCTGCTTTCCAGATGAGCAAACCTCTTGCATTTTTTGGGGGGGGGCACCAACGCATGACTTCAGTTCTCCTTGTTGTCTGGCTACTGGAAGGCTCAGGTCCTGGGACTTGGATGAGGGTGTCAGAAAAGGAAGCACCCTATGCGCAGATGGGCAGTATTCCTGTGCCAAAGTAGGTTATGTATATTTTCCTAGTGATAAGTTTTTGTCTCTGGGTGATCTGTCTGTAACCCCAGCACTTAGGAGGCCGAGGTAGAAGGATCCATCCCAAATTTGAGACCAGCTTAGGATACATAGCAAGCCTCTACCTCAGGAAAAAAAAACAAACTAGTGAAAGAATGAGAATTACAGCCTAAAATCCCCCGTGCCTAACTCTCAAATGACCCCAAGAAGTCAGAAGTTTAAAATGCTATCTCGCTCCAAAGAAGCTCTAACTCCAGCCTCCTAAGGAGCCCCAACACCTCAAATTCCAGACCCTGCTCTTTGTTAGAAACTAGGTGAAAGGTCACATTCCTTGAGCCCGCTCTTTGTTAGGAACTAGGCAAAAGGGCCTTGAGCGTGATCCTGGCCCTGTAAGGTAACGGGAAATGAGCTAACTAGCGGCTTATCTGGCTTCTGTGGCTTCTGTAAACTGCTTACGTCATCACCCCACCCAGGAGCCCACGCAGCTATGGACCTCCGAGAAAATAGGAAACTGATTGGTTCACAGAGCGCAGGCTCGGATAATTTAAACTGATTGGCCTAAAAACTATGGAGTGGTACAAATCTATTGACCTGCACTGCACGGGCTCTCGATGCTTAGGAATGATTGGTTTGTGATGTGTGGGCTTTGTTGTATACCTATAAAAGCTGTCCCGATTCTGCACTTGGGGTTCCACAGTCCTCTACCCCTGCGTGGTATACTACTGTGAACCCCAGAGCCTCTGGAATAAAAATCCTCTTGCTGTTGCATCAAGACTGTTTCTCGTGAGTGATTTGGGTGTCACCTTCCAAGGCATGGGGTGCTGGGCGCCCTTGTGTTTTTTGGGTTTTACACTAGAAACCAAATAAACCACCATTAACATTTCACCCACAATCCTCTACTGTGCCCTAGGTAAAAGGTGAGTTGCATAAGTCCCCTCTCCAAGGCTCCGTGAACAGTAACAAGCAATGGGGAGAGAAACTCTGTTGCTGCCTGAACATCTCCAAACTGTGCAAGGATCCTTAGGGAGATGGTGTTTGCAAATCATCATCCATGCTAGGGTAGGGTTTTGTATGATGCAGCTTCCTTACAGTCACCCATGCTCCTGACCATAACCCTAATATGCTCACTGGTTCACTACCATAGACTTAGACTGAATCATTTTCTGGTGTGCTGTTGACGTCCTATCTGGGATGAGGAGAAGTTTGCTCATGTCTTCCCTGGGAAATGTCACTCAATGGGAACTACAGACACATTTATTGTTTTCACCTTGTAGAAAAAGACACACTTGTGGTCATTTTCTTTTTAGTTTTTATATTACATGCTTATGCCTAAGATTTTCTTTTGGCAATCTCAAACTTAGCTTGGTTCTCCCAGCATTAGGAGTTATGATCTCACCGGACTCTCTCTGCTCTCTTTCTTCCTGAGAAACTTTCCCTCTTCTGCTGATGTGGAGACTGAGTCTCCTACATCCAACATGTTTCTGGATTTACTACCTTGGTAGATAACATGATTTCTCATTTTAGATCCCACTCAGAATATTCACCCATCTATCTGCCCATGCATTCACCCATGTATCTATTCATGTATTCACCCATGTATCTACTCATGGATTCACCTATGAATCTGTCCATGCATTCACCCATGAATCTGCCCATGCATTCACCCATGTATCTGCCCATGCATTCACCCATGAATCTGCCCATGCATTCACCCATGTATCTGCCCATGCATTCACCCATGTATCTGCCCATGCATTCATCCATGTATCTGTCCATGCATTCACCCATGTATCTACTCATGCATTCACCCATGAATCTGCCCATGCATTCATCTATGTAACTGCCCCTGTATTCACCCATGTATCTGCCCATGCATTCATCCATGTATCTGCCCATGCATTCACCCATGTATCTGCCCATACATTCACCCATGTATCTGCCCATGAATTCATCCATGTATCTGTCCATGCATTCACCCATGTATCTACTCATGCATTCATCCATGTATCTGCCCATGCATTCATCCATGTATCTGCCCATGCATTCATCCATGTATCTGTCCATGCATTCATCCATGTATCTTCCCATGCATTCACCCATGTATCTGCCCATGCATTCATCCATGTATCTGCCCATGCATTCACCCATGAATCTGCCCATGCATTCACCCATGTATCTGCCCATGCATTCACCCATGTATCTGCCCATGCATTCACCCATGTATCTGCCCATTCTTTCATCCATGTATCTGTCCATGCATTCATCCATGTATCTGCCCATGCATTCACCCATGTATCTGCCCATGCATTCATCCATGTATCTGCCCATGCATTCACCCATGTATCTGCCCATGCATTCACCCATGTATCTGCCCATGCATTCACCCATGTATCTGCCCATGCATTCACCCATGTATCTGCCCATGCATTCACCCATGTATCTGTCCATGCATTCATCCATGTATCTGCCCATGCATTCATCCATGTATCTGCCCATGCATTCACCCATGTATCTGCCCATGCATTCACCCATGTATCTGCCCATGCATTCACCCATGTATCTGCCCATGCATTCATCCATGTATCTGCCCATGCATTCACCCATGTATCTGTCCATGCACTCACCCATGTATCTGCCCATGCATTCACCCATGAATCTGCCCATGCATTCACCCATGAATCTGCCCTTGCATTCATCCATGTATCTGCCCATGCATTCTTCCATCCATCCATGAGTTAATGAGTGAGTAGACATGGCATTCTAGGTTTTATCTTCTGTGACTTTGGTCATCCCTAGCACCCTGGATTTCCTTTCTGTGATTATAACAAGGCCTTCCTTTAAACTCTGTTGAGAGCATCCCACATGGCCCTTGTTTTCCCAATGTCAATTCTTTCTTCCTTCCCTATTGTGTTGTTTCTTCACTGTAACTTGTTTGCCTACATGTGACAGAACCCTGCATTGAGTTTTCAGGTATTTTTTTTATCACTTTGATCATTTTATGAAATATTTAGTTAGCATATAAATCCAATTTTTATTATAGCTCCATGGTATTTCTTTAACTTTTTTATTAAGACACAAGATCAAATTAATGTAAACATGATGCCATTATTTCAGTATGTTCAAATTACTTCTCAGGTGTATTTCTAGTTCTTATTACTCCCACTCTAGTTTTGTCTTGATGAATTTTAATATTGTATCCCAAGACATTTTGTATCATTTTGTTAAAATATCTCATATTTTAAAGACTTTTATGAATGGGAAAAAAACAAGGTAAAAAAATTGTCATACTAATTCAGTTCAGGGAATAAGGAAACTAGAGAGTGGATTGTTCCAGTCTCTGTCTTCCGACGACTCGACAGGTGACTGTAAGCTTTGCAGATCAGCACACTGTTTAAAGTTCTACCTTGTGAAGTTATAGTCTCAAAACAGCAAAATGAAGGAAAAATGTTGAAAGGCTTTGTTTACGGGAGTAGGAAAAGACATCTGGTGATATGAAAATCAAGTAAAATAATTTTTTTCTTACTTAAAATAATGGCATATATAATAAATTGGTCCAAGTGCAGCTGAAGTATTTTGAAGTGGTGAAACAGGAAACATTGAAGGAAGGGGAATTGGGACGTTTGGAGGAAGATTATTGGAATAAGAATGGCGTTCTAGATAAACTTTGCACTGAAGGTGTTTGAAGACAAGTAGATCCCACAGGTATAGTGGGCACTCTTCATGGCGTCTAGACCGAACGCTCTAAATGAGCACTGGATGTTCCTCTGGACGGACTTATATGAGGTGGTTGAAAGACAGTCCTGTTATCTCCAGTCCTCCTCCTTAACTCTGCAGCAATTCACTTGATTTCCAAATGAAATGCTTCTCTCTGTCGGTCTTTGAGCTGCATGCCGGCTTTAGGTTGGATTGCGGTGCCTGCTTTGCCCCCCCCCTCTCTATCATTTTTCCTTGTGTCATCTGAACTTCATGTCCCTTCACATTTGAATGAGTATGTTTGAAAATGCTTGATGCTTTCTCTATTGTGTCCCGTGCTTTCACTCTCTCTAGGATATGAGAATATAGAGTTAAAGAACCTCAAGCATGAAGCACTTAAAGAAATGGTCAACATCCTTAGTCATCAGGGAAATGCAAATCAAAACAACCCTGAGATTCCACCTCACACCAGTCAGAATGGCTAAGATTAAAAACTCAGGGGACAGGTGCTGGCGAGGATGTGGAGAAAGAGGAACACTCCTCCACTGCTGGTGGAGTTGCAAGCTGGTACAACCACTCTGGAAATCAGTCTGGCGGTTCCTCAGAAAACTGGGCATGATACTACTGGAGGACCCAGCCATACCACTCCTGGTCATATACCCAGAAGATTCCCCAGCATACAATAAGGATACATGCTCCATTATGTTCATAACAGCCCTATTTATAAAAGACAGAAGCTGGAAAGAACCCAGATATCCCTCAACTGAGGAATGGATACAGAAAATGTGGTATCTTTACACTATGGAATACTACTCAGCAATTAAAAACAATGAATTCATGAAATTGTTATGCAAGTGTGTGTGTGGAACTGTAGAATGTCATCCTGAGTGAGGTGACCCAGTCACAAAGGAACACACATGGTATGCACTCACTGATAAGTGGATATTAGCTCAGAAGCTTGGAATACGCAAGACACAATTCACAATTCAAATGATGCCTAAGAAGAAGGAAGGAGAGGCCCCTGGTCCTGGAAAGGCTCAATGCAGCATTGTAGGGGAATACCAGGACAGGGAAGTGGGAAGGGGTTAATTGGGGAACAGGGGGAGGGAAGAGGACTTATGGAGCTTTTGGGGAGGGAAGATCCAGGATATCATTTGAAATGTAAATAAAGAATATATCAAATAAAAAAAAAAGAAACTCAAGCATTTATTTCAGGTAGCAAGGTAAGATGAATTTCTTTCTATATGTACTATGTATTAGAACTCACTTGAGGAGGCAACCTTAAGCATATAAACACAGAAACACAGACACACAGACAGACAGAAATATACACATTCTCACTTTTCAAAAATATTTCACATACATTCACTTGTAATATCTGATGTTTAGATAACTCCAAATTTGGTGTGGGCTCTGACTGATTTAGTTTCTTCTGCTTGAAAAAGCAATTATCTACTTAGGACCTGTCTGCTGACTGGTGCTGTCCTTTGTGTTCTGTATTATAGAATGATACATGCTATTTATTATGGAATAGCACCAAAGTATGTTATATGTTATGTATGGTTATGGCCATCGATCTTTCTCGAACTTAAAGTGACATTAGGTTCCACTTACTAAGCACACACTAATGGAACAGTAGTTTTCAAACTAGGATGCTACACCTCAGAATCACTGAGGGTGCTTTAATTTGGTGTCCTAATTCCACACCCCAAATTGATTGTATGAAACTCTCAGCAGATGGTACCCAACCATCATATGTTTTAAAAAGTTCTTTAGTTGATTCCAAACTAGTGGTGTTTGAAAACCCTGATGGAGAGCTTCACCTAGGAGAGATGGGTCTGTGGACCAGCAGGGTGGGGAGTTACTGGAACCCTGTTGGCACTCTCAAGCCCCATTTCATTCTTCCTGAATCAGAATTTGCATTTTGTCAAGATGCCAAGATATTTCCATATGCAAAGTTGTTAGAGCGTGCATAGACACTAAAGGGCACTCTGCTAACAATTTTAGCCGTTCATTCATATGCAGTTCATTAAGCTCCTATAGTAAGTACATCCTGCAAGCAAGGGATGAATCCAGGCTGCTTGCACAGTGGTACTCAGCATTATTTTAGGAGGGAATCGGGGGTCTGTGCAGGTCAAATACTTCCAAATAGGGTCAGATCGGATTTGAACTCTGGTCTCTATTGCTCCACAATTCTACATTGCTTCTGAGTGTAGTATAGCTTTTGATTTTTTTTATATTAACCCAAGTAAGCAATACTTTCTAAATGTTCATCCTACTGATAAAGTATTTTAATCCAATTATCAAGAATGAGATTAAGGCAGGTGAGTTGGTGAAACTAGTAGTTTGGGGATAGTTGCCCGGTGAAGTGAGGAGTTGTTTTTCAGTTACTAATGTGGGAACCAAGAGACACAAAACTATTCCCCCTTGGTTATAAGTGAGCCCTGGGGGACACACCGAATATTCATTTTAAAGAGGGAGTATTTTCAGTTAGTTATGTGGGTGCTGTAGTGAGCCTGACTTCAGGTAATAGGTTTGGAAAAACCATAGTTGCCTGTAGGGTAGCTTCATCTAATTCTACAAGCATTCTTGTCTTCTTGTCTGCCCCAGGGGCATCATTCTGAGCCTACTTGTTCGAAGATTTTGTGTAAGCAATTCGCAAGGACTGAGGTAGCCAGGATGTGAGGGATATTTGATATGACTGGAAGTATGCTTAGTGATGTATATTGTATGTACTAGTATTATTTCAGCCAAATAACAGGACTGATCTGTCACTGTAGCTCTCCACATGGCTAACCCTGGGCTGTCTTGCGTCAGCTCCCTTCTCAAATCCAAGTTAGTTCTAATGTATCACTTCTAAGCTGTATTAAATATAATAAGGTGGAATCAGAAAAACAAACCATATCTTTTCATGTAATCCTAAGTAATTTAAAATCATACATGTGCAGCAGCTTTTAAGATTACTGCTAGAAATTTGGTTCTTCAGACACATCCTAACATCAGCATTATCTCTTTGGACATTCTACTTTTTCAGCTTTTATATGAGCATTGTTCTCTATAAACCTTTGTTCTGAATGTAAGACTTCTTTTAGGATCTGTTTTATAAGTAGAGATGGTGAGTCAAAGATTATGAGGATTAAGATTGTAAAGGAAATGTATTCACTTACAATGAGAAATGCGATTCATCAAAAAGACCATCCGTCAATGCATTCACTGCATGTCGTAGCAAATACACGTTTTGAAGTCTTATTATACTCACTGTAAAGTTGCCTTCTAGAGAGGCTGCACAAGTGTGCATTTGTGCTAGAGGTGATGCTTGAAGACCACCTGCCCCTGTAGGCCTGCAGATAGAGCAATGGCAGGGTGCAAGTTTATTGGGGAAGATGAGAGCAGGATGTGGATTAAGCCCAAGCTACCTCTGCACCTTCAGCCTTTTGATATTAGCAGACAGTGGTGGTCAGTATTTTCTACAAAACCCCAAACTCAACCCAAACCCAACCAAAACACCACCACCACCACCACCACCACCACTAAAAACAACAACAACAACAACAACAACAACAACAACAGCTACAACAAAACACCCACAAGCTCATTAGCAAAACAAAGGATTTAAAGAGGATGGATCAAGTTTCAGACACATCTAGATCTCTATTGTGTTTCTATTGATGCCAATAAGTCAGTATCTTTTTCTTTTCTTAAACCTTCTCTCTGGTTCACTTTTCAAGTGGCAAAAAATATATGCCTGGGCAGCTTAGAACATGTCTGTGTTCTGAATATTAGCGATTTAGCATGTGTTCTCTGAACTGCTTACCCCTCCTCCCTGACCCCCTGCCCAGTGAACTTTTTAAACTACATTTTATAAAACATTGGGTTTATTAGTTTTACACCTGACAATATATTAGCAATCCATCTTCCTTAACATATCCATCTTATTATTATGTTTGTACTCAGATGTGGGTGTATTTGAAAGACAACTTCCCATGTGTGGAATTGATACAGCAAATGGCGCCCAAACTATGCAGTAATCCTACTTCATATAATCAAGGATCACTTCTAAAATTTCATGTAGCTTTGGAGCATTTTGTTAACATTTTAAAGACTTTGAAAGGTTGTACATGAGTCACAGCAGAATAGTGTATGGCAGCAGAAATTCTGTAATAATTCATTCTGCAGCAACTTACTATACATGAGACTCCGGGGGTGAATATAGAGAGGTGAATTGTTTATAGAATTCTTGGTTTCTTCTTAAGGAAGGAAGATAGGTATTATACAGTTACCAAGAGAGAAGATGTGATGCCTTAGAGATCTAAAATGTGGAGACTGGATCTTATCTGGGGAATTAACTAAACTCAGAGAAATCAGTGTTTCTGTTAAGATCCCCCCAAATAGTTAGAGAGAGGGGCAGTAGATATCAAGATAGAGGGATAGACTTGTGGGAAACACAAGGCCTAGAAAACTAGGGTGGTAGTGACTAAAGCTGGATAGGTTGATAGGGGTCAGCCGACATGCATCTTGTAGACCAAGATAGAGATTTGGAGTCTTTTTCTAAGCTCAATGGGAACTAAAGATAGATGGGATCCATCTTTCCTTTTCTGTTATATGCATGCATGTTTATGTGCCAATGCACTCGCCTTTGTGTACACTCATGGAAGCTGGAGGTACGAAGCTTGCAATTTCAGGTACATGCTCCTGGCCTTGATTTGCTGTGTGTAATGAGGACAGGAATTCAGGTCCTCATACTTGTGCATGTTACTCCCTGAGCTATCTCCCCAGCAAAGGAATGTGATCAAATGACATTGGAAAGAGCCCCCCTCCCCCCCCTGCCCCATGGATCATAGACTGGAAATGAATGAGATTAGAGTTGTGGGATCCAGCAGAGGTCTCAGTGGTCAGGAAAGATTCAGGATACTTGGAAGAGTCGAGGACAGTGGAGGCAGAGAACTGATGCAGGGGGACAATCAGGAGGACTCGGATTTAGGGATGGGAGAGGAGTGAGGGGTGCATTTGAAAGAGGGTTGGCTTAGACAATATTCAAATTCCTTCTCATGGCTGAGACAGTTACACTGCATGAGCCTTAGTCATACACAGGGCTAAACAAATTGGATTGTCTTTGTTTACTCTAAGGAGAAAAATGACAATCTTTAATCTCAAGGGTTATTGCTTGTTTCATTGTTTTATACCTAACAATGATAATCATGCTTGTATGTGATTTCTTAATATTTGATGATTATTTATTTCTAACAGCTTTTTTAGTATATAAATATCATATAAATGATTTTAGCAAGCTCTCATATTTAAAGACTAGAATTTTACAAGCTTGACATATATGCGAACACGATATACCATTATCCTAAGCAAGACAGTGAACCCACCCATTACTTCCCATGCCTCCTGTGACCCACTGAAGCATCTCCTTTCTCTTATTCATTTTCAGCCACTCACCTGGCTTTTGATATCGCAGATGAATTTATATCTTTGTCAAATTTTCTGTAAATGGGAGAATGCAATATTTTACTCTTTTGTGAGGCAAGAAGGTTGTGGGTTTTTTTTTTAATTTGAGAAAAATCTTTCATGAATATATTATCATTATTATTAAACCAGTTTTGGGAGACTGGTATTAACACCAAGGTCAACTAAGTAGTTCATATCCATTGTCAGATGCTGTTGTGGTGGACAGCCGGTAGCATTTCATCTCCATGATGTAAGTTACACAGGACAGGGTTCTATCCTATATCCATGGGTGTGGGGGTTGGAATTATGACCTGAGGTGTCTGAGATGAGCTCCTGGCTGCTCACAACAGTATATATGTCAAGAAATCCTACTAGCAGGGCAAACAGATCCAAGTAGCCCAAAGCTGTGTGGGACTTACCATGGTTTCTCATCACAATCCAGGGCAGACCTGTGCACAGCACATTTATATGGGTGGGTAGTGTTGGAGAGATAGTTCAGGGGTTAAGAGCACTTGCTGTTCTTGCAGAGGATCTAGATTTGGTTCCCAGCACCAACATGGTAGATCACCATCATCTGAAACTGCAGTCCCAGAAGAACTAGTGCCCTGTTCTGGCTTCTGCAGAGTGTTTGCACAGGCATGAACATGATGCCCATATGTATATGCAGGTAAAAAATTCATACACATAACACAAAAACAAGTGGATGTCTTTTAAAAATGAACAGAAGGAGGGTTTTTTGGTTTACCTCTGACTTGGCCAGAACAGCTTGGTTCTGATCCACTTGTTACTTTCTGCATCAGAGTGAGATTTCTTTCAGCAGAAGTCCTTTGTGTTCAAAATGGTTTGAGAGCTGGGAGTGTATCTCATTCCCAGAACACTTGCTTAGCAAGTGTAAGGCCTTTGGTTCAATTTCTGGCATTAAAATAATAAAGAATGTCAAAAGAATGAAATGAGCCAGGTGTGGGGGTGTACCCCTATAGTTTCAGTTCAAGGTCATCCTTGACTACATACAGAGTCGTAAGCCAGCATGGGTTTGTGAGATCCTGTCTCAAAAAAGGAGACGTGGTGGTGGAGGCGCTAGGGAGATGGTTCATCTGGTGACATGCCTGCTGCCTGAGCACGTAGACCTGAGTTTAACCCCAGTACTCACATAAAAAGCCAGACACACGCGAAGTCAGAAGTCAGAACCCTGGGGCTTGATGCCCAGGTAGGCTATCTAAATTGGTGTGCTGAGTTTAGTGAGAGACTCTGTCTCAAGAAAGAAGCCCAATATTGACCTCCTGCCTCCATACACAAGTTCACACACACACACACACACACACACACACACACACACACACACACACACACACACACACACACACGCACACGCACACACACACACACACACACACACACGCACATGCACACACACAATATACATGCATCCACACACTTGGATATACACACATGGACACACAAATACACAAAAAGCTTGGAGAGCATTGAATCAACTGAATGTTCCATTTGGAGGCAGTTACATGAGGCCTTCCCAGGGTTGACATAAAATTCAGGTACTTAATAAAAAAATACATTTTAAAGTGAAGAATACTATTTGGCATAAAAATAAAAACAGTTTTTTTTTATCTGAAATGTTACATATGACACAGTTATATTAATTTCCCCCTCATTTTTTACTACATGTCATATATGGGTATAAAACCATCCTGCCCAAGAGAAGGACAGAGTGGAGGGTGTAAGCATTGATTCTAATGAGCAGTAGCCTGTCTGAGGATGGTCCTTGCCCAAAGAGTCATGAACTAAAGGCCAGGTCCTCCCTTGATGTCAACCCAAGCATGGCTTCCAGTGGAGCCACAAATGCTCAGGGGCCGGGATGAGAAAGGTTGTTGGATGTAAACTGGGTGAGGTCAGTGCCAACCTGGCCTGCGTTGTACCTGTCTCCTCCTTTCTACCCTCCCTTCTTGCCTGGGTCCTGGTGTATGTGTGTGGCCTAGGATTTCTATAGTGATCCGCTAGACCCTGGTCCTGGCGCTGATGCTTGGTAGCAGGGTACATTGAATTCTTGTTTTGAGAGCTTCCCGTGTTTTCTCTGAAACTTGAGGGAAAGAGAGGGAGGAGATGAGGAGGGGAGAGACCAGGGTTGAGAGTTAACAAGCAAAATCGCTCAAATGATCTTTCTTCTTCCTCTTCCCTGCCCCGGCCTCATTAATACAAGGAGGCTAATATTTGGCTCTGGAGTGCGTGCAGGACTGGAGCTCTCTCCAGGGGCTCTGTTAAATGTCATAAACTGCAAGCGTGCAGTTAGAAGAGTTTGTGAATGGCATCTGAGCCCGAGGCCATCTAGTAATATTTATACGGTGGAAGTTCAGCCTGTTTCCCTTTTAGAAAAAGTTTCTGATTTGCTTCATGTGATGTCCATCTCAATCACTGTATCTGGGCTCCAATGGAAGAAGACTCTTGTATTCAAGTGCCAGGGGAAGGCTGTGGAAGAAGCTGGTTTTATGCTTGGGGACAACGAATAAAGGCTCCCATCCCACCCAGGGTCTTTTATTCTACCCCATGCCTTCTTTCTCTTAGGAGTACAATTCGGAATCAAGTCTCCAGCTGCTGGGAGTAAAGAGAATCATGCTTATTTTAGTCTATAAAAATCTAGATAATAAATTAAACATGCCATCCTAGCCATATTCAAAGGTCATAAAACCCCATAGCAGGGATGATGGAATATTACCAAAAATAATAAAATCCCAACTCACTCATTCCTGGAATGTATTCTCAACTCCTGTTTAAAGTTATATATAGAGATAGTCATTTATTCCAGGAGCAGGACTGTGAGGCAGATACCATTGCAGCCCCCCCCATTTTAAAACCTAAGAACCAGAGGTTCAGCTTTCTGTTACAGAAACCAACATGGGATCATGTTTGCTGCTTACACATACACAGGTACCTCAAAACCATAGCATGTATCCTGGGACCCTCACTGCTCTGCCTCTCTAATTTCATTCAGTACATGTTTGGGCTTGTGTGTGCATTTTGAGAATGCTGGCTTCTTATTTTATCAGAAAGCACCCCACCATCCAAAAAAAAAATCATTCCACCTTTTACCTGGGCTTCCACATGGCCATTCTAGACTGTTCCAGTCTATAAAATCCAGAGAATAAATTAAATATGTTGTCATAGTCAAAATAAACAAACAAATAAATGCCATCACCACCACCACCAACAACAACAAAACATAAAAACATAAAACCTTCCCTTTGCTCAGGAGTATTAACTGTTCCTTGGTTGTGTATGCCAGTATGACCTTGGGGTTATTTTGTACCGCCCCTCAAGTCTTGAGTGTGTTCTTTTCTTTTCTTTTTAAAGATTTATTTATTTTATGTAAGTATACTGTAGCTGTCTTCAGACATTCCAGAAGAGGGCGTCAGATCTCGTTACGGATGGTTGTGAGCCACCATGTGGTTGCTGGGATTTGAACTCAGGACCTTCCGAAGAGCCGTCAGTGCTCTTAACCGCTGAGCCATCTCTCCAGCCCTTGAGTGTTTTCTTAAGAAACCATCTCTCTCTGCTCCAAAACTAGATAGTTCAGGAGGCATGAGGCTGTATGTGAGCGAAATGGTTTCTCAGTCACAGATACTAAAGGAATGGGGGACCAAGAGCTTTACTTTACACGGTCTGACTAATAAGAGAATCCCAGAATACAGTGGAGCACTTCCTGGGCAATTGGGATGCTCATGATGTCTTTTGGGGTTGCTATGTCTGTGATTAACACCACATGTGAGCAGGTAGCTCCTTTACTTATGACATACTGGTCTATATATATCCTCCCCTCCTCAAAGTGTTCTGTGCAACACAGCAAAACTTGAGCATTATAGGAAACCAGGAACACAAAATCGACCACCATGAGTGGCAGCAACAGCTATACATAGGTCTTGCCCTTTCCTTCTCTGACATGATTCTGGCTGCTGTAGGATTCATGATGGGCAAACCCATAGGATATGGGGGGATTTACCTATTAATGGCCATTGAGTGCCTTTCCCATTAAATCAAAGAACTGTGAATCAGAAGAAGCTAAAAGCCTGAATGAAGATTTAAGGGTCAAGTTAAGTGATGCCAGGACTGCCCTTGGGTCTAGTCATGGGTTGCTCAAGCTTCTTTTAGAATGTGACAGTGAGTCCTGAGTTGGGACTGACAGGGACAGGAAAGCATGCTGGAGGACTTTGAATTCACAGGTTGGGTCTCAAGACTCTTCCAAGTGAGTGACCTTGCATCTCATGGGACACTTGTGACTTGTGGTAAAAGCTACTGAGAACTGGGAAGATTTTGTGCCTTTCTTCTTTCTAAGGTCTCCAGGTTCGCCTTTGTGGTCTTTTTGGTCTCTGGGCCTCAAGTATTCTCAGTGCCTAGAAAGAGCTGTTTGTCCTCCTTCCAAGAGAAAGAGACCTTCTGGGTACAGAGCATAATGACTGCTTTTCTTTTATATTCGTCATAAAGATCGATAATGCACATATAATTTCCACACTGGGCGGTAAGTATGAGTAATTATGGAATAATTAAATGTGCAAAGGGTGGCCAGGGCTGTTAAAAGAGCAATTATGAAGCTAACTCCTCTGGGCTGCCTTCACTCTGAGTTGAAATAAAATAATTTGAAATGTAACATCAGACTCCAGAGTGAAGGTTTTAGAATCCTCTTCAGCCTGCAATCCAACTTTCCATCTCAAAATTTAATGAACACATAGCAGTCCCAGAGCCCCAAACAAGGACAGAGACAAAAGGGATTCAGTCTGGGCCACAGCGGTGCTGTTCTTAGGTGCAAAGCCCTTAGCAGATTTGAGGATGGTGGAGAGGCGATGTGACCCCAGAGTTTTATCTGCCAGTTCAGCCGCCTTTTGTGGTTATGTTTATCATCTTCTGCTTCTTGTTCAGTGTAGGTTGGCTGTAGTTCTCCTTTACTATCTCCACTCTGGAATCTAGGTTAACCAGTCACAATGTTCACAGAAATGACATCAAAGATAAGATAGTAAAACCACATCACTCCTTCTCAGGACCCTGCTCAGATGTGTATACATCTTCTTAAAAATCACATTTGTGTGTGTATGTGTGTGTGTCTGTGTGTGCATGAATGTATGTGTGCCGTGACACGTATGTTGAGGTCAGAGGATAACCTGCAGGAGTTGTTTCTCTCCTGCCGCCACGTGAGTTCCGGGGACTGAACTCAGTCCTCCCGCTTGGCACCAGGGACCTATATCCTCTAGCATCCTGCTCACCTGGCACACATCTTTTCTGCTCACAAAGTGGAGAATGTTCTTTTCCTCAGCCTTCTGTAGCTGACCTGAATGAGAAGCATTTAGTGGGCATTATAATCGGCAAGCTAATGCTCGTGGGCTAAATTCTGCCCAGCATTTGATTTTTTATAGCCTGTAAGCCAAGAATGATTCTCACACTTTTATAAAATTTGAAGTAAATCAGAATAAATAAAGGCAAGAAAACTGTTTCCTTATATATTAAATCAAACTGTAAATCAAACTGTAGCGTTTTTATAAATAAAGTACTTAGAGAATGCTACTGTTTATGTCTTTTCCTGGTATACATGCTCCTATGTCTTTGGATGAGGTGTATATGCTTGCAGCTGGAGGTCAGAGCGCAACCTCTATTACTGTTGCTCTGGTGCAACCAGCCTTTTAAAGTTTTTTTTTTTTTTTTGAGATTATAACCACACCATTTCACCTTTTCTTTTCTTCCTGTCAAACTGTACCATGTACCCCCTTTCTCTTTCAAACTCATGGCCTCTTTTTCATTAACTGTTATGACATGCATATGTATATATACATATATATATACATATATATGTATATATAAATATGCATTTATATATATATAAAGCCTGCTCAGTCTGCATGTTACCTGTGTGTATGCTTTCAGGGCTGACTATTTGGTATTGGATAACCAAGTGGTGTACTCTTCCCAGGGGGAAGTCCTCTTTTCCTGATCCCAGCTTTTCTCAGTTGCCCTTAGTTCTCTGAGTAGGATTGAGGCCTCAAGGGCTTCTCCATATCCTTGTTAGCACATCTATTTTTGCCCTTGTTCATCTCATGTTGGTGGGATTTTATGGGTATAGCTTCTGACTATACTAGGAGACACAGTCTCAAAGCAAACTTCTTTTGAGATAGGGTATCTCACTAACCTGTATTGTCAAGTAGTCTGTTCTGGCTGGTCGGTGAGCCCCAGTGACCCACTTGTCTCTACCTCTCTACTACTGGGGTTACAAGCTATATTTGGGTTTTTAAGAAAATGTGGGTTCTGGGGATGAGTCATTCTTACAAGGCAAACACTTTATAGACTGAGCATTCTCTCCAGCTTTGTTTGGCTACCAGGTCAGGGTTAAGTAAAGCTGATAAAAATTTAAGTCTCGGGGAGACTCCACAGCCTTCTGTGCATAGCCCTCCAGGAGGGATGATCTCCCAGCAGGCTTTCACTTTTGAGAGCAGAGGAGAAATCTCCACCTTCTCTCTGGAGGGGACCCAACTAGGAGCACACAGGGCCTAAGATCAGTGGAGCAGCTGGGACAGAAGTCTTCCTGCCACCATTTGCACCAGGGAGTCGGGAGACTCCACAGCCTTCTGTGATCAGTGGAGCAGCTGGGATGGAAGTCTTTCTGCCACCATTTACACCAGGGAGCTGGAAGATTTCACAGCATTCTGTGCATAGCCTCCAGGAGGGAGTGATATCCCAACAGGCTTTCACTTTTGAGAGCAGAGGTGAGATCTCCACCTTCTCTCTGGAGGGGACCCAGCTAGGATCACACAGAGCATAAGATCAGTGGAGCAGCTGGGACAGAAGTCTTCCCACCCGCCACCATTTGCATAGGGGAGCCGGCAAACTCCACAGTCTTCTGTGCATAGCCTGCCAGAAGAGAGAGATCTCCCAGCAGTGCTTTCACTTTTGAGCTCAAGGCTTACAGGCCCACAAGAGGAACAAACTCCCGCCAGAGACAAGAATACCAACTAGCACCAGATGGCAAAAGGCAAGCACAAGAACCCTACCAACAGAAACCAAGGCCACAAGGCAACATCAGAACCCAGGTTCTCCCACCACAGCAAGTCCCGGATACCCCAACACACCAGAAAAGCAAGAGTTAGATTTAAAATTGTATCTCATGATGCTGATAGAGGGCTTCAAAAAAGACTCAAATAACTCCCTTAAAGAAATACAGGAGAACATTGGTCAACAGGTAAAAACCTTTAAAGAAGAAACACAAAAATCCCTTAAAGAAATACGGGAGATCATGGGTCAAAAGGCAGAAGCCCTTAAAGAAGAAACACAAAAATCCCTTAAAGAATTACAGGAAAATACAAAAAATCAAGTGAAGGAACTAAACAAAACCATCCAGGATCTAAAAGTGGAAGTAGAAACAATAAAGAAATCACAAAGGGAGACATCTCTGGAGATAGAAAACCTTGGAAGGAATTTAGGAGCCATAGATGCAAGCATCAATAACAGAATACAAGAGATAGAAGAAAGAACCTCAGGTGCTGAAGATACCATAGAAAACATTGACTCAACAGTCAAAGAAAATGCAAAATGCATAAAGCTGGTGACTCAAAACATTCAGGAACTCCAGGACACAATGAGAAGACCAAACCTAATTATAAGTATAGACGAGAGCAAGGATTTACATCTTAAAAGCCCAGTAAATATCTTCAACAAAATTGTAGAAGAAAACTTCACTAACCTAGAGAAAGAGATGCCCATGAACATACAAGAAGCCTTTAGAACTCCAAAAAGACTGGACCAGAACAGAAAATCCTCCTGGCACATAATAATCAAAACACCAAATTCACTAAACAAAGAAAGAATATTAGAATCAGTAAGGGGAAAAGGGCAAGTAACTTATAAACGCAGACCTATCAGAATCACACCAGTCTTCTCACCAGAGACGATGAAAGCTAGAAGATCCTGGGCAGACCTCATACAGACCCTAAGAGAACACAAATGCCAGCCCAGGCTACTATACTCAGCAAAACTCTCAATCATCATAGATGAATAAACCAAGATATTCCATGATAAAACCAAATTTGCATAATATCTGTTCACAAATCCATCTCTATAAAGGATAATTGATGGAAAATGCCAATACAAGGAGGGAATCTACACCCTAGAAAAAGCAAGAAAGTAATCTTCTTCCAACAAACCCAAAAGAAGATACCCACACAAACATAAAAATAACATAAAAAATAACAGAAAGCAACAATCACTGTTCCCTAATATCTCTTAACAGCAATGGACTCAACTCCCCAATAAAAAGACATAGACTAATGAAATATTTCTCATGTAAATCTTCAGAAAATGTTTGTACTTTCCCTTTTAATTAATTTAGTAATTTCTTTTATGTCTACCATTTTATCTGCATTATTTTTCATGATAATCTTCAATTTTCCCCTCCCTTTCTGTCTTTGTGGGTCACACGTTTGGCCTACAGGGTCACTATCTGAATCTGTGTGCAGCAAATAGCATTGCTCAAATCTTTTCCGATGGGACTGTCTTAATTAGGTTTCTATCCCTGTAAAGAGAGACCATGACCACAGCAACTCTTATAAAGGAAAATAACACAATCCATTTAATTGGGGGCAATTTACAATCCATTTAATTTACTGTTTTATAGGTTTAATCCATTATCTTCTTGGTGAGGAACATGGTGGCTTGTAGGCAGACATGGTGCTGGAGAAGGATCCATGAGTTCTTCTTCTGGGTGTGAGGGCTGCAGGAGGAGCAAGTGAGACCCTGGCCCTGGCTTGAGCTTCTGACGCCTCTAAGCCCAATTCAAGGGTCACACTTTCTCCAACACGGCCACACCTCCGAATAATGCCGCTTCCTGTGAGCATAAGAGGTCCATGTTCATTCGAACCACCACAGGGACTGATGGCCACTCCTACCTGTAAGGAGGAAGTTTCTTCCTTCTGACTTGGCATATTAATGGGAACTAATGTCAAGGAAATTTACCCTAAATAATATTAAAATTAACAATAACCTGGGGAGTTAGATTGGTAACAGATATGGTACACTAATAATAAATCTTTGCAAATTAATAGAGAAAAGATGAATAACTCAATATAAAATAAAGGTTTTAAACTATTTAACAGATACTTAAAAAGCATATAATATTTAGTCTTGCTAGTAATCAAAGAAATGCAAATTAAAAGTGAGCCTCTGTGCCGGGCGGTGGTGGTGCACGCCTTTAATCCCAGCACTTGGGAGGCAGAGGCAGGCGGAGAATTTCTGAGTTCGAGGCCAGCCTGGTCTACAGAGTGAGTTCCAGGACAGCCAGGGCTACACAGAGAAACCCTGTCTCGAAAAAACAAAACAAACAAACAAACAAACAAAAGTGAGCCTCTGAGGATGGCCTTGCTTAACAGCAACAGGTAGGGAGGCCCTTGGTCCTGGGGAGGCTTGATGCCCCAGAGTAGGGGGATGTTGGAGCAGTGGGGCAGGAGAGTGTGGGTGGGCTGGGGAGCACTCTCATACAGGCAAAAGGGGTGGGGGAGGGCAGATGTGAGATGGGGGTGGGTGGAGGGGTAATCAGCAAGTGGGATATCATTTGAGATGTAAATGAATGGAATATTTAATAAAAAAATTAGTAAGCCTCTGATTTTTCCATTTATTAACAAGGAAATGCCCACCAATGGCAAAGGTGCAGGAATTATTGCACACTTTATAGATGTGAGCAACTTGGATTTTTTTTTTTAAATGTATTTATAATTTTTACAAATGTGTATAACTTTTGAGTGTCCAATACCTTCCTAATTTTCTACCATAATGTGTATTACTTTGGCAATTAGGAAAAATATATAAACAGTTTTAGACTGAAAAAAATTTGTGTTTACAGGGTACACATGAGTACTTAGGGGACCATATCGTCCAATGTTATCATATAATGTTCTTCATTGCATCTTTCAAGCTTGAGAAGATTATCTGTAAACCACTGGTGAGGTAGATGCAGGTGCTTTTTTTTTTTAAATGAACAACAGCAACCAAAAGCAATTCTTAACCATGTTGGGCATAAAAACCCTTTGACTCATTTTCTAGCTTTCCAGAGATTATAATAAACAAAGGCCTTACTTGCTCCTCTGTGTTGTGTTTAAGGATTGCTATGCCATAACAAGTGATTTTATTTCTATTGCTAAATCAGAAAGACAACTAGAGGCCAGAGTGCTCTTTGAGAGAGTGAACTGGTATTGAGCAGAAACAGTCTTCGACTTGGGGCGGGGGGGAGGGGCTACCTATAGGACATGTGTGGTTTTCACTGAGAATCCTCATGCTTCCTTACCCCCTGAGATGAGTGTGTGCCTCCGAACCCAACCCAGGCCTCACTGAACATGGGGATGGGGTGGGGCAGCCTGGACGGGGGTGGGGGGGTGGGGGGTGGGGAGTGGGGGGGTGGGGGAGGGGGGCGGGGGGGTGGGGCTCGCTTTGGAAAGGCTACCAATGGTTACTTTTCCATTTCTTGTAGTTACTGCTTGACCTGGGTCATCCTCAGTAAGTGAATTTCTAAGCAATGTCTGAGAATATTGAATACCTTTTGGGCTTCTCAGACTAGCAATCTAGTATTTTGTGGGAAACCTCTGTTTGTTTCCGCCCCCCAACCCTTTGGTAGTCAGCTTTTGTTTGTCTTGTTACATATGGGTTCTTCCATGGTCTCTGACTGGACGTCTGTGTCAGGACACTTCATCTCTGGAATTCATGCTGCCTTGGCTGAGGCACATATAGAATGATGGGAGGTTCTTTTTTTTTTTTTTTCCATGCAATGTCCTCACTGTTTCTTTTTTTAAATTTTTAAATTTTCTATATTCTTTGTTTACATTCTGAATGATTTTCTCTTTCCCAGTTTCCCCCTTCCCATAACTCCCATAAGCCCTCTTCCCTCCACCCGTTCTCCAATCAACCCCCTCCCACTCCTCTGTCCTGGTAATCCCCTACAATGCTGCATCAAGCCTTTCAGGACCAGGGCTCTCTCCTTCCTTCTTCTTGGGAATGATTTGATATGTGAATTGTGTCTTGGGTATTCAGAGCTTCTGGGCTAATATCCACTTATCAGTGACTGCATTCCATGTGTGTTCTTTTGTGACTGAGTTACCTCACTTAGGATGATATTTTCCAGATCCAACCATTTACCTAAGAATTTCATGAATTCATTGTTTTTAATTGCTAAGTAGTATTCCATTGTATAAATATACCACATTTTCTGTATCTATTCCTCCATTGAGGGACATCTGGGTTCTTTACAGCTTCTGAATATTATAAATAGGGCTGCTATGAACATAGTGGAACATGTGTCCTTATTGCATGTCAGGGAATCCTCTGAGTATATGGCCAGGAGTGGTATAGCAGGGTCCTCCGGAAGTGTCACACCCAGTTTTCTGAGGAACCTCCAGACTGATTTCCAGAGTGGTTGTACCAGCTTGCAATCCCACCAGCAGTGGAGGAATGTTCCTCTTTCTCCACATCCTTGCCAACACCTGCTGTCTCCTGAGTTTTTAATCTTAGCCATTCTGACTGGTGGGAGGTGATATCTCAGGCTTGTTTTGATTTGTATTTCCCTAATGACTAATGATATTGAACATTTCTTAAGGTGCTTCTCAGCCATTCGAAGTTCTTCAGGTGAAAATTCTTTGTTTAGCTCTGTACCCCAATTTTTAATAGGGTTATTTGGCTCTCTGGAGTCTAACTTCTTGAGTTCTTTGTATACATTGGATATTAGCCTTCTGTCGGATGTAGGGTTGGTGAAGATCTTTTCCCAATTTGTTGGTTGCCGTTTTTTTCCACTTGACATTGTCCTTTGCCTTACAAAAACTTTGTAATTTTATGAGGTCCCATTTGTTAATTCTTGATCTTAGAGCATAAGCTATTGGTGTTCTGATCAGGAACTTTTCCCCAGTGCCCATGTCCTCCAGGGTCTTCCCCAGTTCCTTTTCTATTAGTTTCAGTGTGTCTGGTTTTATGTGGAGGTCTTTGATCCACTTGGAATTGAGCTTAGAGCTTCTTATACTCAGTCAACCTTTAGAAGCCAAGAGAGAAATGGTCTGACCAGTATAGCAGATTCTGAAAAGTGAGGAAATAACCTGGCACAGCAGCTGTGTAGTCAACAGAGGGACTCAAGAAAAAAATATTTGGAGGTCCCAGAAGAGAGTCCCTGGGTAGTAGAATTCTGTATTCCTCATGAATATTCAGACCATGGGTACCAGCATGTTGGGGATCCATACTAGGCAGATACATAGTATAAGAGGACTAAAGGTCTATCTTTGGCTGTGGGGTATCACAGAAGTAGCTTGATCGTAGGCATTAGATAGCCTGGGGTTGATCCTGGCTTTACCACTAGCCTGTGTGGTTTGCAATGCCACCAACTGTTTTGCTGTGTGTAGGGCTAATGCTCTCCAGCTCTGAGAGGTAAGGCTCCACAATGCACCCAGGATGGAGCAGACAGCCAAAACGACTCCCTTGTCTCTCAACCAGCTTGGGTTCAGCAAAGCTAAGCTTCCCAAGGAAGTGCCAGAGGTCCCAGGCAAGCACTCTGCTGTGCTGAGGCTCACGGGAAGTCTGTATTTCAGTCTTAGTTCCAGAAAAATCTCTTCATTGGGGTTTCCTTATTTCTTTCCTAAGGGCTTTAAAATAAATAAACTTAAAAAAAAACATTTTGAGCTGTTTCCTTGGATCGAAGTCTGAGACAGTTAGAAAAGAATGGAGCATCTGAAGAGCAAGTGAAGCCTGACCTGGGGAGAGAATTCAAGATGCAGCACTGACTCTCAAAAAATGAAACCAAGGCATGTGTTTAGAGAGAAGGTACACACAGCGTCACCTGACATACTTGTCGGTTCCATTGTCGGTTCCAATGGAAGACGAGGACTATGGGCCTATTCTTGTGCTTTTATAGCCTTGGCAGCTGATCTAAAAGGATCAGTTGGGTTTACGTGTTTTAGTTATTCCCTTAGCGCTGCCTTAAGAATCCTCACTTTCCCTCAATGACTGCACAGTCCCTGCTGGAACAGGCGTGGAAGTGGGATGAGGTCTATTTCCCTGGAGCCCAGGCACAGCCACACCCACCTCTGTGTCCATGATGTGGTTCAGTACTTGGCTTTTGGCTTGCTTGTAAAGGAAGTTAAAATTCACACTGCAAATGTATTCTTATTTTACAGAGTAATAGTGGTGGCAGAACCTTCCCCCAATGAATAAAGATTTCAAGGAACCAACCACTGGGCGAGTAGGTGGGACTTTTGGGTTGGAGAGACGAAGAGGGGAGGCAGGAGAAAGATATTTCCTTTTGGACAGGAGAGAGCATGGAGACACAAGGTAGGTAGCAAGGGGCCCCTCTTTTGGTGGTGGATCCGCCGGAATGCGCCAGGTGTGTTAGGATGCATCAGGATTTATAACTTAAATAATTTACAAAATTAGGATGCTGGTTTCTGTGCCCAGCGATTGGGTTACCTGTAGATTCTATACTATACTAAGACTGTATGGTGTTTCCCTTCATGCGGTGACTCAACTGGGTTCCAGAGAAAGGTACAGGGCACTCCAGCCAGCCGTGGGAATTTGTAGCCTGGGTGTGAGTGGCAAAATCCCACCATGTGGGAACTTAGTGAGCAGGGTGGAGAGATTTTGGAGCACTGAGTCTTTAGAGAGTCTGCCGGGTTAAGAACAGATCGGCCTGTCTACCGGTGTCTTGCTGGCCATAGCGTGGGATGTATTATTTAATATTTCACAAAACAAATAGTGACTTTGAAGAGACAATTCCTATTCTGAGTTAAAAATCACATCTAATAACATTAATTTTTCATTCCATTTTGGGGAACAGTTAGTATCATAAACATCTCTGGTTCTATACAAATCTAAAAGGCTAAATTTCCAAGGCCAGAAGTATACATTCTCTTCCTCACTGCTTCTGCCTCCTCTCCCAGAGCCTCCAGGTGGCCCGTGTGTCTTTGCACATACAAGGAACTTCTGCTGTGGGGATGGGAAGGCCTGGAGAGACAGTCTAGTGCTGATGTGTGTTGTGTGGCCTGATAGCATTTTCCACTCTCAGTTTGGGAGCTTTTCCTGTGGAGAGCTGAATATCCTTCTGGACTCTTGGGTTACAGGGCACTATAATAACCCCAGGAAAACCAAGGGCAAAGAAGACCTCAGTAAAGAGTAACACCTCCTCCCTCCAAAGACCATTCCCATAAGAAACCATGCAGGGGATGGGGCTATCCTGCTGGGACCTTCACCCTAGTCATTTCACTTGCTTCTCCCAGAAGTTATTTACCGATATTAAGTATCTTACCATGGACACATTTGAAGATCTTTTTGTGAAATATCAACTAGCGGTAGCATTTCACGGTCAGTATTGGTGGCCACTTAGATAACAATTCTAGCGACAAAGTTAGTCAGTTTGATTAAACTTTCCTCGATGCGCAAGCTCCATTCCATGGATCCCAAAGCTTAGTAGGATTATTTATTATTATTATTATTATTATTATTATTATTATTATTATTGTTATTATTATATTATTAATTACTTATTCACTTTACATCCCACTCCTGATCATCCCTTCCCACAATCCTTTTCCCCTATCCTGTCCCCTTTTGCTCTGAGTGGATGCCCCGCCCCCAGCACATCAAGTCTCCATGAGGCTAGGCACATCATCTCCCACTGAAGCCAGACAAGGCAGCCCAGCTAGAAGAATATATCCCACATACAGGCAACAGCTTTTGGGTTAGCTCCCACTCCAGTTGTTCAGGACCCATGTGAAGACCAAGTTGCACTTCTGCTACATATGTGCATGGAGGCCTAGGTCTGAGCCCTGCATCTTCTTTGGTTGGTGGTTCAGTCTCTGAGAGCCACAAGGGCCCAGGTTAGTTGACTCTGTTGGTCTTTCTGTGGAGTTTCTATCCCCTTCGGGACCCACAACCCTTCATCCTATTCTTCCACAAGAACTTTAATTTTTCTCGTATCCTATTTTTAATGATGGTTTTTAAATGCTTTAACCTCCCTTGCAGGCCACTTCCCCTCCAGAGGTAGTGGAAAAGAAAGGATACAGGGAAAGCGGGCCTGTTTAGAAAGGTTCTTTGGAGCAACTCCCCGTCTGTGTTGTCAAGAAATCGGCAGTTCAGTTCATAGGTTAGCGGCAGCAGCTCCATCCACACACAAACACCTCATGGACACACCAGCAGTCTGATTCGGTAGAGTTGGGTTAGCAACAGCAGTGGCAGAACCTGGGGGAGACAGCAAGGCTCAGCCTAGGGGCCCAAGTCAGCAGGAGGGACCCGGAGGAGTTCTCGGCTGTGCCTCTCTCAGGGAAGCAAGGATCAGTGAAGACACGAGACCCACAAGCGTTGCACAGCTAGCTGCACCGGGAACCCGTGCTCTGTCTCCGACTCTCCATGGAGCCCTATTTATACCCTCCAAACATCACGTGTCCTCCACATTCATCAGCTCAGCACTCTCCTTGCCTCAGCATGTGCGTCCAATCAGCTCGAGTCCGAGGAGTCCCGACAAATGCAGCTCAACTATGTACCATAAGGCAGACCCAGGCAGTTGGCACACATTCATCACGTGTCCTTTCACATGCTTGCTTTAGCACAACATCCTTTCTCCTGTGACTGCTTCGGGGAAACGTTTCCTTCACCAGCCTGCCTTAGTCTTTCACCTGTGTCCACTTCAGGAAAACACTCCTTCACGTGCTTGCCCCGGCCGAACACCATCGAACACAAATGACTCTCCAAAGAACCCTTAAGTTTGTACTTCAAGTCTCCAAGCCCCATTCACTGTTTGGCTGTGGATGTCTGTATCTATCTGAGTCAGCTTCTGGGTAGAGCCGCTCGGGGGACAGCCATGCTAGACTCCTGTCTGCAAGCATAACAGAGTATCATTAACAGCATCAGGGATTGCTACTTGTCCATGGGATGGGTCTCAAGTTGAGGTGGTTATTGGTGGGCCATTCCCCCAGTCTCTGATCCACCCCCTGTTCCTGCATCTCCTGTAGACAGGATCCATTTTAGGTCAAAAGTTTTGTGTGTGGGTTGGTGTCCCTATCACTCTATTGGGGTTCCTGCCTGGTTACAGGAGGTGCCTCTTCAGGCACTGGATTATTTTTATCTCCTTCATATCTCCCTGCCTTTGTGCCTTTGTTTAGACTGTTCTTTCTTTTACTTGGATTCTGCTGACCACCAAAGGTGCTATCCTATTCTCTCTTTAAGCCTAGTCAAGTGCTGACTCTCTGGGAAGATGCTTGTAGCATGGCGGCAGTGGCCTTTTCATTGTCCTTTATGTAACCTGGGGAACTGAAGGGACGTTCCTCTAAACCCTGAAATTCCCTGCTGCTTCTGTGCTCTCTGATCACACGTGGGATCTAGGCTGCTGGGAAAGGAGGGCTAGCTAATGCTGCAGAGCCACGGCCAGTCTTGAAGAATGGGGTTGTGGGGTAAACACTCCAACCTCTTCATCTTTCCTCCCTCTGATTCTAGCTCACGTCAGCCTGGTGTAGTAGAGCCCGGCTTCACACAGAAGTGACCTGCTCATTTAAAGACTCGTTATTGGCTTGTTCCTCCCTTTGGCTTTTCTGTCTTTCTTACATCCTAGAGTGTTCTACAATCCCCTCTTCCCCCCCTGCCCCCCATCTTAGTTACTGTTCTATTGCTGTGAAGAGACACCATGGCCAAGGCAACTCTTATAAAAGAACACACTTAAATGTGGCCTTGCTTACAGTTTTTAGGGTTAGTCAGTTATCAACATGGGAGGGGGCATGGTGGGAACATGGCGGCACTCCAGCTCTGGAGCAGTAGCTAAGAGCTACATCCTGATCCGCTGGTAGGAACAGGGAGAGGATAGTGTGTGTGTGTGTGTGTGTGTGTGTGTGTGTGTGTGTGTGAAAGAGACAGAGACAGACAGAGAGAGACAGAGACACAGAAAGAGAGGAGAGACACAGAGACAGAGAAAGAGGAAGGGAGAGAGACAGAGACAGAGAGAGACAGAGGGAGAGATAGAGAGAGAGACAGACAGAGAGACAGAGAGATAGAGAGGAGAGTCTGGGCCTAGCATGGGCTTTTGAAACATTAAAGCCTACCCCTTTCTTCACACTTGACCCGATTCCTTCCACAAGGCCACACCTCCTAGTCATTCTAATTCTCATTAGTGCCTCTCCCTACTGAGGAAACATTCCAATACATGAGCCTGTGGAAGCCATTGTTATTCAAACCACCACAGGGGCAAACTTCTTGTATCCACACCTTTATCTCTGGATCTGCTTTTGGGGTGGAGGAATTCCCAGCTCTAGACGTTGTCTGTGGTGTTCCAAATGCACACAGCGCTTTCTCTTTTACATGATTTCACCTGAACTTTCCTCTCTGCATCTGGTGCATTTTCCCTCCTTTTCGAGAGTTGCACCTGTGACTGACATGCTGCACAAGGGTGTCGCTGTTTGAAGGCAGGAAACCTGGCGAGTTTCCTTTCCTTTTCCACATCCTGGGCACAGCTCCTTGCACAGAGCAGATACTCAGCATCCAGCTGTTGAATAAGTGAGTAAATTAGGGAGGGAAGATGACAAGGCTCCTTCACACTTCATGCCTCCTGGCTGAAGGTTTACGCAGAGCACATCCCATAGGGCTGCATCTGGGGCCCTTAGCACAGGAGGTAAGCCCAGAAGATCTTAGTAGGATAGAATAAGCCCCTGTTTGTTGGAAACAAAACAACCTGCAGGATGTGGCAGCATAGTTTCTAATCAGTCCTGTATCTGCTTTGTGGCCCCAATGATCCTCAAGAAGCCTTCATATTCTGGTGACCACAGATACTGTTTTCTGTCAAATCCAGCTAGATAGGACCTTGTGGAAACAGCCCAGTCTTTCAGTCTGGACTCTGTCCCTGTTTTTGCATATGAGTCTCAGGATTGGTCAGTAGCAAGAAGGTGGCCTGTCTCTTTAACAGCTGTCAGAGATCCATGGATGTAGACAACCAACTCAACTTGTAGCCTGTAAAATTCAGAGCACTCTGAAGCACTCAAATCCTTAAATCTCACAGTCCTTAAACTAGTTCCTCAGGGCCTGATCTCAGCCTGAGGAAACTCTTAGGGGATGATGTTTTGCTGGATTCCACAGACTGGTTGGCGGGTAGGGGGTTGGAGAGAGCTCAGGCACTTTTTTTTCTAAGGAATGGTGAGGCCCCAATGAGGGTTTTCGACTGCTGGAAATAATGTCACACTAGCGACTTGTTTCTAGACTTCAGGATCCACATTGGTAAAAGTTACATTTGCTTTAAAGAAAATTGGCATACTAGGATAAGACCACCTCAAATGAAGTGTGAGACCATGGTACTATGATGCATTAAGTTGCTGCCCAGTGAAGCCGTTGTCAAGAAGTGAACTTGAGAGCTGCTATTGGCCTTAACCACATGCAAGTTATCCTATCATGCTCAGGTCTGTTGCCTCCCGTGTGGTTGGGAACAACAGCAATGACCCAGGACAACTGGAAAATGATGGGAGATGACGTTCCTGGCCCCAGTTAGACAGCCAAATGTCAGGCCTGTCTAGGTCCTAGGCTTCAGGGACCGCTGAGGTTAGGCCAGTTCTCATCCCAGATCCTAGATCTAGAGAATTTTGAGGAATCTGATGCTCCTGTTGCCTCTGGGTTACCGCAGACAGACGTGGGAGTTTTAGAAAGTGGAAAAAAAATCACAGCAGCACTTGGTTCAAGGAGGTGGTAGCCTGCATTTCTACTTCCAGAATGAAAGCAGAAAGAAATTATTGGTTAAAAAGGAGAGCTGTTTTCCCTGGGGCTAATGCCATGCAAGTCGGGAAAGAAGACTTCATAATTTTCAGCCTTAAGAAGGCTTCTTGCTTAACAGTGCCCTTGGTGACAGAGGAACAGGAGTTCTATGTAGATAATCTTCAACACAGGTGTTTCTGTCGGGATGATGGGAACATCATTTCTAAGAGAAATCTGCTTTAGAGAAAATAATTTTACAACTTCCTTTAAGGAAGAGTGAGAGCTGTCCTTTGCCACAGCCTGACTGTTGGCCACACCTTCCCTTACTTTTAAGTTAATTTACCTAGATGGTCTTTTTAAAGGATCAAAGGGATTTTTGTGTCTATATTGATCTTTGTCAGTTGCAGTGAGGCAAAATATATGTGCAGTGTTGTGCTCTGGGCCAGTATACAAACCTGTTACTCAAATGCTCTTAGCTTGATGTGTTGGTCTTTACCACTATAAACTTCCAGTGGATGTTGGGATGCTGACATTTCAAGTGCTCTTTTATGCTCATACAATGGAATGACCTTAAAAATGCTTATGTATGAGAAAATGTAAGAATAAGGAACTATACCAGCTCCACAAGTGTCACTGCATTTGAATTATTGGTTTACAGCTACCCTGTATCTATGGTGATGGATGTACTCACCAATATGATAAACTGCCCCGAAGTGTGTATCTGTAGTGAGTGATCAAGGGGTTGCTTGGCCTTCTAGGAATGACATGGTTGGGTGGGGTGGCAAGCAGATGGGCAAGGACAGGAAAGACAGTTCTGGAAAGTCATTAGAGGTCTAAGTCACAGTGAAAGACTTCCATGTCTACATTGTTATAGGGAACCAAAGGACAGTGCCGTTTCATGTAGGATGAAATATATGTAATGGGGAGGGCCTTATGAAGCCTGCAGATTGTAGAAGATTAAAAAAGAAGTTCCCATCAGTTGTGGAGCTGTGTTGAATATAGCTATACTGGTTACTTGTCTTGTTTTTGGGATGAAATACCTGACAAAAGGGATTTGACGAAGGAAAGCTTACAGTTCTATGGTACCGTCCATCATGTCAGAGAAGTCATGGTGGTGGGAGCTTGGGGAAGCTAGTCACATCTCATCAGCATCAGAAAGCAGAGGAGGGTGAACACTTGCACACAGCATCCTTTCTTCCTCTTCCTCCTCCTCCTCCTCCTCCTCCTCCTCCTCCTCCTCCTCCTCCTTCATGTGGGAGCCCAGCCCACAGAGTGAGTAGTGCCCATGTTCAGGGTGGAAACTTCCCACTTCAGTTAACCTAATCAAGAGGGGCCCTCACAGGCATGCATAGAAATTAATTTCCATGGCAACTCTCAATCCCATCAATCAAGACTGACCGTCACACAACAATCCTACAGTCCTGTGGACACAGCCCCATTTTTAGCAATTATGGTATGCAGAATAGTGGTTACAGAGATGTTCATGTTCTTATAACCTGAACCCCGTTATCATTACATGGCAAAATGGGCTTTATAGGCATCATTGCATTAGGGACATTGGTTGCATGGGGAGTTATTCTGGATTACCCTAGTATGTCTGACGTAATCCAAAGGTTCTTAGAGGCAGAGACTCTTCAAGAGTTTGGGTCTGTGGGAGATGTGACTATATTTAACAATCAGCGGGATTCAATGCTGCTGGCTTTGCAGATGGAGATGTAGGCTCCATCTAGGGGTGTGGGCTGCCTCTATAAGGTGGGAGACGTAAAACCAAATTGTTTGCACAGCCTTGAGAAAGGAAGGTAGCCTTGCTAACACCTCAACAGTAGTCACCGAGTTCCATATATATTCCCAAAATGGCAATAGCAAAGTAATACAATGATAGAGAATTGAACCGAGACTGTAACTCTCTGAGACTGCTTCTTGCTCTATTATTATTCCTTAATCCAAACGGGCTTATTATATATTTCCTCCCCATGAGAATAATCTTCCCATTAGTTTCACATAGTTCCAGAGAATGTGACAGCATGAAACATTTAAGTCAGGACAAGTATATTTAATAGTGAGGTTATCTTGATTTTTATAAACATTTCCTCATTGATCAAAGACACAATTTCTCTTTCTTTTTCTATTCAGCCGGTGAAGACACACTGCTTGTGAGATGGGTTCAAATGTGTACCTCCTGCGCATGGTTAGGGCATTGTGCTGCCAGGACCTTAGGAAATTAACTTTCACATGTTTCCTCTTAGCTGCCAAGATGGGTCACTGACACCTTAACAGATGAGATTTAATTAAAAATGTGAGTGACGAGGTGACAGTGTGATTCTCAGAGCAAGCCAATGACATGAGCTCAGCACAGCCCTGGTTCTGAGTCAGTTACAGGAGTGACTAACTGAAGGATAGAGCGGCCTAGTGTGGGCCTCACCCCTCTGCCAGCCATACAGGGCTGCTTCAGGAGGGGACCTCCTATAAAAGGGACCAGTAGGCAAACATCTTACAGTGAGCTTTTATAGTCAGAAATCAAAAAGACTTTGGAAAGGCCATTGCGTCTATCCTTTTCCATTCTAGAACATTCTTAGGTAACCTATTTCACAGCTTAGGCGGGAAGAGAAGGTACAGAAACGGTCTTCCTTTCCAAAGATTAAAAATAACCTAATTTCTACTTTTGAACAGGTGGGCATGTAGACACCCAACCCCTACACTTCTTCCAAACCATGGTTCTCTGGGGCCCTTTCTACCATAGGGTCATAATTGTGAAGTCTTTTGTAGGGAAAGAGCTGCTTGTTTCTGTAGATACGACTAGAAACCTTGCTTCCCCTGGCCTCTGCGAGGTTCCTGGTCTGTCACCAGAGCTGAGCAAAATCCATCCATGGCCCAGATCGTATTCTGGAGCATGAGGGAAAACGATTTGACACAACTTTGAGGTGTGGTGGAAAGGACAGCAGACTGACTCCGCAGGTGCTACAGCCCCACCGGACATGCAGATGAGGACGTCCAGCTGGGTCCCAGCCCGTGGATATTCATTAGTTAATGTGTTGCATTTTCCCCTAGGTTTTCCTAGTAGGACATGCCATTTGGTTTTCAGAAAGGATGGTCCAGTCCAAGAACCTGTGGTTGGGAGGCCAGAGGTCCCAGAAGGGTCCGTTGTTCTGCTAAGTGGTCATGCTGTCCAACTGTCTTCTAAGCACTCATGTTCATAGCCACAGATTAGTGCTGTGCTCCATCGTCACCAGAGGAGGTTATTACTGCAGCAGGCAGAGGTAGAGCAGAAACGCCCATGACTGACACAATGCAGAATATAGGTGATGGTGAGCGACTGATCGAGGTGAGAATCTGTATCATCCCTCCACGGCTCAGGGAACAGCGCAGAAGTGGGGCCAGACAGGAATACAGTAGCAGAGGATGGAAAGTGTGCACTGAAGTGATGCCTTCCGGATAGGACACAGCCATTGATTTGCTGAACTCACTGTAGCTGCGGCCATCTTGCATGAGACCTGTACCAGATTGGGCCCATCAAAAATCTCATCATTAATGACCATGAGGCCACAATCTTCTTTGAGACCCTATAGCAGTTAGTAGTTGCTGGGAACAGGCTTATTGTTTTCTTTCTTTTTTCTTTTTCTTTTTCTTTTTTTTAAATTGGATATTTGCTTTATTTACATTTCAAATGTTTTCCCTTTTCCAGTTCTCCCCTTTGGAAACCCCCTATCCCCCTCCCCTGCCTCTATTATGGGGGAATGTTCTCCCCCACCCATCCACCCACCCACTCTGTCTTTCCACCCTGGCATTCCACTGGCACACTGGGGCATCGGACACCCTCAGGTCCAAGGGCCTCTCCTCCACTGATATCCAACATGACCATTCTCTGTCACATATGCACCATGTGTCCCTCCCTATGATATTCTTTGGTTGGTGGCCCAGTCCCCGGGAGCTCTGGGGGGTCTAGCCTGTTGACACTGTTGCTTCCTCCACAGAGCTGTAACCCCCCTCAGCTCCTTCAGTCCCTTTTCCATCTCCTCCATCAGGGACGCCCACTGCTCAGCGCAATGGTTGACTTCAAGCATCTGCCTCTGTATTCGTCAGGCTCTGGCAGAGCCTCTCAGGAGACAGCCATATCAGGCTTCTATCAGCAAGCCCTTCCTGGTTTGGTGGCTGTACATGGGATGGATCCCCAGGTGGGGCAGTCGCTAGATGGCCTTTCCTTCAGTCTTTGCTCTGCACTTTGTCTCCATATTTCCTTTTGTGTTTTGCTCACTCCTCCACTGTTGGTGGGATTGCAAGCTGGTGCAACCCCTCTGAAAATCAGCCTGGTAGTTCCTCAGAAAATTGGGCATGACACTTCCAGAGGACCCAGCTATACCACTCCTGGGCATATACTCAGAAGATGCTCCAACATGTAATAAGGACACATGATTCACTATGTTCATAGCAGCCATATTTAACATAGCCAGAAGCTGGAAAGAACCCAGACGTCCCTCAACAGAGGAATGGATACAGAAAATGTGGTACATTTACACAATGGAGTACAACTCGGGTATTAAAAACAATGAATTCATGACATTCGCAGGCAAATGGATGGAGCTCGAAAATATTATCCTGAGTGAGGTAACTCTGTCACAAAAGAACACACATGGATACACTCAATGATAAGTGGATATTAGCCCCAAAATTCAGAAAACCCAAGATTCAATTCACAGACCATATGAAGCTCAAGAAGAAGGGAGACCAAATGTGGATACTTCAGTGCTTCTTAGAAGAGTTGTCATTTTCTTTAGTGATATAGTCACTGCCAAGTTGCTTGTAAATAACCTCCAGTCACACACAAAATGTCAATCAAATCAAATCACTTAATCAATGAACCAGCCAGTCAATCAACAACCATGGATGGAAAGATTTGACGATGTAAGTTTCAAACTCAAAAAGGCACAAACGTTGGGGGAGCAAAGGTCTTCTCTTTCTGATATCCTACAGTAAGTTCTAGAAGCTACACCTTTCCAGATGGCAAAAATGGCTACAAGTAATTTTGGCTGAAAAACAAGTGACTGACAGGGCCTTTGCCACCAGGTCTTTTGGCACATTTCCTAGTCTTTCTCTTGGAAGCTTGGCATTTCTCTAATTGGCCCTTCTCTCCTCATTTGGAAAGCCTTGGGTGTATCCTTCACAAGAGATCAGACTGTCTTACAAACCTCATGTTTTCCACTCTGAAACATTTTCATTGACTGTCCAACTAAATCATTTTGGGGGAGATTTAGAGGTTTTTTTTCCTTTACTGTTAACAAAAGAGTTATCGTTGGCCCTTTGAAATCATGGATTGTACATTCATTGATACAACCGGTTTTCACAGAAAATCTCTTCAGTAAAACGTATTCCTAACGAACAGGTATAGACTCTCTCTTCTGACACTACTTTCCTAATCGATGTGTACAGTGTCATGGTTTGAATCTGAGTGGCCCTGCTTGGTCCCCAGCTGGTGATGTTATTTGCAGAGGTTATGGAAACGTTGAGAAATGGGACCTTGCTGGAGGAGGTAGATCCCTGGTGGCCAGTCTTTTGGGGTGTAGTATTCCCGACCACCCACCTACCCCACTTTCTTCTCTCTGCTCACCATGATGGGCAGCACTGTCTCTTGCTGCCATGTTTTATCCTAGTGCATGGGACCCAGCAACGATGCATCAAATCTTCTGAAACCGCGGGCCAAAACAAGCTAGTCCTTATTTAAGGTGTTTCTATCAGGTATTTGGCTACAGCAAGCAACTGTTCACATACTCCTGTGTTATATTATATATATTATAAGTAATCTGGAGAAGAGTTAAAGCACATATATTAAATACAAATACTAAGGCATTTATGGGAAGGACTTGAGTATTCTCAGGTTTGGGGGTCTGGGAACTAGCCTCTGTAGATTCCAAGAAGTGACCTTATAAAGGAAAGTTTAGGCTGCAAGGTGTCCTCTAACGTTACAGTGAGACTGTCTTTCTTCCAGTGTGCTCCATAAGGATAACATGCTATCTTCTGCTGGGTAAGGATTAAAACAATGGCTGTTGAAATGAACTAGAAGGACAATGGAGTTGGAGTGAGGGCTCCTTAGGAGATGAGTCTCAAATACACACTTGAAAGGTAAAATCTGTGTCTACTGCTCCCAGGGCTCAAAACAGCAAACCATGGCAGCCCCCAGCTAACTGAGTGCATTTTGAGCACCAAGTTTATGATGTCTCGGTGCTGAGCGGTTGGCTTAGCTGGATTTCATTTTTCTGAGTTGGCTCATCGTACGCTGCTCATGTAGACAGAATGGCAGAGAGCCCCAGGCTTTCATCCATCATGTAAACTGAGGCCTGCACCCCTGTAGACGGTATTCCAGATTGGTTGTTCAGTGTATGGCATTATTCTATTTAACCAAATATCTTCTCCAAGCATAAACGGACCTGGAATCACTTACAGGAAAGACACAAGCCTGTGTACATTCAATATAACATAGTGTTCTTCAGTGCCAGATATCACCTGTGGATTCTGACAGTGCTCTTGGAGGGCAGTCTGGACCTGGGAGCTCTTCACAGACTTGGGGCTAGCTTTTTAACATCAGCCATAAACAGAATGCTCCTGGGATCTGAAGAGCTCTTTGTTTATCGGAAGGTCAAGGGAGGTCCATAAAAATGACATCACTTGGAAGTAGGAAGGGAGAGAGGGAGAGAGGGATGATAAGAGAGAGGGAGAGAGAGAGGAAGGGAGAGAGGGAGGTGGAGAAGGAGGGAGGGAGGATGGAGAGAGGGAGAGGCAGAGGGAAGGAGAGGTGGAAAGACAAGAGAGAATGAGCCCAGTGAAACAGAATCCATTTATAGTGGTACATCTTTAGATGGACACCTGAGATTAGATTTCTACCCCATGTCTTTTCCCTTTCTTTTCCCAACCTGCTGCTGAACAGAGGACTATAATACAGAGCAAACGACAAAGCCAGACAGATGCGAAGCGACTCATAGCCACGCTTTGTGATTTGTTCTTTTAAGTAAGTTGACTTTTCATCTGTGCCGTTTGTCCTCTGCTGCTCGCTTCACTTCACTCGGGCAGCGAAAGTAAACGACTCATTTGTGGTTTTGAGTTTGAGTAGTTCTGTGCCCAACTACCACGTCTCAGAGAAGTTACTATTCTTCCGTTTTGGTCCTTGCTGTATTTACTGATTGCTAGCTGTCGAAAACTTAAAGTGGAAGGGAAGAGAGGCCGGAAAAAAGAGACAGTGAGTTGGTCCTGAAGCAAATGTGACTTGCACAGCAGACAAGCGCGTCAGTCTAGCAGCCTTTGTTGGTGGAGGTGACCACGTCGCACTTGCTTAAGCCTGTGGAACTTGTCAACGGATTTTGTTTGTCACCCAAAGTGTGAGATCTACTAGACTCGCGAGAAAGGCCAGCTGCATTTATTTGATTCATTTGTAGGTCAAAGGGGAAGAATGAAGAAGAGAGACTTGATTGATCACTACTTAGAGAGAGAGAGAGAGAGAGAGAGAGAGAGAGAGAGAGAGAGAGAGAGAGAGAGAGAGACTGAGATTTCCCGTTAGCATCACTCTCTTTTTCTGATGTGGTAGGTGTACTGTACCTCCTAGCCTCGGCTCCTTGCTGCCTTGCCCACAGCCTCTCACGGACACAGTCAAAGACACACAGCAGCTCTTCAGCTTCTGCTGCGGCACTTTGAATGTTTAGTCCCCAGTTAGTGGAACTGTTTGGTAAGGATTAGGTGGTGTGACCTTGCTGGTGACAGGTGACGTGGGGTGGCTTTCGTCATCTCAAAAGTTCACTTCAGGCTTCTGCTTGCGACTATCAGATCGGATGCTAGCTCTCGGCGACTTCTCCAGCACCGTGTTCGTGCGCCACCACACGCCCCACTGCGATGCCAACGGACTAACCCTCTGAAAGTATACACAGGCCCCCAGTTAAATGCTTTCTTTTGGGCTGGTGAGATGGCTCAGCAGGTAAGAGCACTGACTGCTCTTCTGAAGGTCCTGAGTTCAAATCCCAGCAACCACATGGTGGCTCACAACTATCTGTAATGAGGTCTGATGTCCTCTTCTGGTGTTTCTAAAGACAGCTATAGTGTACTTACATATAACAATAAATAAATCTTTAAAAAAATAAAAAAAATAAATGCTTTTTTTTTTTTTATAAGCTGCCTTGGTCATGGCTATTCTTCATAGTAACATAACAGTAACCACAGTACTAGGTAAACTTGCTTCAAGTGCTTTATCAAGGAAGTCCTGGTCTTATACAATGTTCTTTAAAGTGATGGCTGTATCTGTATCTCAGATTTGAAATATTTACGTGGCCTGGCACTGTTCAGGAATGATGTTTTATTAATATTACCTCCCATATGGAGTCTAGATGAATTCCTTCTTAGAAGGGGCCTCGGCTTTTCGCTTTGGTCTCACATTCTTCCTCTCCAAGGAAGAATTCCTTCCTTCCTTCCTATGTGCTGCCTCTCATTCCTATGCAATCTTCCCAATTTTCCCATCCAAATGTTAATCTTTAGTGCCCTGACTTTAATTTAAGGATTTTTGACAATGTCATATATGCATACTATATTTACACAGCACACACACGCATATGCACAAGCACATGCACATTCATACACATGTACATACTTTCTTGCTTTGTCCTTAGATGTCAAAAACCCTTTTTCTCAACCATAAAGTCAAACAGGATGACAGTAAGTTTCCATTACAATGTGCTGCTACCACCCCTTAGGGTGCCACCATGGATCTGTTAATGTCCTGTGGCGCTCAGGGGTGAAACTCTTTATAGGGTAGTGTTTATGCTCACCATATGCTTTCCAGGATTGACCGGGAGTGTTAATTGGCAGTTCAGAATCAGGAGGGGGGAAGATCAAGAGCATCTAGGGAGACCTCATCAACCAGTGTCCCTCTTCCTCAATTAATAGGTCAACACATGACTAAGTGCTCATAATTTGTGCTGATCTACTGCTTAGCCAGCAAATGGGACTCATTCCCAGTGTGCTACATGTCAGCTTATGGTTTTTCTGTCTTCTAGTTAACTTGAGGGGAAAAGGGAAGAGTTTTTCCTTTAGAGTTGCTATAAGATAAAGTAAGTGTGCCGTCATGGAGGTTCACGGAGGTGCAGCTGGAATCTAGGCTTCTTGGCTCAATCCCTTCCTTCTAGGAAGACCCCATTCTACCCTCCTGCCAGGGTTAGCATTTTCTCGTTCTTCTCTGTCATTAATGGTCACTCCTTCCCCAGTCTTCCAGGGCCTCTGCCTTCTGAGCTTCCTTCCTTCTTCCTGATCATGTCACATTTCACAAAGTTTCCAAAAGACTTTTGAATGTTTAACCACACTACCAATAAAAACACAGAAAGAGGTGTCTCCAAATGGAAATTCCAATGGCTGACGAGGCTCAGTCTTGTAAGGCCACTAACACCGTGAATAAATAGGTACCACCTCTAGGGACAGTTTATCTGAAAGGCAAGGGAGACACAAGCCATCTAGAGTCCTTTAAATGTTTGTGAGACTTAGAAACTCCTTCCCAGGAATTCATGGTGCAAAAAGAAGAAGAAATGTAGTGATATTGATAGACAAGGTTTTACATCATCACATTGTTTGAAATTGGGTGGTGGGGGATGAAAATAAAATGAATTTCCAGGGGAATGATAGTGAAATTATGCCATCAGTTAAAAAAAATCATATCTATGTCAAGAAAATGTCAGCAATATGGTCACCTAAAGAAGACCTGAGTAATGACACATCAAGTTGACAGCCAGTGTGGGTGGGGGACTCTCCCCAAACTTCCACCCCTGGATAACGCGTTATAGGTAATCAACAACTGCAGGGAGAGGAAGAATCCATTTTCTTCAGGGACAAAAATCCTGATAGGTTATCTAACCCAAGTGGGCAGCCCTGTAGGCCTGTACATATGCACAATACTAAGTGTACTCTGTAGGAATGTGTGTGTGTGTGTGTGTGTTGGGTCCTTCAAAGTCTGTTCCATTGTTATTCTCATTCGCTTATGATCTTGCGATCTATTTTTGATTTGGTGCAAGTCCGATTTAATGGCAAAGGTGGGCTAAGGCCTACATGATGTTTCATCAAGATTCATTAAAAACAGCATCTGAAATGGGGCCTGACATTTTATCAGGCTCCATCTCATCTCTTTGTAATAAATGTGCCCCTTCCCGCAGGAGGCTCCTATGCCGTGGGAAGGACTCTGAGCTTCTTTAGAATGAGGAAGTGCATTCTGAAAGGAGATGAAACCCCTTTTAAGACAGGCTCACCCGGGTGAAGAGTCATCCTGGTGCCCTACCTAATGGCTGTCTCTTGGTGGTGTTATTTACTCTCATGATACCTTTTAACACTCTATCCTGCTCCAGTGCCTCCCAAGATTTTAGGGTTTGGCCCCTCCTGCTTTGTGTGTTTACAGATAGCAGAATAGCAGCAGAAATAAAATTAAAACAAACAAACAAACAAACAAACAAAATAAATCCAGGTCTAAGTCCCTGGAACATGTCATCATGTACATGGCAAAGAAAGTTAAAGTTGCAGACAGATTGTTTGTTCATCAGTTAACCTTGAGATGGAAAGATGATCCTGGATTAACCTGGCAATCTTGAGCCCTTACATGTGAGGGGAGAGTCATAAAAGAGAAAATCTGAGAGCAATCAGGCCCAATATTGCTAGCTTTGAAGATGGAAAGCTAGAAGCATGAGACAAAGAATTCTGGTCACCTCTAATAATTGGGAAAGGCAGACGAAGAAATCCTGTTTTCCAGTCCTTGTGAGTGTGATGGTTTGAATAAGAATGACCCTCACAGGCTCATATATTTGAATGGTTAGTCACTAGGGAGTGGAACTGTTTGAAGGGGTTGGAAGAATTCAGAAGCCTGGTGGAGTAGGTGCTGCCTTGTAGGAGGAAGTATGTCACTCAGGGTAGGTTTTCAGGTTTTAAAGGCTCAAGTCAGGCCCAGTGTCTCTCTAGCTGTCTTCTGCTTACAGATCAGGGTGTAAAGCTCTCAGTTACTGATCCAGCACCTGCCTGCATACCACCACGCTCCCCACCATAATAATAATAATAATAATAATAATAATAATATACTAACCTCTGAAACTGTAAACAAGCACCCCAATTAGATGCTTTCTTTTATAAGAGTTGGTTTAGTCCTAGCTTCTCTTTATAACAATAGAATAGTGACTAAGACAGTGAAAGCTGCTTAATATCTCAAGTCCTGGACCTTAAGATAATAAGTTGGTGCAATCTTAAACAGCTATATTTATGGTAATTTGTCACAGAATTAATAGGAAGTAAATATAGTGTCCACATTGCCAGCTCCTGAGCCTGGGAAAACATTGAATGTGTAGAGACAGTGACTTCATCTCATCTCTCCAAGTTCCAAGTTGTGGTTATCTTTCCGATGTTATTTATGGCCATTTTGTAGATTCTGATCGCAAAGGATGGGATGACGGAGAAGCTGTTGTAGAATATTGTTAAGATCAACTGGTTTGATGAGGGAATGGGAAAAAAATGTAGGTCTGGTACTGGAGGCCTGAACGCCTGTCTTTCTTTGTAAGAACCTTTGCCATCTCTTTTTAGATCATTAACTTCTACTTTCCACTTTAAATTCTCCATGTTCTTACTTATCCTGGACATTTGCTCCAGGAAGTTTGTGTTATTCAAAATATAAACAGTTATTAAACCCCTTTTTATCTAAAGCACTGGGCTGACCATAAACAATTATACATTTGCTTATTTCTTCAATGTTTATTAACAGACTTTTGGCTGCATGAGCTAATATGAAGGTGCATTTTCAATGCTTAGGAAATGTAAACCTGAGAGCCAGAACGTAAGATTTGTCCTGGAGTTACTCAGCTTCTTGTTGAAGAACTGAGATAGAAAATAAGACTGACTTCAGTACAGGGGAGATTGTGCCAGGTTTCTTAAGGAGTACATCAGCAGGGCGCTATAGACGTTCAGATGGCGGGAGTGGTCCTTTGGGTTGGGATTATTGAGGAATACATGTTTGACGGGACTTGGAGAAATCATAAAAGCATACATTTGCAGATCAGCAGGGAGTAAAACTGTGAGATAGCATGACTTCAATCTACCCAAGGAGTGTGGCTGGGGACCAACAACTGTTAATACTGTAAAGAATGTCAGTGCTACTATGGGTCTTGATGATAAGCACCTTCTAATCCTAACTTTTCAATCAGAAGCTGAGGATTTGGGAGATGGATGATTTAGCTCTTCAATCAACAGCTGTTACACTCTGTCCTGTACCTGGCCACTTCCCTGTCAGGGAGCTGTCAACCCAAGCAGGTATCCTTATGGTGACTGAAGTGAATATTATTACGGAAACCTGCTTCATAACCATCTTGAGGAAGCAGCATTACAAACATAAGTGACCCTTTGCCTATCCTGGTCAACAACTTCTCAAGTCTGTACCAAGACTGGAAAGCTTTTCTTTAGACATAACAAGCCTTGGTAACCTTTACCTACATCACCTACTGATGGTCTTAAAGTCTTGTCAATGGCTGCTCCGGACTTTTTGATAGCCATTTTTTATTACATCAAAGAAAGGAAGAGCAGTCTATAAATCAGTAAAGCTGGTGATTGACAGGTACGGGGTGGTATATATTCATAACTTATGACTGATTTTTTCCCTATGGCTTATTATTGGTCTTTATGACCAATAAACATTTATTGGGGATTTATGCCAGTAAACTGGAAGCTGTTCTGTGGCTGGTGTAAATTACATTCCTGAATTTGCATGCCACACAAGTGTTATATCTTCTTCTGGCTACTATAACCAGACTACTCCTTAGGATTTTAAAGTTAGCTGGAGTGTTCCTCCTGTGTGCTGCCCCTGCTGTTGCAACATAAGGCCCAATGTTTTTTTTTTTCCAGATGGTCATTATCGAAAATGGAATTGGCTGATCTGAACTTGAAGAGAAGATGTCACCAGTTACAGCAGTGGCAGCAACAGTAGCAACGGTAGTACTAGCCACAACAATAGTCGTAGTGGTGAGAGTGTTGCTAAAGCAGTCTTGATAGCAACAGTGGGCAGAATCTGCAGAAGATGAGAAAAGACAGTGGTGTGGACGTGGTAAAGAATGGCATAATGCCAATACTTTGGATGGCAGAAGGATGTAAAAGAACTGAAGATGATGAAAGCTAGTCTTCATTTCCAGAAAATTTCCAAATTGTTTCTAAATCTTAAGGACAATGAGTCCTGTTATTCAAAGCTAGAGAGTTGTATCACTCGTTTTGCTGGTACAGGGTCCTGACATGCAAGACTTGTAACCCTAGGTGACAATGGATACTGCTACCACTAACTGCTAAGGTCTGAGGAACATAGGAGCTGGTGAGTGCCGGACTACTGGCAATCAAGGGTCAAGGCAATAAGCCTCTAAACTAAAGCCTATCTTTTAAAAGTTAGAACCACAAGCCTCTTCCGATCAGGGTTTAGAGCTACAAGTTTCTAAGTCCTCCAGGCCAATCCATAAGCCTTTGCAAAGGGATACTGTCCAGCTGATAACTAACAATTGGAACCAAACAGAGGGAGGGAAATGTCTTAGTTCATTCTCTCACTATTTACTAAGTCTGGGGTAAGAACCTGTGTGTCCTGTGCAAAGGATTAGATGCAGGAACACAGTGTTGACAAAATTTAATGCAAATGGTTTTGTAATTCTTATCGTGTTCCACGAGCATAAAGAACTAAGTGCTGAGAGAGAAGAAGTGTTTGTATCGGAATATGGAATAGGTTAGTGGAAGCAGTAGATGTTCTGGATTTGTTTTTTGTTTTTGTTTTTGTTTTTGTTTTTGTTTTTGTTTTGAGACAGGGTTTCTCTGTGTAGCCCTGGCTGTCCTGGAACTCACTCTGTAGACCAGGCTGGCCTCGAACTCAGAAATCCGCCTGCCTCTGCCTCCCAAGTGCTGGGATTACAGGCGTGCGCCACCAATGCCCGGCTGCAGTGGATGTTCTGATGAAGTCACCAGGCAGGACTCCCAGTGGTGGGGCAAAGACACCAACCCACACACAAAACCTTCCATCCAAAATGTGTCCTGCCCACAAGATGTACAGGGACAAAGTTGGAGCAGATTCTGAAGGAATGACCAACTAATGACTAGCCCAACTCGAGACCCATCCCATGGACAAGAACCAGTCTTTGACGCTATTAATGGTACTCTGTTATGCTTATAAACAGATGCCTAGCACAACTGCCCTTGGAGAGATTCCACTCAGCAGTTGATGGAAGCAGATTCAGTCAGACACCCACAGCCAAACATTAGACAGAACTCAGGCAGACTTGTGAAAGAGTTGGGGGAAGAAATGAGGGAGTTGAAGGGGACAGGGACCTGCAGGGACTTCACAACAGAGTCAACTAACTTTGACCCTTGGAGTCTCTCAGAATCTCAACCACCAACCAAAAAGCAAGCATGTGCTGGCCCTGTGCCTCCCCACACATATGTAGCAGATGTGCAGCTTGGTCTTCATATGGGTCCCCCAACAACTGGAGCGGGCAGGGACTGTCCCTGATTCTGTCGCCTTTCTGTGGATCCCATTCCTCTAACTGGGCTGCCTTGTCTGGCCTCAGTGGGAGAGGATGCACTTAGTTTTGCAATGACTTGATGTGCCATGGTGGGTTGGTATCCAGGGGGCACCTCCTTCTTCTCAGAGAAGAAGGGTAGAAGGATGGGGGAGGAGGGGTTGTATGTGGGGGTAGGAGGAGATTGGGAGGAGAGGGAGGAGCTGCAATTGATATGTAAAGTCTATGAAGTAATTAATTTAAAATTAAAATTTAAAAAATGAAATGGGTTTCTCTTTCTAGGTGACATTATGATAACACAAGTATACAGTAACAGCATGTAAAGAGGGGGGCTGTGAATGCAGATGGTCAGAGTGCAACCCATGTCCTAAAGGAAGAGGACCATAGAAAGAAACTTCAGAGTAGTTAAATTGAGTTGCATTGTTATATAAGCTTGGGTAGTGAGCCAAGGATGTATCTATGAGTTATCCTACTTCCATTTCCAAAACAGACCCACTGACTTGATCTAAGGTATTAAAAGGGAAGAAGTTGACATTTACAAATATATTGAACGTATTTGTCTTGCAGTCAGGAAATGTTGGGACCACCTTATATGTTCCACCACCTTATATGTGGTCTGGGATCTCTGATCTCTTTATATTTTCTTTACATTGAGGAAAAGCTCCAAAAATGCCCTGCAATCATAAATACAGTAGACCCCTGTTGTAATGGGATACTACAAAAGTGATTTGACTCTACGAGAGGTCAATTCTTGTCTCCCGATAAAACCCACATACACTTTAATAGCCTTGTGCCCTCGATAACCTGGGAGGAGACCATTAGTCTTTCTTCTTTTAGCCCTGAAATGGGATTCTACCATTTACATCATCCCTCCTTAAGGACACTGAGTAGATTGGGTATCTTTGCTAGAACAACAGTCACATTAGCCAGTCCAAGTGGAGGTGACAATGTTCCTCTGCCTTACATCTGGACGACTTTTCCAGCTGGATGGACTTCCAGTGATGCTCATGATATTGACAGATGCTCTTTTTTATGACTATTCCATCGGTTAGGAAAATGAACGTGACACTTACTGCTTGGAGGAGGTTCTGTGGGTGAGACAGGGCTCTGCCACTCCTTTGGAGAACCTAAGTTACCCAGTGGGCTGGATCATGAGGACCCACTGGGTGCTCTAATCCCTAGATGAGCTGAATCCCCTATAGCTTGGACTGTTGGGGCGCATACAGCTAGACCTATTTAACTAACATTTTTTTAATGTTGGGGAGGCAATGCATTTGTGATTGTGAGAGTTTAACAGTAGCCACGAGGGTTGGTTGGAGCTCTGAGTAGTGTTTGCCGTGCTGGAAGTAGTCTCTGGCTGGTTTGACTTTCACTTCCGAAAGATCAGAATTTGGCCTGCAACTTACCCACAGTCCTCCTTTAATGGAAAAATAGTGACCTGGGATGAGGAGGCCTGTTTGGAGCACAAATAGCTATTATTACAGTTTTAGATAACCCAGTCTAACAGAAGGCCATGTGATTGAAAAGACAGATGATAAAATCTAAATGCGAGTCAAGCCTGAGGATATGCCCTTTCTTCTAGAGCTGACTGCCTAGTTATGTTTGTTATCTGACCCTGTAATTAGGATGGCATTCAGAAAATAGAAGGGAAGTTGGTATTCTTTTCAGAATCCCCCAATCTTTGCATTGCTGCATGAAACTTTTGGCTTCAGCTTTCCCCTGTTCATTAACCATGCCAAAATTTTTAATCTAACACCACTGTTAAGGAGTGGCAGGCTTCCAGGGAAATATATCAGCCAGGCTTATTAATTTCATGCCAAGTGCTGGAGGCGTGAATGTGGAGAACGCTGTTTGACTTTGGATAATAGGAATCAGGCAGCTTAAAGGCAGGGGATAGAGATCAGGAGCCCCACGTCTCAGGAGGAGGAGCAGGTGCAGGCTTCAAGCAAGGCCTTCAGGCCCAAAGGGGCAGCCCGAGCTTGAAACAATCTGCAGCGCTGCTTTTTTTCTTTTCCTCTTTCTTTCTTTTTCTTGTTCTTTTTTTTTTTTTTTTTTAATTTGGCGTGTGCCTCTCACAGCTTAACAGACCGCTGCTCCACAAAGAGGGGTAAACAGAGAAAGGGAAATTAAAAAGGGAAGTCCCAAGGTAGACAAAAACAAATTAGGGCAAACAAATTACACAGAGTCAACAAATAAACAAGGGAACATCTGTGAATATATTTCTTGGGTTTTTCTGATTCCGAACGGGCCCTGGAAGGTGGTGGAGGGTCTGCGAACCGTGTGGTCTCCAGGAAAGTCTTCTTGGAGGGAACGGGCGAGCCAATCGCTAACCAGCCAGAAGGACCTAGAAGGTGGCTTTTCTGTGGGATGCTTGGAAGAAGCCGGAGAGCTCTGCAGGCGGGCCGTCCAGCCCCCAGTGCAGCCCCAGGGGCTGACTGTACGGTTTCCAGTTTCCCCGCTACACACTTGGCTTCCCTTGCAAGGCAGTCGGTAGTCTGTGTTCCACCAACCATAGAAAGGGCCGCGGAAACGTGAAGAGGCAGCCGTCTGCTCACATGTGCAAAGCAAAATAAAATAAAATCAAGCAACATTCCAGCACGGCACGTGTGTTCACCTTCTCCATCCCCCACATCTGCTGCAGCGGGCACACTCGCTTGGCCAGCTAGCTGCTCGCCAGTGCTGACCGGCTGTCGGAGAACAGTGGAGATATTTCCTCTGGCACTTTGGTTGTTACTGACACAATTCTCTTCTACCCCGAGGCTGGTGAGACAGTTTCAAGGTTTCGAAGGAAGTTCAGCATATTGCATTCTGTAAACTAAATACAGAGCTGAATTTAGAGACACGTGAAAAGAGCAGTAGGGTTTTTTGTTTGATTTTGTTGTTGTTTTTTCTTTTTCTTTTTCTTTTTCTTTTTTAACATCTCCTGTGAATTCTCTCCAACCATAGAATATAGGAAATTAAAATATGGGAGTGAGGAAATAACAAATTCTTGGCTTATTCATTACACCGGCTCACTAATCATTTCTAAAATGTCTCTTGGATTCCCATGAACCTTCTTAGAGTAGGCGGCTGTTGAGAGTCTCCGTTCTATTTATTGTTGTGCCAAATGTCCTGTTACCCAACTTTCCAGGAGCCTTTATCATGCAGCAGGTGATCGGTATAAATGTTCAACAATGTGAGATCTATTTTTGGGTGTGAAAAAAAAATGCAAGAATAAGATAAGTCCTCCACTCCCGACGTTATTTTTGCTTTACTGGTTTAGTTCTAATTGTGGGCACAATAAAAGAGCAGTGCAAATCAGAGGCTAAGTGTGATCAATCTGCAAACGTGAGAACGGTTAGACCATGTCAGATCACACTATTAGAAGCAGCAGAGTGGCAGTAAACCAGCATTGATCAATCATCATTGATCCCAAAGAGTCGGGACACCCAGATGCTTTCCTAGCTGAGGTGGGCGCGCTGTGGGACCTTCGCTGAAACGCTTGATTTCTGCGTGCTTGCTGTTTTGTAAAGTGAGAACAACCTTATTTCTTCTTAGTTTTATAGCAGGAAGCCCAATTGTTATTATGAGGACACCCCCAACTTAGGGCAGAAATTGCCCACAAAATGCTAGCACTCAACGTGCTATTAATGCTCAAGTCACAGGGCTGGAAAGGGCTAGAAAAGTTAACCTTTGCTCAGTCTGTGTGGCTTGTTATTTGGGATCCCAGAGAAGCACACTGACAGATTATTCCAAATTTTCCTGCTGTTATTGTAGTAAGATGAGGTACCCAATTACTATCAAAGTCTCACTAAGAACTCATTGTAGGATACAAGAAATCAGTAGCATGAAATACTGATTGGGTGTCTACAGGATGCTTGGAGCTTCATTTGTAACTTTATGCTATGAGTTATAGTTATGATCCAGAGGATTTATAGATATGACCGAGAAGCTCTTGTTTATTTAGTAACTTTTCTCCCCATTTAGTTTAAAAAAAAAAAAAAGCAATCCACCTCATATTATTCCATAAGCCAAACATAACTCTCTGGAATAAATTGGTAAGAAATACAGATTTAATTACACTTCTGGGGAGAAGGCTTGCGAATATCTCCCTAGAATATTACTTCAAAGGCTACTGCCACATTAAACCTCAAAGGGACAGCAGACCAGTGCTGACTTACTTGAGATAGATACCCAGTTCTGCCATATGCTAACTTGCTGTCTTACAAGTCTGGCAAAACATTTTTGTTGTTGTTGTTGTTTGTTTAAAAAATTTTGATTGTAAAAAGTTTTTTTTGTTTAAAACATTATTGTTAAAAAACAACAACTATGTTTTTAAAAAGCTTTGAGTGGTCTTGTTCACTTTCTCTGCTTGATGAAGTTCTGAGACCATTGCTTTGTACAGCGTGCCTGTTCCCTATATCCTGCGGGACACTAGAATTTGTGGGCTTTATGGACGTGGGCGCAGTTATTAGGAGTATATTTCTTGAGATTCCAAACAACTCTCGATTTTGGTGAATGGCATGTTAACGTTTATTTTTATTTCATTTCTCTGGATAATGATGAGCCCAATGAATTCCTTTTATTCCTTATTCTGACTTAAAATTTATGAATTAGAATTGTGAGAACCAGTGATGGCCTTTTGTCAGTTGGGAGAAGTAGTTTGGAGTCTTTGGGAAAATGGTGCGCTGAAAATTCAAGGTAGTTGTTAGTTTAATTAACCAATTAATTTAATGAACCCAATTAGTTCTTAACTTAGTGCTGCTTATAGCCTATTTAAAAGTAATTACTACTCCTGCTTTTGATTAAGATTCACTGCGTAGTACCAGACTATCCCTCTTGGTAAGGATAACTATGAAGCACATATTTGTAGACAATTGGGAAATTAAGGTATCCAGGACTGGGAAAGTTAAGATTTCTGAGGAGAACACATTAAAGACAGCCAGTCCTCCGCTCCCTGGCACTTGTTTCTACACCCACTTTCTTTGGGGGAATTTACCAATTGTGGCGCAGGAAACAGACTTTGAACCCAAAGCATGGAGCAAAGCATGAAATTTCAGAGTTTAGGGATAAAAAAGAAACTAGTACTGGAAAGACAAATGAGGATCAGAGGAAGGGACAGTACAGAATACTGTCTTAGTTAGGGTTTCTGTTGCGGTGAGGAGTCACCATAACCATGACAACTCATAAAAAAACCAACATTTGAGGCTGGCTTACAGTTTAGAGGCTCAGTCCAATGCCATCATTGTCAATATTATCATGCATGCAGGCAGGCATGATCATGGAGAGATACATCTCGATCTGCAGGCAACAAGAAGGAGTCTGTGTGCCCCAGTGGGCATAGCTTCAGTATATAAAGTCACGAAGCCTGTCTTCACAGTGACAGGCTCTTCCTCCAACTAGTGCCATTCCCTAAGGCCACGCATTCAAACACCTAAATCTATGTGGTCCATTCCTATTCAAACCACCACATCCCACTTCCTGGCTCCCATAGGCTTGTAGTCATAACATAATGCAAAACTGCATTCAATACAACTTCAAAAGTCCCCACCGTCTGTCACAGTCTCAACAATGCTTAAAAGTTGAAAGTCTCTTCTGAGATTCATGCAATCTCTTAACTGTAATCTGTAAAATCAAAACCAACCAAAAAGCAGACGACATACTTCCAACATACAATGGCACAGGATATACGCTGCCATTCCAAAAGGGAGGGAAGGGAACCTGATGAGGAAATACTGGACCAAAGCAAGACGGAAAACCAGCTGGACAAACCCCAAACTCTGCATCTCCATGTTTGATGTCAAAGCGCTCTTCAGATCTCCAACTCCTTTCAGCTTTGTTGACTACCACACATGTCTTTCTCTTGGGCTGGCTCCACTCAGCTGCTTAGCAGCTTTCACCAGCAGGCATCCCTTGGCTCTGGCATCTCCAACATCTTTGGGACTCCAAGGTAATCCAGGTTTCATCTTCACAGCTTCACACAATGGCCTCTCCTGGGATCTATGCAGAGATGCCCGTGCCACAGGCCTGGCCTTAGCAGCTTTCCTTAGTCACAGAGGAAGATTCCATAACTCTTTTCTTCTATCCTTGACTCTTCAGCCAAAATATGTGGCTGAAGCTGCCACGTTCTGCTGCTTGCTGGGGCTGTAACATCGCCCCCTAATTCAAATACATCCTTACCAGCTTTCTGTTTTTTTGATGGCTCCTTCACTGCCCAAGCTTGGTTGTCCTGAAACTTTCTTTGTGGTCCAGGCTAACCATATGCTTAGAGATGTGCTTGACTCTATCTCCTAAGTACTGTGATTAAAGCTGTGTAGCATCACACTTGGATCGAAGCTGTTCTTTAATTCCTTTTCATGAGATGAAAACTTAGCTAGGTGAGATGTTGACCCTGAGCTCATCACTCCCTTTATTCCATTTGTTATTCTGTTTATCTGCTTGAACACAAGGCTCAGCTCCACTTCACTTTTGGTACCCTGCTTCTCCTCAGTCTGTACCTTTTGAATGTTTATTTGCTCAGCTTGTTCCTTTTCATTATATATCTTTAAAAGACTGAATGGTAATAACCACACAAAAGAGTCAATACCTGGCTGTTTTAATATCTCCTCTGCCGATGAAATTAATCTGAAACACTTCAATTTAGCCTCAGAAAAACTTTTTGGACAAGGGAAAAAGCAGCCATGTTCTTCATCAAGCTATCACAAGAATATTCTCTAGGCCACATATAACATTATTCTCTGAAACCTCTTGAGTTGGGACCCCACAGTTCAAATTGTCCTCAGCAGCACTATCATCCATATTCCTTCTAGGATGACCTATTAAGCCCTACTTAAACATTTCACTACTTTTCTAATCTAACGTCCCAAGGCCCGCATTCCTCCGAACAAAATCATGGTCAAGCCTATCATAGCAGTACCCCACTCCTGGTACCAGCTTCTGACTTAGTTAGGGTTTCTATTATTGTGAAGAGACACCAAGACCATGCCAACTCTTATAAAGGAAAACATTTAATTGGAGATGGCCTACAGTATGAGAGGTTTAGTCTATTATCATCACTGTGGGAAGCATGGCAGCATGCAGGTAGGTATAGTCATGGAAAAGGAGTTGAGAATTCTACATCTTGATCTGCAGGCAACAGAAAAGAGATTATGTGCCACCCTGTGTGTAGCTTGAGGATATAGGACCTTAAAACCTGTCTCCACTGTGACATACTTCTTTCAACAAGGCCATACCTACTCCAATAAGGCCACAGCCCTAAAAATGCCACTCCCTATGGCCAAGCACTTAAACACAGAACTTTATGGGGGCTTTTCCTATTCAAACCACCACAGACACTAAGCCCAGGGTTGAGTTCGTATTTCTCCCTCAGGCACGTGTCATATGCTGAGAATGACACATAAGGAATGGGATGCCGATAAACTTAGCAGAAAGTATCTGCAGAAAGCTAAAAAGCTAGACGCAGAGAGGGCATCACCACAGAGCTGGGAAAGTTGTCTAGAGTTAAGATGAGCTCCATTAAAGAGCTAAATATTCAGTTCTATTAAAGAGCTAAGTATTTGTTTGAGATTCCTGAAGGGCCAAGCGCCAAGAAATGGAAAATGGATTGACCTTGCCTAGATCAGATAAAATTTAAGCTCTTAATTTGTCTTTCAGGAAAAAAAAAAAAAGGAAGAAAAAGAAAAAAGAAAAACTAGGTCTTCCTTGTGCCGTTACACACCTTTGATCAGAGGCTTTTCCTGGGTCCTGATGTATGAAAAGGGGATGTGGTTTCTTATTTAAATCCAACAAAGCCAGTAATGCCTGGGGCTGGGGTCTTGGGGGAATCTGTAACTTAATTCATAGAACCCAACTCTTCTTTCCTAAGGGGCTGTGGTTATCAGTCCCAAGGTTTCTTTCTGTGTACTTGGTCTGTGGTACACTTGAGATATCCTGTGATCTTTTGCTGCAACAACATGGCTTGATTAGCTTCATGCTGACTTCATCCCTTTGCTTGATGATAGTTTCCTGTTGACTTTAATTCCATCTTTCCCCTTGAAAGCGACATATAAGATGCTGTATTTCTTAATAAGCTTATTTGGCATGCAACATAGCTTGTCAAAGGCCTCTTGGATCCAGCTTTCCTATCTCCTCTATCTTCTCATCTCAGGGTCATCTCTCTCCTAAGAACCTGTCACTGAAAAAATTATCTCCTGGTCTAAGTTATACACCAAAATAATATCTCAGACACTAAAAGCATCAGACACAATAGGAAGCAAAGTAAAAGAAATGGTGAAAATGTTCACTAAAACCCAAGAATCTCTAAGTATAAGTTAGATAGAAACCGTGAAATCATGCTGATGGTAGGAGTACTTGGTGTGTTAAAAGCCCCAGTATCCATTTAAGAGCCAGAAATGGCTTTGTGTGCCATGTCTATAATCCAAGCATCAGGGGGCAGAGAGAAATGGATCACAGAAATTTGATCTCTGACCTATCTCAAATGAAGAAGGTAAAGTGTGGTCAATGAGGGTAGTAAACATATTACTAGGGCTGTCACCTGCATATATATATATATATATATATATATATGTACATATATATATATGTACATATATATATGTACATATATATATATATATATATATTAAACCTCCCACAGATATACATAATCATTAATACACATAAGTACACAGACATGTGGAGAAGGAGAAGGAGAGGGAGAGGGAGAGGGGGAAGGAGAAGGAGAGGGGGAGGAAGAGGGAGAGAGAGAGAGAGAATCAAACAGATAAAATTACTCTGAATTTAGTCATTCATCGATAGTTTTATGACAGGTCATAGCTCCATGAATGAATTATAAGAAGAGAGACAGTAGAAAATGTCTAGATCGACTCACTGAGATATAAAGAGAAAGGAAATAATCTTGGACTAGAAAATTAAAAGAAGGGACATACACACACACACACACACACATGTACATGTACGCAAACACAACAACAACAACAACAACAACATAACAGAAATCAACAAGCACCACCCACTGATATCTCTCAACACCAATGGTCTCAGTTCCCCAATAAAAAGACAAACTAACAGAATGACTGACATAAGAGAATGTATCCAATAAATAAGCCTTAGTATCAAAGGGTAAAGGGTTGGAAAAAGATACTCCAAGTGCATGCATCCAAGAAGCAAGCTGGTTAGTCATTTTAATTTCTGACAAAATAGACTTGAAACCAAAACTAATCAGAAGAGATAGGAAAGGATAAGCATGCTCATCAAAAGAAAAAAATCCGGTCTGCAGCTTCCCACCCAGCCGGTAGCAGGTCAGCCATACCTAGCCAACCTGCCAGGTGCTGAGACCCTGCCGGCGGAACCAGGTACCAGAGATAGCCCGAGTTTAAGACCTCTGGGGACTCAGGTCTGGGGCAGGAACTGCGCACAGCCTAGCTGTTTGGAGTACAGCGGCCGTGCCTGCGCTCTGCGCTCGCAGGCCAGACCCCAAACCCCCTGCAGGCAGCGCCATCTTGTCTGCAGCTTCCCATCCAGCCGGTAGCAGGTCAGCCAGACCTAGCCAGCTTGCCAGGTGCTCAGACCCTGCCCACGGAACCAGGATAAGCAACAATTCTTGTTTATTAAGAAGAGTGAGGACCAGCTATAGCAGCAGGCCTCCATATTGCAACCAGGACACAGCTGGAAAGGTGCAGATAGAGACTCCGCCTGGGGCTAGAGCAGGGAGAGCTGCTAAGCTCTCGCCCACAGGCGGGCCCAGGCGCCTAGGCTCTGCAGCACATCCCTGCGAGCTTAGGCCGTGCACCAAGGCAGCCGGAACCACCCAGCTCCCCAGGAGCCCGGACCAGCGATAGCGGCAGGCCTCCATACTGCAACCAGAACACAGCTGGAAAGGAACAGGTAGACAGATTCCATCAGGGGCTACCACGTGGGGGGATCTGCTAGGCTCTCGCTACTAGGCAGGCCCAGCAGCACCTGCCGAGGCTCTGCTGCACTCCCCCACACTTCCCGGAGACCTCAGGCCGTGCACTAAGTCAGCGGGTGGCAGCCAGCTCGTGATCCCGTTGAGCAGCAATCACGCATAACCACCAGTAGAGAAACAACAGGTAAGCCCAGCCTCATAGAAGATTCAAACACGAGCCAGTGACAACAAGGTCAACTAACACCAGAAATAACCAGATCGCTAAAGGTAAACGAAGGAATGTCACTAACAGAAATCAAGACAACATGACAGCATCTGAACCCAGTTCGCCAACAACAGGAAGCCCTGGATACCCCAAAACACCAGAAAAACAAGACTTGGATATAAAATCACTGGTCAGGATGCTGGTAGCTGAACACATAGAAAAATCTCGTAAAGAAATAGAAGAGAAAATGGATCAAAAGTTAGAAGCCTTTACAAGACAAATACAAAAATCACTTCAAGAAATGCAGGAGAAGATGGATCAAAAAGAAGAAGACAATAAGGAGGAAAGACAAAAATCACTTAAAGAAATACAGAAGAACATGGGCCAACAAGTAGAAGCTATGAAAGAGGAAACACAAAAATCTATTAAAGAAATACATGAAAACACAATCAAGCAAGCGAAAGATCTGAGCACATCCATCCAGGCACTAAAAACAGAAGTAGAAACAACTAAGAAATCGCAGAGGGAGACAACATTGGAGATAGAAAACCTTGGGAAGAAATCAGGAGCCATAGATGCAAATATCAACAATAGAATACAAGAGATAGAAGACAGAATATCAGAAGCCGAAGATACCATAGGAACCATTGATTCAACAGTCAAAGAAAATACTAAATGCAAAAAGGCTGTAACCCAAAACATCCAGGAAATCCAGGACACAATGAGAAGACCAAACCTAAGGATTATAGGTATAGACGAGAATGAAGATGTACAAGTTAAAGGGCCAGCAAATATCTTCTACAAAATCATGGAAGAAAACTTCCCCAACCTAAAGAGAGAGATGCCCATGAATATACAAGAAGCATACAGAACCCCAAACAGACTGGATCAGAACAGAAATACATCCCGTCACATAATAATCAACACTCCAAATGTACTAAACAAAGAAAGAATATTAAAGGCAGCAAGAGAAAAAGGCCAAGTAACTTATAAAGGAAGACCTATCAGAATAACACCAGACTTCTCACCTGAGACCATGAAAGCTAGAAGATCCTGGGCAGATATCATGCAAACTCTAAGAGAACACAAACTTCAGCCAAAACTACTTTACCCAGCAAAGCTCTCAATCACCATAGATGGAGACATCAAGGTATTCCATGACAAAACCAAATTTGCACGATATCTTTCCACAAATCCAGCCCTACAAAGGATAATAGGGGGAAAACACCAAGACAAGGACGGAAACTACACCCGGGAAGAAGCAAGATAGAAACCTCCTCTCATCAAACCCAAAAGAAGGTAACCTCTCGAATATAAAAAATAAATAAAATAAATAAATATAATTTCAAAAATGTCTGGAGGAAATAATTACTATTCCTTAATATCTCTTAACATCAATGGACTCAATTCCCCAATAAAAAGACATAGATTAACAGACTGGATACGGAAACAGGACCCTACATTTTGCTGCATACAGGAAACACATCTCAGTGTCAAAGACAAACACTGCCTTAGAGTAAAAGGCTGGAAGACAATTTTACAAGCAAATGGTCTCAGGAAACAAGCTGGAGTAGCCATTCTAATATCAGATAAAATTGACTTCCAACCTAAAATCATCAAAAGAGACTCAGAAGGTCACTTCTTGCTGGCCAAAGGGAAAATCCACCAAGAAGAGCTCTCAATACTGAACATCTATGCTCCAAATGCAAGGGCAGCCTCATTCGTAAAAGAAACCTTACTAAAGCTTAAAGCACACATTACACCTAACACAATAATTGTGGGTGACTTCAACACTCCACTCTCCTCAATGGACCGATCAGGAAAGCAGAAACTAAACAGGGACACAGTGAAACTAATTGAAACTCTGGACCAATTGGATTTAACAGATATATATAGGACATTTCATCCTAAAGCTAAAGAATATACCTTTTTCTCAGCTCCACATGGGACCTTCTCCAAAATAGACCATATAATTGGTCACAAGACAGATGTCAACAAATACAAGAAGATCAAGCTAATCCCATGCCTTCTATCAGATCACCATGGAGTAAGAGTGGTCTTCAATAACAACAAAAACAACAGAAAGCCCACATACACATGGAAACTGAACAATACTCTACTCAATGACACCTTGGTCAAGGAAGAAATAAAAAAAGAAATCAAAGACTTTTTAGAATTCAATGAAAATGAAGGTACAACCTACCCAAATCTATGGGACACAATGAAAGCAGTGCTAAGAGGAAAACTCATAGCTCTAAGTGCATCCAAAAAGAAACTGGAGAGAGCATATACTAGCAGCTTAATGGCACACTTTAAAGCCCTGGAAGAAAAACAAGTTAATTCACCCAGGAGGAGTAGAAGACAAGAAATCATCAAACTCAGGGCTGAAATCAATCAAATAGAAACAAAGAGAACCATACAAAGAATCGACAAGACCAGGAGCTGGTTCTTTGAGAAAATCAACAAGATAGATAAACCCTTAGCCAGACTAACCAAAGGACACAGAGACAGTATACAAATTAACAAAATTAGAAATGAAAAGGGAGACATAACAACAGAAACTGAGGAAATTCAAAACATCATCAGATCCTACTACAAAGGTCTATACTCAACACAACTGGAGAATCTGGAGGAAATGGACAATTTCCTAGACAGATATCAAATACCAAAATTAAATCAGCATCAAGTAGATCAGCTAAATAGTCCCATAACCCCTAAAGAAATAGAAGGGGTTATAGAAAGCCTCCCAACCAAAAAAAGTACGGGACCAGATGGTTTTAGTGCAGAATTCTACCAGACCTTCAAAGAAGACTTAACACCAATACTCTCCAAACTATTCCACAAAATAGAGACAGAAGGGACACTGCCCAACTCATTCTTCGAAGCCACAATTACGCTAATACCTAAACCACAAAAAGATCCAACAAAGAAAGAGAACTACAGGCCAATTTCTCTTATGAATATAGATGCAAAAATACTAAATAAAATTCTTGCTAACCGAATCCAAGAGCACATCAAAACGATCATCCACCATGATCAAGTAGGCTTCATTCCAGGGATGCAGGGATGGTTCAATATACGGAAATCCATCAATGTAATCCACTACATAAACAAACTGAAAGAAAAAAACCACATGGTCATCTCATTAGATGCTGAAAAAGCATTCGACAAAATTCAGCACCCTTTCATGCTAAAAGTCTTGGAAAGAGCAGGAATTCAAGGCCCATACCTAAACATAGTAAAAGCAATCTACAGCAAACCAGTAGCCAACATCAAAATAAATGGAGAGAAACTTGAAGCATTCCCACTAAAATCAGGGACTAGACAAGGCTGCCCTCTCTCTCCATATCTTTTCAATATAGTACTTGAAGTTCTAGCAAGAGCAATTAGACAACATAAGGAAGTCAAAGGGATACAAATTGGAAAGGAAGAAGTGAAACTATCATTATTTGCAGACGATATGATAGTTTACCTAAGCGACCCAAAAAACTCCACCAGAGAACTTCTACAGCTGATAAACAACTTCAGCAAAGTGGCAGGTTATAAAATTAACTCAAGCAAGTCAGTGGCCTTCTTGTACTCAAAGGACAAGCAGGCAGAGAAAGAAATTAGGGAAATAACACCCTTCACAATAGCCACAAACAACATAAAATATCTTGGCGTAACTCTAACCAAACAAGCGAAAGATCTGTACAACAGGAACTTCAAGTCCTTGAAGAAAGAAATCGAAGAAGACCTCAGAAGATGGAAAAATATTTCTTGCTCCTGGATTGGCAGGATCAATATAGTAAAAATGGCCATCTTGCCAAAAGCAATATACAGATTCAATGCGATCCCCATCAAAATCCCAACTCAATTCTTCATAGATCTAGAAAGAGCAATTCTCAAATTCATCTGGAGCAACAAAAAACCCAGGATAGCTAAAACTATTCTCAACAATAAAAGGACTTCTGGGGGAATCAATATCCCTGACCTCAAGCAGTACTACAGAGCAATTGTGTTAAAAACTGCATGGTATTGGTATAGCAACAGGCAAGCAGATCAATGGAACAGGATTGAAGACCCAGAGGTTAACCCACAGACTTATGGTCACTTGATCTTTGATAAAGGAGCCACAACCATCCGGTGGAATAAAGATAGCCTTTTTAACAAATGGTGCTGGTTCAACTGGAAGTCAACATGCAGAAGAATGCGAATTGATCCAATCTTATCTCTTTGCACTAAGATCAACTCCAAGTGGATCAAGGACCTCCACATAAAACCAGACACACTGAAACTATTAGAAAAGAAACTTGGGAAGACCCTGGAGGACTTGGGCACAGGGGAAAAGTTCCTGAACAGAACACCAATAGCTTATGCTCTAAGATCAAGAATCAACAAATGGGACCTCATAAAATTACAAAGTTTCTGCAAAGCAAAGGACACTGTCAGAAGGACAAAAGGGCAACCAACAAAGTGGGAAAAGATCTTCACCAACTCCACATCCGACAGAGGGCTAATATCCAATATATACAAAGAACTCAAGAAGTTAGACCGCAAAGAAACAAATAACCCTATCAAAAAATGGGGCACAGAGCTAAACAAAGAATTTTCACCAGAAGAAATTCGGATGGCCGAGAAACACCTTAAAAGATGTTCAACATCATTAGTCATCAGGGAAATGCAAATCAAAACAACCCTGAGATTCCACCTCACACCAGTCAGAATGGCTAAGATTAAAAACTCAAGAGACAACAAGTGCTGGTGAGGATGTGGAGAAAGAGGAACACTCCTCCACTGTTGGTGGGATTGCAAAATGGTAAAACCACTCTGGAAATCAGTTTGGCGGTTCCTCAGAAAATTGGGCATGTCACTTCCAGAGGACCCTGGCATACCACTCCTGGGCATATACCCAGAGGATTCCCCTGCATGCAATAAGGACACATGCTCCACTATGTTTATAGCAGCCTTGTTTATAATCGCCAGAAATTGGAAGGAGCCCAAATATCCCTCAAAGGAGGAATGGATACAGAAAATGTGGCATATTTATACAATGGAATACTACTCAGCAATTAAAAATAATGAATTCATGCAATTTGTAGGTAAATGTTTAGACCTGGAAAATATCATCCTGAGTGAATTAACCCAATCACAAAAGAATGCACATGAAATGCAATCACTGATAAGTGGATATTAATGAGCCCAGAAGCCCTAAATACTCAAGACACAAATAGCAAATCAAATGATTCCCAAGAAGAAGAAAGGAGAGGACCCTGGGCCTGTAAAGATTGCATCCAGTTTAGTAAAGAAACCGAGGGGGGAGGGGGAATTATTGGGGAACAGATGGGGGGGAGAGGAACTATGGGAACTATGGTGGGTGGGAACTGGGAAAGGGGAAAGCCTTTGGAATGTAAACATAGAATATAGAAAATAAAATTAAAAAAAAGAAAAAAAAAGAAAAAAATCCAAGAAGATTTTTTTTTTTTTTTTGGTTTTTCGAGACAGGGTTTCTCTGTATAGCCCTGGCTGTCCTGGAACTCACTCTGTAGACCAGGCTGGCCTCGAACTCAGAAATCCACCTGCCTCTGCTTCCCAAGTGCTGGGATTAAAGGCGTGTGCCACCACGCCCAGCTCCAAGAAGATATTTTGATTCTTAACATCTATGCCCCAAACACAAGGGCAACCAAGTTTCTAAAAGAAACCCTCATATATTGGTAGCAGAAAGCCTCAGTGCCCCACTCTTGCCAACAGATAAAAACTAAACAGAGAACGGTAAGAGCTAACAGATGTTACAAACCAACTGGGCCTAACATATTTACAGAATATTTCATACAAACACAAAAGAACATACTTTCTTCTCTGTAGCACATTGAATTTTCTCAAAAACTAACCACATACTTAGACCTAAAGCAAGTCTTAACAGATATAAAAAAAATTGAAATAACACTCTGTGATCTATCTGAGTACCATGGATTAAAGCTTGTTATCAATAAAAGGAAAACAGAAAAATTACAAGTTCATGTAAATTGAACAACTTTCTACTTATTGAGAGACAGAAATAAGAAATTGAAGACTTTTCAGAATTGAATGAAAACTAATACACAACATACCCAACTTGAGAGACACAATTAAAGCTGTTCTAAGAGGCAAGTTCAGAGACTAAGTGTCTATATAAAACCTGGAGAGATCTCATACTAGCAACTTAACAGCACAACTGAAAGTTCTAGAACAAAAAGAAGAAACCACACACAAAATGAGTAGACTGCAAGTGACAATCAAACTCAGGACTGAATTTTTTTTCAAATTTCTTTGTTTTTATTTTTTTTAATTTTTTTATTGGATATATTCTCTATTTACATTTCATTTCCCTTTTTCTGGTTCCCTGGCCCCCAAAGGTCCCACATGCCCTTTTCTCTCCCTGTGTTCCCCCATCCACCCTTTCCTACTTCCCTGTTCTGGTATTCCCTTACACTGATGCTTTGAGCCTTTCCAGAACCAGGGTCCACTCCTTCCTTCTTGTTGGACATCATTTGGTATGTGGATTGTGTCTTTGGTGTCCCAGGATTCTACGCTAATATCCACTTATCAGTGACTGCATAGCATGGGTGTTCTTTTGAACTGTGTTACCTCACTTAGTATGATGTTCTCCAGCTCCATCCATTTCTCTAAGAATTTCATGAATTCATTGTTTCTAATGGTTGAGTAGTAGTACTCCATTGTGTATATATACCACATTTTTTGTATCCATTCTTCCATTGAGGGACATCTGGGTTCTTTCCAGCTTCTGGCTATTATTAATAGGGCTGCTATGAATATAGTGGAGCATGTATCCTTATTGCATGCTGAGGAATCTTCTGGGTATATGCCCAGGAGTGGTATGGCTGGGTCCTCTGGAAGTATCGTGTCCAGTTTTCTGAGGAACCGCCAGACTGATTTCCAGAGTGGTTGTACCAGCTTGCAGTCCCACCAGCAGTGGAGGAGTGTTTCTCTTTCTCCACATCCTCGCCAACACCTGTTGTTTCCTGAGTTTTTAATCTTAGCCATTCTGACTGGTGTGAGGTGAAATCTCAGGGTTGTTTTGATTTGCATTTCTCTAATGACTAATGATGTTGAACATTTTTTAAGGTGTTTCTCAGCCATCTGAATTTCTTCAGGTGAAAAGTCTTTGTTTAGCTCTGTGCCCTATTTTTTGATAGGTTTATTTGGTTTTCTGGGGTCTAACTTCTTGAGTTCTTTATATACATTGGATATTAGCCCTCTCTCAGATGTAGGGTTGGTGAAGATCTTTTCCCAATTTGTTGGTTGCCGATTTGTCCTTTTGACAGTGTCTTTGCCTTGCAGAAACTTTGTAATTTTATAAGGTCCCATTTGTCTATTCTTGATCTTAGAGCATAAGCTATTGGTGTTCTGTTCAGGAACTTTCCCCCTGAGCCAATGTCCTTAAGGGTCTTCCCCAGTTTCTTTCCTATTAATTTCAGTGTGTCTGGTTTAATGTGGAGGTCCTTGATCCACTTGGAGTTGAGCTTAGTACAAGGAGATAAGAGTGGATTGATTCTCATTCTTCTGCATGTTGACTTCCATTTGAGCCAGCACCATTTGTTGAAAAGGCTATCTTTTTCCACTGGATGTTTTCAGCTCCTTTGTCAAAGATCAATTGGCCATAGATGTGTGGGTTCAATTCTGGGTCTTCAATCCTATTCCACTGATCCACCTCTCTGTCACTGTATCAATAATACCATGCAGTTTTTAACACTACTGCTCTGTAGTATTGCTTGAGGTCTGGGATATTGATTCCCCCAGAAGATCTTTTACTGTTGATGATAGTTTTAGCTATCCTGGCTTTTTTGTTATTCCATATGAATTTGAGAATTGCTCTTTCTAACTCTATGAAGAACTGAGTTGGGATTTTGATGGGGATTGCATTGAATCTGTATATTGTTTTTGGCAAGATTGCCATTTTACCTATATTAATTCTGCCAACCCACGAGCATGGAAGATTTTTTCATTTTCTGAGGTCTTCTTCCATTTTCTTCTTCAGAGACCTGAAGTTTTTGTCATACAAATCTTTCACTTGTTTGGTTAGAGTTACACCAAGATACTTTATATTGTTTGTGGCTATTGTGAAGGGTGTCATTTCCCTAATTTCTTTCTCAGCCTGCTTATCCTTTGAGTATAGGAAGGCTACTGATTTGCTTGAGTTGATTTTATAACCACCCACTTTGCTGAAGTTGTTTATCGGCTGTAGAAGTTCTCTGGTGGAGTTTTTTGGGTCACTTAAATATACTATCATATCATTTGTGAATAGTGATAGTTTGACTTCTTCCTTTCCAATTTGTATCTCAGGGCTGAAATTAAACAACAACAGCAACAACAGCAACAACACCCAAGCAAATAAAACAATACAAAGAACCAATGAAACAAAGTACTAGTTCTTTGAGGCCATCAATTTGATTGTTATAAACCAACTAGGCCTAACATATTTACAGAATATTTCATACAAACACAAAAGAACATACTTTCTTCTCTGTACCACATTGAATATTCTCAAAAACTGACCAAGCCCTAATCCAAATTAACGGATAGGTTTCGAGAGAATTCTCAAATTAACAAAATTAGAAAAGGGGACTATAATAACAGACACCAAAGAAGTCCAGAGCATCATAAGGGCATATTTGAATAACTTGTATTCAACCAAATTGGAAAATCTACAAGAAATGGATAATGTTCTCAATATACCACTTACCTGAGTTAAATCAAGATTAGATAAACAATTTAAACATATCCTTACCCCATACTGAAATTGAAGAAGTGATTAATATCTCCTAACACCCCCCGAAATAACTTATCAGGAAGAGATGGTTTTAGAGCAAAATTCTAGCAGACCTTCAAAGAAGATTTAACTGCACTATCCCTTAAACTATTCCACAAAATAGAAATGAGGCCACAGTTACTTTGCTACCCAAACCACATAAAGATCTAACAAAGAAAGAGAATTACAGACCAATTTTCCTCATGAACAAAGATGCAAAAATACACAATAAAATATTTTAAATGGAGAGAAACTCAAGGCAATTCTACTAAGATCGTGAACAAGGCCATCTGCTCTCTCCAAATCTACTCAATACAGTACTTGAAGCCTTAGCTAGAACCAACTCAAGGATATCAAGAGGATTCAAACTGGAGAAAAAGAAATTAAACTATCGTTATTTGCAAATGATATGATTGTATACATAAGTGTCCTGAATAATCCCACCAGAAAGACATATGGCATATATTTACTTATATGTGGATGTTACTCTTAAGTCAATGGTAAGAAACCTATGGTCAATAGACCCACAGAGGGTAGATATAGAGTAAGGGACTCCAGAATACAGGTAGATCTCATTAGGAAAGAGAAATAAAATACATAATTATGGATGGATGGGAGGTGGAATGGGGGAACAAGGGGGGAGAGGAGAAGGGTTTAGTGAGGGAATAAGGGGAGAGACGTTAAAATTAAGGGGCATCTGAATGTAATTCCCAAATAATGGGTGAGACAGAGTTCCAACTGGCCATCTCTTGTCACCAAAGAAAGCTTCTAGTGCTAGGATTGGGCTAGATCTAATTTAATTATTGGCCAAAGAGGTCTCATGGGACTCACCAAACAATCCAGGCTGTTGTTAAGACAATAAGTTCCTTTAAACAAACTGACAGCAAGACCCTGTCATCAAAGACCACACCTATACAACTCATTGAACGTCTCTCCCCTTATTCCCTCACTAAACCCCTCTCCCCTCCCCATCCCCCCTTGTTCCCCCATTCCACCACCCATCCATCCATAATTATGTATTTTATTTCTCTTTCCTAATGAGATCTACCTGTATTCTGGAGTCCCTTCCTCTATACCTACCCTCTGTGGGTCTATTGACCATAGGTTTCTTACCATTGACTTAAGAGTAACATCCACATATAAGTAAATATATTTGTAGGTAGGGTGGTACCTACAAAGAATCTCCACCTTTACGTTCTAAAGTCTTTGGAACAGGAAAGTACTCTGTAAACTCCCCAGAGAAACATAAACACCAAGGCAGGCACAAACATTTTGATCTACAATAGTAGAACAAACCCTAACCTAACCCTAACCATAACCCTAACCCTCACCCTAACCCCCCCCCCACAAAAAAAAGAACACAAAGAGCATACAATTCAACTAGGATATTGGTAACTGTGATTGATAATGTTCCAGTTTAGATCTGATGCTAGTTTCCCAATGAGGTTTAGTTCATAGATGCTCACAAAGCATATAGCTATTTTTTTGTGCTTGCATATTAACCAAAAACTTATGGAAGTAGGTGCAGGCAGTAACCCTTGGGGAAGCCAGGGCAAGCCTCATAACACTTGGTGCCTGGTTTCTAAGAGTAGCCTAGGAAGAGACCAGAGGTCTTGGGTTCCTCTCACTCTACCAGTATTGTCATGCTAAACATGGTCCTTTCATTTCTTTTCCCTTCCTTTCTTTTCTCCCCTCACCCCCACCCCCACCCAGCGGTCTAGCAGAGCAGCAGAATCTGGCTCAAAGACAAAGGGCTATTTTAAAATGTAACAGAAGATTGAAATTACCTTTAATAACCCCTCTTTGGAACCAGTGGACAGGACTGCTTTGGTAAAGCTTTTGAAATACTTGGACCTTAAATCAAAGGCAAAGTACCTCCAGTCTAACATTTTGGGACAAAATAAAGAGAACCGTGAGTAGGGGACCCATGAAGGGCCAGGAGAGCAGGATTCCCAGCCTAAGGGGCAGGAGAGAGTCTGAGAGCTGAAAGGCCGCCAGGGAACCCCTAGTGAATCTGGAGTTGCTCATTTGGATATGTAAAATACCTTGGGGACAGAAAACAGGTGCAATATGAATGCATTAATGAAATGAAATATGAGGCTTGACCTATGAATACATATTCGGAATAAAAACATTTTAAAATGTATCCTGGTTTTAGGGCACTTACTGTGTCTGGCAGCTAATTCCAAGTTTGTGCGTTCGCACACACTCCCGGGCGCGTCAGCTTCGCATCTGCGTGAGATCCTTGGTGAGCATCTGCGGGCCTATGTGTCTCCTCATCCCTTTTTCTGGCTCGATTATGTTCCTATTATAAACTTTGTCTGCATAAATTGTATAGGAAAAGATCCCCAGGTGAATTCAGATAGTTCAGTTCTGTCACCCAAAACCACGACTTGGACCTACAACTATCCTGGAGGCAGCCAGCCACATCTTCCTGAAGAAATTTGGTAATACTGGTATTGTGGCTTCAGATATGTGTCTCAGTCCAATGATCAGAAATATTTTCAGAGGGTCACAAAAGAGAAGGATAGTCTTAATGTTTCCCCTTTGAGATGGGTAAACTGGTAGAAGTATCTGTAGTCGAACATGCTGACCCGAGCTTGATTCCCAAAACTCACAGAAGAGAAGGAAAGAACTAGCTTCTAAAAGCTGTCATTTGATTTTTACGTAAACACAGTGGCACACACACACACACACACACACACACGCACACGCACACGCACACGCACACGCACACGCACACGCACACGCACATGCACACGCGCGCACACACACACACGGGTACATAAAAATAAAAGTGGCAAGCTGCGCTGAGACACTTGATAATCCAGCCTACAGGCGTCTCATCAAGGAGAGTGAAATAAGCTTTCACAACAACCTTCTCAGTCTGCAGAGAGGCAGAGCGCCTGAAACTGAACCTCAAAGTTGGCTCCCTAGACTGAGCCATAAAAAACGGAAAGTGGCCTTTCCAATTATTGCAAATTATTGGGAAGTCTGCCTTTGACTCAAGGGACAAAGTTTAGTCTTCCTGTAGACATTCACTGCCCTGGAGCAGCCAGCTCCCCCACCACGGCAAAGCCCCAGTTTATCCCCTTGTGTTTCTTCAGTGGCTCTCTGCTAAGCTCTCTGTATTCTAGTGTCTTCTCTAGGCCTTTGGGGTGCTGGACTGCTTGAGTACCTTTAGAAATCCTGGGGATTGTTATAGTTCTACCTTGGCAAGTAAGTGAGACTCTGCATCAAATAACAAAGCAAAATAAACAAACAAGAGAAGCAAATTTACTTTTCCACTGTAGTTGATTGAAAACTGATTCTTGCCCGTAACTAAGCCTGTCTCATCTACAAGCAGGAGCTAGTCAGCTGCTATGCTACTTAAGTATTTGAAAATCTCAGGTTTACAATAAACGACACCCTACTAGATTCAGATGGAAATAGAATCTGTCTGAAAAAGTTATAGAGAATAAACAAACATCAGTAAGCAAGAAATGTAAACGTAACTTGTAATTACATAAATGAAGATGAACCAGTTTATAGAACACTATAAATGAAAGGAATCCCAGGAGTGGTTGTTCAGCATTCTTTTGAGCCTCGGTGAAATACTCGTCAGTGGTTTTACTGTATCTAGATTGCATCCAGTTCTTCTGGTTGCAGAGGAGAGAGAAGGAACAGAGGAGTGATGCTGGGGGTGGCCACAGGGTCAGGGACAAGCCCTGGATGCTTTCAAAATGATTCACTTTTACTTTTCTGAATCCTCCTATTCTAAAATACCAGTTTACAAAAAAACACTTTTAGTTGGTATCAAACAACAATGTTCTGAGTTTCTCTTATGCATGTGTGCCTTCTCTGTCAAGGAGAAGGTTACAGTATCAACATTTCAATAAGGCTACTATGACATCAAAATATAAAACAATAACCAACTGATATACTTGCTGTATGAAAATGCAAGCTATAGAGTACACAAAATAAGAATAAACAACTCACTTAAAGTATACATTAGAGTTTAATACATACTTCTCTAGACAATTCCCTATGTGTCTACAGTCATACCTACACCTAACACAGACTAGAGGCTTGTACCAACATACATGTACCTACCATGGACTGGGGTGTATACAGACATACCTATACCTAACTCATATTGGGGACTTGTAAACATATGTTTGCCTAGCAAGCGATGAGTGTATGTATAGACATACAGCACCTAATACAGAGTGGGTGCTTAGGTAGACATACATGTACACTAATACCAACTGGGAACTAAACAATATGGATGCATACTATGCAAGCTGTTCCCTCAACTTACTGATAAGGTCTCAGATATTTTTTCTCCCACATATCATTAAGTGCTTTTCATTATTCTAATAATGATATTCATTTGATGATAATTTTTGAAATGAGTACAGCACAATTTATTTACTATCATATTCCTGATGGGCATTTAGATGATTTTCAATTTTTAACTATAAAAAGTCAGCACAGAGATCACCAGCAGGGCATGGGTGATCTGCTCAAAATGCACCACCTACTTGAGTGAAAATGGTCTGTAAACGTAACTTTTATTTCTTTAAATATAACTGTCATCTTGGAGCCTTACTGCTGAATAAACTCACCCTTTCGAGCTCTTTCTAAACTCTGCCTAGCTGGTTTCAGCTCAGCTTTTCTGCTTTGAAACCTCTCTGCAAGCTGACTGATTCAAACTGGCTTCTCTTGACTTTTCACTGACACGCTCTGCTCGGCCTCAAAGGAACTCCGGCCTTTTGTTCCAATCTTCTGGCTCCTCATTCTCTGGCTCATTCTGTCTTCACCTGTAGCCTGTTCCTGTAAACTGTCCAGTATAACTGCCTCTGCTGAACTGCACAGATCTGCAGGAACTCACTAAGGAACTCAATTCCACTGCCCTGACTGAACAGAAGTCAGCTGTCCTCCACTCTGAACCACAGCAAACCGATTCAACTCTACTGCACTGAACTCAACTGACTCTACTGGAGCGGGACTTGATCTCTCTTCTTGCACAGCTTTCGAGTACCCTCTCTTTCCCGAGCTGTTCTCATGAGTCGGGCATGCCCTATCTCCGACTCATTCTGTCAAATGTTTGTCACTTTGCCTCTCAGCTAGTCACTTTAAACATGGCTGCTTCCTTCTACTACCTAATCCTACCCATTGTAAAGGATTAAAGGTGTGTACTAAGGGCATGTCTATATTCCAGTCAGAGAGATTAAAAATGTGTGTTTGTATTCCAGCCAGAGGCATTCAAGGCGTGTGTCCTGTCTGCATTCCAGCCAGGTTACATGGACCTAGAAAGTCTGTGGCTGTAATCCCTTTCCAGAGCAGCCATGTTGCTGGATTAAAATTCCTTTACAATGGTCTTGTGTATGCATCTTAGTATAATTAAATACTTTTTTTAAAAGTAAAACATTATGTCCTTCTTTTAAACTTAAAGAGATAATAAATAATATTTGTTTATTTGTATGAATACACTGTAGCTTCAAACACACCAGAAGAGGGCATCAGATCCCATTACAGATGGTTGTGAACCACCATGTGGTTGCTGGGAATTTAAATCAGTACCTCTGGAAGATCAGTCAGTGCTCTTAATCACTGATCCATCTCTTCCAGCCCTCTAATAAATATTCTTGATAAAATGGCAGCATATGAATGCTGCCACTGCATGTCATTCTGTAATGTGCTGTCTTAGCTAGGGTTTTGCTGCTGTGAACAGACACCGTGATCAAAGCAACACTTATAAAAGACATCATTTAATTGGGACTGGCTTATGGTTTCACAGGTTCAGTCCATTGTCATCAAGGCAGAAACATGGCAGCATCCAGAAAGGCATAGCACTGGAAGAGCTGAGGATTTTCGTTCAGAAGGCAGCTAGAAGACTGACTTCCAGGCATCAAGGACAAGGGTAAAGCCCATGCCCACAGTGACACACTTCCTCCAACAAGGCCACACCCACTCCGACAAGGCCACACCCACTGCAACAAGACCACACCTACTCCAACAAGGCCACGCCCACAAATAGTATCACCCCCTGGGTCAAGTATATTCAAACCACCGCATGTATACCATTTAAATGTGATGATGCACAGTGAGGAGGGGCCCCCCTGCAGAGGTGTTCTGAGTGATCTTGGGGAACGAGCTTCATGTGGCACCTTTGTGCTTGTCCATACTGATTACTGTAAGTCTCTTAGAAGTTCCTAATCTGATCACTTAAAATGAACCTTTACTATCTGGGATGTGATTTTATTGACTTCTGACTCCCAGCTGACACTGGGCTGAAAGGCCCCTTAGTGCAACAGTCTGAAAGAACTAATCCTGCCTCAGCCACAGGCTTGGAGCAAACCCTTCCTGAGCCTTCAGACCAAACGCCAGTTCCTACTGGGCACCTTGATGGAAAGAGCTTGAACTATGCAATCCAGCTAAGTGGTCTTCTCAAAGTGGGATAGGAACGGCACGGTGTCGCTTTGACCTACCAAGCTTGTGTCAATTGTTCCGCAGCAACAAACAGCAGATGCAGATCTTTTTAACTGCTTTTCCCTGGGAATCACCTTCTGCTTTGCTTTGTGGCCGGCTTGCCTAGAGTCTGGTTGTTCAGTTCCCTGGGAAGTTCTGCAGTAGAAGCATCAGTTGGGGTCCGGTGAGAGAGCTTAGGGCTTCTTGTGGGTTTCTTTTCCCTGTTTTTCTTAGCAGCTTCTGGGTGGTGATTAGCCAGTGCTGCCTGCTGGGCAAACCTGCTTGACAGTGATGTATGCCGTGGCTTGGGCTCTGGCAGGTAGGAAGCTGGTCCTGATCCAACATACCCACAAGGACTCTTCACTGCTCAGACCTGGTCCTTCCTAGGTGGTGACCTTTGATGTGGGCTGAGGCTTCATGTCTGAAGATCCACCGGCTTTCTAGAAATGGATTTCTGCCGTTAATTGTCTCACCCGGGAGGTTGCCTGCTACCGCCAATCTCTTTTATTTAGCCAGAAAGATTATTTTTAAAAAAATCAGGAAGATTTCTCTCTTTGCAAATTGAGTATGTGGAGAAAACAGGGGCACGTGCTTTGGGTGGCTGCTAATCACCAAGGGAAACAAAGCGGCAAAAATCCAGGGTCAGCATCTTGCTCCAGCTCTGGAGGGAAAGGAGGTTTGTGTTCCAGTCTTCGCTCCAAACGCGGTATTTAAGAAGGACTGTGGTCAAGACAGAAGTCTGCTAAGGTGACTTATTTTCCCAGTATCCCATTTAAAAAACAGAAGTCTAGCTGCCTATGGGGAATTGGAATAACAAAATAATATAATTTATTTTAAAAACCAATTACTAGCATTTAAAAGGCTGGTTTTGGGGTCAGGTCTCATTTAAACTGACCTCTTAATTACACACTCATTCAAATGTTTTTTCCCCCCTGAAACTAATTTTAAACAAGCAGTTAAAACACTTTTATTGTTTCTTTGAGAATTTCATACAATGTATTTCAATCGTGTTTGTCCCCTTCCCCCATGCCTTTAAATAAGGGTAAGGAAACTAGACGCTGCTGTGGGGAGGCATTTGGCTGCCCTGTTGCAGCAAGGAGGAATGCTTTAGCCTGCTGTGTAACAAAACTTGAGGGGGCCAGGCAGCTACACAGGGAAGCGCATCAACCTGAGCTGGGGCAAAGCCAGCTTTCCCCAAAATGGCTGCTTCAGTTTTGGGTGTTGCCCTCACCTTCAAAACAGAAAGATGGCTGATGGGACAAAACCAGTCACATTGGTCTCTTTTATCAGGAAACTAAAATCTTTCTCAAATGATCCCCATTCAAAGAGTTTCTGCTGAATCTATTGAACAGTTTTGTGTCCCGTGCCTCTCCCTACCTGCAGGGGAGCCAGAGAAAATATGTATTTAGGCATTCCATGCTGTATATGGAAGAAAGGGATCGCGTGCATCAGCCAGTCAGCAGGGGTTCCCCGCAGGGATCTTAGAATTTCATCATTAAATGCAGGGACTTGGTTTCAAGCCCCTCCTTACACCCATCCCATTTCTCTGCTTTGGAGAAAGGCATCTCGGTGGCAACATCAGGGTGGATCCAGCGTCAGTTTTGAAGGGAGGTGAATGGAGCCATGATTGATGGAATGATATGGGTTAAAATAACAGGCAAAACCAAAATAAAGCAAGCAAGCAAGCAACCAACCAACCATTGGAATTGATAGGAATGGCCTGCCACCATACTGGGATCGGGGGCGTGGCAGGGGCGTGGCGGGGATGGGGGCGTGGCAGGGGTGGGGTGGGGGACAGGTTGGAAGATACACCCTTTCCCTTTGGAAGGCGTAGTGGAACTGGTGGTGTTCCGGTGGGACGAGGTCATGGTGTGGTGGGTCAGTGTGTAAATTGTGGATGATTAGGCACTATGCAACTTGAATGGATTAAAAGTTTTCCAGTTTTGGGGGACTCACAGGCTGAAAGGACTTTAATATTGGCTCTGAACCGAATGTTTGCTTACAGGCGTCTGTAAAAAGAAGGAAAAGGGGCGCGTCTTTCCACTTAAGAGGCCTTAGGCTGAAACCTTGTGGGCCAAGTGCGACTGGGAGAATGGGCCTGGAACAAGAGTGAGGTTGAGAATCGCCCAAAATTCCGGAAATATATTGAGACAAAAATCTCATCTCAAGACTGGCAGGAGTATTCTCGGCCTGCATGCTCCAGGGCGCACAGCCCCATGAACCCCAACTCTGTCCTTCTCGGGGCGCTTATGCAGCCTCTTCGCCAAAATACAGGTTCGTGCAAATAAAGCTTTCCCAGCACACCAGATCCAGCCAGTACTGTACATTCTCCTTGAAAACCCCCTATCTGCTTCCTAAGGTCTATACAGCCCTTATTACCTTCAAATAAGGAGAGCTGCTGTTCCACAGAATATCCTTCAAGAGAGCCGTTTCATTGAACAGCCTCTAGGAGAGTTGTCTCACTCGAGATTCAGCGAACTCACCTGACCTGATCAGCTTCGTTCCCTTCGTATTAGCCTGGCTCGAATCTGTGTCTGAATACTCCACGGGCAGAAGCAGCCCTTAGTGCGAAGGCTCAGTGAAGCCATCCAACAGGACCACTCTGTGGGTGGGAAGAAAGGTTTATTCAAACTTCCAAGGCTGTCTCTTAGGAGTAGAGGTGTGGGCAGGCAGGCGGCAGATCAGGAAAGCAGAGTATCTTGCCAGTTATAGGGGGGTATGGTACAGCTGCTGCGGCTGTGTGAGATGGGACAGCCTGGGAACTACTGTGGGGGCTTCGATCAGACACTGCCTTGTTTGAGTTAATATGAAACGTGATGCCCCATTGCTGGAGGGAGTTGGCTGTAGGGGCAGATAAGGGAAGCCTTGCTGATTTCCAGGCTTTCGTTCATCCACTAGCAATCCTTCTATTGACCTGGTCAGAGTCCAGCTTGAGCTGAGCCTAGCCTTTCATTGAGGTCGTTATCGGCAGCCCTGCCATTTTGGGGGGACCCATTTCGGACCTAACATTTAGGACTATGGTAAACAGAACAGACTTTATTATATGGGTACAGGTAGGTTTATACTGGTTCACTACATGTTTATTTAGCTAGTTTGAATTAAGCGTGGGGTAGTGACAGAGTGTGACATATAGGGCTAGTTTACTATATGTGTGTTTGCATGTAGGGTGGTCTGTGTTAATTACTCATAATCGTTACCTCTTTATTGAGAAAGCATTTGGCTTGTGGCAGGAACCCCCCCCCAAAAAAAAAAAAAAAACCATTCACTAGGTCTAGTCTGACACCCAAGATGAATAGTCTCTCTCTCTCTCTCTCTCTCTCTCTCTCTCTCTCTCTCTCTGACACATATATTCAGGCAATGCTGGAAACATGAGCATCTTCAGAGGGATTATGAGTATTGGGGCTCAGTTTAGGATGTGTCTTAGTTAGGGTTACCTTGCTGTGATGAAATACCCTGATTAAAAGCAACATGGGGAGGAGGAAAGGGTTTATTTGACTTCCGCTTCCGCATCTTTGCTCATCAGCAAAGAAAGTTAGGACAGGAACTCAAGGAGGGCAGGGACTTGGAGGCAGGAACCCACGCAGAAGCCATGAGGAGTGCTACTTCCTGGCTTGCTCCCCGTGCCTTCCGCAGCCTGCTTTCTTATAGAATCCAGGACCGCCATCCAGAGAGGGCACCAGACACAATGGGCTGGCCCCTTCCCTATCAACCACTCACTAGGAAATGCTCTACGGGCTTGCCTACAGCCCCATCTTATGGAAACGTTCTCTGACCTGAGGCTCCCTCCTCTCAGATGACTTCAGCTTGTGTCAGGCAGACATAAACCACCCAGCCCCTCCTCTCAGATGACGTCAGGCGGACATAAAACCACCCAGCCCCTCCTCTCAGACGACATCAGGCGGACATAAACCACCCAGCCCCTCCTCTCAGATGACGTCAGGCGGACATAAAACCACCCAGCCCCTCCTCTCAGATGACGTCAGGCGGACATAAAACCACCCAGCACTCGAAGGTTAGGTGCCGTTGCCATTAGGAAAGCTAACCCTCCAGACTGAGAGCTAAAGTGTTAGGGCATTTTCATAGGTTAATTTGAAAGAATACGTGAGGTATAACAACCTTGGCTAGACTGTTACATGGCAAGAAACCTGTGACTTGCCCTGTATCGAAACACTCCAGAAGCCCTAAGAAAAAGTAGGTAAAGGGTTAAGCACAAACACCCCGTGCTTCTCGGACTCTAAGCCTCAGCTGCGTTTTAGAAGTTGCTTGGGGTTTATCATTTCCTAACCCCCCCATCTTCACCCTGTTTCCGTCTTTTTTTAACTCTCTGGTTTCATCAGCACATCGTCAGGCTTCTTGCTTCATTTCATTTTCTTTCCCATAGACTGCTTTTCTTGATATTCCATATGACAGGGAGTCCATGAACTATCCCGGTAAGAATTCGCGTCCACCCTCCTCCCACGAGCCAGGCCTTCTCAGTATGTAAGCCGCGAGGAAGGCAGCAGACTCAGGGATATCGCCTGCAGGCAGAGCCTTTGGTGATTAGGCATGTCAGAAATTTGTAGCGGGTGTTGGAGGTAGGACATTCTGCTTTATTAGAATTATTTGGCAGAAGCAGGCTGGAGAGAAAGGAAGGGGAAAGGGCCTACGTGTGCGAGCAAATTCTGGTAACTTATGGAGGTCAGGACAAGCAAACAAGCATTTAATTTTGTTTTACTTAATTTAGAGAGGGAACGTTTTAATATGAAGGGTTAATAATGTTAATTGGAGACCTGTATAATGGAGGTTGGCTAATGAATTGAAAAGAATTTGAGATGCAGAAATAGTCGATGCAGATGAGGGGTGACTCTCCCTCTTCCCTAGTCTCCTTTGGAGCACATCAGGAAGTTAGCCCCCACTCAATGGAGCACTCCAGGAAGTCAACACTCACCCTCTGGGACAACAGGGATGCCGTCTAGACTTGGTGGGAGAGGGCAGGGCTGTGGCTCTGTGGGTGTCAGAGGAGCCACCGAGATTCACTCTAATCAGACCTTGCTGGAACCTCATGTTTTAGAATGCAGGACACCCCCACCCCCCACGCCCAGGAACACAAGGTACTTTTACACTTGCTATAACAGCACTCCACGGAGGGATGGGCGGTGGTGGTGTAAGCAGGAGCCCAGTACAGCAGGCAGGAGTCTTTACGTGTGGCTATGAATTCTGCAGGTGTGAACTCTGGTTTTTTTAGAGCTTAGTTCCTTTCTTAAATAATCAAGCAGCTACTTTTTTTTTTTTTTTTTTAGGTAACTTGAGTCTGGGAGGAAATGGCAAAACCACTGCAAACTGTTTTTCAAATGCTCACATCTGTAGGAGTGTTCCCTGAGCTGGAGGTTTGTACTCGGTTAAAATGCAAATACCCTGCAGAAGAAATGGCACGTTAAAGCTGTTATCAATCATTTATACCTTGGTGTCACGAAGGCACTGTCTCCTCTCCAGATAGCAGCGTTTGATGTGTTTCGAGGGTGGGAGGGGGTGAGAGGATCTTGGGCGGCACGGATCTTTGAAGAGATACTTCTAACCTGAGCAGACAGTGGGCAGGGGGAACCTGGGTACCAGCCAGGGCCTAGCCTGCTCTACAGGGTTGGGAGCCCTGTCCTGACCGAGTTCTGCCTAAATATCAAATGCAAAATCCACTTTTTTTGTAGGACATTTCTCTTCTGTTTCTTCTCTTCTCTTACTTGCTTCGGGGAGGTTTATGGTTTGAAAAATTAAAGTGTGGATCTATTTTCATTACCAAAGGATTTGCAAAGCGGAGCCGGGGCCTTTCCGAGCTCACATTTGCATTCGCCATCCCTTAAGCTGATTCTCAGCGCTCAGCAGCTATTTTAATGTTTTCAAGAACCCCCTTTTTAACTCTTCCTTACTTGCGTTATCTATTTCTGCAGTTCAAAAAAATTCCACTGCCGATTCTGGGCGGAAAATCCCCATGCCAGATACTGACTGCAGTCACGGGCGTGTGCTGGGGAACGCGGGGCAGCTCGAGCAAGCATCCTAGGGTAGCTTACTGCAGACTACTGGAAGGGGAGGCTGGCAGCAGTGTATCTCTGGTATCGGAAGATTCCGATGACCTCAAGGTCTCGTTATGATTGGAGTCGGTATCCACAAAGTGTTTGTTGCATACATGATTGGGATGAAGGAAAAGAAAAATTCCTGGGAGATGAGAAGACATAAACTGTTCAATAACGCTAGGCGAATGGCTTATCATTTTCCTATTTGCACAGGAATCCTGTTAACTATTAGTTATCACATTGCTTGTCTGTCTAGCCAGACCCCTTTCTGACACTGTCATTGTGTGCGCGTGCGTGCGTGCGTGCGTGCGTGCGTGCGTGTGTGTGTGTGTGTGTGTGGACTCTTCCTGATTCCTGGAGGGGATAGGCTACTCTGATTGTCCTTAAAACCTGTTCGTACTCCATTGAATCAATGGTCATCTTTAACATTTTTTTTCTCTCATCTTATTTTTTTAAACATACTGTGGGACTGTGGATGTAGCTCAGCGGGTGAGTTCTTGTTTTGCATGCATAAGGCTCTAGGCTCTGTAAGACTCTGGCGAGCCTTAGCTCACCGGAGACCTCCTGAGTGAACAAAGAGGAGTCGGGCATCGATGCAAAAAACAAGAGGAGTTTATTGTTCCAACATGCCGGGGTCGCCCTGCACATGGAGAGAGAGAATGGCCACGTGTTACCCATCTAGCAGGCCTTTGTACAGTTCTCAGGGCAGCTGAGAACTTTAGGCATAATGTGATTGGTAGAACAGTGTGACTTCGAAACTGATTGGTCTCTAGGGAATGAGGTAGGTGGCTGGCTCTGGGAAGGTGGCCGTTGGTCGGTCCCTCCTCCCTGTGGTCTGAGGAATGTAATTAGCCCCTCCCTTTCAGAGGGGAGGGTACCTATGTTCTTTATGACCTTTCTCTTCCAGGAGGGGAGGGGAGGGGTCCAGTGGAATTTTCTGAGCTGACCTCTTCAGTTCAATCCCCAGAAAAATCACCCCCCCACACACACACCACTTATACTTTTAAAAATATATGGTTCTTAAGAAAGTAGATTTGATTATTTGATGTGAAGTACTTTGAATCACTTTGTGGTAAATATGACATAAGTAAATAGAACATTAAAAAAATACCGTGATTTAGTTTGTTTTCTTTGTCTTCCTGTTCGCTAAAACTAAAAATAAAAGTTGGTCCAGCATCATTTATTTATTTATTTATTTATTCTTGTTGTTTTTTTTTTCCGAGATAAGGTTTCTCTGTGTAGTCCTGGCTGTCCTGGAACTCACTCTGTAGACCAGGCTGGCCTCAGAAATCCGCCTGTCTCTGCCTCCCGAGTGCTGGGATTAAAGGCGTGTACCACCACGCCCGGCTCCATCGCCCCCCCCCACCACTGCCGGGCTCATCTCTTTATTTACACACAGCTCATTGTCTCTCTTGAATTGAGGGATAAACTAGGAGCTACAACCTCTAAGTAGATGAAAAGAGATGGCTCCAGGGTGCTAACTGTGCGGATGGCTTCTGCGCTGCTGGTTAGGCCAGTTGGCTGTGAGCCTTGGTGTTTGATGGGGGAAGTCAGTTGAGGAATTACATAACGGGAGGCCAGCTCACTGCTCACACCAGGGCTCCCAATACCTTCTCTGTTGTTAGCTTTCAAAGAGAAATGATTATGGTTAATGTTAAAAACAACAACAACAACAAGAACAAGAACAACAACAACAACAACATCTGTTACTGTCAATTTCATTGGAGTCTCTTCATTTTCAAACATGATTTTATCTTTTGCTTAGTAGGGAGTTGTATTTATATGAAACTACACTTGGGAACCAAACTACATGGTAGAGAAAATGTGGAGTGTCTGTCAGAGCAGAGGTTGAGGATGTTAGAGACATCCTCAAAATCAGTCCCTCTTTATCTTTGAGGACAGCAGGTCCTCAGACTCCATGGAACACACAATCGGACAGGTCTGATCTGTTTTAGGGAATACAGTGATCACAGGAATCAACCTCTCCCTTATATGTCAGCAGGGTGGATTTGGCATCCAGGCAATGCATTCCACAATACTCAGAACCCTTTACCTGAAAAAAAAAATCAGCTTTTCTAGTTTAAACATTGGTATTGAAATAGTTACTCAGGTTTAATTTTAGAAAACCCGGGTCAATCAATATGTATGACTTTTAAGTTTAATCCTTCCTTTGGGGAGCGCGGAAGCTCCTTCTGGCTCTAGCTTGCTTTGATTTTCTGATTGTGAAGGGCAAGGTGGACAGGAAATAAACAAGGTGACTAGGTTTCGAGGCTGGGCTTTTTGGCATGAATGAGTAATTGGAAAGCTAGCATAATCAAAGTAATTCCATCCGCCATGTACAGAAAGAGAAATAGAATTCAGGTTATTAAGGTTGCACGAAACCGAGTATTGAATGTATGTACATATTTCTTTCTAGGGGCTAGATAATGCTTCCCATTTTTATTTCTAAAAGGAGTTATGGAAAAAAAGAAGACAACTGAAAATAAAGTAGGAGCTATGGTCTCAAAGCAAAATTAGAATAATTCATTCACGAAGAGAAAAGAGTTTTGGGGCTTTCCCTTTGAAAGGAACAGGCTCACAGAACCGTGTGCTTTTTTTCCTCTTTGCATTGAGGCCTGCCCAAGCTGTGTATCAACAAAGTTGTTGTGATTCCTTCCAAGCGCAGGGCTCCTCATCCAAGGTCAATGGGCCTGGGTTTTAGCTCTTAGGATCGTTGGAGCAGAGAAAGGAACGACTTGACTTATTTTTTATACTTTCTAGTTTCTTTTTGGAGTTTGGGGGGCGGGGAGCAAAGAAACTGGGGGAGTGGAGGAAAAGTGAAATTCCAGCCAATGTCAAAGAGGTGGAGAAGGAGTCCAGGCTGACTAGTTCCCTGAAGCCGGGCTCTCTGGGAAGGTGAGGAGGGGAACTCATTTTGGCCAGGGGAGGGAAACTATGCACCCAGGTTCAGTCACGGCTGGGTGAATGTCCCTGTAGGGTAGATTGTTGTTAAAGTCTGTTTGTTTCACTATCTCATGGAAACTGGCCAACGTTCATTTAAAAATTGCTTAATCTTATTCTTTTAACGGACCCCAGCTGGAGGATTTTTTTGTGCATTGGAAAGAAAGTTCTGAATTCTAGTCATAATTGTGACTCCCCACCCAGAGCAGTGGTGGGGTACTCAGTGAACAGTTTTAAATCTCCAGGGCTCATTTTTCTCCTCCCTAATACGGAGTCAGCAGAGAAAGTGTACCAGCCCAAGTGCAAGCATCCCAGGAAGTTTCTTTCCAAATGATTCTCCTTTTAATTTTCTTTCTATGCGCAAGTATGACATTAACTTATTATTTAATCATGAACCACGACATACAATTCCCTACTTGATGTTTGTGATTCGTTTCCCCCAGCTAGATTTTAATTTCCTTGATGACAGAAGCTGCACTCTCACTGTATTAAAGCGCCCACCTCCTCAGGCAGAGCTCCATCCAGTTGGATTCTCACACTAAATACTGAGGAAAAACTTGACCAGAATTGTGATTGGGCAGCACAAAGAGCAGACATGATTCTCTGCTTTGCTAAAGGTCGCTGTGGCCTAAGGAGTCTTCAGAGTTCTAAGTTACTTGGTTTCCACGTCTACCAAGAAAGGAGACTAGTGGAGACTTCTCTCTTGAGAAAGTCAGAAATTGTCTATGGATGAATTTACACCCCCCCACCCCCACCTCCGGCTTGGTCACTGGCATCTGGCACAAAGTTAGATCATTGGCATCTGTCACAAAGTCAGATGAGCTACCCTTTGTCAGCATGAGACAGAACTAAAACAAAGCTAATCCAACAAGGTTGAGATCTAAGAAGTAGGATTATTGTTATTTACTTATTGTCATTAATAGCTGAATATTTTCTCTCTATCCTCTAGGGGCAGAAATAAACACCAGACATCTTAATTACATATAATGTCACACTCTCTAATCCATTACATTCCACGCGGTCCCTAAGCCCCATTTAATGAGTATTTCTGTCCTCTACAGCTTTCTTCTTTCACTCTCACACAATGACATATCTGTTTGCAAAAAGCATATATATATATATATATATATATATATATATATACTTCCTTAGCATTATCTCCGTGCCTGACTAGCCTGCCAAGTTTACTTGATGTGATATCTTTACAACAAAGGTTTCAGGTTCCTTGTGACTTTATTACTGTTACTCCGAAGGTTCATTCCTGGTGATGTGGAGATGAACAAGCCAAAATATAATTGTGTTTGAAATAGTTTTAGCCTAGTACCTCACTCTTCTAATGTGTAGATGTCAAAATTATGAAAAGTGGTATGCATTTAATTTCTTTTTGTGAATGCGAGTTTTCCTCTCTAGCTTACAAAACCGAATTCTAACAGGGAGCATTCTACAGTTTTCATTGAGTTTCAACAGGGGTGTTGATGAATACGTTACTTTACTCATGGAGCGTGAGATCAATTGATTAAATTAATAATGGAGCCTGAAAGCTATGAGAGAGTCCTGGCTGCTGATCAGGACCACCCAGGGAAGGTGTAAGGACTTGGAGTACTAGAGTCCCCTCCTGGAGAGTGTGCCTCAGAGTGTCCGGCACTCTGAGATTCTGCAGACGACACCCAAATTGCAAAGTGGAACCACTAAGCTTACAGTTTGTCCTGTGAGAGTCTAGAAAGATCGTGGAAGAGATTGGTCAGAAGGAGTCAGGGTCCCCAACTCCACTTAGATCTAACTTACTGTTTAGTTTGAGGCCCCTTGTAATGACTCGAGAGAGATCTCCACTTTAAGTCAGCGGTTCTCAACCTTCCTAATGTTGTGACCCTTTAATACAGTTCCTCGTGCTGTGGTGACCCCCCCCCCAACCGTAAGATTGTTTTCGTTGCTACCTCATAACTGTGATGTTGTTACTGTTATGAATTGTGATGGTAACATCTGATGGCCAGGATGTCCGATATGCCATCCCTGTGAACGGGTCATTCGACCCTCACGGGGGTTGAGACCCACAGGTTGGGAACACGCTCATCTTAACTGCTGGAGAAGTGACTGCATTTATATTGACATAGAAGCAAGAGGCGGGCAGCCATCAGACTGGGAGGATCCTGTCAATGTTCTGTTGTTTTTCAACAAAAGGAGTTATATATTCTCTCTGAGGGAAGTATGAATCACCTGGTTTTCCAAGAACCTGGGCGTTTTAATTTTTCTCCCGAAGGATTCTGGAAGGTACATCTCGCAGCGAATCATTCTTTCTGGCTTGCTGAGCTCCTGAATACCACAGGCTTACTCCATCCACAGGCCACTGGATTTTTTCCCCCCTGCCTAGCACAGTTCCTGGTACGTGGCCGCCCCACCAGACATACTCTGTAAGGAAGATCAAACCCTAAGTCTCTTCTTATTGTTACTGTGTATTATGAACATCTCTGCCGGTTTAGATTAAGCCGAATGTAACTTAACTTTTTTTTTAATGCTAGCTTAGGCCATCCCGCTGAGCTCTAGTGCCCTCAGGGGTGTGTTGTAGGATGTAGAATGTTTTTATTCTGCACTAAATGATCCTGAGCCGCTGTGACTTTTTTCGCTCCCTTTGTTTGCCAGCTGTATGGCCCCTCCCTTTCCCAGCCCTGCCCTGAAGCCTTCAGCTGCTCCTTACTGCCTTATTGAGGAGCCCCCGGCTCCTCCCCTTCTTCCTCCGGTATTCTTTAAGTTTGCTGCTCAGTTGTAAACCACATCTCCAGGCCTGTTAGTTTCTGGAGAGGAAAGCAGGGCCAGGAGTGAGAGCCCAGGAAATGTTGTGCGGCCAAGTTCAGAAAGAAGGGAGGCTTTTGTGGTATAGAGGTTGGAGGCTCGGAGTTCTCCTTCGTTTGTTTCTTGAGTTTTCGGCTGTTTTTCAATAAAGCAAGTGCCTAGTAAGCACTTGTGCCAGTGTGCCTTGCGAAGCTGGCTTCCTCTGAATTGCAATGTCTTACCCTTCTTAGTGATTAGGAATTGTTTGGGCAAACATTTCGTTTACTTGTTTGTCTTTCGCCTCTTGGGTGGGGGTGGGGAAGCACCGTGAATCCCAGAAACCCAGAGCACCTTGGCCTTCCTTGACCCATAAAAGTAAAAAGTGTTGGTCCTTGCGCAAGGGAGCCAGCTAGAAGCAGGCCAATAGAAAGCAGAGCATTTGGGGCGGGAGTTGTTACCCAGGAGTGGCGTAAGGCGCAAGGCGGAGCGGATGCTCCTTCATACCTTCGTTTTCCAGCCGAGGAAGTAAAGCCTTTGCTCTAACACGGCCACAGTCTTCATTTTACAGTTTGCCACCATTAATTCCCACTGGCTTACTACTAATCTCGGAGCCTTCCCGGCTCTGCTCTCATGTGATGGCATTTCGGACCCGTAAGCACGGCCCCAGAGAATGATCCGCTGGCTCGCCATTGTTCGCCCTGTGCCCCTTTGGCCTCGGCGGGAGTCTCCAGGGGGAATTCTTGCTCCTCCATTCTTTCACCTGTCCTTCTTCCGGATGCTTTCTCCTTCCCCTGAAGACCACTGCCTGACCACAGCCCCGTGTGATTTTGATTGACTTCTTATACAGAGATGCCCCAGGGACCCCTCCCTTCCGAGCAGTTATACAGAAGCCCTGCGTTGTCCTCCTACCTGCGCCTACCCGCCTGCATGAAGACTAGCCACTGTGGCTATTCCGGCTTCTTTCGCTTCGCATTTTGCTGGTCCCTTACTCTGTGTCTGGCCTCTCAGTCCTGAACACTAGGGCCCAGCCTGTGCACCTTGGCTCTGAGCCTTACTTTTCCTCATATCCAAGGCATTACAGACATTGCCTCTGAATGACCTTCAGGTATATTCACAATGTCAAGATTAAAACTTTATGTTTGGGCCTGGAAAGCTGGCTTGGCATGTAGGAGGAGTACTTGCTGCTCTTGCAAAGGTCCTGGGTTCAGTTCCTTGCTCCCAGATGGTTGTTCTCAGCCATCTGTAACTTCCTGGGGACCTGACATACTTCCTTTTGGACCTTCTTGGGCACATACATGCACATATGCAGGCAGCAATATGCATACCCATAATATAAATTAAAAGAATTTAAACTGTGTTATCTCTCATCCTCAGCCAGTAACCACAGAGTCATTCTTTTCATGTCTACTTTCTCTCCTGGATAGCCTTCTTGTCTGTACTTACTTGCCTTTTTACATCAAGCCATTCCCGCCCCCTCCCCCACCCAATAACAAGTTATCAAAAGTTTAGAGAGATAAACCAATATCCCACCCACATATTACCTCCCCTCTTATGTGTGTGTGTTGGCGTCCTGGCATATCTTGCTAGTTGCTTGTTACTAGAAGCCTCTGAAGGCCATTATCACATGACCCCTGCAGGCCCTCTCCAGGGCAGAGACTGTAAGGCAAGAGGAGTATTTCCTGTTTCTTCTAATCCATGTGCACTAGCTACACACACACACACACACACACACACACACACACACATAAGGGTTTGCCTGCTTCAGTTGAGTTCTTCCAGGACACTTTTGCTTTTGAAGAGGGAAAAGTCAACTGACTACGGGCTTCAATCACATCTACAAAATTCCTTTACCTTTGTCGTATCATAAAAGTGACATGATTTTACTATTAGAGAAAGGGATTCTCTCTAAGGAATGAGGACTCTGGGGTTGGGATTTCGGAGTCATCTCATGAATCTGCTGCCCCAAGTTTTCACTCTCTCCCCGCTCCTTCAGATCTTCTGTCCTCATTCGTGTCTTTGCTTTTCATTTTTAATATTTTTACAATACTTAAAAAATCGAGATTATAATATGATCCCATTTTCCCCTTTCCACTCCTCCTCTTTCAACCCTCTCACGTGCTCCTCCTGACTTTCCGTCAAATTCATGGCCTCCTTTTTCACTAATTGTTTTCGCATGCACATCTGTGTATACTTATAAATTCCTAAATATAACCTGCTCAGTCCATCTACTGTTCCTTGTTTGCTTGTTTTCAGGGTTGTCTCTTTGGCATCAGATAGCCAGTTGGTGTGCTGGTTCCTGGGTGGAGGATAGGGGGTGGGGGTGGGGGTGGGAGGTGGGGGAAGGGGGTGCAGGTGGGGGGTGGGGGTGGGCACAGCTGGTCCCAGCTTTCCACAGTTTGTGTACTTCACATCTCTTTCAGTTCTCACCACCCAACTGTGCACACATTAGTGTGAGAACAGGCATCTTTCTTGTGGATAAATATGGTCAAGAAATCACCCAGGTCCGTTCTTCAAAGGCTTGTCATGTAGAACAGAACAGATGTTTTCTCTCATAAAAATATCCTGAAAGTGCTATAAAGATCACATTTTTGCTTTTCCTCTCCCTAAACCAACTACTGTACTTTAGCAAATGAGCCTATATTTTCCTGAACAAATTATACTGTGTGCACATATGTGTGGGGTATATGTGTGTGCATGTACACACGTGTTTGTGTGCTTATTGCTAGCAATTTAGGGACTGGGTTTAGGTGCTTGTACATTCTTGATTTCATGAGACAAAGTCTCACTGTGTAGTGCAAGTTGAATTTGAACTCGGGATCCTCCTGCTTCAGCCTCCCGAGTGCTGAGATTCTAACACTGCTCTGTCCTGGAGTTTTAGAAGTTATTCCAGCTCTCTGAATATGTGGATAAAACGAAACCTAATCTGTCTTCAAAATCTTTTTTTTAAAATTTTTTTAAAGATTTATGATTTTTTTAAGATTTACTTTATGTATATGAGTACACTGTAGCTGTCTTCAGACACACCAGAAGAGGGCATCAGATCCCATTATGGATGGTTGTGAGCCACCATGTGGTTGCTGGGAATTGAACTCACGATCTCTGGAAGAGCAGTCAGCGTTCTTAACCACTGAGCCATCTCTCCAGCCCTGTCTTCAAAATCTTATCCTGTCAGAGATGCTTTGCTTTTCCTTGCTTCCATCTGCGCAGCTCTTACAGATCCACTGGTGCTTGGGTGGATTCCCTGGTGCCGAGGAGGAGGTGCGTGCTGTGGCAGAGAGACTCCATTCAAACGTGGTCTGAGAGATACGGAGCCTCAGGGAAGTCAAGCTGACCTCTCCTTCGCATTCAGTCTGAGCGGGCGACACAGCGCACCTGGCAGAGAGGGAGGTTCAAGCACCGTCTGAGAGGCCACTGGGAGGTTTGGATGTATTTCCAAGCCTCACTCGCTCAGTCACCTCATGCCTATAGGTCTGAGCTTTATGCTTGTTTAAGGAAGGACTGCATATTTTATGTCACTAAATTACGTCAAATTGTTTTAGGCTTCCCAAATGTAGTAAAACATGTCTGCTTTTCCTTTGCCACAGACTATAGGCCAACCTTGGTTCCAAGAAGATAATAGACTAAGGAGGCGTGGGGGGGGGGAGATGTCGGCGGTGTGGGCGGATGGCATGGGGCTACAGCTGTGGAAACAGCCCTGGAAGGGTCACAGGAGAGGCTCAGTATCTTAACAGACTAGGGCTGGCAGTGGCTGAGAACCACCATGAAATGCCCAACAAGGCCCCAGTGTGGAGTCCTTGCCCTGAGGCACACTGGCTGACCAAGGGATGGAACTTAATGGTGCTTATCAACTCTCTGTTCGAACTCACTGCTCTAGCGCTGGTCTCTTTAGTGTACATATGCTTTTAGAGGCTAATCCTGAATTCCTTGTCCTCGATATATCTATAATTTAACAATGATTGCCATAGAGAAAGGGATGGAATTTTGAGCACACATGCAGACTGCGTAGTTAAGTTTAAGTAGCAGTCTTGATGTAACCGGAGTTGCCTATTGCAGAATTGAAAATAGTGTCCCACAGTGAGTACATGCGTTGGTTCTTTCACTCTGAAAGGCTGTCTCAGCAAGGCCTGGCAATGTCTGGCTGGTGGCTAAGCCAGCGGGGCTAGCTTTCCTTTCCTGCTCTTCCTGCAGTGCACGGTTGGCCACTGGGGTCACAGGGTGGGCCATATGGGAACAGTTCCAGGGAGGTTCGTGATTCGGAAATTACTGGCACAGATCCTTTGTAAGGCCCCTTTCTGGTTCCGTGTGTCCCTGACAGCTGTGTCAAAACTGATCCTGTTTGACCATGAAACACGATGTGGAGGGACTCTCCAGTTTCTTTCCCAGGAGGTGCCGGGGGGGGGTGCGGGGGGCTTCACTTCATTAGGCTCCACATTTGGCAAGGCCGCACATGTGAGCAGGAGATCAAGACTGGATGTTCAGAGACACTGGTCAGCAGTTTGTGTACAATTAAATGGCCAGTTCCGATGTAATGCCATTAGCCTGACTCTTTTTTTTTTCTTTGTAGAAACAGTTAGAACATTCAAATACTGTATTCATAAATTGCATCTGGGGGTTTAATGATGAGTCTTTCCAGTCTGAGGTGCCCTCTTATCCACATTCATATTTTTTTCTTTTTTGTCTTTTCTCCTTCTTATTCTTAATGATCGAACCTAATTCACATGTGGGTCAGGGTGAAAGCACTCTGTACAGTCTTTTAACTGGTAAGATTGCCATCCTTAGAGTTCTTGGGGTCCCTGAAGAGAGCCACTCTTTTGACTCCCAGTCTTAAAAATAATAAGAAGAATGAGCTTTCAGGAAATTTAGTAGAACGGCTGACATTTAAAGGATCTGCTATTCTTTTTTCTTTTATGCACATATTTTAAGGCTCTTCACCTCACCACTGACCTAACTTACTGTGTTTTGACCTTGAGTGAAGTTCTGCTTGGCTGGCAGATGACAAATTATCATGATGTTTGTAGCTTATAGAAAATGTCTTTACCAAACACGATATGTAATAGGGACTTTACACGCGGACTTGTTTGTGCTTTGTCTTGTTGTATGACCAACAGATTTTTATTCTTGTTGTTGATCATAACTGCGCGTTTAAGGGGATTTTAATTTTACTTATTTATTTAGTTTCACCACCTTTATTAGTCCTCAGAAATGTGTTTTCCTACGATCGATTGTGGGTATGAGATGTTGGTGGATTTTGTTTCTGAGTAGGTGTGGATGGTACAGCTCTTCTGAACTGGTCACTGTGAACTTCAGGAGGCTTTATTTTGCAAAGAAGGGAGAGTTTCTAGAATGTGGGTCCAGCCAGGACAAGCACACAAAATAACCAAAGTGAAGCAGTAAGAAGAGGTGCCGCGATGCTGTTGGTTATAGGTCTACAGAAGGGCCCTGCAGTTCCAAAGCAGGCTGATCATTCAGCTGTCACACAACGAGGATCCATCTAGTCTTCCACCGTGAAGAATCTGAACTGCGATGAATTTTATTGCAATTTTTATAAAACTATCTGTACTTTGTGAATAGCTTTTCAGCTCACACACACACACACACACACACACACACACACACACATCATCGGCAAGAACATGGTCTTTGGAACTAATAGATTAGAGGATCAAATACTGACTTGTCCAAACTTCATCTAAGAGGTTCTGATCACATTTGAATTACACAGCAATGCCAATAAATACCTTATCGTGTGGGGTTTTTGTTGTTATTGTTGTTGTTGTTTTGTTTTATTTTATTTTACAAAGATAAAGCTGCGTGTATAATGGGCCTGGTATACCTAGGGTCTGATTTTTATGAAACTTAATAACTCATATGGGAACCTGATTTTGACATACGCCACATTTAGAGTTGTGCCTCAGTGTTTTAGATAGGGTGAGAAGACAGTTCTTTATGGCTTATGACAGCTGACACTAAAGCCATTGTTTGAGTCTCAGAGCACTTTCTGCAGCCACGTGTTTATAAAGCTGCTATGCCCCTAGAAGCTCTGTGAGGAGGCCTTTGCCGCATCTGCCATGACTTGAAAGACAAGTAGCAGAGCCTACTTGAGTTACCGAGCATGAATCTGTGTGTTTTCTCTGTGAATTGGTGCTCTTTACAAGCAGAACTCTCACCAGCCTTTGCTGGGAACTGCACGAGGCTGTTTCTTGGGAATGCCTGCTGGCTAGTTCTCACTGGAGGCATGTCTTCTTTAGGAAGGAGCAGAGTACATTCCCCCAATCCCCTTTGTCAACACAGTGGGAGTTATCTGAATTTTGTTTGGGTATTAGTTGCTGTGTGGGTTGGGTTTCTCTCTGTTAGAGCAGCTGGGATTTTTTGTTGTTGCTGTTGTTGTTTGTTGGTTTGTGTTTTTAGTGGATTAAAACCACAGTTGTTGGGAAGCACTCATAACTCTGTGGGGCATTTCTCTATCAAGTAACAGGGTCAGAGTTTTATCTGCACACTTTTCTAGCAAGCCCACTTCTCATTTTCCAGGCAACTCTACCACTTAGCTGGAGGCTGTGGAGAAAGACATTTTCTTTATTACCAAGCTTACAGGTGATCCAGCTTGATTTTCCTGCAGCTAGAGGCATGCCCTGTTTAGGAGTATAGCCTTCAGCCACGGGGGGGGGGGGGGAGGGAAACTTTATGTAAATTAACTCCATGTAAAGCTGGATAGCTTTACTGCTCAGGGAGTCAGGCATCTTAGGAGTATTAACTCACTCCCAGAGGTTTCTGTGGTCGACCGTCATTGTAGATTTTGTAATTTTGGGGATTGGCCAGAGTTGTGTATACTCTTTTGAATGTTGAGTTGGAGGCTCTGGACTCCAGGTCTGAACCAGTGAACATACATACAGGTTGACTCCTGGAGCCAAGAAACCAAGAGCCGGGTTCTGGTTCCAGCCTTTTCTGCTTGTGCTCAGCTGATACATCTATTCAGGGAAAAGAAATTCGAGTGCCCTGAAAGCTTAGCATCTGCCTCTTCTTGGCTTCTTATGCTTTAGAAAGCCTCTAGAAGTTTCTATTGGATTTAGACGAGACGAGGATAGCATATTTCCTGTCTCTCCAGAAGCCTGCACCCCACCTTAGGAGCCTCATTTGCATGCACATCCAATGCTGTCTGACTGCTTTGGACTGTACCTTTGAGCAGATCCGGTGGGATCCCCACATGCATGCCAATGAAGCTGCCTTCACCAGAGCCCGGCTCTGAAGAGGCAAAGGGAAGGCTTTGCCCGGAACTTGTTACTGTGACAATCTCTAACCAGACACCACAAAAAAAAAAAAAAAAAAAAAAGATATGTTTTTTTCCTTGCTAGTGTGTATGCCAGGAGCACTCCGTGTAACTTGGTTTTCCAGACCAAGGTAATTTATTTAAACATGGATTATTTGAAAAATGGGAAGGGATACAGGGTCTGATTTTAATCCCTGCTAATATAGAGAAAAGAATGCTCGTGTCACAACTCAGTGAGTATAAAAATTAAAAAAGGCTGAGACCATTGTTTGAAAACAGGCAAAATAATTAAAATTATTGTGGAATAATCACATATCACACAACAACCTCCCACTCTTATGAGCAACAATCCAAAACAGCTCCTCCAAAGCGGGCCCAAGGGCAGAGGTTCTGTATATCATTCAAAGACCATCTGTCGTGCAATTCCTGGAGCGCCTTTGCACTGTGGTGAGGGCAGGCTGAAATCCAGACCTGGCACTTCTCTTCCATTTGCTAACAAACAGCAGCGATGGCAGATAAATATGGCAAACAATGGGCGCTTGTAATGAACTGGAAAGGGATGAGGAGTTTTGGAACCGGCACCGGAATAAGAAGTTTTGGGTCCTCTGCCGGGCTCCTGAGACCCCGAGGGCTAGTTCCTGCCATGTGGCAGCTCAGACAGACATCTGCAGGCTGAGAGAGGCTGCCGTGAGCTCCGCCAACCTGCTATGGGCCTGATTTAAATAAAGTTCTTTTTTTTTTTTTCCTTAAAAAAATTAATAATCACAAAGAGTCAGCGCTAGGCTTCCATTGTTCCGAGGGTCCCACACACTCTATACCATTCCAAGAGCTTTGCCCTTCCGTCCGGTTCGCTCCCTGTCTCCGTCTCTCCTGCACACCGCGGTCGGTCCAGGCTCCTGCGCTCACAAGTGCCACCTCATTCCGGGTCCCACTAGCCAGCTAGGAGCAGGAGCGTGATAACGCCGATTGATAAGACGCTTCTTTATCTTGTCTTTTCGGAAGAACTCTTTGCTATGATTGTCTGACAACAAACTAGGGCTACCAAAACACGATCTCGTTAACAGTTTTAATTCACCGGTTAGCAGGATGTGAGGAATTCTTTCTTTGAAGGTTCAGCGAAATCTAAAATCCCGACCTAGGTCTTTTTTGGACGATATAGCAAGTAGCTACTGGATTAGGCACATCCTCTCCCACTGAGGCCAGGCAAGGCGGCCCTGTTGGGGGACAGGATTCCACAGTTAGGCCGCAGCTTTAGGGACAGCCCTCCCTCCAGTTGTTGGGGGACTCACATGGAGACTGAGCCCCATGTCTGCAGCATGTGTCGGGGCCTCTGTCCAGCCGGTGTGTGCTCTTTGGCATTTGCTCACCATTTTCCTCCAATCTGTAACTATATACATATAGACTCCAGCGGTTTTGTATACCCCGTTGGTAACATTTATAATGCCCGATCCTGTTCCTTTCTCTCCTATTCATTACCTTCCGCCCTCTCTCATTCCCCATCCCTTATCTATCCTTATCCCTGTCTATGTCTCTATCCTGATTCCTAACCCAATCTAGTTCTATCTTCCCGTTGGCCAGTAGTAGTCTCTAGGAAACGTCATAGGGGGTTCAGGAGCCAGTTACACAATGCATAAAGCACATGAGCGTTTTCATTTCTCTAGTAATTGGAATGAGAAAAACCATTGTTACAATTTTCCTTGTAAAATTAGCATCGTACAGCAAGGAAGACTCTTATCGGAACTGATGAGAGATCAAAGGAGGCCTTAATAGATAGGCCACCTTAGCTGTGCTGTCTGGCTCTGGGTAGGGGAGGCATCCACCCTTAGCAGGTACTGTGGTGGGGGGTGGATACGGAGTTCAGAAACAGATGCTTGTCCTCCATTATGGGAATCGATACCCGGGGTTTTAGGAATCCATGCCTCCCCACTTCACTCTCCACTGACAGTTCATCAGCAGAGGGTGTCAGTTCCCAGATGAAGGGTCCATGCTGTGTGCTGTGATTCAAACAGGTTTCATTTCCTCCAGGGCTTCAGAGGGAACGTGGATTAAACTCAAGAGAACTCGTGTGTGTGTGTGTGTGTGTGTGTGTGTGTGTGTGTGTGCTTTTTCAGACTTCTACGGCAAAGCCTGGCCCTTGAGAAGTAGCAGAAGACTCGAGATGGTTGATGACTTTGTGGAGAAGATGAACTGAAACTTATTGAAGTTACATGATCTCTCTGAAGTCATCGGAAGAGAAACCAGGGCTGTCTTCTGGTCTTCCCAATCTTAGGTCAGTGCTGGGCTGTTTTTCACAGACACACACACACACACACACACACACACACACACCATTCTATCTGGTTTGGTTACACAGGTCACAGAATCAGGCTGGGTTTTGTGGTTTGAAGTGCTGTATCAGGCTGTGGAGTCATGAGAGTCCTATATCACTAGACATATAAATGCCACTGTTACCACACACATCAGAGATGGTCTCTTTACACTTCTTGAAATAACCACTGATTTCTTATTATCACTTCAGCTGGTCTCCTGTGCTGTTGACCTGTTTATCTGCCTGGTTTTGGCAACCATATTCGTGTTACTTGGCTTCTAGAATGCTTTTCTCCTGCACTGTTCCAACAGTTTCCCAAACCCTGCAGGGTGAGGAAAACCCAGTTAGCTGGTAACGGATGATTTTTGCCACAAGCACATTCTTCCCTCCCTATTCAGTGTTGGGCTGGATCCAGCTTGCACTATTTCATGAACGCTGTCTTTTGGAAGGGGTTGTGAGCAATTTTACAATTTATTTGTTAAATAATTAAATTAGATAGGAGTGGTGGTGCATGCCTTTATTCCAAGCACTTGAGAGGCAGAAACAGGCAGATAGATCTTTATGAGTTCAAGGCCAACCTGATCTGTATAGTGTGTTCCAAACCAGCCAGGGCTACATAGTAAGATCCTATTAAGAAATATGTAAATATAAATCAATAAATAAAAATTTAAAAAGACTTAAATTGAACACGGTATAGTATCTATATCGAAGAAAGTGACACATTTCTTATATTTAGATCTTTCTAGGACTGTTGTTGTCAGTATAGACAACATTTATAATATTTTGCATATATTTATGCATGATTCTCAGAATTCTGTGGGTTATTGTTGTTTTCCTTCTTCAGATTGACACGTGTTAGTTCTTAGGAAAAGAAATACTTAACAAGGCATGTCATAATTCTATAATTAAAAATGTGCATTTCAAAAGCTTTCAAAAAGAACGTATATTCAAGGTACTAGACTCCGAGAGCCCGTCTAAGTTAGCAATGCTAAGAACAATCTTGTTTCTTTGGTTTTTCAAATCCAAAACCAAATTCATGCCCACGTATTTGTTCCAAATGAAGGCTGAGTGTTTTGGCCCTCCGTTTGTAAGCTCTTGGTTCTGAAGAGGACATTAGAATCTTCACACAGCAGAGGCTGGAAGATTCTCTGCTCATGAGCCAGCAGAGAGCAGATTAAACAGCAGCGAGCAGCAGCTGGTCAGTTTACCAGACAGTTCTAGTGTGGAGATGTTCCTAAAAAGAGCGCTGAATGTTTCTATCCTATCCCAGACGCTGGCCCGTGCTCCCAGGGTAAGTGCAGGCTCAGCCTCTGCCAAGCACAAGGGAAACCGGAATGCCTGTTGAAAGCAGATGCTGTTAAATTTCAGGCAGAAAGACACGCCACTCAGAATCTCCTGGAGAGTGGGCAGGACACCAGATACAGAGTTTAAACATCACTGCCAGGTCGGCTAAGTCACCAGACTCTGTTAGTGAAGTTTCTACTCCTTGGAAAGCTATGTGTAAATTGTTGCTGGATTGTGTTTTGTCCCTTGATGTCTTCTGTCCTTTCTTAGAGCAAGTGAGTAGAGTGTTTATCTGAGCATTACTTTCCCTGAAAAAGACCAAATATGAGATTTTTTTTTCATGTCAAAAATAGTGAAAATAGTTTTTTTCCCCCAGACAGGAAGTCTGTGTGGTCTAACTGTAGTATTGGGTTGCCTGGAAGGCATCTACTTATAACATGGAGCAAAATCTGGTTCTACTTTTGATACTGATGAAGCAGCCCATGACGCTAAGTTACTGATCTCATACTCACCTTCTAGTGAGATTAGAACCCAAGGGCCTGGTCCTTCCTCTGCACAGACGTTGGGCGTCACATTTTCTCCATAGAATGAATTTGATTTTACTTCTCTAAAATAACTTGCATTATTATGAATGAGATTCCTTATATTTACAGCCATGATTCTCCAAGGGAAGTCCCCAGAGCAGCTACCAGTTTCATAGCTGTGGTTCAGATACGGCTTAATTCCTAAAGGGCTCATTTCTCAAAGTGACAATGATGAGGTGTGGAAACCCCAAGACAGTGGTTCTCAACCTGTAGGTCTTGACCCCTTCTGAGGTCGAATGAGTCTTTCACAGGGGCCGTCTAAGGCCATTGGAAAGCATAGATATTTATGGTATGATTCATAACAGTATCAAAATTACAGTTGTGGAGTAGCAACAAAATAAGTTTATAGTTGGGGGTCATCACGGCATGAGGTGCTGTGTTAGTGGGTTGTAACATTAGGAGATTGGAGAACCTCTGCCCTAAGGGGTAAAGTCTTTGGGGGAAATGGTAAGGTCATAGGGGATTCTGTCCTTGGAAGGATTAAGGTAGCTATGGGTGGGGACAGAGTTAGTCAATTTCCTTGAGAAGGTTGTTTTAACAAGCAGACCCTATACTCCCTCTCCGCCATCTTTTCCTCTGGCGTCCTGTCTTGCCAGGTGATCTTTCCTCTTTACACATCCCCACTATGAGCTCATCTACCATGTGATGGTACAACCAAAACCGTCCTCACCATATCTGAGAAGATATTGGTACCATTCTCTTAAAACTCCAAAACTGTGAATGAAACAAACCCATTTTCTTTATGAAACGCCCAGCCTTGCATATTTTATCATAGCACTAGAACTTGGACGAAGTCACTCTCTTAGCAGCTTATTAGAAATGTATTTCTCAGGGCTGAAGAGATGGTTGGATGCCTAAGTCCATCTGTTGCTCTTAAAGAAGACTTAGCTCCATTTCTACATTCCATGTCCTACATTGGACAGCTTACACTAACCTGTAACTTGAGCTCCAGGGGACCCAATGCCCTCTTCTAGCCACCATGGACACTTCAATATGCGCATAAACCCATGCTTGAATACACACAGATATACACATAACTAAAAAAAAAAAAAATTAGAAGTTCCCAGGCCTGATTCTAGGTCTTCTAACACAGATACTCTCTGGGTGATGCTCAGAATCCTGTGTTTTGTAGAGCTTTCCGGCCAGTTCTAGGGTACTGATTTAGAGGGACTTTGAGGTTTTGTGATGAATAGCTTTTAAGGCCTTATTCGTTGTCATGGCCAAAGTTCTTGATTCACAGGCCAGTTCTAAAGAAGCATGTCAGGTACCAGCTGAAAACCTGGAGTCAGATACTGTTATAGTCAGCAACAGTACTTCTAGGGTACTTTTGCATTTGCACATTTCCACAAGCTTTCCCATTTGAGCATTGGGGCTGTTAGCTTTGAGATGGGGCTTAGCGACCTAGTGGACTGATTTACATTTGAGGAGAAATATGGCCCCTGGTGTATGCCACACTTCCTTCAGTGTGCTCAAGGTCAAACCCTCAACCACAGCCACCACATACATTCTTGCATGCAGAACAGTGGTCTTTACTGGGGAATTGTAGATTGAACAGACCAATAACTGCCTACCCCAACCACAGACAGAAACTACACGGGAACTAATTTTCCTATTTGCGTCACCTAACTCCATGACCAAGCGAGCAAGTGAGGATGAAAAGAGGGGTATTTCTGCCACTCCTGGGTGAGAGAAGCTTCCTGACAAGAATTACTCACTCTCCGAGTCAGAAGGGGCTGCTGCCAAAGCCCGCATCCTGTGACATGTGGCCCTCGGGGTCTCTCACTGCTGTGATTGGCAGGTCACACTCCCTTGGTTTTGACTACGATCTGTCACAGTTGAGAAGACAGCTCTTGAAATGGGTTTCACTTCACTGAGGGTCATGCCTTAGGTCGCCGGTGCTGCCACCTAAGAGGGAGATGCTGCAGCGCTCTGGAGAGGCAGCCGCCTTGCTGCTGGGCGAGCTGTTTGCCAAGAGCAGAAGAGCAGGGAGCCCGTGACTCACAGGAATCCACCAAGACTGCCAAGACGGCACGCTGCTCACGACTGTGCCGCCGTGCAGGTCACACCCACAGCTTAGCAAAGCAAAGGAAGACTGTGCTGCTGTGGATAAGGCTCGGGGAAGTGAGCAGAAAACACCTCGCTATCAATCCGATTAGGGAGGAAATGCATGAGGAATGTACAGAAAGCTTGGAGTGTAGGGTTGATTGACAGAAGAAAACGATTATTTGGCTACAAACCTCTGCAGAGGGTCTTTGGCTTGTACACACTGCACATCAGCATTTATTCATAAATTCAAGTGAATATTTAATTGGGCTTAACATGGAATTATATGGCATTAGGAAGGAGTAAACGAACAAATGAAGAGCCACAGGCAGTGTGTGTGTGTGTGTGTGTGTGTGTGTGTGTTTGTGTGTGTGTGTGTGTGTGTGGTGTATACACACACACACACACACACACACACACATATATATATATATATATATATATATATGGGGATAGAGAGAGAGCGAGAGAGCGAGAGAGCGAGAGAGCGAGAGAGAGAGAGAGAGAGAGAGAGAGAGAGAGAGAGCCAGAGACAGAGGGACTCTCATTGGTGAGTGATTTTCAGCAATTCAGAAGAATATTGACTATTCTGCAGATAATTCAGCGTAACTACTTGGTCGGAGCTTTATGGTAGAATCATAAGGGTCTGGTCTCTACTTGCTTTTTTATCCCCTCCTTCTTTTTTTTTCCTGCTTTCCCCCTTCTCCATTTTGTTTCTCTCTCTCCTTTTATTAAGAAATCCTCAATAAATTATGGGACATGATTAGAACAGGAGGAAAAAATGTCAACTCTGATAACGTTAGTGAAACATTCCTTTAAAGGGATTTAGAAACTCTAAAACTATAAGTGCACCTATCTAGCTCTAAAATCTTTGCTCAGTTCCCCCCTTCAGAGGGCAAATTGATTTTCAAGTGTTGTCCTTGATGCATCTGTCGAGATCAGGCGATACACCGGATACACCGGGGCACGCTCATCACGAGAGGGAGCTTCGCAGGATGGGCGAGGAGCACGCTGTTCTCAGAGTAGTGTGCATTCTGTCAGAGAAAAACGAGTCCCAGGAAATGACGTCTCCCCCCTTCTCTGGAGATGGTTCTTTCTTTTTCCTTTTTTTCCTTCTTAAAATTTCAAGTCTTATTTTTCTTTCTCACAAGTACTAGTGGAAAAAAGATTAAGCTTTGATCCTGATATTTGTAATTTTCTGGGTTGGTTGTTGTACATGTCATAATTAAAGATCAAATCCTGGCTAATGTCTACCTGGTAAAAAGATCAGCCTGCTAATTAACGAAGAGTGCCTTTTATTCTAGGCAATCAAAGATCGTGAGTTATTTCAGCCTTTGTTATATCCATGAAAACACCAGTTTGAATTTCCACAAACAGCTTTAAACTTAATGCCTGTTTCGGTTCACAGGAGGGACCCAGGCTTGGTCTTTCCTAATTGTGAGGCTTTTCTTCTTAAAGTAACAAATGGCCATCCTTAATGTTAGAAATGTAAACCAAACAAAGTGTGTGGCGGACTGCCTTTTGACAGGGGTGCTGTTTAGCATGCGGCTGTTTTATACACAAGGTTTGTCTCTCTACCTGTGATGTATAGTTTATGACCATCCGGCTTTCCTCAGGGCAGCGTCTGTCGGGAAGACCCTTTGCTTGTCCTGTGTCACCAGGTCTGTCAGTGCCGGTCGTCCCTGTCCATCACACTAGGCTTTAGGCTCTTGCTCAGTTTGCTCTCAGCGGTGTAAATGTGAGATTAGATGACAAAAGGGCCAGAGGTCCTGTCATCAAATAAACAAATTCACCAGCCGACTCACCGGACACATTTGTCTTCTCTAAAAAGGGGGATTCTATCAAAGTAGATTCGTGAACATTGACTATGCTGCGTCAGAGAAAGGCTGGGTCTATACCGAGGCTGCTTACCTTTACTGTGAGATCAAAAATAAGTCAAGCTGTAGCTGGGTGGGTTTGTTCGTTGGTTCGCTCACTTCTTCCACGGGGGTGGAGAGACAGGAGTCGCCAAGGACTTTTGTCCTCTTCCGGTTTGGTTATCCTCCACTATGTTCATTTCTGCTGTAGGGTGGGAGGGAGGCTAGATTCCCATGTTGTTAGAGCTCCGTGATCTGTGAATGCACTGTAGTGTTTGCACACTCTTTGGACATGGTAGCAATGGGCCCCTTCCACTGTAGGCAAGCACATGACCCCTGAGTGAAAACAATGGCCCTGGATTGGTAAGAAGACAGGTTTGAGTCTTACAAGTTTACGGAGTCTGCAGTGGTGAGTGCAATTGTTATCAATCCCTGTGAATACCGATTTTAAGTACACCTCCTATGTACGTCCTGGCGGTACCCGACCCTTCTCTGTTTTGCATGGGTGGTACAAATGTTACACATGCCACATGAATTCCCCAGACAACAATGGCATAGTTTATTTTAAACCCAACATCTTTTGGAAGGACAGCGGATAACATGCATTAAATGTTTTCTTAGAATATGCTTAACGTTTATTGTAGAAAATAAAGAAACTAGGAATCATCTTTAATTTCACCCCGTTCAGATGAGCACTGCCACTATTTTGTAGGAATTTATTACGACCATTTTCTTTTTTTCATACGTTTAAAAAGCTAATGCTTTCTTATGGCGCTTAAGGAGTTAAAAGGGAATGAGGGATTATTCGACTTCTTGCTTACATTTTCAGTTCCCTCAAGGTCCCCTCTTTAACAGACTGTCTCAGGAGTGATTCGGATGCTGAAGCAGTTGATCACTGAATAAATCTTCCCCGACTCTGAAAATGTTACAGTATTATGCAGCACACACAGCATGGGTTGCAGCTGAGCTGTACTGTGGCCAGAGATGATCTCTGGGTAAAGAAATTGCCTGGAATTACCCAGGGGACTTTGCATTTCTGTAGCGAAATAGTCAGTGCAGGAATGGAGCGGAGTGACTTGCTCACGATTCTGGCCATATAAACAGGAAGCCAGGTCTGGCGGCGTGCAGGGTACAAGAAATCTCAATAGCATTTGATGCGAGGAGGGACAAGGACATTTTATAAATGTCACTCATTAGAGAGCTCCAGAAATGGGTCATTTCAAATATATCACCTAACTGCTGGCAGAATGGGATGTTCTGGAAGTCCGCTTTCTCTTGGAGACACTCTGAACAGGAAAGCCATGTAGCATGAGGTAATGTCTACCGCAGTTTCCAAACTTGAGATGCTGCCTTGTCCTCTCTGTGGCTCTTGAGGTTTGAAAGGGAGGAGAGGAACACTCGCAATATATTTCCCTAGAAACGTATGACATCCCGAGCTTCTGGGTGGCAAGGGCTTGGTTTTCATATTTGGATTTTGGGGGAATATTTTGATGTACTTTCTGGGCCATTAAAATCATTCTTAAATCTGTTCCTCCAAACCGTGAACTGCCTATCCAATTTTGGGTTTTCGGTGTTGAAGCCAGTTGCTAGTGCATATTAGGTACTCAATACGAATTTTGCTGAGGAAAATGAGTGAAAGAGTACAGTTAGTGCGGACAAGGGACTAGCTAAATGGGGGAAGGGGGAAGCCATAGACAATAGGAAATACCTTCCTTTGGCCTTTCTGCTTCATGCGCTTTTAAACCAAAGGGAGCATTAACATCTCGGTAGTATTATCCAGTCCACTGGGGCTTCGTGTTGTAACAGATGCTTTTTCTAGGGGTGCGAAGTGAGGAAGGGGTGGCCCCCATGGCTCGCAGCAGTGGGAGATATTCTAAATGCCTGCGGATAGAATATTAATTTCCTCGTATCCAAACTTCCATCACCTTATTCACAAACTTTCTTGTTCACTTGTGAAGGCATTTGAACTTCAGACCCTTGGTACAAAGCCTCCTCGTATACCAGATCTATGAGAGAGGGCGTGGATTTATCATTTCAAAAGGAAGATCAGACACAGGTGGCCTGCAGGTGGTCATGTGGGTACCAGTGGCATAGAGGAGGGAATAATGTGACGTTTCCATTTTTCTGTAATTTATGCGGGTCATCTTTAATCTTAATGTCCAATTACTATGCACTCCGGTAACAGTCGCCACATATATGTTGTTAAATGTGTTCCTGAATAACTTTATATAGAGTGTAACTCAGACAGCAGTCACACACACACGTATGTATGTAAAGGAAATTTACTAGAATAACTTACAGGCTTTGGTCCAGCTAATCCAACAATGGCTGCCTATATACAGACTGCCCAAGGATACTGTCTCAGCTGTTCTGCAGTATATGCCAGAATCCTGAAGAAGAAGCCCTATTCCTAGTGAAGCAGTGAACTTGCTGGAGAGGACAGGAGGATCCAGGTCAAAAGATGAGGTCCAGATTAGAGGTAGGTGTTCCCACCTCAAAACATCTGTATTAAAGGTGTGTTTTCCAACATCAAAGATTGGGATTTGAACTGGATCTTTCTATTTTTGCATGGCCCAATTAAGCAGAAATCTCTCACAGATGAACCCAGCCGTTTTGGGGGTTTTAGTTAACTTCAGTAGTGAAATGGACGACCAAGAATAGCCATCACAATAGATGAGTGAGAAAGGCTTGCTTTAGTGCTCTGGGGATAGAATAGCTGTCCAGCCCTCCCCTTCCAGAGTTTCAACTTGCTGGGATCAGAAGTCACTGTCAACAGCAGGAACTCTTCTTGAATTACTTAGCCACCCACTGACATGACCCCTGCTAAGTTAAGTGAGAAGTTGAGTGCCAGGAAACAGAGAATATGTGCTGTGCTTGCTTCGGTTTTCCCTCCAGTCGTCTCTCATGGAGATAAGGATGCTTGCGCAGGTGCAGATTTGAACAGTGGAGGCCCATGGGACCTGGATGCAGCCAGATGCTAACTTCTGGTGTGAGCCTGGGCATGTTGTAAAGGGGTGAGTGTTTCTGTTTCTGTAGGATCAGTAGCACACAGTATTGCACCAAAGAATAAGCATGCTTGTGTTTGCACAGTGACTTTTTCAGGGTCAGACATCACTTTGTGGGGGGCCATTTTCTTTTCTTTTCTTTTCTTTTCTTTTCTTTTCTTTTCTTTTCTTTTCTTTTCTTTTCTTTTCTTTTCTTTTTTCTTTCTTTTTTTTTTTTTTTGTTTGTTTTTCGAGACAGGGTTTCTCTGTGTAGCCCTGGCTGTCCTGGGACTCACTCTGTAGACCAGGCTGGCCTTGAACTCAAAAATCTGCCTGCCTCCACCTCCCAAGTGCTGGGATTAAAGGCGTGCGCCACCACCGCCCGGCGGGGGGGGGGCGGGGGGGCATTTTCTTTCGCTAGATTCTGTAGAGCTGGCTCAGAGTTGTCTTGGTGCCAGCATGAGGCAACAGATCCGGTACCTGTGCAGAAGGACCTATGAGGCGTTTGGATGGTGGGGTTGGGGTGTTCTGTAAACCATTCCTTCCATCAGAGCCCTAAGCAGGTCTGCTTTTTTACAACCTGAGATATCCATTAAAGACTAAATCTTTGCAGAATTACAATGGACAGTCTCCTCATGGGTCTGTGCCCGCTTAGCTTGAAGGCATGCTGTTTCTTATGCCTACACAGCAGGAGGAGGACCATTTGGGAACCAGTGGAATTTGGGATTCCGGTGATTTTGGGATCTCCTGAGAACTGTGGTTGTTTACAGCAGTGATTTAAAGGGAAGAGAGGAGTGGCCAGATAGAAGAGTAGCTGCTGCTGTCCTTCATCCTGGCCACAGTTTTACCTCAGCTTTGCTCAAGTGTCAGCTTGTGGGAGACATCTGGTCGACCTCCCCCAAAATTCCACCTTGTTCTATCACTAATCCTGTGGTACTTTGCTCTCTGGATAGACACTTTGCTGAAGTTCTTTTTATTTTCTCTTAACTAACACATTTAAGTCTTATCTCTGAGAGAATGAAAGCTTGTGGGTTATGTTTATTTTGCCATTTTTTTTAAAATAACTTTTTAGTTGACTCCTTGGGAATTCACATCATGTACGCCAATCCCATTCATCCCCCAATCCCTCTATATCCTCCCTCCACTCTTGAAATACCCCAAAGAAAACAAAAGAAACAAAGCAAAGCAAACCAAAAACGTCTCACCATGGAAGCTACAGTATGTCACAGTGTGTCACACAGTATACTCTTTTGTCCAAACAGCTTCCCTTGAGAATTTTCATTGCAATGAGTCATGGGTTTGGGTCAAGGCTTCTGACCTCTGCCACATTTTTAATACTGGATCCTCACTGGGATTCATCTCAGGTATTCTGTTGTCCTGTGTTGTGGAGATCCTGTAGCGTTAGCTCTGCAGGACTGGCCTCTTCATGCACAACAGAAGTTCATAGATAGGATGTGATGGACTAACTCAAAGTCCTAGATTGGCGCCTGGGTGGTTGCTGAGTTGGTCAGTCTACCAGCTATCAGGTTGCCCAAACCAACGTGATCAGGGACAGCTCTCTTGTTTTACTCAGGTGAGGGACTGGGCCATCTCCTGATGACATCTCTGTGACAGGGAAGGGGAGGATGACCCTACACCCAGGCCATCAGGGCCGGCTCTCCAGCGCTTCCTGGTAGAGGAGCAGGGGCAGTTCACTGAAGTGCCACTGCTGGTAAGGGGTGGGACCAGCTCTCCGGCCTAACACAGGAGGCAAGGTAGAGTGTGGTGGGAGGTAATTTCTCCAACACCCTTGCTAATCTGTATCCAGCTAGGGGCAGGGCCAGGCTTCCCACATTGCCCATCCAAGGGCTGGTTCTAGCTTTCCTGTCTCCCACATTTGGAAAGTGGTGAAAGAGGGGTATTTCTCTTGAGCCCACACCATTGCAGGACTGTTGGGGGTGAGGCCAGGGACCAGCTCTTCCCTTCTCCCATGCTGCCCAGGAGAGGGGTGGGAACCACTCTGTGCGGTCTTTGGACATCTATATGGCTCCAGGCAGCAGTCCAGACCAGGCCTTTCGTCATGGCCTTTGGTGATAACATGGGCCACAGACATTGACATAGACCCCTGCTGCTGCAGGACCATGAACATGGCCCTCAGTGGTAGAATGAGCGGGGACTTCACCATGGTCTTAGATGGCAGCACAAGCTACTTATATTAGGCTGTTCCTGTCCACCCTGGAGTCTCCAGTTCCACCTCTCTGCACAGTGCGCAAACGTTCTGATTCTCTCCCTTTCCCACCTTTCTCTCCCATCTCATACTTGCTTAGCACACAGTGATGCCACATAAGCAGTGACATCTTCTTTTGAAGGGTAGGATGGTTTGTCCAACCCAAATAGCCCGAAGGAAATAAATCCCTGGCCAAAGTTAAACCCAGCACAAACAAACTGTAATTCAATATGGAGTCGTCTAGTCTCATGGCTAAACCTCTACCACAGCCAACCAGACAGATTAGCACAGGGGCCCCTAGAAGTATACACAGCAGGACACATGGAGTCAGTTGTGGGGCTCCACTCTGCAGGTACTGCTCTTCTTCCTGGCCTCGGATGCAACTCTGGGAGTCACAACCACACACGCAGTGGTCGGGTTCTTCAAAGGAAGATGCAGAGACCCATTGGCACCTGGTATTTGTTCCTGGCTCTATTGATGGACAGTGTCATTCACCATTTCCCAAGGAGCAAGAGCAGTAGTCAGCTTCCTGTCTCCAGTTCTGCCTCTCTTCCATCTCTCCATTACCCATTTGCTCATTGCTTTCTCTCCCCCATCACTCTACCATTTATTTGTTTTCTGGCCCTCAGGGATGTAGAGCAGGTGCCAGGCTGGGCAAGACCCACTGGTGCTGTGCCCAGGCCCCTCCCTGTGCTGTCCTTCGTTCAGCTCCTGGTCTGGAGCATGCATGTGCTGGTGCAAATACATCAAAATATACAGACGGGCTGAACACGAATGACCACGTGCTCATGCTTTTTAAGGGCCATTAAGTGCAGTCAATGAATTCTTAGTATGACTGAGCGGGTTGGAATTCAGTGGGAAGAGTGTTTATATTATCACATCTCTAGTCACATTTATTTACTGCAAAGTATCCAGCATGATTGACACTCCATCTCCTAGTTCATGAAGCATGCCAGGAAAACAGAGGTCATACCAGACAAAAAAAATTAAGCTAGGATTTTTTTCTCCCCTAAATTCTGTGACATTTTTTTGAGTTCTCTCTGCCTGGGGGTTCTTCCTCTGCTACTTTTTTTATTTTTTAATATATAAATGTTCTCAAAATTGTGGTATTTTCATGATTCTGTTTCTCAATGCAAAGAGCTTTGATCCATCCGTGAAAGCTCGTTATAATGTTCCATAGCTATGTTTTGGAAGGTATACACTTTTATATAAATTGAATAGGTGATGGTGGAAAATCATATTTGTAATAAACATTTTTTTATCATTATTGCTTATTTTCAGCTAAACCAGAGAAGGATCTGATGAATTAAATAGCTGTGCCAATGAAGGTTTTTTTACCCACTTGAGGATTCAGATGTATTAAAATGTCTTATAATAATTAAAAAATGTCACCCTAATAATATTTATGAAAATATATTTCCACTGTTATATTCTAAAAATTAGCTTTGATTTAAGAACCTCAATTTTACAAAGCTACAAAAGGTAGAGAGACTAGGAAGGAAAGTGATATCTAGGATAAATGTATTCTTTTCCTAGTAAAATTATAGACAGTATTATGAATGTTCTGCTTGATTAACTTTTGATTATAACATTCTAATTAGAAAAGTCCTTCAGGTAAAATAGGACAAGCTCTGCAATAATAGGCTAAGAAACAGTTTCAAGTACGGTTGGCTACAAGTATTTAAGAACTCTCCTGGAACATGGAATTCTGTCTGGGGATCTGAAGAGGCGTGGAAAAAGTTGGGCAGATCGTGCTCTCAAAGCATTTGCGTTCTGTTGCGGGTTTGCATTCTCTAAGCTGTATACCCTCTATCCAGCCACTCACCCACCCACCTACCCATGGAGTTTTGAATGAAAAATGCCCTCATTCCACTCCCAAATAGGCTCAGGTATTTGAACTTGTTGTCCGTAGTTGATGATGTTGTTTGGGGTTGGGGTGCATTAGGGAACCTTTAGATACATTCAGGAGGAACACTTCTCTAGAACAGGCTTTGAGAGTTTATAGCATCACCCTCTTTCAGTTTTGTCCCTCTGCTTCCTTCATTCAGTTGAGATCTTCTCAACTTCCTGTTCTTGATGCCATACAATCTTGGCTATGATAGACTCTAACCCTCTGGAATGGTAAACCAGTAAGCCAGAATTAACTCTTCATCTATCTATCTATCATCTATCTATCTATCTATCTATCTATCTATCTATCCATCCATCCACCCACCCATCTATCTATCTAAATATCTATCTATCTATCTATCTATCTATCTATCTATCTATCTATCTATCTCCACTGCCATCTCTCTATGCATGACCCTATCGTCTCAATAAATAAGCCAGCTTGGTTAATTCATAGTTTTGAAAACAAAAGATAAGACACTAGTCTTGTAATTTTTTAAAACTAGTTTTCGACGTTCTACTACCCTGGAAATTTTACACTGGCTTTCTGCACTTTGAACGCAGTGACTGACATTCCGATAACGGTTGGCCTCCCCCATTTTTTTTTCTGTACCTGAAAATAACACAGCATTCGCCTGAAGACATCTTTGAGTTATTGTATGAATACAGATTCATTTAGAAAACCTATCAGAGGGGGAAATATATAGAAAGACACAAACAGAATATTGCAATTTATTTCAGACTCTGAACTTGAGTTTATTTTCAGGGCCATCTCAAAAATTACTATTTGTTTATTCATAATCTGTTTTGTTTCAAAAATTATTTAAAGTTGGTCTATATCCTCTGCTTAGCTCTCGGGTAAAAACTGTTTGAGCAAATCAATGACATCATGTAAATTTTGCTGAAAATGTGGCAAACAGCCAGCTCACAGAAAATGTAGGGGTTCTGCAGCGCCTTGTGAGGCTGGGCTAGCGACCCCCATGGATCCTCCTACCATCAGAGTTTATTAGACTATCTCTCAGGGATCTTTTCTAGACAGGCATCTTAACTGGAGAGTTACCTGGGAGAAATGCCAAATAAATTAATCTGTGTTAATGTGTTATATAGCTGGCTAATTCGTGTTTGCAGACACTGTGCCTTGGGGGGTCAGGCCAGTTCCTTATGAGCATGCGGACTAGGGTGGTTGAACAGAGAGGGGCTCTGCTGCTCCCTGAGGGCCAGCTCTCAAGGGATAAGCTCGGTGATTTAAACAAGTGGGGGAGGGGGCCCAGGCTCTTTGTATTACTCACTTTTTAAATGCATGAAGTATCCTGATCTTACAGAGTTCATGATTAATTCAGGAGGTTTGAAAATATTTCATAGTCTTAAAAATAAAAAAATAAAAAAACCAACCCTCTCTGGCCACTGTTACTTGTCTATGATTCACTATCCCTTATTAAGTATGTTGGTCATGCTGTGTAGGGACGTCCGGTCCTACAGTTAGGGATTGCCTTGAGTACAGACTGAAGGCTGGATGGAAATGATGTCATGGCTAGCGGCTCTACCTAACTCTCAGGCATGCTATTCAGCTCTCAGTCACTTTGATAAAACGCCCCAGTAATACAACATGAAAGGAGGAAAGATCGGTTTGGCTCACAGCCTTGGAGACTTCAGTCCACGGTCAGTCGGCTACGTCGCTTTGGGTCTGTCCGGATGTTGCGCGTGATGGGGAGATCACGTGACAGAGCTGCTCGCCTCATTACCACAGCAAAGCAAAGAGAGAGAAAAGAAAGCTCTCAATATAGCTTTCCAAGGTGTTTTCCAACTTCCTTCCATTAGATGTCCCCTTCTTAATCAATCTGCCAGCAGGGTTACAGGCTGAAGCCAAGCCTTTAATACGGGCCTTTGGCGGATGGCTGAGTTCCAGGTTGTAACACACAGGCATGTGGTGTGGAACCCAGCGGGAAGGGCATGAGTCCTCTAAACTTGGGTCAGACTCAAAAGAGGAAGAGGAGAAGAAAAAGTGCGGATGGCAGCCATGTCTGAGTTGTTCTGCCTGGGAAGGACGCTGAGGAAGGAGGCTTCTGTCAGCTCTGGAAAATAACACGTCCTTCCTTCTGTGCAGTCGCTACTGTGTTTTGGAGAACTCTGTGGCTCCTTGGTTTGCCAGGTACTCCTGGGGGAAAGCAGATACCAGGGTCTTGCCCTACCAGTAAGCAAACAAGCCCCTGGTGAGACTTCCTCTTGGTTCTCAGCCAGAGGATTAGGAACGGCATGAAGAAACACAGGAGTGCACTTAGAAGACTATGTTTTTGGCACTGCAGTCAGCCAACAGCTGGCCTTCAGGAGAAATGCAATCCTTTAATGCAGAACCAAAAATAGAATTTTTCAAACAGGTCCCGTGAGCACACGGTGGCAGTCTGGCACTTAACATGAGGAGATGAGGTAGAATCCTGGTTCAGTGCAAACTGAGGACCCCAAAGTGACCTTGACAAGTGGAATCCTGTTGGGGTGTTAGGGAAAGTTAGGGGGTAGTCCATGATCGGGGTTGGATTGATTAGCACTTCTCAAGTGGCTTTTTTAAAACAATGGAAGCAGAAGACAATAAGCAACTTTCTCTCTTCCCCCTCCCTCCTCCTCCCTTTTTCTTTCTTTCTCTCCCTCCCTGCTTTCTTCCCTCCCTTCCTCTCCCTCTCTTCCTCTTGCTTTTTCCTCACAGGCTGGTCATTAGGGGGAGCTCTGGCCTTGGCTAAGACCCATAGGCGCCTTCGCTCAGCCCCTTCTGAAATGCTATTGGATGCACAGAGCTACTCTTATGTTCCCCTTCAGGCCACGCCTTTTCCTCGCAGCAGCAAGTGGTTACTCTAGGAGAGTATTTCAGGGATGTGGGCAGAACAAAAGAGGGGCAGTTGGCATTGGTTTGGTCCTTCAGAACAAGGGGAATCTTTGTTGGGAAGCTAGGGTGTGGGAGTATGAGAAGGAAGCCGTGGGAGCTATGAGAAGCAGAGGAGCAATGAGAGATGCGATTCTTAGGAGGACTCAGCAGGCACGTGACTTACGCCTGTCTGACAGAGGCTGACTTATTTCCTCCTACATTCGTTTGTCACAGACATTGATTATATTCAGAGATCAGCCACCATCGTAGCAGCTGACCAGTATGTTGCTACAGACAAATAAGGACGGTCGGCCCTTTTACTACATTAACAGTCAATTGTTTCACTGCACTTTTTATGAGTGTTAGGAGCGATTGCATCCACACCGAGAGACTTTCATAGGATTCTTTCAGATTTCTGAAATTTTGATTTCATTCTCAGCGAGGATAATAATCTAGGGATGCAGGAAGGGTCTGTAAGAGTTCTTCATCACACAGACCCAGGCTGTGTGTGGCTATCGGGATGAGGAGGAGTCCAGGGCTGGCAGCCCTCCATGCTGTCTTCCTCTGCGCAGAGTCAACAGCACTGCTTATTCTCAGTCTCATTGCTTAGGAGGAAATGGCATTTCCCCATCGAGTACATGAGGTAAACCGCAATAAAAGTGCTCCCATGAGGATTGACACTACTAGGAGGTGTGGCCTCTTTGGAGTAGGTGTGGCTTTGTCGGAGGAAGTGCGTCACTATGGGGTGGGCGTTAAGGTCTGAAATGCTCAAGGCAGGTCTAGTGTGATATTGACTTCTTGCTGCCTATCTGGATGTAGAACTGTCCAGCATCGTGTCTGCCTGCAGGCTGCTGTGCTTCCCTCAGTGATAATGGACTGGTTAAATGCTTTCTGTTATAGGAGTTGCTGTGGTCATGGTTCCTCTTCATAGCAATAAAACCCTAACCTAGACAGAGACCACAGGGTCCCTGTCCCAAAAAGGAGCAGAAGCGAGGGTAAGAGGGCAGTATGGTAGTTCTCTGGGCTTCCACTTGTGTCCTCACAGGACCTCCAAGTTCTTCCTATGAGGATGTGAATGCATAGAGAGAGATGAAGCAACTTCTTCAAGGCCATATGGTTAGTAAGAGGTGCTAATAAAAGGCAGAGACAGCTCTTGAATTCTTTTTTTAAAAGATTTTATTTATTTATTATATGTAAGTACACTGTAGCTGTCTTCAGACACACCAGAAGAGGGTATCAGATCTCATTACCAATGATTGTGAGCCACCATGTGGTTGTTGGGATTTGAACTCAGGATCTACGGAAGAACAGTCAGTGCTCTTAACCAAAGGATGAGCCATCTCTCTAGCCCCACCCTTGAATTCTTAACTTCATTCACCAAATCACAGATTTTAAATTTCCTTATCAAGGAATTCTTGAACATTGTTCACTAGCTAGGCATGAAAAGAAAGAAAATGTATTTCCTACTTCTTAATATTTGTTCGGGCTCCTCTCAGATTCATCAGGGAAACACTGACAGACACAATCCATGGGACCATCACAGGCATCCTCTGCTACAGGGCTCACAGTGACCTCTTTCCCAGCGGCTGGTCTGTGAGCTATGGAAGAAGTAGCTTCATCTTGTCTGCAGAAACCCCCACTCCATGTTTTCTACACATCACATCACCACGTCTTATCCCAACTTTAGGTTCTCTGTTGTTCATAGAAATAAAACAAAGTTCCCTCTCCTGTGACTTTTCCTTCTGACTGCTGTGTTTGGCCGTGCTCACTCATTTAAGGTGATTTTGCTCTGCATGGGAAAATTCTCAGCCTGGCAAGATGACTCATCTGATGAAGGTCCTTGCCACCAAGTCAGAGAATCTGAGTTCGAAGGGAGATAAGCACCACAAAGTTTTTCAAGAGTCTGTCTGATATCTACACCCATGCTGTGGTATGTGTCCTATCCCCAAATGAATGAGTCAATACATGAATGTATGTAATGAAAAATTAAAGAACAACTGTAACTGATGACTCTCGATTTTAACACTGACTCTGGGGCATGTTGGAAAGGCTCTGATGGCCGTGCTCGCCTTTCAGATTGGAGTGGAATCACACAACTCAGTGAGAAGACTGCGGGCTCTGGACCACAGTAGACAGCCAGCGAGCTCCTGAGCCACTTGGGTTCCTGTGTCCTCAACCATTTAAATGTGGCTAATAAAACTGACCTCGTAGAGGGGCTTTGACGATTACATGAGAAAAAGGGTATCTAGGGCCAATCTCAGCATCTGGTACAAGAAAGGGATCAGTTCTTCACCTGTTTCTGGAAGGTGGAAGGGAGAGAGAGACTCTTCCCCTGGGACAGGAGCTTGCTGTAAGGAGAAGCTCGAACCAAATCCAAACTCAGAGAGAAAGGCCTGCGGACCTACATGATATTTCCTCTTTATACAAAATCAGTTGCAATTATCTCTGGTTCTTTGATTCTGAGATACCCAGATCCAGTAGAGCCATCGTCAAAGAGCGCTTTGAATGTGTGAAGCTCTGTCAGGCCCACAGTTGGCTGCTCAAGTGTGTATCTCAGCTGTCGCTAGCTATGAGGCTTGGGTAGACTACATTCTCGGTTTTCGTCCTCTGAGTAATAGAGAAAAATAATGCTGTCTGGCTTACGCATTGTAAGAAGGATTATAAGGGAAGCATTTCCACAGTGCCTTACGAGCAGTAAGTACTCGATAAATGTGATCCCGTAGCCTCTCACGCTATGAGGTATCTTGTTATTCAGGATGTACTGTTGGAAACACTGGCTCAAGGCATCAAAGCTCCCTTTCTCTTTTTGTCTTTATGCCCGAGAAATCAAAGGGGCAAAGAGTATGTACCTCGGTGTTTAGAGGCAGGGAAGAGCGAGGAAGAGCTTCGTGATCACCTCTTCAGTAGGGAGCTGCACGCATTCACGTATTTTTCTGAGAAGTGTAACACAAAGCCCACACCCCTTTCACTTTTGATTCCTTTTGCACCTAGCCTACTAGCTAGATTGAAGTTTGCATCCTTCTTTTCCCCATAGCTGGGACTAGAGATTACCAAAATCCTAAAAAAAGAGGCATGATCTAGACAGGTGAAGTAACACTGACAGTCCAACCGTTGCTTGCTTGGTCAGTGGTGGTGTTGGGGGGGGCGGCTAAGATGCTGAGACATCTCCCAGGACCCACCAAAGTGAAGGGCATCATGCCAGGACCTTAACTGGCTCCCTCAAAGGTAATCTTTCTACCAGATGCTCTTATTTTACTGCTTGAGCTGCTAATGTGCACAGAAACAGTTGTGTATCAACCTAGTACCGCTGTTCCAAACACAACAACAGCAGCAACAGCAACACTAACAGTAACAGCAACAGCAACAGTAACAGTAATAGTAACAGTAACAGCAACAGCAACAGCAACAGAAACAGTAACAGTAACAAATCTGACATTTGGGGAAAACCTACCTATTGTGTTGATAGAGAGGTGCTTCCCAAGGAGGGCTTCCACCTCTGAGCCTAGAGAAAGTCGTATCGTTTCTATCAAACACATAAAATAAGGAAGTCAAACAGCTAGAAATTCAATATTCTGCTTCAGGTCTCAGAACCAAGAATTGAGACAGAGTTTCCACCCACTGGGATACTTGTGAATTATCAGTACAGAAAAAAATTAAAAGACCTTGGTCTAAGTGGAAGGTTGGCGCTAATATAGGTAACAAAGGATGTAGCTTTAAAAACTATATTGTATGTCTTAAACTGAATTGTTTTAGAATGTCATCTCTGTAGATGCTTCGTTTATGGTAGAATATTAGACCGCAGCACTTCCTCCCAAATGTAGAAACATCTTAGGACCCTCATGGTGAGACATGCATGGTATGAAAAGGTGTGTACAGCTTTGTTTGTTTGATTGTTTGTTTGTTTACTTACCTTTTCCTTTGCCATGAATTTGTCAGGACAGCACACGAAGCCATGAACAACCCCTTTATTGGTCAGTGATCAGGGAGGCTTGAGTAGAGGCCTGGGCATCACAGATACACTCAGAGTGGTTGAGCAACAATGTGCAGGAGTGTCTTTGCTTGAAGGACTTGGGTTAGACACCTACTCAAATGAAGAAAGTGAAGATTCAGTTCTGACTCCAAGGCTTAAGTTTTTTAATCTTAAAGTACTTTCAAGTCCACCCAAAACTTATAGGAGTGGAAAAAGTACAAATAACATTACCAGTTTCTATTCATTTTTACCTATCATTACTATTAGTTTATAATCTACATGTGTGTGTGTGTGTGTGTGTGTGTGTGTGTGTGTATGTATGTTTTGGAACTGTTTACTATATGATGGTCCTTTACCCCTAATTGCTTTTGTGCATATTCTTCACACAGGGATATTTTGTTATAGAGTCACAGTACAACTCTCTGTTACAGATAATTTCAGATACTATGCTTTCTGTATAACTTAACACCATGCTTTCATTTTGTTAGTTGGCCCAATGCTAACCTGTGTAGTACCATTCGTCTTCTTAGAAGCAAATCCTGGTTAGGGTGGGCAAGTACAGTGAATTGTTGTCGTGTTCTGTGTTCTGGGCCTCCTTTGATATAGAACCCTTTTATGGCCTGAGAGCTCTGTCCCACAGTATTGAGTAATGCTCTCTCTCTGTCTGTCTCTCTGTCTCTCTCAAAAATTTTTCATACCGTTGAATACTTCCGTGTGTTTAGATTCTCTCAGGAATCCATTGTTTGCCACCATGCCCCATAGTTAGTCTCATAACTCACATAGAGGCAAATGACTAGCATCGCCCTTCATAGGTGAAGCTAGTTTTGATCACTTTGTGAAGATGGGTGCCTGGATTCTCCGGTGTATAATCCTATCTCCTGTGACTAAGAAGTATGTTGTGGTACTTTAATACCATGCATGCACCTCGTTCTCTCTCCAACTTCCCCCTAGATTCAGCTCACGTTGACCACTCTCACCTGGCTGGGCTTCACCACAATGGTGGCGGGCAGGACTCTGAGCGCTGAGCACTACGCAGTCCTAAGGTGATTAGCTTCAAATGTTTGGACCCAATAGATGGTGTCTGCTTGCAAAGAAGAAAGATCCTTTTCCTTCTCTTTTTAATACAGGAACCGGTGAGTGTTGAGGTTAACCGTCCAGATTTCCAGCTAACTGGCCCATTATGAGCTTTGGATGAACCGTTACCTCTCTCTCCTGGTAGATCTTTAGCAGTCTGGCTTCGAGGCTTGGAAAAAGTAGCATGGATTAGGACTCATTACAGGGCTCAGAAATCAGTTTATTATGTTTTTTTTCTTTCTTCCCATCCTACCTCCATGGATTGATCTACACTTGGACTTCTTGGGGTTTCCTTCACTTAACTTGATAAGTGGTTTTTCGTCTCCTGACTCCTGACCTCGGGGATAGGAAGGGGGTGGATAGTTAAGAGAGACACCTACATCTCAAATATTGACAAAACAGTATGTAGTCAGAATAAATAAATAAATAAAAGAAGGCAGGCAGCGGACTCAGAGGAGTGTACAGCCCTGCCCCCCTGCAGAAGCTTGCACTTTGGGGCCCGCAATTCCCACATTAGGACAGATAAGCAGGAAGATAGCAGGGGCCGTGCCTCTCTACCTGGAGGGGGGGTGCTCTTCCTGTGGCAGAAACTATCTGTGCTCCCCAGTAAGTCCAGGAACAATCTCCACTTATTACTCCAGCTCAAAACCCAGGACTGTTTACAGCCTCATGCCGACAAGACACTAACCCTCCCTCATTACTGTCACGGTGGGGATTTATCTGCTCCACACTCTCCTTGCATGGGGCCCACATTTTCATCCAGTAAAATCACATACTGTTAACTCAATATATACAGTGAAAACAGCATGAATAATGGAACCTTTAATCCTTATTTCTCAAAATTAGATTTCCACTTTATCCTTCTCCCCTTTCCTCTCTTTTTTTTCTTAAAAAAAAAAAAAATCTCAGTGCCAAGCAGAATAGATGTTGTCAAGACCTTAGCTGTAAGCAGAGTCTGTGGTATTTCCATTCCATTACCAGGTACCTTTGCAGATCCAATTTCTCGGTGGATTGATTGTATTTCTTCCCCTGGTCACTTCACACGTGACTCATGAGAAATTAACATCATCCTTGCTACGGAGAAAGAGATGGCTGGCCCATTGACATGGTGCATTTCAGCAACTGGAGTAAAAATTTTTATGTCTGGTTAGCCTCATCTCTGTAATATCAGAGTGTAAAGGCACATTCCTGTCTCTCTTTCTGACTCCACCTTAGTAAGGGGAGACGTATTGAGCCATAATAATTTGGGATATTAAATCAGTATACAGATAATACTAAACCAAACTTCAAGGAAAAGGTTTATCAAAGGCTAATGGGAGGTAGCAAGACCATTTTGTTAATATACAAAGTATTATATAGTGTGTAGAGCAGTAGTTAGGATGTAAAGCTTGATAAATTTCACCACACCACAGATAGAACAGTAAAGCCAGATTTTTACTGGCTGATCAGATGATATATGAGAGATTTGGCCTCAGCTTCTTCCAAGAGTTTAGAAATGGTCACCTTCTTTTCTTAAGAACCCAGCTCTGGGGGCTAGAGAAATGGCTCAGTGGGTAAGAGCACGGACTACTCTTCCTGAAGGTCGTGAGTTTAAATCCCAGCACCCACATGGTGGCCCACAACCATCTGTAAAGAGATCTGACGCCCTCTTCTGGTGTGTCTGAAGACAGCTACAGTGTACTTACATATAATAGATAAATCTTTTTTTAAAAATACTGTTAAAAAAAAAAGAACCTAGCTCTGAATGTACAAGTGCAGCCGTGTAGATACACATATAAATACTGTTTACATACATAGTCTCTGCGTGTGACCTGATGACCACATAACTTGTGTTATATGAAGCATGCTATGGTTGCTAAGAGGGCAGTCTCTGGCATCCAGTGACTTCCCATTCCGACTCCAAGTTCCTCATGCCCTCCTCTATAAGCAGGGATGATCATGAGCCCTCCTTGCAAGTGTGTCACGAGGAATTAATGTTGCAGTTCATGGAGCCTGGCACACAAGTGTACAATAAATGTAGCCATCATTATCTGAGAGGCAATTTAGCATGGAATGAATTAATTGAGCTATGGCTCATATGATCCTGATTAGAAACTGCTATCTCAAAAGGCAAACAACAACAGAGCAAAAACCCACCAAGTTAAAAGACGACAACTACATTTAAATGCTCAAGCTAAGATAAAATGGCTCTACACTGATCTCGGAGGTAACTAAGACACTGTATGGTTAGGGGGCTCATCCCATGAATTTCCATAATATCAAAACATCTTATGCGTTTCTCTTCTTATGGTTCTTAGTTTTGCAGATCTTTCTGCCTGTTTGTCTGTTTAGATTATTTATTACTTATTTTTATGTAGTTTATATTTAATGTCTGTGTGTCTGTGTGTCTGTGTGTCCGTGTGTCTGTGTCCCCAAGTGAAGGTCAGTTACAGCTTGGATCCTGTTAGCTACACTTCTGAGCTTTGACTTGCCTAGGCATCTCCCTAACCCTGGATGATTCATTATTTAACAAATGAAAGCTTCTCTTGATGCTGCTAAGAGATCCAAGTCTTTATCAGGGCAACTTGCAGCTCACTGTGCTGTCCTGCAGAGCTGTGAGCAGCCCGGCAAGCCAGCGCTGCTCATGTGCCAAGGTAGGCTCCGATAGAGCTGTTCTCTCCTCCTACTGGCTGTCAGCGCTTCTTCATTTTGGGGAAAAAAAATGTCCGTGAAGAAGGGAGAGGGAAATAGGATTAGACCTGACGCTCAGGTCTTTACAGACTGTCAGAGGGCATTACCTATCAGCAGGAGACACGGAGCCAGCTCTTTCCACACAGCTGTGCCCTTGACACCTTACTCCAAGAGCATTTAATGCTTTTCACCACCAAGACGTGGTCCAAGCATTAGCATACACCTCTGGCAGGAAAGGGGACATTCCCATTTGGACCTCATAGGCAGACAGATAAAGGCACCACGAATGAAGTTTCGCCTCATTCACGCCTGTGCTCGTGGAGAATAAACCCATTCTTCAGTGCAGTGTATGGAGTCTTGAAACTTGTGCCTTCAGAACCTTTTCTGTGACTTTGTCAGAACTGCAAGGTCACTAGATGTTCAAGATGGATAGATATATCGGCATATGCGTGTGTCCCTAGACGCATGCACACAGATCCGAGTTTAAAGGGCAGTGTCTATCCATGATGTTTTAAACAAGAGAAGACCAGAGAGGGGAGAGGGTACGTCGTAGACGTCTGGACCCTATGGTGGTCTTACTTGCTCACAAAAGAGCTGTTGACTGTAAAGCTAGCACTGACCTTCTCATTGGATCCCAGTGCTATAATCTATGCCCTCCCCCTCCCCTTTCTTTGAGGCGATGTGAACTGTCGCTGTCCCAGAACTCTAATCTCTGTTGTCCCGTGGAGAGCAGGTCTGGCCATTGCTGGCGGGTGCCCATCAGCAGATGGACAGTTTTACAAGTGACGGCGCTGCTGCTTCGAGTTTGCTCTGCCCAGTTAAGACCGACCCAGCCGCAGATTTAATGAGTGGCTGTGCGGTTGCGTTCGTAATGTGTCATCTTCCCAGAAATTAGATGGAGTTTAAATGGAGCGCTAAGGTTTCCGGAGCTGTCCTGAAGCCAAGGACGACAAGCGGATTGGTAATGCGTGAAGTTCTATTAAATGATTACAGCTGTTTTCCAGCCACACGGAGACCACTGCCTTTCTGCTCAGAGCTCGTTGTAACCTACCTCCAGTACTCTTGCCTGACAAGCTCAAGGCCAGGGGTACGGTCCGTCTAAATAAAGCCAACTAGAACCTGGCAGGTCAGCGCTGCTTACAGGCTATTTGATTATTATCACGGAGTCTTAGCCCTGACTCCTCTCTGGCAAGGATACGGCCAGATGAATGATTTCTCATCAGCTTCATTGAGTTTGTACTTAATTTCAGAACTTACTGTGTTTTAGAATAGGGAAAATTGGTTCGAAAATTGCCGTAAGTCTAAAAAAAAAAAAAAAAAAAAAAAAGCGGAGTACCCAAATAAAGTTAAGACAGCGAAGTAAACTAAACCCGGAAATAAATGTTTATTTCCAAAGCTACATTGGGTTAGATTATATGGTGTGACTGTGGAGTTCAGTGACTTGCTGCAGACTGCTTGGCTTTTCCTTGGACTTGAGGAGACACCTTCGTAGCAGAGAACATCGGGCTCTTATCACGTCCTAATAGCAAGGCAGGTATATTGAGGTTGTGAATATGGCTTAGTGACCAAGTTCCGGCTTGGTTTACAGCAGGGGATATGGGAGCGGTTAGTCAACAATTCCAAGTATGTGGGGTGTGTGTGTGTGTGTGTGTGTGTGTGTGTGTGTGTGAGAGAGAGAGAGAGAGAGAGAGAGAGAGAGAGAGAGAGAATAGCTGCATTATTTATTGATTTGAAGCCCATTAATTTGAAATCCAGTTTAGATTTTTCATAAACCATTCTCTCCCTTTTTCAAGCCCGTAGGCCCCTTGCATCCGTGGCGATGCTACGATAAAAACTTGTCTAGATTGCCCAGAGCACTCACCTCTGCACTCGGTGCTCTTTAGAGCTAAGATGAAATAGAAGGCCAGGCGAGTCCCTTGTGATTGTATCCGGCTCGCCCCTAGTGATAGGCACCTGTTTCCCCTTGTCTTTTCTTTCTGGCCAGCAGGGGGTAGTCTGACATCGGCTTGCTTACAGAAGGCTTGGCTGTCTCATCTCTCTCGGAGCTGTCTTGTACTGGAGGAAGAGCTCTCCAAACCAGGACAGGTCTGGCTACTGTGGTGAATCAGACCTGCCATTCAAAGACAGCGCTCAACGATTTCAGCACAAATGCAATTGTTCCCCAGATTTAAACTGCAGCTTGGCTACAGATGAGAGCGAGAAAGACAGCATTTAGTCCCTTGCACAAGCACAGCACGCTTTGGCCGTCTCATATTTGTTTCTTCTTCCTGGTTACACGTAGGTGTAAGGCCTCTTCAGAGTCTGTCCCTGGTTACACGTAGGTGTAAGGCCTCTTCAGAGTCTGTCCCTTCGCTTGCGTCTGAGTCTACACTGCTGAACCATTGCTCTTGACCGGTTGTCTTTAGGAATGGGGAGACTGGCCACTTCTCCCTTCTTGGACCACATCGCTAATTACAAATGAAGATTTCTAACACGCAACACTCCCTAGGCATGAAGAATGCTAAGACTACGCAGAGAGTAAGCACGCACCAGGAGAGTGGAACTACGGGCCTGGGGTACGCTGTCATGTCAAACGTTTTGGAGAACGGAAGCGCTCTAGAGTGCGGGTTCTTACTGTGAGCCCTGAAGCAGAACTTTCCTGAAGGGCCTCCGCAGTGCTTTTTAGCTTTCTCACTAGAGCGAGCAGGAACCAGAGACTCTCAGTTGTCTTTGCAACCATCACCGGAGGAGTTAGGGCAATAGAAGAGGTCTGTGCCTCCAGCTGCTGCCACGCCCAGCACTGCCTCCTTTGCCACTGCTTGAGTTAGAATAACTAAGAACCCTGGTTAAAAACATTGGAAAGCCGAAGGATCGGATTGTGAACTAGTCTGCACACAGTCTGCCCATCCGGCTTCACAGTTTACAGTTCCGGAAAGTTCTTCCCCATCGTCGGTTTTAAAGAAACTTCTTGGTTTCTTCTTCACACCGGGAGGACTTTGTAACACTCGGAGAGAGCCGAGATGATAGCACTTATTAGAGAGACGCGATGATAGCACCGTTTGCAGCCTAACTGCAAAGATGAAGGAGAGGCAGCGAGTGTGGTTATTAATATATCCCCCTTCCTCCCGCAAACGTCCCAGTTCAGGTAATAAAGAATATGGCTACTATGCGTGTTGTATAATAAGCTCTAAATGTTTACAAATTGATTAAATTTGGGATTCCCTCCTTGTTAATATTTCAGTGTGCCTTTCCCCTCCGAGTTGCACGAACCTCCTTTTAATGTCGCTAGCGCACTTTTTAAAATTTTTTTCCCTTTCTGCTCTGATAAAATATTTATCATTTCAGGAAGTCTCCTGTTTCCTTTTAGGACCAATCCCTGTTTCTGTCTCCTTCTGGGATAGCGTCTAGAGTTCAGAGAGATGACTCTGTGATCACGCTTGGGTTTGCACACTTCTGAGAGAATGAGGGTCTTCACATCACACGCCTGCCCTCTTGTTGAGGCGCTGATTTGTTTTGTGCCGCCCCAATCCGTGTCTAGTGCCTCAGTTCTTCTGTTTATTAAATGGGGCTATCCCTGCCTAAAAACTGCCTTATGGGAATGTGACAGGGGAGAAAAATGTAGCTGGGTTTTGTAACGTGCTTTGAAGTTTCCAGATGAAAGATATTGCCACAATTCAAAGCACTAACTAGAGAAATATGCCAAATAATTTTACATATGTATATTGCTTTCAGTGGATAGCACACACTCCTGGAGGAAAAAAAAAAAAAAGAAGTCGCTCTTCCTGTGAGTCCTCACACCAGGAACTCGAGGAACCGCCAAGGGTCTTGCATAGCCTTGCCCGAGTAGAGAGTTTTAAGTGTACCAGTCGGAGGGCCTTCTTTTTTTTTTCCACCACCTGCAAATCAAGGAAGCAGGACACATTTTCTCAGGGCACAGGGAGGCAGCAGCCTCTGACGGAAAGACAGCTGCCTAAAGGCCCTGCCTGGGATGCACATGATTTCATTTACATTTTGATTTCTGTGATTCAACTGACAGCGCGCAGGTTGTCTCCCGCCAGCTCTCCCTGGCCTACCGAGGGACCCCGGGTAGAACTGCCCAGAGCGGGCTGACTCCTGAGGACCCGCCACGGCAGGCCCACCACTGCATCCCCAAACATTTAGGAATAAGAAAAAAAAATCTGTTGTTCTTTGGTCGCCAGGACTTAACAAGCCTAATCCCTGGGAGAGGCGATAAAAATTCATTAATCTAATTAAATACTTCTTATTGCCAAAGTGACTTTGTAGAGTAGCTTTGCTGAAGGATAACGGCAAAATAAAATGGGGTCCCAGCAGAGAAACAAACGTTAGACTTGAGCAAGCTGGTGCACGCTTCATTAAACTCATAATTATCCTTTGGTTCTAAGTAGCTGATAATATTTAATGAGTATCCAAGATAATTTAAAGAAAATGTTTACTAATGAGGTACAAACAGTGCCACGCAACACAGATACCTAAGGTGCCATAACTGTGTATCTTCCTGATGCATCTTGTTCATGGAATACTGAGGGAGAGACCCGCAGGCACTGTCACAGACGTTTTAAGCCAAGTGGAGTACATTCGAAGGTAAAAACATATTGCTAGAAGCCAAGTGTGCAGAAAGTTCTATGAGGCAGAGAGAAGGCTAAGGAAATTTATTACCAGGGCGGCAACGTGAGAAAACAAAAGCAGTCGAGAAAAGCCCCAGTGCCCTGTCATGTGAGACATAGCTGAGGGCTTTGGATGCCTGAGCTGTTTGTGCTGTTGTCCCTCAGAAAATGTAGAGGTTTGTTCCCATTGTCACTGGAGCACACAAGGAGGATCCAAGAGCTGGAGAGTCTAGGGAGGATGGCACACAGTCAGTGCGGATGCTGACTGAAAGCAGCGTGTCCTTCTTGGATGGCCCTTCTGAGCAGGATGGGGGAGAGGGGGGAGTCTCTCTTAGTCAGGGTTCCTATTCCTGCACAAACATAATGACCAAGAAACAAGTTGGGGAGGAAAGGGTTTTCCCTTTTACATTGCTGTTGATCACCAGAGGAAGTCAGGGCTGGACTCCAATGCAGGTCAGGAAGCAGGAGCTGATGCAGAGACCATGGAGGGATGTTCCTTACTGGCTTGCTTCCCCTGGCTTGCTCAGCCCGCTCTCTTATAGAACCCAAGAATACCAGCCCAGAGATGGTACCACCCACAAGGCGCCCTCCCCCCTTGATCACCCACTGAGAAAATGCCAATTGTATCTCATGGAGACACTTCCCCAACTGAAGCTCCTTTCTCTGTGATAACTCCAGCCTGGGACAAGTTGACACACAAAACCAGCCAGTACAGAGTCCAAGAGAGAACCAGACTTTTCTTATAACTCTATACCCATCTGTGTGGAGAGTTACGTATCTGTTTAATTCAACAGTGGCTGTGTGACATTCTCTGCTCTGTGTCCTGTGAGCCAGGGACATGGTCTGGTTTTCTGTGCCACTTTTTCCTTATCCCAAAGATTGTCACGTCAACCTAGGCGCCCCCAAAGTGCAGTGTGGTGAGGAACTTCAGGTGACCTACACGTAGCACAAGCAGAAACAAATCCTTGATATTTTTTGACATGAGACTTATATTCTATTGCAACATAAAAGAGCCTATCATGACTAGTAAAGACTATTCTGTCTTCATATGACCTTTAAAACATTTTCTATAACCAAGGTTTTAAATATGCTTTGATAAGAGTCATCTCAGGATGTGATGGCATTTGCACTTTTTAAAAAGTGCCTATTTAGTTGTGGCACCTTTTTCTCACATTATAGTTGTACAATTGTCAAAGGGTATAATGTAAAAAAAAAAAAATCGCAAATTACTGAGCTGAGAGGTAACTCAGTGATAGAGTGCTTATTTAGTAAACAAACATGAAGTCAGCCACTGTCCTCGGGGTGTTCCCCAGAACATAAACTGCCAAATTGGAAATCATTACATACACCCGCAAAACACACGTACCCTCCGTATGCCTCCATTCGCAGTAGAAGTAGTTGAGTTGTTTTTAAGGATCATATCGCATACCATGTATTCCCTTAAATTCTAGAGTTGTGCATGGGGAGCAGAATGCCGATGTGGAGAGAGGTGCCAGGACAGTGAGGGCAGCTGATGGGCAGGGAGCCATCGGCATCTGCCACTCGGGTCCCAGCTTCCGTGTTCTCTCTCCCCCTCCCCCGCACATCACATCTGCTGAAGCGAAGTGACGTGTGTTTTCTTTCCTACAGTGTGGTCACACTGAACTTTCTCCTCTTCCTTTTTGTAATATGAGAGTTGGAAAGCAAAACCAGATCCAAACCTTTACCCCATGAGAATATCGGTCGGAGAGTGTACTAAATTTGGTCAAAATCCTTTTATGTTGATTGCCTGGCAGGAATTTTTTTTTTTTTTTGAGATCTCTGTGTGTGGTTTTTAGATACCCCACTAACCCCAGTATCCGCCATTCTTTACCTTTGCCGGGTGACAGAGCAATGGATTTTAACCAAAGGGGCAACCGCATTCTCTTACCCTGGCTCATCTCTCAACAGTAAAACAGGCTGACTCACTGGGGAAGATTCTGATGATGAAGGCGGTCGGTCAAGGTTGGGAGGAGGCTGCAGTGGCACATTTTGGCACAGAGAGTCTGAGCCATGCCGCGCTTTCCTGCCGATGCACCCTAAGAGGAGTCAAGTGAAGCGTTGGACAAGCTCTGCTCTGACCAACGGCGGTAACGCCTGAGTGTTGGGTACAGGAAGATAATGGGAGCGAGGACAAAGGTGGGCGAGTGGCTGGACTACAGGAAAAACAAAGGAAGGGCAGACTCATCCATGTCTCCAGACACTAAGGAGTTTCACAGCACAGAAAACGTTGAACAATCCAGCAGTCCGTGTCCCCTGGCAAGTACAAGTCTCTGTAAGGATCAGTCCTCAAACCCCTGCAGAAATCCAGTGTTCAGTGCCTTGGGTGTTGTGGTAGACTGCATAATGGACACTCAAGTACACCAAGTCCTATTCCCTGGAACTTGTAAATGTTACCTTGTTTATCAAGGGGGGTCTTTGTAGATGTAATTATTAAGAATCCCAAAAAGACTATTTTAAATGCCACCATATGCCTTTATAGGAAAAAGACAGATGAGTTAATAGGAACAGAAGAGACCTGTGACCATGAAGGCAGAGTTTGGGCAGTAACTAGTCACCCAAACAGGAAAAAGCAAGGAAGACTTGGTCCCTGGGAGAGAGTGGCTCTGCTGACATTTGGACTTCAAACTTCTGTTTTCTGCAACTGTATGAGAATAAGTTCCTGCTGTTTCAAGCCATCCAGGTTGAAGTGACTGTTACAGTAGGTAGCCGCAAGAAACAAACACAAATTCCTAATGAGAAACTATAAGAGGATTCTGGGCTACCGTGTCTTAAATGCTGTTGGCTAGGCATCCAGCTTGCTGGAGACTCTGTGCTGTCCCTGACTTTACCAAAGGGTTCGGCTTTCTTAAAGGGAGCTAGTTGCAAGGAGCATGGGTTCTCCTAGAAGTGTAGATCTGGGTTAGAAGGGAAAGAGGAAGCCAGGAACCATAACATCGGACCTTGGACACCTTGAGATGTCCTCATGTAAAAATGAGTGTGTCTGGTTAAAGTCTATATGCATGCAAATTTCAGTCTTTTCCAACCCAATGGGAGACCCGCTGCCTAATAGATGAACATTACGAGCTCTATAAGTTGTAATGGCTTGGCTTCTGTTGCTGCACAAGAGGTAGAATCCTTATTAATAACAGAAGGCCAGCAGCATGCCCCAATGAAGTTTTCATATGTATGACGCTCATCTGCAGGGATCAGGTAAGAGGACTGTAACTGTCCTTACGAGGCTCACAACAAGGGGTGGTTTCAATGCAGGAAAAGTGGAATTTTAACAGCTGCCTCTGCTGCTTCTTAGAGAGCTTTTGCAGATGTGTTACCTATTGTGTGGCATAAAAGGTGCTGGCATAGTAAGCAGTCATCAATACAGAGCAGGGAGCTGTCTGCTCACACCCTGCAAATATAGGCACATGATAACAGCCTGAATACTTCATCCTGTAGACACAGTGAGATTCATAAAGCTGTCGTTTAGCCATTTTAGAGTTGAATTTTTCTCACCCTCCAAAGCACTCCTTCAAAAAGTAGCAGGCATTTTACAACTGAGCAGAACGAGACGGCTTTTAAAGCTGCTTCGAGGGGCACAGTAAATGGAAATTGCGATCTTAACTTCAGGCCAGTTGGGAATGCAATCTCTATTTTATGTAAAATGAAATGATACCTGGTTAGCTTTATTTTTAATACTCACCTTTATTATTTTTTCTGAATTTTACGGATGCTAATACATATTCCATTTATAAAGGTATCTTCCTCACTGTTAATCTATGCAAAGTGATTGTTTAAAGCCATCAGAAACTTCCCCTCCTCAGGTCATGCCCGATTCACCTGCTCTTTGGCACACTCATTCCCCACCATGACCAATAAATAGTCTTCCCCAGATCCACTCTTGTAACAAGAAGTAGAAATTTAAGTCAATTTTCCAGGTAATTGAAAATGCAAAATCCTCATTCTATCTTGGACGTAATTGGGGCAAATTATCCGAAGATATTAGTTTGTACTTTCCCACATTGAGACCATTTGCGTTCAACAACCTCCAACCCCAACTTCGTTCCATTCCCAGAACTTGCTCCTCGCCTGCCAAGACAAAAATCTAGATTTCTTTTTCCTAAAAGAGATTTGGGGTTTTGTACTTTGTTTTCTGTATTTGTTTAAGATGAAAGAAGATTGAGGAATCTAGGCAATCTTAGTTTCTTACTTATCTGAGATTTTTAATTTTTAAGCGTTTTATTTTCCATCCTATATTTTAGGAAATTATGTTTATATACACATATACATACATACACACACACACACACATATATATGTACATACATGCATACATACAACACTCATATATTCATACATATACACATAGGTACATACATCCATGTGTACATTACATATATACATACATGCATGCATGCATGCATGCATACATATTCAGATAAGTAACAAAAAGTGAATAGTTTCTATTATTTTCAGTTTGTATGCATAGTATATATTTTAGGAAACACATGTTGGTTTGGAGAAGCTGCTGAAAAGAACAGGCTTCAATTTCAGCCCAAGTCTTCTCAAGCTCTCTCTCTCTCTCTCTCTCTCTCTCTCTCTCTCTCTCTCTCTCTCTCTCTCTCTCTCTCTCTCTCTCTCTCTCTCTCTCTCTCTCTCTCTCTCTGTGTGTGTGTGTGTGTGTGTGTGTGTGTGTCTTTTCATGTTTGGCGAGAGAGCACATTGATCCAAGCTGAAAGGAGGAGAAAAAGGATAACACCCTCAGCATCTACAGGCTGCAGAGAGGAGCCCATCCTTCCAGCAAACCAGTAAGCTCAGAGCGCCTGTCCTGTGGAAGGGATTACTTATCTCTGCCTCACACCATAGGTCCTTGGTATGGTTCTGCTGGATGTTGTTGCCAGGAGAATGTGTTGTTCTGCATTACTTTAGTTCTCAAGTGACTTTGTCTTTTCCCTTGTCCTTGGAGAATTGTTTAATTTCTGAACGTTCCTGTAGCAACTCCATTTTTGAACCATCCCCATGGCCTGACATGCAGATCTCCTAACATGCTGTATCATAGTTCCGGTTACAGATTTATTTTTCCTCTTTCATAATCCCACTGTTTTATTACTGTCAACCACTTGAAGTAGTCATGCTCTTTAGGCACAATATTAAATCTCTAAAATATTATTTTGAGGCCTTGAGTAGTTTAACATCTCGAGTCTACGGTACTCCAGCAAATCTCCCCAAAACTGTGAATCTAGCCATGATTCCTCTCAAACCTCTCACACCAGGTCACACAAAGCAGAGAAAAATTGGAGGGAACTATGCTTCAGAGCAGTTAGCCAGGACGCTCTTGGGTCACTAAGCTACTTGGGAAACAGTTACTAAAGCTATGGATTCTTTCCTTGTTGATGTATTTTACATATACAAACAACATTTTGTGTATTAATACCCTGGAGCCCATTTATGAACGTCCATCAATAATCCATGCATTAGATATTATATTATAAAATGTAAAATGAAATGAACAATCTATATCCTATATACAATAGGTTAGAAAACTGTGACCCCCTTAGCTTAATGGACTGAGGGACAATCGGGACCTGCCCAAGCATTCTCGACTTTGTCCATTATTCACTTACAGCAAAGGAAATAGAGACGGTGCATTTAGTAGATACTCTACAGGATGCAATGTTCTAAACCAAAACAATTAGACTTTTGTTGGACAGTTTTCTGTTTATGTTGTTCTAAGAAAGACATTGGTGGCAGTTTTGATAGCTGTGGCTGGCATTTTAATCCAGTACTAGACAAGACAGACATTTGTGCCATGAAACATGGAGGCTCAGAAGAACCTGCATGTAGATATTTAGGATCCATTATTTCAATTATTGATCAAATCACAAAATGTTTATTAAGAACCTCTGAGTATCCAGTTCAACTGTTGTCGAAGGTACAGTGGATATGATCTAGAATAAATGTCGTGTATATTTTTTCAAAGAGAAATAATTTCTACATGTGTATGAAAAATCGGAAGAACCAGTATGTTGTATCTACATATGTTTTTTTTTCCTTTAAGGATGCTAGCAGTCAGTTTCTGGATTAGGAAAAATATGCTCTAAAAGCACATGTGGTGAGACCGGAAGAAGGAAGCAATGGTGCTGGTTTTTAATTCCAGTTCTGTAATGACTGATGTCAGGCGTCCCTCAATGTAGAGAACATGGGAAGAAGCTTGTATTGTAAGGCAGGAGAAGGGATGCTTCATGAGGCCTGGAACATTACCCTACTGCTTGAATCGAAGGAGAAGCTTCCCATCCTAATAAGCGATAAGATGAGGAGCCTTTTTTTTTTTTTTTTTTGAAAGACTGGAGGAAAGTCTAGTGAATCAATTATCTCCAGAACCTTAAAAGAGCCTCTTCTTTTGTAGACAAAGATGAGAACAGCAATAAAGGCATGCAAGGAGCCGACACACCAGCTGCCAATAATATGCCTGCCTGGCTCTGGAAAAGGCTGACTGCAGGTGATAAAGCTGTCAAAGTGTAAAGGACACTTGCCAGGACTGGCAAAGGAGACACGTGGAGCGCCACCAACCTCTGGACTGCTCTACTTAAAAAAAGGGGGGGGGCAGTTGAAAAAGATCAAAACTCAAGAACAAAATGTCATCTGTAGATTTTTCTATGTATAGTAAAAATCTAAATGGGAAGGTCCTTGATATTAGACTTGTTTTTATTTTATTATTATCATTTTGAGTCAGGTTCTAACTATGTCGCTCAGGCAATTTTGGACCTATGATCTTCCTAACTCAGCATCCTGAGTGCTGGAATGACAGGTGTAAGCCATCGAGTCTGCCATGCTGCTGCTAAGAATATTTTTGTCTTCCCCTTTTGGGATGGGAAAGCTATAGATGTACAGACAGGATGGAAACAATGACTTGAAAGTAAAAGTCAGAGATAAAATTTTGAACTATCCCATGGCATCCCAGTGGCTGCCTACACGATAGCCAGGACTCCTGGGAGGTTTGTAAATTCTAAATTCTGTCAAAATAAAATGTTTTCTTCCACTTTAGCAGTTAAACATATATGCTACCATTAACAATCATCACATTACCATACAACACAGTTTGGTGAGCTGGGTAGAGCATTAAGAGATCTATAGATGAAGAAACCAGATGAGGCTTCTATGATGTAAGACTGTGCAGAATCGTTTATGTATCATTTCTAAATGGTCATACTTACTCCTATAGGGAACATTATCTTCCTAAGCCCTGAAGCTAAATTTCTTAGGATTTCTTTCATTTGAGAGACTGAAGTTTTTCATTTAGATGCGAAAACTTGAGTCTCTGTCTCTCTGTCTCTCTGTCTTTCTGTCTCTCTGTCTCTGTCTGTCTCTCTATGTGGGTGTGGTGCTGGAGATACAACCTTGAGTTTTGTGCACACTAGCTCTGTCATACTGCTAAAGCTAAAATCGTGAAGCCACACATGATTTTAAGCACACATTAAGCAGTCAGAGATGAAGTGCTAGTGGGGAGTTCACTGGTCAGCATGGGGTTGGGAGTCCGGGACGAGCTCCAGGCTTCTCTGTGATTCCATTGACCTGCGCTGAGGCTCACACTGGCTGGCAAAGATGGCAGTCATTTTCTGTTGCTGTGTCATCATTTCAGAGACTGTGTTACAACAAAGGATGCTGATGTTTGGCTGAGGGTTCCAGAGTCTTAGAAGGTAAGGTGATTTCTTGGCTTCTGGTAAAGGCTATGTTCTATGACATATGGTGGCAGAGGAGTAGAAACGAGAGGCATGCATGTGCAGAAGAGGTGTGTGAAGGACATGGAGAGGTGGTGCCAGTCTCAGGCATGTCATATCATTGCAGTGCTCTCTGGTGACAAGTCTATATTAATCCTTTCATGAGGGGGGAAGTCCCCCTTGTCCTTGCCACCTCTTAAAAAAGTCTTCACCTCTCAGTACTGTTAGGTTGCCAATTAAATTTCAACACGAATTGAATGTTGAATACTCACAAATATAAGAGGTTAAGCAGTTGGCTTGAAATGACTTGGTAAATTTGAGAGAGCGCAAGAATTCGAGCTAGGCTGCTTCAATTCAGCTTATCTATGGAGTACATTTAACAGCAGATCTTAAACCCATGAGTGCTCTTGCCCTTACTGCTTGGGCCAAGATGCAGACTAGCTCTTTACCTGTCCTGTCCTTCTTCCAGAAGTCAGCAAACCAAATCAGAACCATCGTCCATTCTTGTAAACAGAATTTCATGAGAACATGGACATTTGTTTGTGTGTCATTGATGGTAGTGTAGTTGTCTAGAAACTGCATGACATTCGAAGACTAAATACTGTCTTGCTCTTTATGGAAAACTTTTCTTGATTCCTGATGTAAGGGAATGACTACCGATAAGTGAGCCTGGCCAGTGAAATAGAACGAGTTGGCTTCTCTATCCAACTTGCCCTAGTACTCATCCACTTCAGCTTCTACGAGCAGTAATAGCATCTAGCATGGTCTCTGACTAGAAGGCCAGTGAGAATGTGGATTGCACAGATGTATAACCAAGAGAAGAAACAGACACCTCTTAGAGGATATGTAAACTCTGCATATGACTCTTTTTCCTAAAATGGCTAGTTTAAAAAACATGTGTTTTCTCACTTTGTATTTGACCATATTGATAGATTTCAACTATAACCAGAAACATAAAAGAAACGTGATCAGTTTGCTGGCATTCAGCAAATATCTTTAATCAAATGAGACATTGTGCACTTTTAGATATATGTTAAGGGTATAATGAAAATCTGTAGGTCACAGCTTTAGATCCAGAAGGTCAATATTGTGCCAAGACTTGGACTTTTAATAGAAAGTGGTCTAGAAAAAAGATCTTATTCTTAAAAACTTAAGAAGACATTACTCAATTGACTGTATCTCTGGATTAAACCTTCCTTTTCTTTCCCCAACTGAGAAAAATAATCAACATTTTCTAAACTCTGCCACTCTGTCTTATGCTTTGAAACTTTGTGCACACACGCAATGCACACTTTTGTTTCAATGCGCAAATAGCTTCTTTGATCCTTGGTGACCCTAGCTCGGCCTCTTTCCTCTGGAACTCTCTCCATCCCCTTTACCCCCTTCCCTGGGAGTCCCTCTGGCCTGAGCTCTTCATGCTGCACTGAATTATGTCTCCTCTGCTAGTCTTCACAGTGGCTGAGTCCCTTATCTTTCTGTTCCTAGCACTTAGCACAGTGTTCAAAATGTTCATTAGAAGACATGGTGCTAGTTATATGGGCGCAGTGCTCACTGTGAAGAGAAAACACCAGAGGGCCTGATTGCACATGCTGCTACACTGACAGAGGGCAGGCCCTGTGAAGACACAGAGAGAAGACCACTGGGAAGAGAGTCAGCCCTCATCAGTAGGCGGGTTTACCTCCACCATGAATCTAGACTTCCCTAGTGGGAGAAAACAAAATATCTGATGTCTAAGCCAAAAATAGAGTAAGAGGAGTGGAAGGGGGAGCAGAGAGGACAGATAAAGAGGGGGAAACCAAACACACGAAGAAAAGAATAGGAAAGAACTAGAAGGTAGAAGCATTCTCTGGTGACCCAATCGCAGGGTCATCTGGGGTTTGACTGTGAGACTTTTCCATCAGGAAATGATTCTAATATAGTAGAATTTCCATTTACATCTCTGATCTAGTCTGCCTACTCTTAGTTATGTGGAAAGAGTTTTATAAATATGAAAAGATGGATCAATATGTAAAGTCACAGAACTCAAGTTAGTGATATTCTGGTAGTTTTTGTTGTTGTTGTTGTTGTTGTTGTTGTTGTTGTTTACTTTTATACAAGAGGGCTATAATTGATTATTTTCTTACCTATTTCTGTATGCATATGGGCAAGTTGCTTGTGTATTTATGTTTCATGCTCATGCAGTGCCTTTGAAGGTCAGAAGGAGTCATTGTATCCTCTGGAACAAGTTCCAGCTGGGTTCGAGCCACCGTGTGGGTGCTGGAAGTGAAACCTGGTCCTCCACAAGGCCAGCTGGTGCTCTAACCACTGAGCCTTCACTCTAGTCCCATACAGTCTTATATATAGAAAATAGGTGTTAATCATAATTTAAAACAGTGAGATAACTTAAAATATTATCAAATTTTATCACTTATTCCAATGTTAAAACCTTTAAGCATGTTGCTTAAAGCATGTTATCCAGCATTACCATTTTAAATATTCATTTATTTCTCTGTATAAATACTCGCTCTCTGTCTCTGTATCTCTGTCTCTGTTTCTCTCTCTCTCTCTCTCTCTCTCTCTCTCTCTCTCTCTCTCTCTGTGTGTGTGTGTGTGTGTGTGTGTAAAGGAACCCACTTGTTATGGCGCACATGGAGAACAGAGGCCAGTCTCAGATGTCATTGTTTTCCATCTTGTTTGCAATTGAGTCTTCCTTATGATATGCTGAGAAATACTGGCTAGCTAGCTCCAAGCATCTTCCGATTCGTTATCTCTGCCTCCTAGCTCAAGAGGAGCACTGAGGTTACATAGTGCCTCAGGTGGCTTTTATATGGGTTCCAGGGAGAAGAACAAATGCAGGTTGTTAAGCTTTCTTAGCAAGCACTTTAACCTGCCGAGCCGATTCTAAAATTCTAAACAAAATATCAGTAACTAGGAAACAAACGAGTCCTCCATCCATCCTTGTAAGAGCTTAATAATGATGTCAATGCATTAATATGGAAACAGTGAATATGGGGAATTTCAAGCTTTGTTTTCCTCCTGACTTTTCGTTCTGGAATGGAATTCTGTGTTTGCTTGTGTTTTCATTGATCTCAGTGAGCACGGATAGAGTTATCTTTATCAGCAAGTCTTCTGCATCCTATAGAAAGACATAAATGGAAAAAAATTCCAGGAAAGATTTCCAAAAATTTCCCCAAAAGGAGAAGATTCCTTGTCCTGTAGATGTAGGAACGATTATTTGCTCTTTGACTTCCAAAAGGAGCGTCTTGAAGCGTCCAGGCCAGGCATCTGCAGACAACCGAGTATCACAGTGAGGCACAGTGATATTCCAAACGAACTCTTTCTTCCCCAGGTTGCTTTGGTTATGGTGTTTCAGACCAACACTTATATATGGGTGTAAGGTCAAGTATTAAGAATGCAGTTAGAAATTATGCTGATTTAGGGATGTGCCAGTTCTAGATTCCTATCTCTGACTGGTAGTGGGCTAGGCTTTTATAATAGGCATGAATTCCCACCTATTCAACAGACCTTATGTCTAATCAGCTTAACGATCTAAGTAGGGTGACTTATATATTGTTATCCCCTCGATATAAGTAACCCTACTGCACCTCCAGCAAAGGTGTCTTTTAGCTATGATATTTATGCTCAAGCCATTTTGTTTTTATTACATTAATAAAATACCTTCTACAAAACTGGTTTCCGCTGAAGTCATCTGTACCTGTTTTTTGTCGTCCTCATTCCTTCTTCTTCTTCTTCTTCTTCTTCTTCTTCTTCTTCTTCTTCTTCTTCTTCTTCTTCTTCTTCTTCTTCTTCTTCTTTTGTAGAACAAATACCATACAATAGCCAATGTTTCTGGCACCAGCAACACAATAACCAACAGATACGTGTCTTTTTTTTTTTTTTTTTTTTTTTTTTTTTTTTTTGCTCATGAAAGATGAGAGAAAGAGAGATAAAGAGACAGACAGACAGACAGACAGAGACAGAGAGAGAAATAGACAAATAAGTTGAAGAAAGCAAACAGGGGCTTCACAGAGAGTTGTCCAAATAGATGACTCTTCAAAGAGAGTTTTCTGGGAAGATCACTGTAAGATCCTGACTTTAGTATTAGAGTCTGAGAAGAGGATAGAGTTAAGTTGCTTCGGGACTGGAAAAATGACCACATAGGCTATCGAAGCAGGAAAATGCTCAGAGACATTTACTCATCTGAGGAGTTGGAAAGGAGTCAAGGAATTAAGTGATTGATAGGTGTGGTGAACCCTGGGGCAGGCTCAGGTCCTGTAAAGCTCCGTGGACAGGAACAAGTTTTGGTCCGAACACACTGGTACAATTACACTAATTGTTTAGAGTGAGCATCATTTGATTGGCCAAGGCCTTGTGTTAGCTATTTTTATTCTCATTTTGATCATGGGTCACCGCAAGGACAAGTGTACTGTAAAAGCATATGTTCCATAACTTCTCAGAGAGTTGCTTTAGGTGAACTGCCAAGAGCTGAGAAACTTGGCCCCCAGACAGTGACCAGGCCAGTCCCGAGAACGTGAGCTGGAACGGTGTGGAGCTCTCTCTCTGCTCTTGTCCTGACCTTCCTGTTTATCCGGAGTCAGTCTGAGACACTTGCGTTTCCTTTGGCAGCCCACACAAGCACTTAACCTCCACCATGCAAACAGTATTAATCTATCAAGAATTCTAGGCCAGCCTGTTTTTTTGTCCCCATTAACCTCTGGCTAGCCCCCACACTGCTCCAATAAAAAGAGCTCCATTTCCTAATCAATGGTTATTTCTCAATGGAAACCATAATTATGACTGGGCAGAGTTTAGTTAGCATATACAGCTTATATGTAGAATGACAGGAGTGTGGTGACAGGACAGAGCAGTTTGCTTACCCCCTTGTTTTGTGGGTTACACAGGAGGGCCAAAATTATGGCTCAAGTAAGGACATTTTTGAGAGTGAAGAATGCTCTATTCATAATTATGGAATAAAAACATGACACTAAGTTATATAAAATCATTAGCATTCGCACCCTATGTCTAGAATCTTATATCATGAATGGCTGTACTTCTTAGGCTTAGCCTTGTAATAATGCATAGCGTTCACTCTTTCTTAATCCTTACATCCAAGTGGGCTAAATCCCTTTAGCCACAGACAGTAGCATAAAACTGCAGCCTGTCCTCAGCAGCTATCCTGTAATTGTGTTTATGCCAAGCCTATGGAACTAGGTCAGAACTTGTAACATCATGATTGTCCTGAGGTTCTAGCCTGGGGAAGAAAGCAACTGGGATGCCTTAGATGGGTTTGCTTTTCTTGGTCTACTTTTACCCCATTGCATGAAGAAAGCACCCCTGAAAGAAAGGGGTGAGGGTGAACGTGAGATCGAGATGATCTCCGGCTAGACAAGTCGCTAGTGGACGCTGAAGGTGGAAAGGAGTTAGCCTAAGGACAGCTAATGGTTTGCCACATGGAGAATCTGTTGTGCATTCATATAGGAAACAGACTGTTGAGGTTGGAGAGATGACTCAACCGAAGAGCACTGGTTCCTCTGGATTCAACTCCCAGCATCCACACCGCAGGTCACAACTGTACGTAACTATTTCCAGGTGATCGGAGTCCCCCTTACAGCCAACCACTGGTACCAGGCACATATGTGGTGTCCAAACATACATGCTGGCAAAACATTCATATACATAAACATTTTTAAACAAAAAGAATAAAAGAAATGGACTGTCTTCAGTGAATGGAAAGAATGGGTGTTTAATTTATCAATATTAATATTGTTGAAAAATAGAACGCTGAGTAGCCTTCGTCGGCAAGAGTAATTCTTTTTAGATTAGCTTTTTAAGAAGTCTTGTTTAAGGCTCGGCAGTGGTGGCGCACGCCTTTAATCCCAGCACTCAGGAGGCAGAGGCAGGTGGATTTCTGAGTTCGAGGCCAGCCTGGTCTACAGAGTGAGCCAGGACAGCCAGGTCTATACAGAGAAAAATAAAAAATCAAATCAAATCAAATCAAATCAAATCAAATCAAATCAAAACCAAAAAAAGAGAAGTCTTGTTTAAATACATATTGACATATTTGTTTAAAGAGTACAATCTTTGGATACATTTCACATTGATTCCTGTTCTGTAGCAACCGTGTTTCAACCACACTTTATCAGACATATTAAAGATGTTCTTCATGCAGGCTACGGCTGTAGCTCGGTGGTAGAGCATATGTTTATTATATATGAGAGCCTGGGTTTTATTCTCTATGGTGCTGAGTCTCTCTCTCTCTCTCTCTCTCTCTCTCTCTCTCTCTCTCTCTCTCTCTCTCTCTCTGTGTGTGTGTGTGTGTGTGTGTGTGTGTGTGTGTGTGTGTGTAGGGGGTATTCAAATACTGACTCGCAAGAGTCTGTCACAAAAATAGCGATGATTTTTAAAGTGTAAATTAATCATAAACAGAAACTGTTTCTGTTTCACACAGTTTTTCTACGAAGATTTTTTTTCTGAGACAGGGTTTCTCTGTATAGCCCTGGCTGTCCTGGAACTCACTCTGTAGACTAGGCTGGCCTTGAACTCAGAAATCCACCTGCCTCTGCCTCCCCAGTGCTGGGATCAAAGGCGTGTGCCACCACCACCACCGCCCCCTTTTTTTTTTCTAAGAAGAATTTGTTTTCTTAGTAAGAGAGATGGAAGGCATGTGGTGAGGTGAGTCTTGTTAGATGATTTAGGCTAGCAAAGTACCTTGTACTACCGTTCTCCACTAGGGATTTTGTAAGCTATTGACACTTCCGGGGAAACTCACTGATTCTCCAATGGCCCATCTCCCCTTTCTCCCAGTCTACTGTTATTTCCCACTCTGCATTGTTCTTTGCATCTGAAATAAAAACGAGCCTTCCCTCTTGTTATACAGCTGTCCCCTCAAGCCCCTAACTGTATATTCAGCTCAGTGCACCTCAGTCTCGAAGTAAATAGTCTAATAGAATTAATAAATAAATCAAGGATGTATTTATTAATAAACAAAATAGAATTAATAAATAGCATTGATCTTATAAAAAAAAAACTATTAACCAGCATAAAACTCAGGATGAAGTCTTAAGGATTTTCAACTCCACTAAGTGTTGTTATACCTTGACCAATGTTTTTAGTTATGATAAAATGTAAACCTCATATTTGAAAGGGAAGACTTTGGTAGCCACATTTTTAAGTGAAATTATTTTTTAGTAATTCATTGTATTTAACTTGAAATGCTGTCATCTCAGCAGGAAGTCAATTAGAAAATATTAATGAGATATTTCGTATTTTGTTTTTCACTTACTAAGTCTTTAAAATCTGTGACAGGTTTCAGTCCAGACTAACAACTGTCCATCACTAGCCTCATAGCTATACCTGGACTAGAACATCAGACCAGACAGTGGTGACTTAGATCCTCATTACAACGTGCTCTGTGACAGGATCCATTCCACAAAATGTTTCCACACTCCAAAGCGTGAGAAGAATAGAGGAATGGCTTAGAACTCTGCTAGCAATTGATTGTTTTATGACATCCGAGCATGAGATCATTATTACATAACTTGATTTTGTTGTATTTAACAGAATACTCAACTTCTTTTCCTATGTCTTTGGACTATTTGTTTTCATGTTAACTTTGACATCAGTAGACACTAGCCACTTGGAAGTCACGGACGCACCTCATTGTGGAACTCTGGCACTGAGCTTTCTTGTACTTCTATGTTTTGTGATATTTACATGTGATATTTACAACCTTCCTTTCTCTCAAGAAAATTTCAAAGATTATTGGTCTTTGTAGGTTCATCTTCTCCAGGGAATAGTTTGGCTGGAAGTGAGCTGATTTGGAAGGAGTAATTTGTTGAGTCTGTCTTGGTAAAAGGGAGAAGCAAAAATAAGGGAAAAGCATAACATACATGGAAGTCAGAGGAGGGGTGGGGCAGACACAGAGGAAAAGGTCAGCTCAGTAAGATGGTCCTGGAAGGAAAGGACAATGTCTGGGCCATGTGCAACTCAGTTGTATGGATAGCAGAAACCTACAACTTTTCAGCAGATGCAAAATGGCGGGATTAGCACCTTTAAAGGGCAGCTAGGGGTTGAGTGGATGCCTCAGTTGGTACAGTGCCTGCCACAGCATTAAGAACCCAAGTTCAATTCCTACACCCCATGCAAAAGCTGTGTGATTGCACAAATTGTTACCGCAGTGCAGGGAAAGTGAAGATAGATTCCTGGAGAGATGGCTCAGCGGTTAAGAGCACCGACTGCTCTTCCAGGGGTCCTGAGTTCAAATCCCAGCAACCACATGGTGGCTCACAACCATCTGTAATGGGATCCAATTATAAGAGAGCTGCAGTATACTCCCATACATAAAATAAAGATTCCTGGAGCCTTGGTGGCCCCAGCCAGGTTAGCCACTTGATAAGCTCCAGGTTCAATGAGTGACCCTGTCTCAAAAAATCAGCTGGAGAGTGAAGGAGACACCTATGTCAATTCTCATTTGCACACGCACATGCATATTACATGCTCACATAAATGCCCATTTACACACCCATGCATTACAAACACACAAAAGGCAAAAAGATGACTGAAGAAGACACCTAACATTTGCCTCTGTCCTTCACACCCACATACACACATACAAACATATATAGATGTCTGTGCTCATGCACATGAACACACTCACAGAGTTCTCTACATAAGGTAGAGAGTGACAGAGATACCTGATGCTGACTTCTAGCCTTGTGCATACGTATGAACACACACACACACACACACACACACACACACACACACTCACCTCACGGCCAAAAAGAAGATAGTTATTCTAGTTCATATAAATATTAATTATTATTCACCTCTTCCTTTTTCTCTGAGACTTTTTCTCACCAAAGAACTTTAACCTATGATAATTTTTATCTCTGTGTAAGTTGAAAAGCTCTACAGTTTATTTTTCCAAAAGCTATTTCTCATAACATTTCTGTTGGGTGCTCTGTTTTTTAGTTTTTTAAATGTGGAACACAATGTAGGAAGTGCTGACTTGAGCAATTTCTTTGTCCTGGAACCCCCTCCTTATCTGTTTTCCTGTTAAAATTCATCTCACAAGACCCAGATTCCATGCGGATATGTAGTCTTTACGGGGTGCAAGCATCTTGTGGCTCGCCCAGATCCCGCTGTCACGCCTGTAGTCTTCCTTTTTTATTCCTTGTTCCAAGATTCCTTTCAGATCCAAAGGCTGCAATTCTGGGCTGTTGGAGGACTCGGACTGTCCCGTCATGGACATTCAGCTGTCCATCTCGAATAAGAGCAGGTTGTAATTTCCCTTGAAGACAGAGATGCGGTGATTCAGCTTTTTGCTTGGTTTTGTATCTCTGTCACACTCTCACTGTGCTGAGAGTGCCTTGCTCAGAGGCATTGGATTGCAGTTTAATTAATTCCCACCCCTTGAGACTCTCTCTCCACTACTCTAGGTCAGGCAAAAATACAGTTCCTTTGTTTTCTCCGCAGAAGTGCAGCTGTCCCAACACTGTCTATTGCCATCCACATCCTTGTCTATAGGAGTCCTGGAAGGAAGACAGCAGCCCGGGGTAGTCCTGCAATCCTCAGTGCATGGGGATCCTAGGGGCCCTGGCAAATTCATTTACTTATACTCTCTTCTCCCAGATGGAAGGTCTGAAGTCCTCTACAGAGATCCCCCCCAGGGCATCCCTAAAACACAAGCAAGAAAAGACTAAGACCTGAAATAAAAGGTGGGCTCACCCATCTTGTGTTTTCTCCCTGGTTGTGAGCCTGGGGAGGGAAAGACTGTGTGTCTGGTGAGTTTTCTTAGCCCTCGCCTCAGAACAGTCTTTCTTTGCTCTAAAAGGTATTACAACTGCCGGCTCCCTTTTTTGTGATAGAGCTTGCCTGTGGTGAAGGGCAGCAGGGAGTAATGGCTTTTGTCAAGGAGCCTCTCCTCCCCTACGGAGGTGTCAGCTCCCCTCGCTGGGGCTTGTTCCCCTCGCTCCTTGTGGGAAGAACTGTCAAAAGCTGTCAGGATAAATTCTCTGCTCTTACTTGTGCCTCTTCTTTCTTCCTCTCTCTCCCTCCCGCCTCTCTTTTGATTCTGTCTTGATGTCATCTCTTCAAAGTATACTACCTGTAAAATATTGATTCACAGCAGGCTGCACCTGCCAGGATCAGATTTCTCTTCTGCTGGCAGCAGTAATAAACCACCACAGACACAGCAGACCCGGTGCCAGCCTCATCGCGGCCTCGCATACACAGCCGTCTGTCTTCTGCCCGACTCTACATAATAAAAGAGTGTCCAGAGACGGTTCAGAAGTAGGGAGACCAAGCAGCAATCGGTGGGGACATAAAAGAGCCAGCGACACCGAGGATATAAAGGTCTCTCCCCCTATGCAGCACATGAATCAGACGCTCCCTGGTCTCCGAGGGCAACTGGAGAAATAGCAAAGAAAAAACAAAGCCACCCAGCTCATTGTCAACCACAGTGATATCCACGGCCCACTTCCCGTGTCCCCTCCTCTCCTCGATGTCCTGAACCAGCTTGTAGGTGATGGCTTGAAACACTGGTGACTTAGGAGGCTTACTGAGCCCAGGCTGACTGGGATTTGGTTTACCGAACACTAACCCAGGTAGCAGACAGTCATCATGGCAGGGGGTTTGAGCCTCGGGTGGTGCCCAGATCTGCCACTTTCAGTTAGGAAGTTTGGGCAAAGTCACTGCTCTTCTGTTTCTGCTTCCTTGTTGGGGGTAACAGGACTTACAGTTGGAAGGCATTTAGAAGACCGCCCGGCATGCAGAGCTGTTTAAATGTGTTTAAGTATATACACACAGCTTTCCTGGTTGGAAATTAGAAGCCCAGGTTAATGAAAACGGTGCTGGCATGTCTTTTTCCTTCTGGGATGTCATGCCCTGGGCAGAGAGGCAGCTGGGAGTTGAGTGGAGACTTGAGTGAGCCCCGGGAGAGAGCCGAGTGCCCTCGCCTCACCCTGTGTCCCGTGTTCAAAGCATCACAGCCCCTCGGGAGGTCGGCTGTGGGAAGAAGACTTGACTGATCTTCAGTGTCACGTGTCTCTCTGCCAGTCACGGGCTGGCCGGGGAGAGGAAGATATTAAACAGAGAAGCGGCCATCTGAAGTCAGTAAATCCGTCATCAGGCATGACAGGCGTGGGTTTGCATTCTTGTTTTACTGCGACTTTGAGCAAGTTGGTGAAGGTGGTTGTGGCAGGCAGCCCTGGCCTGTGAAGAGTTATGATTTCCTACTGTACTGCGCTACTGAAGGGCCTCTCCCACTTATCACCCACCGGGGAGCCTTCCCTTTTGCCGTGCAGGGGAATTTACCCCTTGTGACCAACTGTTAAGCTTCCTTTGAAGCCTGTTTTAATTCAGGTTTGCTTCCGCTTGTGATGGCTTCAGAGTCAGTGGGGAAAACACTGATGATATGACAAACCAGCAACCTGTATTTTTTTTTTTTTTTACATACTGTTAAAGAAATCATGAGTGCTTTATACTTGTGTTCTTTTTGCTTTTATTGGGAGAGCTGTCCTTTGAGACCCCCTCGGCTCCTCTCTCTTTATATTCTTTCTCCCGTTTGAGCCTCAAAGCCTCTCACACAGGAGCAGGCTTCCCTTTGATGAGGCAAGCTGGAGAAAGTTTCATCTGGAGTCTGCCACCTTCCGTGATCCGGGGTCCGGATGCTACCCGCGGAGTCAAGTGCCGCGCACCTGGCCCTCCTGTGTGCAGGAAGGGTCATTTCTCCAGAATGAGGCCCAACTCTACTCCCGCAGTCCTTGAGAGACTGTGATGTAATGGGCTTCTTGCAGGCTCACTGCGTTCAGTCTGTCTCCTTGGTATGCTTTGTAGAACTGCTATTTTTTTTTAATTTGCCAGAATTCTGAATTACTATATTTCCTTTCAGCTATAGAGCAGGGGTTTAGTCCTATGCAAAATATCTCTTGACACCCAAATAATTGTGGGAGAGATTATATGGGCTCCCAGGATGGTCACTGAGGCAGAGCACGGAAACACAGGGCAGGGCTAAGTCTTCACCCTGATCTAGGCTTCACCAAAAAACTCAGAGAAATGGGCACGTCTGTTGTCTATAGTAAGGGGAGATAAAGGCATGGCGATTTTGGAAATCAAATACAGTTGCATGATTAAACTTCCGGGGCTTGGAGTTCAGGTCTGCAGCTTGATGATCTCAAGCAAAAGGACTTTACCTCTCTGCCTTTACCTCTGCATTTCACAACTCACTGCTATAAGGTCTGTGCATGATCACCTGTATAGAGTCCCTAGGACAGGCGCGAGCACACAGCAAGGCTCAGATCACTATTAATGACTGCCGGTTACTGCGAAGGAGCACTAGAGTCATGCCTTTCTTACGATAGCTTCTCTTGGGACTGGGACAGAAACGAGATCGAAAGGCAAGTTGATACAGAACTTGAAAGTCATTATTGGTTTTTGCTTGTCAGCAGGATGTGCATACTCTTCCTCCTCCTGACAATCCCCAGCAGGAAGAAAACTGGTAGGCACTCAAATGCTTTTCAAAGAAACCAACACTGAGATGCACATCTGTGAGCTCAGCCACTGCCGCTAGGTAAAACCTCTCACCAGCAGCCCCATTGATCTGGTTACAACTTTATTGTTCCTTTCAATTAGAAAAATATCTTTCATTGTTGACTTTAATCTTTTCCACACGGGAGCCTGTGCTAATTTGCACAATTGGGGTAACCTACATCATGCCAAAGGTTTCTGTATATTCATTTAACCAATATTTATTTTGAATCTTCATATTTCCCTAAGTGCAAAGGTTTAGTCTCTATTTTCATAATCCAAAAGAGTGAAATAGACTAGAATAATTCACTATGCTAAATATTCAAGCAGCTATAAATAGAAGCTGTTATGTAAATGCAAAGGAGGAGAGCTTTATGACCTTGTGAGTTTGCGCTTATGGAGACCAAGGAACACAGAATGGCATCCTAGAAATGGTGGCATCTACCATTCTGATAGTGACATTACATTTTAATGCCCAGGTGGAGACTTTCACAAGGGACACAATGTCCTGTCATGTGGCTGACTGAAGTCGGCTTTGTAAGGATAGGGACAGGAATCATAGAGGGAGACACTCATCATCCAGCTTTGCAAGATTAGGAAACAAAAGAATATCCTTTGTTAATGGTGGGAAATGATGAACAGATATTGTATTGTGTATTATGTAGAATATTTCTGTTATAGATCCTAGTGAGAGGGACAGAGACAAAGAGTCAGAGAGACAGAGAGAGACAGAGACAGAGAGACAGAAAGGCAAAGAAAGAGAGACAGAGAGACAGAAAGGCAAAGAAAGAGAGACAGAGAGACAGAAAGTGAGCATATTGTTTTATACTGAGATACCTGACAAGAAAGAACAATGCCAAGATTTAAACAGAAACATCACTGGATCTCTTTTATTAAAAACATTAAGAAGGGGCACACACTGGCTGCCACATTACTTAGGAAATTGCTTGGGTACAAAAAGCCCTTTCCTTCATAAGAAAACACAGACAAGGGTGTCCTCATCACAAAGGAGCTAGTCCAGGTAATAGCCCGGCCGCATCCACCATGGCAGAAAGAAATGATGAAGCACTGAGAAGCAAAGGGAAAACTCATTTGGAGAAGAAGGAGAATCAATAACGTTAGCCAGCCGGCTTGCTCATCTGTAAAATGAGGGGTTTGGGGCTGGAGTGAGTCCAAGATTCTCGCCAGCTTTGACACTTCATGGACCTATGGATCCAACAAGGAGCAGACAGGCAATACAAGAGGCTCCCTGACCCATCAATGAAAACTTACCATCGCTTTCCTCTCCAGAATGGACTGTCCCACACACACTGCTTGAATTCAGGACATTTATTAACTTAAAAATATGTAATTAAGTTAGTTATTTGACAATTTCATGTATGTATATTATGTATTCTGTTCACTATGCTCTGTTCTCACACCCCTGTCAACCTCCAGTACCCCATACAAGACTATTTTAGGTTTAAGACCTATTAAATTTGACCAGTGAACTTAGATTGGGACTATACCTGTAAACTGGTTCAGTCACCAAAGGGTATAGCACCGAAGGAAATAACCACTTCCCTTCAGTAAGAAATAGTTTCTCAGTGAGGGGTAAGACTCTGAGCCCCTCCCCCATGCATGCTTGGCTGTTTGTTGATGGGTCCATTCTTATGTAGGCCAGGGTAAGATCCTTACTTGTTGAGAATTCAACTATTGTAATGGTTGTATATTGTTTAGAAGGAGATATTTTATAGTTGTCCTCTGGCTTTTACATGCCCCCACTTCCTGCAATGCTCTTTCATCCTTACAGAAGATGTTATAAATGTCTGGCTGAGGGCAAGACACTCAATTGTCACTTATTCTCTTTGCTGGTTATAATTCTGCATTCACTGAAATTCACTAGGAAGAGAAGTTTCTCTGATTAAGTTAGTGTAGCAATCATCTTGGATATGAACATATATATCTAGAAGGAAGTTTGAGGCTATATTAATTTAGATAAACAGATAATTATCTGTTTATTTCTTCCTAGAGCATATAATCTCCCATGCCATGGGCTTTTCAGTAGGTTTACAGTACCAGGTATGAATTTCATCATGTGAATGAGCCTCAGATCTAATAAGAGAGTGGATGATTCTCTTGCCATGACAGTCATGCCACTATTGTCCAAGGGCCTGGGAGGCTGGTATCACAGTGGTTTATAGGATTCACAGTTGAATAAGACCATCAGTATCCTTTCTCCTACAAAAGACTGCATAGCACTTTCTGGTCCTATAAAGGCTAGCCAGCAGGAATAAGTATAAGTTGTTGTTGTGACCAAATACCCAACAATAAGTCACTTAATGGAGGAAGGGTTGACTTTGGCTAATGGTTTTAAGAAGAGATACAGTCCACTATTGTAGAAAAGGCATGGCCATGGGAGTTTGATGTGGCTGGTGACAATGTATCTATAATTAGGAAATGGAGAGGACCAGAGTGGGATCCTATAAACCTCAAGGCCCACCCCCAGTAAGCAGCCTACTCCACCGAGGCTCTGCCTCATTTGGTAAGCCCTATAATCTTTCAAGACATCACCACAAGTTGGGAACCATGTGTTCAAACACATGAGCCTGTGGAGGGGCATTTCACATTCAAATCTCAACAAGATGTTAATAGAGGATGCTTTAATCACAGATTTGCTTTTCCTTTTCAACAGGGTAAAGCTGGCTGAGCAGCGTTAGAGCATGGCTGAACTCTAGGACAGAGGAAATCCAGAACTCCAGCTCTCACACTGTAGGAAATCTGCCTGTTCACCAAGAGGCTTCTTCATAGCTGTCAAGTAATCCAAATACATCTCGGTTGTGTTTTTTTTTTAAAAGAGATTTATTCATTATAATAATTACATTGTTTATGTAAGTGCCAAATCTCCTGATCTTGTATAAGATAGTGGGTTTTCTAGAGAAACACTGTTTATGTTCCTGATGTTGTGATAAAACACTGACCAAAACAACTTGGGTAAGAAAGCTTTTATTTGACTTATCCTTCTACATCACAGTTCATCATCAAGAGAAGCCAGAGGAGGAGCTCAGATCAGGAGCTTGGAGGCAGGAACTGAACCAGAGGTCAGGGAAGGAAGCTGCTTCTCAGTTTGCTCTCCATAGTTGCTCTCTTATATATCACAGGATTCACGGCCCAGGGGTGGCAATGTGCGCAGTGGGCTGGGCCCTCCCACGTCTATCAGAAATCAAGAAAATACCCCTGCAGACACTTCCACAGGCCAAATTGGTAGAACCAATTTCTCCATTGAGGGTTCCTTTTCTCAGTTGTCTCTAGTTTATGTCAAATGGACAAAACCGAATGAGCATAAATATACATACCGTGATTTATGGATTTATGGATGGATGAACCAATTGGAAATCTTGACATGTCTGGTCTTGATGCTGTGAGGAAAGAGGAGTCAGTAAATGCTTTTGTGGAGTGTTTCAGCTTTCTCATTGGCTGACTGGGTTTGATACTTCAGCTAATCAAAGAATCAAAAAAAATTTTTTTCTTCCTGATGACTGCCTACCTGACTTGTGAGAATCCCATGTTTCTGACTTTGGTTGTACTTTCCAAATGGTGCAGGTATGATAATGATATTAATAGAAAAGGACAGAGACAGGTGGGGAAGGAAGAGGAGAAGGAGAGGAAGGGGGAGGGGAGAGGTAGAGAGAAAGAAAGGAGGAATGGCTGGGGAGAAGAGAGAAATAACTGAATCTGGGGAACCAGCAGATGAAACTATACCCTTATTTATGTTTATTCTGTCAACTTAAGAATGAAGCACGGCATAATTCCTAATTATGGGATTAGGGAGAGATCACTATGGAAAACCACAACCAACCAAAATGCAGAGAGCACATGACTGTGTGGCGCACAGTCCTACCTGATACAGCGGCACCACAACGCTCACACCTGGGCTCAGGGATCACAGTGGAAGAGGGGTAGAAAAGATTGAGAGCCCCCCCTAAACCCAGGAGGTCTGCTGTGAGGTTGTATCTCCTAGAAATGGCAGAGAAGCTACACGCATGAAGCAGAGTGTACGAGGATGCCTAAACAAGGACCACATCAATAAACATGCTACATGGGAGGAGAATATATCATGGACATCAACCCTATACAAACAACTATAGGCAAGAGCATCCAAATTGGCTATCCCCCAGTACAAAATTCTGGAATCATGTACAAATAATAACATTAAATAGACTGAGCACGTTGTACACACACACACACACACACACACACACACACACACACACAATTAAAAACTGAAGTCTATACATTTGAGAGAGAATTGGGGTGTGGTGTGTGAGAGGGGTTGAAGGGAGGAAAGGAAGCAAACGATATAATTACATTTTAATTTAAAAATAAAATACAGGATCATCTATTGTCAGAATCCATAAATCTTTTGTTTTCTTTTGTGTTTGCTGGCATTATCCAACTACAATGTAAAAACTAACAAGTCCACGATAATGATACACTTGCAGGTCAAAGGCATTTCTTGTTAATGCTCAATGTTCTTAGTTATATTGGTATTCTGTACTGTTTTAGCCACTTACAGTGAGCCCAGACCCTAAGGTAGTGTCATTCTCAACTTGCAGGTCTTGATTTCTTTGGCAAGTCTCTAGTTCCAAAGATATTTACATTATAATTCATAACAGTATCAAAATTACAGTTATGAAGTAGCAACAAAAATAATTTTGGGGTTGAGGGTCATCACAACATGAGGGACCTTATTAAAGTGTCTCAGCGTTAGGAAGGTTGAGAACCGCTGCCCTAAGGGGTCTAAAAGAAACACAGTGAGGAGATGTCTTCGTGTAGTGTCAAAGGCATCTCTGCAGTCTCATAGCGTTACATACGCAGTATGCTCTGGCTTGCTTACTGCCATCTTGACACAAGTTAGGGTCATCGGGGAAGAAGAAGCCGCAGTTGAGAAATGTCTCCATCCGATTGGAGGCCAGTCTCTGTATGGGACACTAGTGTTGGTGGGCACAGCCTACTGTGGGCAATGCCACCCCTGGGCATGTGGTCTTGTGAGGTATAAGAAAGGTAGCCGTGAGGATGTGGAGAAAGAGGAACACTCCTCCACTGTTGGTGGGATTGCAAAATGGTAAAACTGCTTTGGAAATCAGTTTGGCGGTTCCTCAGAAGATTGGGCATGTCACTTCCAGAGGACCCTGGCATACCACTCCTGGGCATATACCCAGAGGATTCCCCTGCATGCAATAAGGACACATGCTCCACTATGTTTATAGCAGCCTTGTTTATAATAGCCAGAAGTTGGAAGGAGGCCAGATATCCCTCAAAAGAGGAATGGATACAGAAAATGTGGTATATTTATACAATGGAATACTACTCAGCAATTAAAAATAATGAACTCATGCAATTTGTAGGTAAATGGTTAGATCTGGAAAATATCATCCTAAGTGAGCTAACCCAATCACAAAAGAATACACATGAAATGCAATCACTGATAAGTGGATATTAATGAGCCCAGAAGCCCTAAATACTCAAGGCACAATTAGTAAGTCAAATGACTCCCAAGAAGAAGAAAGGAGAGGACCCTGGGCCTGTAAAGATTGGATCCAGTTTTGTAGACCCAGAACAGAGAAATCGTGGGGGGGGAAATGATTGGGGAATAGTTGGGAGGGAGAGGAATTATGGGACGTATTGTGGGGGGGAACCGGGAAAGGGGAAAGCCTTTGGAATGTAAACATAGAATATAGAAAATAAAAATTAAATAAAAAAAAAAAAGAAAGGTAGCCGCAGAGCCTGAGAACAAGCCAGCAAGCAGCCTTCATCTGCGGCCTCTGGTTCAGTTCCTGCATGCAGGTTCCTGCTAAATTCCTGCCCTGATGTCCCTCAGTGACAGAATGTGACAAGGAAATATAAGCCATTTTGGTTGTTGTTGTTATTATTATTATTATTATTATTATTATTATTATTATTATTATTTTATCATAGCTGGTTTGGGTCATGATATTTTATCGCAGCAATGGAAAACAATTAGGGCACAGTATCACTGTAAAACCAGTTAAAAAAAAAAGATCACAACCAAAACCTGGGCATGGAAAAAATTGAGCATATAGAGAAAAACTGTTTAATCAATATAACGAAAAAAAAAAAAAAGAAAAGGGGTAATTTTAGTTAGAATTGTTGTAAGCATGCCAATATGTCAAATATACTGTATAGTTAAGTAAAAACAAATCAAACCTCTCTCCTAGGACATATCTAACTGTTCCCAGAGACATTTGTGTCCTAAGCACTTCAATGGTTCTCTTTCTGAATGACTTCTCAGTGTGTAACTTATAGAACAGTTTTATCACACACTCATCTCCAAAAATATTTACATTATAACTCATAACAGTATCAAAATTACAGTTATGAAGTAGCAACAAAAATAATTTTGCAGTTGAGGGTCACCACAACATGAGGAAGCTTCTTGAAAGTCTCTGAAAAACGTTACTAAACCATCATTTTTTATTTTTATTTTTTTGAAACTGAAGAGTTTCAGCTCACATTTGTGTAGACTTAAGCTTTTGTTACATTTTTGTTGTTTTGCTTTTGTTAGCACATATTAACTATACACAACAGCTCTCATTAGAATATTTCCAAGTGTCTGCAATGCATTCTGGTCTCCTCATCACCATACCTTCTCTTGTCTCCTCCAATTCCTGCTCTCTTTCTTTTTCCCAAGTGGTCCCCCTTCTATTGTCTTTTCTTTCTCTCCCTGATCCATGGTGTCCCTCTTTTTCATGACACAGTGGGTTTCACTAGAGCACCTACAGGGACTTGGGTGAGGGACCCGAGTCCCTTAGTGGCTGTGCCACTCAAGAAAATGCCTGCTCTTCTCTCCCCACGTTGTTGTTATTTCTCTTTTGAAACGTGGAGTGATGCCAAAAAATTAATTCTACCCTGACCAAAGTTAGGCTAAGTGCAGGAAGCGTTAACAGTCAAAAACTCAAAGAGTCCTTCATTATCACCACAAACTTGCGTGACCCCAAGAGTGAATTCCTTCTTAAATGTGACCGGAGCACTTCACACAACTGTCACCCCACCCCCAACTCTCACAGAAGAGCTAATATGGCAAGGGGTACCTCTGGCGGGAACAGAGCAACTTTCCACTGCTTGGCCTTCCTGTCCTGAGTTTTGGGCATCTGGTAGTAGGTTCATAATTAGAAATGCAGGAAGATCAGCTCCAGGGGCAAGGCGAGCTCCCGCTGAGCAAATGGTACTGGAGAAGAAAAGCTCCTCGTCTGCTCTTCCCTCGAATAATAATAATAATGAAAAAGGACCTATAATTGGATTTCCTTAAAGACTTGGAGAACTAACATCTTTATAACTTTTTGGATTGAAAGTTAGTCCTTTTGAAATCTATTAACTTCACAGCCCTCAGTTTTTAGAAAGTGAGGTGACGTCGGTTCTGAAGGAAACCAGGGACAATGAGTTGAGCAGTATTTGCATTCACAATCTATTCTGTGTTGGCAGATTGTCATCTTTTGTCGAAATATCGCAGTTTTTCAAAAGGACCACTTTGAAGAGAAGAATTATATTTAATCATTTTTTTTGTTAATAAAAATGTCATTTTGAATGCTTCCTTTGACAATCAAAGATCCCATCGCCCTTTGGTACGGCGCTGCCCACTTCAGGTAGACAAACCACAAGGAAGGACACCACAATCCTCTAATCCTCACCTGAGGGAGAACAATAGCACACATTTGCACCCTTCCTTCTTAAAGTTTCTAAGGCATTCATTTTAGCAGAAAAGTGAGAACTTACCTTTTCTAGGGAAATTCCTAGCCTGAGATCTAAGGAAATGGCAGCAAACAGCTGCAGCAGATAAGAGTTTCTGGAAAACCACAGGGTTGGAGCAGACCCAGTTTGTTCTAGCCTAAGCTTGGCTTATTTATTTATTTTTTTAAGATTTATTTATTATTATATTTAATACACTGTAGCTGTCTTCAGACACTCCAGAAGAGGGCGTCAGAGCTTGTTACGGATGGTTGTGAGCCACCATGTGGTTGCTGGGATTTGTACTCAGAATCTTTGGAAGAGCAGTCGGTGCTCTTAACCGCTGAGCCATCTCTCCAGCCCCCAAGCTTGGTTTAAAATTCTAAGCCTCAGTGACTTGTTACACGGGAAAAAGAGCCAGGGTCTTCTCTGTATAAAGAAGATCTCTGGAAAAAAAATGATTTTCCTTATTCTAGGAATACTTCAAGAAATCATGATTAGATTGAGGTTTCACTTTTGGAAAGGTAAGGATTTGTTCATTTTTATTTTTATTTATTTTTACTTTCTAAGAAATAAATTGGTAATTTTTGTACCTACAGCACTGACACAGAGGTACAGTCGAGGCAGAGAAGTTATTACAAATGTAACCATTATATTGAAAGCATGACTTCTAGGATTTGAAAAAAAAAAGCTACTTTGTGTTCCTACTTGTTGGTCTTCAAAGTTAAGGATAAGGAAGGAATTTTCCTCTGCCCCTGGATAAAAACACCCATTGGAATTTCCCACATACTCCTAGGTAACACGTTGGTATACGGGCTGCAGTTATGTGTAAGTTTTTGAAGCAATATCTACTGGCATCTTAGGACAATTATTTCTTAAATTTCTTAAATTAAAACCGCAGTAAATTTAAAAAGTAATACTGTTTTGTGTTGATCAAAGATAAAACACAACAAGTGATTATAATTCCAAAGGTCAGGCTATTATTTTAGTCCTCTCTGAGAGGTAACAGGCTCTCTGTTAGTTTGCCCCTCCGTGCTGGGACCTATAGCGGACTCATTCTGTTCCCACATGCCTGGTCGACAGGCGGCGGCAGGGAGAAGAGCTGAGGCGGTAGAGTGCTTTCCTTGTTCCCAGACTCATGGGGGGAGCTTCTTCTCTGAGGTTCTTTTATCTTGGCCACGGCTTCTTTGTGCTCTGTGCAGTCCCCTGCCTCACCCTCAGTGGAGCCTGTGTAACAAGTGCTGCCATCACACCTGAGGGTGGAGGCGTCTCACGTCACACCAGAGTTACTGAGAGATTCTCTCTCCTATAAAGACAAAAACAGGAGGATCCAGCCATACCACTCCTGGGAATATACCCAGAAGACTCCCCAGCATGCAATAAGGATACATGCTCCACGATGTTCATAGCAGCCTTATTTATAATAGCCAGAAGCTGGAAAGAACCCAGATGTCCCTCAACGGAGGAATGGATACAAAAAATTTACACAATGGAATACTATTCAGCCATTAGAAACAATGAATTCATGAAATTCTTAGAGAAATGGATGGAGCTGGAGAACATCATTCTAAGTGAGGTAACCCAGTCTCAAAGGAATACCCATGGTATGCAGTCACTGATAAGTGGATATTAGCCTAGAATCGAGGGACACCAAAGACACAATTCACATACCAAATGATGTCTGACAAGAAGAAAGGAATGGACACTAGAGCTGTAAAGGATCAAAGCATCAGTGTAGGGGAATACCAGAACAGGGAAGTGGGAAGGGGTGGATGGGGGAGCAGGGGGAGGGAAAAGGGCATGTGGGACCTTAGGGGGGTGGGGAAACAAAAAAAGGGAAATGAAATGTAAATATAGAATATACCCAATAAAAAAAGAAAAAAAAGAATATATTGAATAAAAAACAATTAAAAAATACCAATGGCCTGATAAAATAGCCAATGACTTATTTTTTTAATGTACCATTTTTATTGATTCTCTGAAACTTTCACATTATGCATCTAGTTACACTCACTTCCGAGTCCTTGCATGTCTCCCACCTCCACTTTTTATGACATCCCCCCCAAAAAAGGAGTAAAATTAAAAATAAGGAAAAAAAAGTCCGATTTGTGTTTTCTGCATACTCACTGGAACATGGTCAAACTCTCAGTGGCCGGCTTACATAGAATTGAGTCTTTCCTCTCCCGTGCCCCCTACCCCAGAATTTATCAGTTGTGGATACACATCAGCATCCCTGTCACATGCTTTAAGAGTTCGGTGGCTCCCTGTCTAGACTGCTACTTTTTGAGGGGCTGTGGTTGGGGTGGGGGTCATGGCTGTCTCAGACACCTTCCAGGCTCCTCCCTCTCAACTGCACATCTGCAGCCGTGGACATCCTAGCAAAAGTGGTCTTGCTTTCCATAGTCAGTGGGAGCATGGGTCATGGACCTCTACATGGTGTCTGGCGAGGGCACAGAACACAGACGTGACACCTGGCTGAGGTAGGACCACGGACTCAGGCAATGCCCTCAGAGGAAACCTGGACAACGGGCATCAATAGTGCCTTGGGTGGCAGAGGAGGCTTCTGAGATCGTAATGGCCCCCAGTGGCAGCATGTCCCAAGGACCTCAGCATGGCCCCAAGCATCAGCATGGACTACGGACATCCGAGTGGCCTTCAGTGCTAACTATGGGCATTAACACAGACCCTGGCCGCAGGGGGACCACTGACCCAGAGATGGTCCTCATTAGCAGCATGGACTTGAACATCGCCATGGCCTTAGGGGGCAGTGGAGTTTACTCAGGATGTTTGACACAAACAGCAACGCCAGCCAGCTGGCAGCCGCCACTGTCTGATGTGCGTGTGGCAGACATGGCCCGTTGTTATTTTTTTCATCGACCTTCTGTGATTTCTTTGGTAAGAGTTCTTCACTGGAGCCTGCTCCAGTCCGTGCTGTTCGCTCACACGTAGCTGGATCACTAAGGAGTGGATCTGCCATGGCTAATTTTAATTCTCAACCTGATTGGATTAATAAGGGCTCAGCGCACTATTGAAGTATACTTTTGTCAGGGCAGTTCCAGGCTAGACTGACAGAGGCATGAACAGCGTCCCTGAAGTGCAGGCTGGGGAAATGAACAAGTCGGATGAGTGACAGCACTCATCTCTCTCTGCTTCCTCCTGACCCATAAAGATGTGGGGAACGCTGTGATGTAGATGGAGTGTCTGAGTTCTCACTGCCACGCTTCTGTGGGGACATCTACGGGCTATGCAGCTCTTTGTATTGGTTTTCATAGTGCTATGATCAAAGCAAGAAACAACTTGAGGGGAGAAGGATTTATTTTGCCTCAGCATTTGGGGGTCCAATACATCATGGGGGCAGGAGTGGGTCACAGTGTTCCCCACATCTTATGCTCTAAGATCAAGAATTGACAAGTGGGACCTCATAAAATTACAAAGTTTCTGTAAGGCAAAAGACACTGTCAAAAGGACAAATCAGCAACCAACAAATTGGGAAAAGATCTTCACCAACCCTACATCTGACAGAGGGCTAATATCCAATGTATACAAAGAACTCAAGAGGTTAGACCCCAGAAAACCAAATAACCCTATCAAAAATGGGGTACAGAGCTAAACAAAGACTTTTCACCTGAAGAAATTCGGATGGCTGAGAAGCACCTTAAAAGATGTTCAACATCATTAGTCATCAGGAAAATACAAATCAAAACAACCCTGAGATTTCACTTCACACCAGTCAGAATGGCTAAGATTAAAAACTCAGGAAACAGCAGGTGTTGGTGAAGATGTGGAGAAAGAGGAACACCCCTCCGCTGCTGGTGGGACTGCAAGCTGGTACAACCACTCTGGAAATCAGTGTGGCGGTTCCTCAGAAAACTGGACACGATACTTCTGGAGGACCCAGCCATACCACTCCTGGGCATATACCCAGAAGATTCCCCAGCATGCAATAAGGATACATGCTCCACTATGTTCATAGCAGCCTTATATATAATAGCCAGAAGCTGGAAAGAACTCAGATGTCCCTCAACAGAGGAATGGATACAAAGAATGTGGTATATATACACAATGGAGTACTATTCAGCCATTAGAAGCAACGAATTCATGAAATTCTTAGACAAATGAATGGAGCTGGAGAACATCATACTAAGTGAGTGTACTGGCTAGTTTTGTGTGTCAACTTGACACAGGCTGGAGTTATCATAGGAAATGGAGTTTCAGTTGGGGAAGTGCCTCCATGAGATCCAGCTGTGAGGCATTTTCTCAATTAGTGATCAAGTGGGGGAGGGCCTCTTGTGGGTGGTACCATCTCTGGGCTGGTATTCTTGGGTTCTATAAGAGAGCAGGCTGAGCAAGCCAGGGGAAGCAAGCCAGTAAGGAACATCCCTCCATGGCCTCTGCATCAGCTCCTGCTTCCTGACCTGCTTGAGTTCCAGTCCTGACTTCCTTTGGTAATGAACAGCTCTGTGGAAGTGTAAGCTGAATAAACCCTTTCCTCCCCAACTTGCTTCTTGGTCATGATGTTTGTGCAGGAATAGAAACCCTGACTAAGACAAATTGGTACCAGCATAGTGGGGTGTTCCTGTGACAACCTGATCATGTTTTGGGGAGGACTGTGGAAGGACTTTGGAACTTTGGACTAGATGGTCCATTCAGTGCCGAGACCTCTATGAGATGTTGTATAAGAGCTTGGAAGATTATGTTGAGAACAGTGCAAAAGATGGAGGCCTGGCTTGTGAAATTTCAGAGGGAAGATTAAAGACTCCTATCAGGGCCATGAAGATGCTGTGGTTTTGGTTAGCTGGGGCTGAAGAATCAGCTGTGATTAACAAGATACCAAAACCACTAAAGTCAACCTTTGTGTTACTGGGACTATTGATGCTGGTTAGCTGGAGCTAAGAAATTGGCAGTGATTAAGAAGAAACCAGCATCACTGAAGTGAAATCTTCTGGGAAGTGTTTTCTGAGAGCACAGAGGGTGTGTTCCAGATAGCCAAGATTGTACCTTGTGCTGTAGCAGGACTTGGTACTATGTAAGAGTCACCCAGGTGGTACTGGTTTTTAAGGCATGAAGGCATCATGAAGAACAGCTGAGGCTTGGTACTGTGAGAGGCCATGGAAGGCCATTGGTGAAAGTGTACCCTCAGTTGCAATTGATGGCCCAGGACTGAAGGGGTCATGCAAAAGAGTTGAGGCTTGGCACCATGAAGAAAGCCCATGAGAGGCTATTGGTGAAACCTAGTTACAGTGGAAGATAGCAGTGTTTTGGAGATGCCAGTACTATGCGATGACCACCAAGGACAGCAGCAGCAGTGGAGAACAGGCAGCCGGGGCCTAGAAGACAAGGTGTGTGCTAAAAAGGGCAGAGCTGGAGAAGTGACCCAAGCCCTTGGAGAAGCCCAGAAGATCGTGAGTTGGATCCCAGACTTTGAACCATTGGAGTTTGAGTTTTGCTTTTGATTGTGACTATGCCCTGATATTTTTCTCTCTTGAAGGAAGAAGGTATTTTAGTGGAGCCCACAGTTAAGAGACTTTGAATCTTTAAAAGACTTTGAATTTTAAGATATTGGACATTTTAAAGGGATTGAACTTTTTTTTTCTGAGAAAGGGTTTTTCTGTATAGCCCTGCCTGTCCTGGAACTTGCTCTGTAGATCAGGCTGGCCTCGAACTCAGAAATCCACCTGCCTCTGCCTCCCAAGTGCTGGGATTAAAGGTGTGCGCCACCACAGCCCGGCTGGGATTGAACTTTTAATATGTAAAGACTGTGGGACTTTTTAACTTTATTTAGATCTTGGGGATGAATAAGAAAGTAAGGGTTGAGGCTTAATAGTGATATGTTGGTGTGTCAAGTTGACAAGGGGTCAATTGTACTGGCTAGTTTTGTGTGTCAACTTGACACAGGCTGGAGTTATCATAGGAAAAGGAGTTTCAGTTGGGGAAGTGCCTCCATGAGATCCAGCTGTGGGGCATTTTCTCAATTAGTGATCAAGTGGGTGGGTGGGGGCTTGTGGGTGGTACCATCTCTGGGCTGGTATTCTTGGGTTCTATAAGAGAGCAGGCTGAGCAAGCTAGGGGAAGCAAGCCAGTAAGGAACATCCCTCCATGGCCTCTACATCAGCTCCTGCTTCCTGACCTGCTTGAGTTCCAGTCCTGACTTTCTTTGGTAATGAACAGCTCTGTGGAAGTGTAAGCTGAATAAACCCTTTCCTCCCCAACTTGCTTCTTGGTCATGATGTTTGTGCAGGAATAGAAACCCTGACTAAGACAGTGAGGTATCCCAGTCTCAAAAGAATACTCATGGTATGCACTCACTGATAAGTGGATATTAGCCTATAATCTTGGAACACCAAAGACACAATCCACATACCAAATGATGTCTGACAAGAAGGAAGGAGTGGACCCTGGTTCTGCAAAGGCTCAATGCATCAGTGTAGGGGAATACCAGAACAGGGAAGTGGGAAGGGTGGATGGGGGATCAGGGGGAGGGAAAAGGGCATGTGGGACCCTTGGGGGGCAGGGAACCAGGAAAAGGGAAATGAAATATAAAGAATATATCCAATAAAAAAGAATTAAAAATATTTTCCATGTTTATCAAGTTTCCAAGTTTTCAAGTTTATCAGAAAATGTTTATAATTCCACTTTCAATCAACTTAGGAATACTTTTTTGCCTACCATTATTATACCTATATAAAACATTTCCATGATAATCTTCAATTTTAACATGTTTTGCTACATTTTCTACAATTTCATCAGAAATATTTTCCATGTAAATCTTCAATTCTATCATAAAATGTTTTTATTTCATTTTCAATTAGCAATGTTTTTATGTCTACCACTTTATAATTTTCCATGAAAATTGTCAATTTTAATGTGTTTTTCTATATATATCTTCTATTTTATCAGAAATATTCTCCATGTAAATCTTCAATTTTATCATAAAATGTTTTTCCTTCCTCTATAAATTATTATTAATAGTAAAAACATGCTTTTCAAAAAAATAAGTTCAAAGTTCTCAGATTGTACTTACATATTTGCGCGTGCGGGTGTGCACGCGAACACACACACACACACACACACAGACACACACACACACAGACACACACACACAGACACACATATGCCTGATGAAAAGCAAGGGTACAGATTTGAAAGAGAGCAAGGAGGGGTGTGTGGGAAGACTCAGACGGAGGAAAGTGAAAGGGGGAGTATAAATTAGTCTAAAACAAATAATCAAAACCTTAAAAAGAAAAGCTCAACGATCAAATATCACTTCTAAAGCTCAAGGCAAACTCTTAACTGTGAGCTCCTGCTAATGAAAACAAGACCAAGTTTCATGGTTACAACAGACAGCTGCACAGGCTAAACATTCCAGTGCCAGAGGAGGAATGCCTCTACAGCAGCGAAGAGACAGGGCCAACGCGAGACTGATGCACAGCAAGGAAAACCCCGAGCCCTGTAACTTACTGTCTAGCTCCTGGGACTTGTGATGGCATCATTAAATTCCAATAGGTGTGGGCAGCCCCACCTCTCCAGCTCTGTGCCCTGCGGCGTGCCGGGCCTCCCTCGTGACCGGCTCCACCCAGTAGCTGCGCTTGCTTGCCCAGTGACTCTCCCACACATTTCGGTCTTCTCAGCTACCCTGCAGTCTCTCGGACACTTACACTTTACTTTCCCAACTTGACACACAGTCCATGTGGAAGCTCAACGCAGAGATCCGACCCTTTCAAACACCGCCCAGTGTGGCTTTCTGAGAACTTGGCGCAAGCCTCCCTGGCTCTGTGTCTGGCGTGCTTATAGACATAGGCTTCTTGTGGAAGGCAATATTCTGCGCAGAAAGACTCGATGAAAGAAAACTGTGCTGTTTTTAAAATTAGCACACAGATATATTTTCTAATAAAATCTGTTTCAGGTGAATGTCTTTCCCTTCTCATCTCCCCTCTTCCATCGTCTCTGACGTCCGCCTCCCTCAGAGGCCACTCTGCTGTCATTTCATGTCATCTCTTTCCCTCTTCCCTTCTTCTGCACCTCATTTCTCAGTTTCTTAGTCTCTTTCGGTGTGTTTTATTCATATATATATATATATATATATATACATATATATGTATATATGTGTGTGTGTGTGTATTATATACTATATACACCATATACATATATAGTGTATATGTGTATTATAATACACATATACACCAATAAGCTAGGATACACATTCAGCTTTGTCCTACTTAGCCTAGATCTCCCCACTTAACAAAATACTCTTCAGATTCATCCATGTATTACATTCCACGATTTCATTTTCCCGTACAACTGAGCAACACCACTCCATTGTGCATGTGAACTATCTTTCCATTATCCACTCATCTTGAAGGCCATCTAGGCTGGTTTTATTATTATGAATAGAGAGCATTTACCAACATGGATATGTAATTATAATCTTTGGTAGACTAGAGAGTCCTTTCAGCATGTATAAGGGAAAACAATATTGATAAAATTCTTGGCTTTAAAGAAGAGCACAAACTACCCAAATAGGGTTATCTCCTCTCTTATTCTTTAGATTAAAATTACTTAGCATTTATCATTAAGTATATCTGTATGTGTATGGTATATGTCTCTGTACCTGTTTGTGTGTGCGCATGTGCACATGTATGAGTGTCGATAAAAGTGTGCTCACATGTATGTGGAGGCCATGACTCATTGACTCATTCTGAGACAGGATCTTTCACTGAACCTGTGAATACAAACGTTCCCTTACTCAACTAGGTCGGCTGGCCTGCGAGCTCCTGGCATTCACCTGCCTCTCTTTCCCCAGCACTGAGATTACACACAAATGGCCACACCTAGATTATTATGTGGGTCTTGGGGCTCCAAACTCAGGTCTTCAGCCTTGGGTAGTCAGCACTTTATAGACATGATCATCTCCCCACCTCCCCTTTTTCAATATCTTTTCCAGCAAAGACAAAAAGGTCTGGTCTTGCCTTCCAGAGCTTGTATCTAGGATCGCAAATGGTATTTGATAATCTTTTCGATAAAATTAGCTTTGGTATCAGCCACAGAATTGCTAATTTTCTGTCCTGTGATGGATACAACAAAGGAAGTGATTTCCAAGGCCTAAAGGTCTAGCGGGTGCTTGCTGTTCCCTTTCCCTCAGCTGGCGGCTTTTCCTGGGTGGCAGTGAGACAGGAGGTGACGGAACTGAGCTTCCAGGCGGCCTGCGCTTTCATCAGGTCAGCGGGAAATAAACATCTGCCTGGCGTGCCAGGGCACTCTTGTAGCTCCAGCTAGGGAGGCTGAGGAAAGAGACTTGGGCGTTGGGAGCCAGTTTTGGCTGCATAGTGTGACCCTGTCTTTAAATAAGGAAAGAAAACGAGAAAGAAAAATTAGAGAGAGAAAGAAATGATTATGTCACTAAGATTATAGAATTTATTTTAAAACGTAGTTCAATTTGAGTAACAATGCCTGTCCAGGATCTTGATGTCTCTTTCTGCTCAATTCACTTCTAAAACTGCCTTGACATTCCATGCTGTTGAATTTTCAGATGGGGGCAACTGCAGCTAGTGTCTGTCTGAGTGCTTAGGTGGGTTCAAGGGAGATGTTGGGAGGAAAGCAGAGTTTTAGGTCATGTGTTCTTCCTGGTGGCCATGGAAATTCCTCAAAAGCAGTCATTTGTAGATAAGAATCGTATGGAAGCCAAAAGCGAACAGGACAGATCTTCCTTTGGCTTCTGTCCTGTAGCTCGATGCTCCGGTGCTGCTGCCTGTAATCTCTTTCTCTCTATTTATTCTCTTCTTTTTAAAATCTCAAAACAATTCCATTATTTCAACTACAAATGGTACACAGATTCTAGCATCTACCTATCTAAGCCATTTCTAATTTTCAGACCCACAATATCTTCTCCTGTCCTGCCCTTGTTACAGTGTGTCTTATCATTCGGGGCCGTTGGCCTTTTGTGTCCTTACCCTAGGTTAACCCAAGGACCCTGTCCTACTTTGACTACTGAGTACCCATGCCTGCTTAGAGCCTCACTCTGAGTAATTCGGATGGCTATTTCAAAACCATTCACACTAATAACGAGGAATTTTACTTTTCTTGCTATTTACTTGAAAAGAAGAGGGGGGTACCACAGGAGTGTGTAGACTTCCCTACAATTCCGATGGCAAAAACTTTACAAATGTCTCTACGACTCTGTGTACTCGCTTCAGGCAGCACAGCAGCGTGCTACTGCCGTGGATGCATTAGTTCGTCCTGGCAAAGTATCCGTGCTGGTGAAACGCGGGAGATGATGGTGCCTGTCTAGGCTCAGGCTGAATGTGAAGAATCTGGAGGCCAGGCTGAAGGACTCCAGCCGCGTCCCATGGATGGTAAGGAGACGCCAACATTTCCAAACATCGAAAACATAGGACTGAGGTCAATGTCCTGAGTGGGTCTCTTTTTTTTTTTTTTTTTTTTTTTTTTTTTTTTTTAATTTTATTTTCTATATTCTATGTTTACATTCCAAAGGCTTTCCCCTTTCCCAGTTCCCACCCACCATAGTTCCCATAGTTCCTCTCCCCCCCATCTGTTCCCCAATAATTCCCCCTCCCCCCTCGGTTTCTTTACTAAACTGGAAGCAATCTTTACAGGCCCAGGGTCCTCTCCTTTCTTCTTCTTGGGAATCATTTGACTTGCTATTTGTGTCTTGAGTATTTAGGGCTTCTGGGCTCATTAATATCCACTTATCAGTGATTGCATTTCATGTGCATTCTTTTGTGATTGGGTTAATTCACTCAGGATGATATTTTCCAGGTCTAACCATTTACCTACAAATTGCATGAATTCATTATTTTTAATTGCTGTGTAGTATTCCATTGTATAAATATACCACATTTTCTGTATCCATTCCTCCTTTGAGGGATATTTGGGCTGCTTCCAATTTCTGGCTATTATAAACAAGGCTGCTATGAACATAGTGGAGCATGTGTCCTTATTGCATGCAGGGGAATCCTCTGGGTATATGCCCAGGAGTGGTATGCCAGGGTCCTCTGGAAGTAACATGCCCAATTTTCTGAGGAACCGCCAAACTGATTTCCAGAGCGGTTTTACCATTTTGCAATCCCACCAACAGTGGAGGAGTGTTCCTCTTTCTCCACATCCTCGCCAGCACTTGTTGTCTCTTGAGTTTTTAATCTTAGCCATTCTGACTGGTGTGAGGTGGAATCTCAGGGTTGTTTTGATTTGCATTTCCCTGATGACTAATGATGTTGAACATCTTTTAAGGTGTTTCTCGGCCATCCGAATTTCTTCTGGTGAGAATTCTTTGTTTAGCTCTGTGCCCCATTTTTTGATAGGGTTATTTGGTTCTTTGCGGTCTAACTTCTTGAGTTCTTTGTATATATTGGATATTAGCCCTCTGTCGGATGTGGGGTTGGTGAAGATCTTTTCCCACTTTGTTGGTTGCCGTTTTGTCCTTCTGACAGTGTCCTTTGCTTTGCAGAAACTTTGTAATTTTATGAGGTCCCATTTGTCGATTCTTGATCTTAGAGCATAAGCTATTGGTGTTCTGTTCAGGAACTTTTCCCCTGTGCCCAAGTCCTCCAGGGTCTTCCCAAGTTTCTTTTCTAATAGTTTCAGTGTGTCTGGTTTTATGTGGAGGTCCTTGATCCACTTGGAGTTGATCTTAGTACAAGGAGATAAGAGTGGGTCAATTCGCATTCTTCTGCATGTTGACCTCCAGTTGAACCAGCACCATTTGTTGAAAAGGCTATCTTTTTTCCACCGGATGGTTGTGGCTCCTTTATCAAAGATCAAGTGACCATAAGTCTGTGGGTTAATTTCTGGGTCTTCAATCCTATTCCATTGATCTACCTGCCTGTTGCTGTACCAATACCATGCAGTTTTTAACACAATTGCTCTGTAGTACTGCTTGAGGTCAGGGATATTGATTCCCCCAGAAGTCCTTTTATTGTTGAGAATAGTTTTAGCTATCCTGGGTTTTTTGTTGCTCCAGATGAATTTGAGAATTGCTCTTTCTAGATCTATGAAGAATTGATTTGGGATTTTGATGGGGATTGCATTGAATCTGTAGATTGCTTTTGGCAAGATGGCCATTTTTACTATATTGATCCTGCCAATCCAGGAGCAAGAAATATTTTTCCATCTCCTGAGGTCTTCTTCGATTTCTTTCTTCAGGGACTTGAAGTTCCTGTCATACAGATCTTTCACTTGTTTGGTTAGAGTTACGCCAAGGTACTTTATGTTGTTTGTGGCTATTGTGAAGGGTGTTATTTCCCTAACTTCTTTCTCAGCCTGCTTGTCCTTTGAGTACAAGAAGGCTACTGATTTGCTTGAGTTAATTTTATAACCAGCCACGTTGCTGAAGTTGTTTATCAGCTGTAGAAGTTCTCTGGTGGAGTTTTTTGGATCTCTTAAGTAGACTATCATATCATCTGCAAATAATGATACTTTGACTTCTTCCTTTCCAATTTGTATCCCTTTGACTTCCTTATGTTGTCTGATTGCTCTCGCTAGAACTTCAAGTACTATATTGAAAAGATATGGAGAGAGAGGACAGCCTTGTCTAGTCCCTGATTTTAGTGGAATTGCTTCAAGTTTCTCTCCATTTATTTTGATGTTGGCTACTGGTTTGCTGTAGATTGCTTTTACTATGTTTAGGTATGGGCCTTGAATTCCTGCTCTTTCCAAGACTTTTAGCATGAAAGGATGCTGAATTTTGTCAAATGCTTTTTCAGCATCTAATGAGATGACCATGTGGTTTTTTTCTTTTAGTTTGTTTATGTAGTGGATTACATTGATGGATTTCCGTATATTGAACCATCCCTGCATTCCTGGAATGAAGCCTACTTGATCATGGTGAATGATCGTTTTGATATGCTCTTGGATTCGGTTGGCAAGGATTTTATTTAGTATTTTTGCATCTATATTCATAAGAGAAATTGGCCTGTAGTTCTCTTTCTTTGTTGGATCTTTTTGTGGTTTAGGTATCAGCGTAATTGTGGTTTCGAAGAATGAGTTGGGCAGTGTCCCTTCTGTCTCTATTTTGTGGAATAGTTTGAAGAGTATTGGTGTTAAGTCTTCTTTGAAGGTCTGGTAGAATTCTGCACTAAAACCATCTGGTCCCGTACTTTTTTTGGTTGGGAGGCTTTCTATAACCCCTTCTATTTCTTTAAGGGTTATGGGACTGTTTAGCTGGTCTACTTGATGCTGATTTAATTTTGGTATTTGGTATCTGTCTAGGAAATTGTCCATTTCCTCCAGATTCTCCAGTTGTTTTGAGTATAGGCCTTTGTAGTAGGATCTGATGATCTTTTGAATATCCTCTGTTTCTGTTGTTATATCCCCCTTTTCATTTTTAATTTTGTTAATTTGGATACTATCTCTGTGCCCTTTGGTTAGTCTAGCTAAGGGCTTATCTATCTTGTTGATTTTCTCGAAGAACCAGCTCTTGGTTTTGTTGATTCTTTGTATGGTTCTCTTTGTTTCTGCTTGATTGATTTCAGCCCTTAGTTTGATGATTTCCTCTCTTCTACTCCTCCTGGGTGAGTTAGCTTCTTTTTGTTCCAGCGCCTTCAGGTGTGCTGTTAAGTTGCTAGTGTATGCTCTTTCCAGTTTCTTTTTGGAGGCACTCAGGGCTATGAGTTTTCCTCTTAGCACTGCTTTCATTGTATCCCAGAGATTTGGGTAGGTCGTACCTTCATTTTCATTGAAGTCTAAAAAGTCTTTGATTTCTTTCTTTATTTCTTCCTTGACCAGGGTGTCATTGAGTAGAGTATTGTTCAGTTTCCATGTGTATGTGGGCTTTCTGTAGTTCTTCTTGCTATTGAAGACCACTTTTACTCCATAGTGATCCGATAGGAGACATGGGATTAGTTCGGTCTTCTTGTATTTGTTGAGGTCTGTCTTGTGACCAATTATATGATCAATTTTTGAGAAGGTACCGTGCGGTGCTGAGAAAAAGGTATACTCTTTTGTTTTAGGATGGAATGTTCTATATATATCTGTTAAATCCAATTGGTCCAAAGCTTCAATTAGTTTCACTGTGTCCCTGTTTAGTTTCTGCTTTCCTGATCGGTCCATTGAGGAGAGTGGAGTGTTGAAGTCACCTACAATCATTGTGTTAGGTGCGATGTGTGCTTTAAGCTTTAGTAAAGTTTCTTTTACGAATGAGGGTGCCCTTGCATTTGGTGCATAGATGTTCAGTATTGAGAATTCTTCTTGGTGGATTTTCCCTTTGACAAGCAGGAAGTGACCTTCTGTGTCTCTTTTGATGACTTTAGGTTGAAAGTCGATTTTATCTGATATTAGAATGGCTACTCCAGCTTGTTTCCTGGGACCATTTGCTTGTAGAACTGTCTTCCAGCCTTTTACTCTAAGGAGGTGTTTGTCTTTGACACTGAGATGTGTTTCCTGTATGCAGCAAAATGTAGGGTCCTGTTTCCGTATCCAGTCTGTTAGTCTGTGTCTTTTGATTGGGGAATTGAGTCCATTGATATTAAGAGATATTAAGGAATAGTAATTATTACTTCCTGACATTTTGGGAATTGTTATTATTATTTGTATTTGAGTGGTTCTCTTCTTTTGGGTTGGATGAGATGGGGTTTCTATCTTGTTTCTTCTGGGGTGTTGTTTCCCCCCTTGTGTTGGTATTTTTCCCCTATTATCCTTTGTAGGGCTGGGTTTGTAGATAAGTATCTTGCAAATTTGGTTTTGTCGTGGAATATCTTGGTTTCCCCATCTATGGCAATTGAGAGTTTCGCTGGGTATAGTAGTCTTGGCTGAAGTTTGTGTTCTCTTAGGGTCTGCATAAGGTCTGCCCAGGATCTTCTAGCTTTCATGGTCTCAGGTGAGAAGTCTGGTGTAATTCTGATAGGTCTTCCTTTATATGTTACTTGTCCTTTTTCTCTTACTGCCTTTAATATTCTTTCTTTGTTTAGTACATTTGGGGTTTTGACTATTATGTGACGGGAAGTATTTCTGTTCTGGTCCAGTCTATTTGGGGTTCTAAAGGCTTCTTGTATATTCATGGGCATCTCTCTCTTTAGGTTGGGGAAATTTTCTTCCATAATTTTGTAGAAGATATTTGCTGGCCCTTTAAGTTGTAGATCTTCATTCTCATCTATCCCTATAATCCTTAGGTTTGGTCTTCTCATTGTGTCCTGGATTTCCTGAATGTTTTGGGTTACCAGCTTTTTGCATTTTGCATTTTCTTTAATTGTTGAATCCATGGTTCCTATGGTATCTTCAGCATCTGAGATTCTGTCTTCTATCTCTTGTATTCTATTGTTGATATTTGCATCTATGACTCCTGATTTCTTCCCAAGGTTTTCTATTTCCAACATTGTCTCCCTTTGCGATTGCTTAGTTGTTTCTACTTCTGTTTTTAGATTTTGTATGGTTTTGCTCAGATCTTTCAGTTGCTTGTTTGTGTTTTCCTGTAATTCTTTAAGGGATTTTTGTGTTTCCTCCTTTATGACTTCTACTCGTTGACCCATGTTCTCTTGTATTTCTTTGGGTGATTTTTGTTTCTCCCCCTTATTGGGATTCACTTTTTGCTCTATATTCTCCTGGATTTCTTTAAGTGATTTTTGTGTCTGCCTTGTATGGGCTTCTAGTTTTTGATCTATTTTCTCCTCTATTACTTTAAGAAATTTATCTAAGTGATCCTCAATCTGCATCTTTACCAGTGATTTTAGATCTGAGTCTTGTTTTTCTGGTGTGTTGAGATATCTGGGATTTAATTGTGTTTGTCTTGCAATGGCTTCTAGCTTTTGATCTATTTTCTCATGTATTACTTTAAGAGATTTATCTAAGTGTTCCTCTATCAGCATCCTGACCAGTGATTTTAGATCTGAGTCTTGTTTTTCTGGTGTTTCGGGGTATCCAATATTTATTGCTGTTGGGGAACTGGGTTCGGATGCCGCCATATTGCCTTGATTTTTGTTAGTAGCCATCTTACGTTTGCCTTTTGCCATCTGGTTAACTCTGGTGTTAGTTGGTCCTGTAGATACTAGCTGGTGCTTGACCCTCCTGTGGGGTTGTAAGGCTATTTCCCAGCGACTGGGATACCTGAATCACTGTCCTGCGGGGCTCTTGCTCACAGATTGCTGACAGGTGGCCTGAGTCCCCCGAGGTCTTAACCTCAGGATATCCCAGGTATTTGGTTCCGCCTGTTGGGCGGCTGCTCTGCACTGCTCCTGCTCAGGGTTCGCTGTCTGATATCCTGTTTCCCCAGGGGTCTTAAAGTTGGGATATCTCAGTTATCTGGTTCCGCCTGCTGGTCCCAAGCTGCTGGGAAGCTGGCTGGGTCCGGTTTCCAGCTTCCCTGCCACTGGCTGGATGGGAGGCTGGTTCGGCCTCCGGCTGGGTCTGGGTACCTGGCACACTGGCTGACTCTGGCTTCCTCACCACCAGCTGGACGGGAAGCTGCAGGCAATATGGCAGCTGCCTGCAGGGAGCTCGGGGTCCGCCCCGCGCGCGAGTGCAGAGTGCACCCGCTATTCTGTGCCCAATTCCCACTCCAGGCCTGAGTCCCCGAAGGTCTTAAGCTCGGGCTGTCTCGGGTACCTGGTTCTGCCGCCGCCGCCGGATGGTTCTGAGCACCTGGGACGCTGGGTGACCCTCCGGCTTCCCCACCGCCAGCTGGGCGGGAAGCTGCAGGCAATATGGCAGCTGCCTGCAGGGAGCTCGGGGTCCGCCCCGCGCGCGAGTGCAGAGTGCACCCGCTATTCTGTGCCCAATTCCCACTCCAGGCCTGAGTCCCCGAAGGTCTTAAGCTCGGGCTGTGTCGGGTACCTGGTTCTGCCGCCGCCGCCGGATGGTTCTGAGCACCTGGCACGCTGGGTGACCCTCCGGCTTCCCCACCACCAGCTGGGCGGGAAGCTGCAGGCAATATGAGTGGGTCTCTTAAAAGTAACAATCCTGATGCTGGGCGGTGGTGGCGCACCCCTGTAATCCCAGCACTTGGGAGGCAGAGGCAGGCGGATTTCTGAGTTCGAGGCCAGCCTGGTCTACAGAGTGAGTTCCAGGACAGCCCGGGCTACACAGAGAAACCCTGTCTCGACCCCCCCCCCCAAAAAAAAGTAACAATCCTGGGATCAGGAGACAATGGCAGTAGTCCCAGTATCAGGAGGCGGGTGACGGGAATCTGCAACCAGACCTGCTGACAGGATGACAGCAGAGCACAGACATGAGAGGCATCAAGAGGGAAGCCCGGGAGGGCCTTTGGGTGCTTAACACCAGGAGGTGAAGCTCAGGCTGTGGGGAAAGCACCCTACACTGGACTCCACAGAATATGTAACTATTGCCGCAAGTCAGTAATGGTGCAGAGGGGACTCTGTGCCAAGGCTTCATGAATGGAAATGTTGGGTAAGCCTTACAATAATCGTGGAGGTGGGTACACTAAACATCACCATTTACACGAAAAGCCATGCACAGAGGCAACAACATCCAGAGCTATCTTGCCCAGTGCTGCTGGGCTTTGAATCCAGCCAATTCACCCTCTAAGGGATATCTGTTTCCATCATTCATTATACCCTCTATTTTCAGAAACCACAGTCTTCTTTTTCTTTTAGTCTGATCAAACTTGTAGGGCTTTATAAAACACTATTGGACACTGAACGTCATGTCTCAATTGCTAATAGACAACCATCCTTCCCTGACTGAGGAAATAAATCAATTATATTCCAGGTCTTTCAAAGCATTTTCTGAAATAAGGTCTGTGTGGGTCAGCCAAGAACATATTAAGTAGGATAACAATATCATTATCAACTCTTTCACTACTTAGATTCCGTATTACTAGATATTTGCAACAATGATTGCTCTATAAATCCACATATAAAATTTAAGAGAGAGAGAATTTTCAAAGACGTGGATTCTATAGAGTTTTCTGTATGTGTAGTGCAAACATAGATTTCAAGGTGACCTACTTAATTAAGGAAATACTATTAACAAGGAAGATGAACAAAATGATATTACAGTCAGAAATAACTGGAAGACTTCACTGTTAGTTTAATAGAATGCAATACTATTGTTCTCTGTGGCTTGTAAGACCCTATTCTGCAAACTACAAGCACTTCTGTGTTAGAATGTGCATTTTGTTGGAGGAAAGCTCAAAAGCTAGTTTTGACAGTGGTTACGGGTGCTTCACGTATGCGGCATGAATTTGCCTCAGGGACCCTCTCAGTTAAAGAATGACTTACCAATCACTTATGAATCCTCTCAGTGTCCAGAGTGTGTGAGGTACACAGTGTTTATCAATAAGCTTTGTTCTCTTAGGAAAAGGAAGAAAGTCAAAGGAAAGGAGAAGGAGAAGGAGAAGGGAAGGAAGAAGGAAGGAAGGAAGAAAGGAAGAAAGGGAGGAAGGAAGGAAGAAAGAAAGAGAAAGGAAGAAAGAAAGAAAGAAAGAAAGAAAAGGAAAGGAAAGGAAAGGAAAGGAAAGGAAAGGAAAGGAAAGGAAAGGAAAGGAAAGGAAAGGAAAGGAAAGGAAAGGAAGAAAGTCCAATTTTAGCAGTTGGAGTTGCTGTGACAATCTCTACAAGCTCAAGCAAGCTCACTGACTGTAGATGCGCGCACACACACACACACACACACACACACACACACTCAGGATTAATCTTGCACATTTAGTTGGGACTGAGGTACAGGTAAGCCCGCCTCCCTGCCTCGCTGTTCTTCCTCTCCTCCCTCTGTTTTTTCTTCTCCTTTACTTTCTTTCCTTGAAATCTTCAGAAGTGACTCTAATTCTGCCCAAACACTGTAGGGGAGAAAACCTAGTTTTGCTTTTTTTTTTTTTTCCTTTCCTTCATACTTAATATGAAAACACAATTTTCTTACGGTCGTTCCTGATTTACATTTCTGCTCCATTGGTGGGTTTCTCCCTTGGTGTTCGGCAACATCTCACTCCTAATGACTATTTATAGCCTCCCAGGGTTTCTGTGGCCCTAAGTATCACCGTGGAATTTATCAGAGTTCTTGCCTATTCTGATTGCCTAGGTGCACCTGCTGTGGGATTTATAGCCTTGAAAATAAGTACCAAACACCTAGTGGCTTCTGAACTTTTTTTCTTTTTAAATAAGTCTTTCAGGCAGGTTGCTTTCCACCCTTCCCTCCTTAGGAGGCCCACGGTGGCTGCTTCTACATGATGTTGAATCATCCAGATGAAAAGTGAAAATTCTGTCAATCTCCTGTGCTCAGCTGTAGTTTAATGTAAGAGGCATTTGTATGGTGGCTGTGAGGAAAAGAGGATTGAGAGAAGGAGAAGGAGCTGGGTCTCTGGCTCTCACGTCCTCCCATCTCTCATCCCGGATCACACGCTCCTTTATTTCACCATTGTTACCTTGTGACCCAAAGAAGCACTATCTGCTTTTGAGACCAAATACAAGTACTAATTCTTCGGTTCCTCATTTTTTCCCTCCTCATCCTCTCTATCTTTTCGTAGTCATTGAACAAAAGCTAAATATTTGTTACGTGCATTCACTATATTACTGTTCACAGAAAACAGGAATCCTTCATGTTAGGAAGATGCACGGTGCATTCATTCCGCTGTGTCTATCATTTAAAAGCAAGAAAAAACCACGAAGATCAAGAGCTTCCTAATGAAACATGGTAGATAAATTATCCAAGTTCTGGTTGGTTGTTTCAGCCATGATGACAAAAAGCAGGGAGCCCATTTAGATCCCATACCGGGCAAATCCAGGGCGAGTGGGTAACGTGGCACCTTGATTTCAGAGATTCCTGGGAGACAGCCTTGTTCTGCGCAGCCTCAGGACCAATACCCCTGGGCACTGCTTAAGTGTGCGTCTAAGATGGTTCTAGGAGAGCTTAGTTTGCCGTATCATCTGAATACGTCTTCAAAGCAGCTATCAGCCTAGCGTTTTTTCCTTAGGATTGAAGGATGGTCTTTATCGAGCTAATGTGTACCTAGAATGAGACCTGTTATTATGACTTCAGTGTCAAGAACGCTTGGCTTGGTAAAGCGGTGTGGCTGAAAACGGGAGATTCCCTCCAACAACTCAGAACTTAGTGGGAGTCTTCTGTCATGTTCAAGGTGACATGACTCAGCCTAGTCTCCTATTCATCCTTGCTCGACCCACCCACTTATCCTAAGCAGTAAATATTGAAGTTCTTTCTGTGCCCATGGAATACCTAGTCTCCAGGCACCATTGCACTTCTCTGGGAAAATCTTTGCCGTCCTGGAGGAGACGTATACCTGTGATCACATATACTGGATCACACGTGCTAACTGGAGATCCAGTCTGATTCCTGACACCAGGGGATGGAGAAGGTTTGTCAAACCCTGACACAAAGCCATCAGCTCACTAGAATGAGAGATGCTTGTCCTAACTTCTAGAGGTTTTTTTTTCCTACTGTCCTCTTTTCCTGGCTTAATGTAGACTCGGAAGTCTCTAATGCTTGGTGAGACTTAATTTTCAGATTGGGACTATTTGGGCTTTTCTTTAATAGTCATAATCTATTCATGTTACGCTAACTCCACTTTGGACAGTGCTGCAGAATTGGATCATCCATGCCCTTCAGATAAGTCCTTTGTTCCTGCTTCTAGATAGAATGCCAGTGTGCTTTTTTTCCCTCAAGTATCAGCAACTGTATCATTTTTTAAGAGTCATCCTCAGCACCATCGCATATCTTTACACAGCTTCCACAGCAACTGTATCATTTTTTAAGAATCATCCTCAACACCATCATATATATATCTTTACATGGAAGCATATTGTACCTAAGAGTGTGTGGAGACTTGCATCTTCTCCACAGGTTTTGTAAAACACATCCGTATCAGCACCCGCCTAGCCAAACACTTGAGACAATGAAGCCAGTGGGAAATGCCAGGCACGTGGTTGGATTGTGCCCATTTATTTTTAGTACTTTGATGCAGATTTTTGTCCTCTGCTTTCCTAACAGCATCCTACCCAAAGTTGCCTGCCTGCTTTGTGGGCCAGACAAAGACCGACAGATAACCCCAGCGAGCAGGGAAATCTGGGCTTCAGACTCCCCTGGAGAAAGTGACAGTGATTTCCAGTTACAGAAATATGTCTCCACTTCCAGAAGTGTTTTGTGGCAGTTACAGCAATATTGCTGAAAGTGATTGATTACTGTGGTTCAGTGGCTCAGATTGCAAACCTTTCCACCTTGGGTCTTGTCTCTTTTATCCATGATGCTTCCTAGTCAGCAATCCTCCCACGCCTCCCTCTCAGACTTTGTAAGAGCAGAGACGTCAGGGACTTGTTGCATCCTGGTGGCTACTTGCAATCTTCCTATACAAAGAGAAAGCTTTTGGGCATCGAGTCACATGCACAGGTAGCAACAGAACTTGGTCCCTCCAGGGAAAAGAGGCAGCAAGGAGTCACACTCTCTTTCTTTCTTTGCTTCCCTTTGGGGACACTGGGTGGGTGTCAGGGAGAAACAAAGCACCTTTGTTAGTTTCTCCAACTGCTATGTGACGAGAGGAGAACCAGGACAACAAACCGCTGATGGCTCTCTGCTTTAGTCTCAGAAAGAATACGCCATTACCGGTCTGTGTGCCTGCCCCAGAGTCTTCTTTACTTTCCAACTCTCAGTCCAGTTCATTCTACGTCATCAGGAAAGCTTCCCTCATCCAGTTCTGCAACCTCAGGTTCCCAAATGGCGCCAAGCATCTGTCCTCAGTAGCAATACTTAGAGCACAAGCTTTGTACTCGCGGGGCATTGGTTTGCTTCTTTTCCCTAGGAAGGTCTAAGCTTCACAAGGCCAGGAGAGAGTCTGTGACTCAGATTACCCTAGCATCCCTAGCTCCTGCAACAGTGCCTGGCACATACCAGGAGGGTAGCTTGTGTTTGTTGGATGCTTCATGCAAGGCAGGTATCACCAAAGAGACTGGAATAGAAATCTTTTTTTGTCTAGGACTATGTTGGGATTGTCACCCTCAAGCCAATGTGTGGATGATATGGTGAGACATGACTCCAGGAAAAAAAAATAGCATACTTTGGATTGGGGGCTTTCTCTGCAGAACTGCTCAGAGCGCCCCATGTAAATTGCTAACTAGAGTGCTTTGATTGGTATGGATGGGGAGTGCGTGACCAAAGTTGCATGTGCTTCTCTCAAATAACCACAGTAAAATGGAACTAGCTCCTCCGGTGTACTTTTGGAGATGGAGGAATATATCAACAGAATGATTAGGCTGGACAGGAGCGCCCTACCACTCTTCACCTACATTTTATTTTCCATAGTCAGCAGGTGGGAGTGTTGGGGCAGTTTTGATCTGGATTGAAGACAGGTAACACGGCGCTTTGAACTTTTCTGCTTTCTCCAGCAATTTGTTCTTTCTGCTGTTCTCCCCTTTTACAGAGCCTTTCTTCCAAACACATCATGCCTTCTTCTTGCGATGCCCGAGTCCTGCTGTCCTTGAAAGCATTCTTTGATCTTCCTTCTTTTTGTCAGCAGTTCATTTTGGTAGAGTTGCTCAATGAATTGCTGGTAACTGCTCTTATCACAGTCTGAAATTATATCCCTGGGGAATCCTCTGCAGCTTTCTTGTTTCAATGAATATTCAAGTACTTGTCCAAGAAGTCTCTTTCCCACTGTTGAGTAGTTTATTCTTCTCTATACAGCTCACATCCAGTAATATATGTGTATAGACAAATAAATGTTGACATGTATGCACATATATGTATATATGTATATATATATATATGTTATTTCTGTGGAGAAGTTATTCTGATATTGTTCACTCATTGACAGTCTAAATTCATATATGCATATTCCAATGTGGTAGGTAAGCTATTTAAAAGATGGTAACAGCATCATCTTCATTTGACAGGTATTTATTGAGTACTTCTCTTGTGACCTACACCTGTTCACTTGTCATTGGGTGTATTATGATGATCAAACATAATCAATGTCTATACTGTTTATCATAAAATAAGTGGTTGGAATTAATAATAACAAACAAATAAATATAATATTATAAAAATAGGGGCTAGAAAGTGGGAATAGATGTGGTAACCCAAGCTCTTTTAAGAGCACGTGGTCTTCAGTGAGTGAAGACTGATAAGGTGTATGTTGGGAAACAATGGTCAGGCTGATGGAAACTACAGGGTTCTCCCTTACCATCCCCTCTGATCTGCTTGTCTGGGTATGGCCTCCCTGCGAACAAGGTTGAGCGTCCAGAGGGACAGCATCCCAATGCATTAATAAACAGGCCACGTGCAGTTGCCTACACCTTCAAATACCAAGTGCTCGTCTGAAAACAACATTGAAGGCATGTCCTCTTCCCCCTGCTCACATGGAAATTCTGAAGTAGAGGTCTTGGTGAGCTGAGGGGTGAATCGTGGCTCTGCGCCCTAATTTGGGGCTTAAGTACTGGATATTGCATTTCTGTCTTTTGATGGCCTGCTTCTGAGTCAGCCCACATTTATGATGATGGGACAGTCCAGACAGAACTCATCTCACAATTAGACAACACACACGATGTCCTAATTTGCTTCACTGATGCTCTGATGAAACACCAATCCAAAATATCTAGGAGAAGAAAAGCTTTATTTGGCTTATGCTTCTATAGTACAGTTTATCCTCCAGGAAAGTCAGGCACAATTTCAATCAGGAGCAGAGGCAGGAACCATGGAAATATGCTTTTTACTGTCTTTTTCCCTTTGACTTTTTCAACTGTCCTTCTTATACAGCCCTGTACCACCTGCCCAGAGGTGGTACTTCCACAACTGGATGGGATTTCCTCATCAATCATTAATAAAAATATTAAAAAGTGGTGGAAAGGGGATAACATTTGAAATGTAAATAAAGAAAATATCTAATAAAAAAGGAATTAGGAACACACACACACACACACACACACACACACACACAAACACACATACACACACACATATATATATGAAGGATAATGTTAGCACCCCAACCCCTGCCTGCAGCTGGCTTCAGGATGAGAAAAAAAATAGAACAGAAATGAATGTGGGTATATGCCCAAGAGAGTCACAGCTGGATCTTGAGGCAGAACCATTACAAGCCTCCTGAGGAATCACAACACTGATTTCCATAGTGTCTGTAAACGTCCGTGCTCCCACCAGCAATGATGACTCCTCCCCTTTACTCACATTTTCACATGAGTTGCCATTTGTTTTATTGATCTTGACCATTCTGACTAAAGTACATTGAAATCCCAAAGTAGTTTTGATTTGCATTTACCTGATGCCCAAGGATGCTCAGACATTCGGGGGTTTGCCTTTCGAGAACCCTCGGCTTAGTTCTGGATCCAGTCTTTAACTGGATTATTTTCTTGATGTCTAGTTTTTTGTTTTGTTTTGTTTTGTTTTACATATTTATATATTTTGGATACTAACTCACCCTTGTATGTGATATTAGTAAAGTTATTTCCTCATCATGTAGCCTGACACTTTGAATGATGGTCCTTTGTGATACAGAAGCTTTTCAGTTTCATGAGATCCCATTTATTAACCGTTGGTCTTAGTGTCTATGCTATCGGTGTCCAGTTCAGAATGTTTTTGTTTTTGTTTTTTCCTATGCCAATAATTTCAAGACCATTTTCACTTTCTCTTCTGTCAGGCTCAGGATACCTGACCTCAGGGTGAGGTCATTGATCCATCTGGAGTTGCATTTTGTGCAGTGTGATAAATATGGATCTATTTCATTCTTCTGTATGCAGCCATCCAGTTTGATCAGTACCATTTATTAAAGGTGCACCTTCTTTTCCAATGTGTATATGTAACTTTAAAAAATCAGGTATTCATAGGTGTGTACGTTTATGTTGGGTCTTCAATTTGATTCTATTGATTAGTTAATGTTTTTATGCCAAAAATGTTCCTTTAACAATAAACTCTGTAGTTCAAATTGAAATCCAGGGTCATGATGCCTCCAGGAGCTCTTTCATTATTCAGGATTGTTTTAGGTTTATTATGTCTGCATATGAAGCTGAAATTTGGTTATTCAACTTCCTGAAAAATTGAATTGTGATTTTAGTGAGGATTGTGTTGAATCTGTATATTGCTTTTGGTAGGCTGGGCATTTTTACTATGTTAGTTCTACTAATTCATGACCATGGAAGATCTATCTTCTGATATCTTTGCCATTTTCTTTCTTCAATATCTTATCATACAAGTCTTTCTCTTGGTTGGTTAGTTATTCCAAGACATTTTATTCCATTTTGAAGCTATTGTGAAAGGTATGGCTTCGCTATTTTTACTCAGCTGGTGTATTATTTATTATTTCTATGTAGGAAGGCAATTGACTTCTGTATGTAAATTTTCTATCTCACTACTTTGATTAAAGTATTTATTTTCTGTAAAAATTTCCTGGTAGATTTTTAAAATAACTTTTATGTATCAAGTAATATCACCTATAAATAAAAATTCTTTGACCTCTTCCTGTCCTATATACCCTTTGATCTCCTTCAGTTGTCTTATTGCTCTAATTAAAACTTCAGGTACTATATTAAGTAGGGAGAGGGTGAAATCCTTGTTTTGTTCCTTATTTTAGTGAAATTTGTCTTAGTTTTTCTGTTTAGGTAGATGTAGGCAGTGGCTTACTGTATAATGCCTTTATTATGCTGACATATATCCTTTCTATTCCTAGTCTTTCCAGGAATTTTACTGTGAAAGGAAGTTAGGATGTTAGATTTTGCCAAAGAACTTTTTTTTTTCCATTTAGTGAAGTGATCATGTAGCTTTCAGTTTATGTGGTGGATTACATTTATGGATTTACATATGTTAATTCTTCTCTGTGTCTATGCTATCAGTGTCCTGTTCAGAATGTTTTTGTTTTTGTTTTTTCCTATGCCAATAATTTCAAGACCATTTTCGCTTTTTCTTCTATTAGGCTCAGGATACCTGGCCTCAGGGTGTGGTCATTGATCCATCTGGAGTTGCATTTTGTGCAGTGTGATAAATATGGATCTATTTCATTCTTCTATATGCAGCCATCCAGTTTGACCAGTACCATTTATTAAAGGTGCTGGGATGTTAAAGGTACTGATCAGTACCATTTGTTAAAGGTACTACGTCTCTGGGATGAAGCCAATTTGACCAGGGTAAATAATCTTTTTGATGTGTTCTTGGCTTTGGCTTGCATTTTATTGAGAAGTTTCGCATCTATGTCTGTAAGGAATACTGGGCTGTAATTTTCTTTCTTTGTTGGGTTTTTGTGTGGTATAGGTATCAGGGTAATTGTGGCCTTATAAAAAATTGGGAAATTCCTTCAGTTTCTATTTTGTAGAATAAATTGAGGAGTATTGGCATTAATTCCTCTTTGGATGTATGATGCCTGCTAGAATTGTACACTCACTCTATTGGTCCTGGGTTATTTGGGGGGAGGGGGAGACTTTTAATGACTGCTTCCATTTCACTTGGGGTTATCAGTCTGTTTAAACTGTTTACCTGATCTTGATTAACTTTGGTAGATTGTATTTATCAAGAAATCTACCTGTTTTTTAAAAAATGTTTTCCAGTTTGATAGAGTATAGATTTTTAAGATTGCCCTATGATTCTCCCTTGATTTCCTCAGTGTCAGCTGTGATGTCCCATTTTCATCTCTAATTTTATTAACTTGTATTTTCTCTGCACATAATTTAGATAATTTGATTAAGGACTTATAATTATGACTGATTTTCTCAAAGAATCATGAATTCTTTGTATTTTTTTTGTTGTTGTTTCTAGTTTATTGATTTCAACTCTGAGTTTGATTATTACTTTCCTCCTAGTCTTTTTTAGTGTTACTTCTTCTTTCCTTCCTTCCTTCCTTCCTTCCTTCCTTCCTTCCTTCCTTTCTTTTTTTTTCTTGTGTTCTAATTCTGTTGCTAATATGAGATCTATCTCTTTTTTTGTATAGGCAGTTAGTATTGTGAATTTCAATTACAATATTCAACGATATGATATTCAAATAACTAATTCAATTCAATTATGATATGATGTTCAGTTAATGAGTATCACTTAAATTCCTGAATGACTCTATGTTGTGTCAAGTTACCAAAACAAGAATACCTTAACATTTTGTATTTCATTTCTAACCATTCTGTCTTTAATAAGTCATGGCAAGAGCTGTCTTCCTAGATATGAAGCATGGTCCCTGTAGAATCTAGAAAGCCTACTGAGTGTGTCTCCTTTTTGTAACAGGAAATGCAAGCTTCAGCAATGAATCTGTTAATTTGTAGATGATCCTCTGGCTTATATCTAAGCCACTAAAAGCCCACTCCATACAACTTTACTGAAATGACAGTTCCCCGACTCTCCCAAAAGTCACCCTTCCACTCAGCTCTTTTATTTGTCTTGGGATCACCAGCCTGAGGCTGCTCCCATGCCTTTTTTTGCATCCTAGCAAATCAAAGCCCACCCCAGTTAGCTCAGTCCGACAGTTTTCCTTACATGATCTACTAGATCATAGTGGAGTGTGGCTTAAATAGAAGAACAAGCTCTAACGTACACACTATGCTGCCACCACACTGGCTAATGGCTTCTTTTTTCCTTCCTATTAAATATTTCATATGAGTTTACTTCAACTCCAAGCATGCTGATTGTAAGCACAGACCAGGTTACTGAAGAATGACCGTTCAGTGGTTCTGTGGACCCAGCTGGACACTGGAATCTAGTCAGCACTGCCTTTGCTGTCTGATATTTATTGCCTTTCTAACTAACAAAAAAAAACGTCGATATAATGCAATGTCACTTTGGAACCTGGAATATTGATATCAACTATATCTAATAATCCTCAAAATGCCAATGACAAGACAACAATTTAATGTCTAATAGAGGTTATTTAAATCTACAGACTTAGAAGGGCGTGAAGAAAAAAGAAAGGAAAAGGTTATTAGACCAAAAGAAAGCTGGTACTATAAGAAAAGGTCACACCTTGAGGCATACTAACTACTTGAAATGCACTTTGAGTAAATATTGATAATGTTAATAATGACATTCAGCATTTAGTGGAATATGTTTAAATTGAGATAATTTGTGAAAGAAGAATGGTTATGTGCCTGTACTAATAACAACTGAAGGTAAAATTATGAGGAGTGCAATATGATTGTCTCCCAAATGACCTTAGAAATACTGTAAAGACATGCTAGAAGGGAGATTGGAAAAGTGGTGTTGGTGGGAAAACTTTAGGGATTTTTTTGAATAAATTAGATTTAGCTATCTAATATTTTAACGAAGAATAATAGTATATTTAATTGGCTGTGAAATAACAATTGCTTCAAATTTTCTTGCATTTCTACAAACTATTATCTGCCCAACACAGGTGTAACTCACCTTGTGTAGGGATGAAGTGGCCGGTTCTAGTGTTTCCGGAATTAGTTTCAAGAGTAAAAGAAGGTTAATGAATAGGACAGAGGACAGGGCCACATCAACTTGAAGTACCCCTCAGCTTGGAAGTCTTTAGCCAGGCACAGGGATGTTGGCACATTTTGCACATTTATTAACCTTTAGTGAGGCTTTTTCTGTGGTAGATAGATAGTCTTCATCAGAGTAAAATGGACAAAGGCACAGACGCCTAAGCCAGGTCTTCATTTGGAAAAAGAAACACAAATAAGCCAGCAAAGAGACTTTGCCAACAATGTTCTAGAGTTTGCTGGTTACAAGCCCACAAGTATACGGAAGCCGACTACAGACTACAGACTCAAACTGTCCGGCTTCAGAGACCTGCTTTTGTACTTACTGGGTTGGCCATGGATATGTTTTTAACTTGGTCTCAGTTTTCTTCTCTGTGATTAGAAATTGATTAGAGTGACCAACAAATCTTTCCTGTTCAGTGTTTTGATCTATCTATCTATCTTTCTATCTATCTATCTATCTATCTATCTATCTATCTATCTATCTTTCTTTCTTTCTATCTATCTATCTATCTATCTACCTACCTACCTACCTACCTATCTATCTATCTATCTATCTATCTATCTATCTATCTATCTATCTATCTATCTATCTATCTATCTAATACTTTAATTCATTTTTAATGTTTCTAATTGAGAAAAATTGCATTATTTCCATTTCCTTGTCCTCTCCTTTCACCTACTTCAAGGTAACATATCTCCAACCCCTCTCAGGCCACCTCCACCCTCAGGTCCATAGCCTCTTTTTTAATTGTATTTGTTACATTCATATGCTTGCGTGTAGCTGTTTGTATTCTAATAGGGTCTCCTAAAACTGTTTGCATGAGAGGGCCTGCATGTAGCTTCTGGGAGCCTGCCCCCACTTGATTCTGATTGGTAAATAAAAATGCCAGCAGCCAATAGCTGGGGAGGAGAGATAGAGGCGGGATTTAAGTTTCCCCTGGCTGGGGACCGGGAGGAAGGAGAAGGGAGGGGAGATGCCATGCCTAAGTAGTGTCAGAACAGAGAAGCAGAGCCACCATACGAAGGGCCCAAGAGAACGTGGCCCAGAGGGCTGCTCAACTGGGTCAAGGGCATCCAAGATGGAATAATTAATAAGTAGTAACTCAGCATTGTTGGCAAGAGGTAGATTCTAATAACACGGAGGCTAGGCAGTTGTCCAGCGATTGTGTTGCTTAAGGCACATTAACATATAAAGACTGTGTGTGTGTGTGTGTGTGTGTGTGTGTGTGTGTGTGTGTGTGTGTGTTTCATTTGGGAATATAAACCATTGAGGCAGGTAGCAACCCGCTCCAGGATTTATTAAAACTTTAATAATACATTTGTGTGTAAACACACACACACACACACACACACACACACATCTGATGAGTCTGTTTGTGTTTTGGTTTCAAGGCTGACCCTTCCGCGTTGGGCCACACGTCTTTGGGACAAGGCAGTTCTCCTTCCCCTGTACTTCTTTGCCTAGGGATGGGACCTCACAAAGTGTTCCTTGTTTCATGCCAACATATATGTTGATCATTCTATTTTTGCAGCTTTTCTTTTTTTCTTTTTTCTTTTTTAGAAGGGACTATTCTACAGCAGAGCAGACTTTTGGTATCAGACTTCTGATATTCTGGCTCTTGCAAACTTTGTTTCTTCTGTTCTGATGTTCTCTGGGCCAAAGATGCAGGAAACATGTAGGTGTTTCTGTTGTGGCTGAGGTCCCACTGATTGATCTGTGCACTGTAGGCAGTTGTGGTTTTCTGTGATAATTTCCATTTGCTATAAAGGGGAGGCTGCTTTGATGAGGGGTGGTAGGTAACTGCACTTCTCTGTGGGTATAAGGAATAGACTTAGAACATGGTAAGGGCTTTCCAGCCCCAGCCCCTACTCAGTCAACTCTCCGGTGTGTGTGTGGGGAGGGGGGTCCCGTGAGTTCATCTCACTTCCCAATGCCCACACATCCCACAGTCTGCCAGCTCACTCCCCAATCACCCCGTAGGAGCATGGCTCTTAAAGCTTGATAAGTTAGCCAATTAGATTTATGTATATTTAAAATCACAATTACAAGATGCCAATACAGTAATTTAAGAGCCAACTGATAATGATAAAAGCTTTATCCCAATATTTCTAATCTCATAAAAACTTAGCTATTTGTGACTAGTAAATGCCACACAAGTCTGTGTCCGAAGCCATCTCAGTTCACCTCCCTTCCCTTCTCTTCCTGTGACTTCTGTCCCCCACCCCCTCAAATCCTAGCTCCGCCTCCCTTTTCCTGTCCAATCACAGGCCTTCCACTGCCCTAATATGATTGGACATGGAAAATCCTACAACACGTTAACTCCAATTAGACTGTTGTTTGCCGTTGACACGTGAGTGTCAATAATTATACCTTTAGGCATCTCTTACTATGTTGGTCATTGTCATAGTTGGTAGGTCTGTCATGGTGGGTAAGACTGTTTCATTTCTCCCCTCCTTTGGCAGCTTCCATAGCTTTTTTTTCTCTCTAGAACCATTACTGCTTAGATTGTAGGAAAGAGGCTTTCAGGCCAGAAGCAAATTGAGCCATTTGAGATTTGAGTCATAAGTGTGCAGTGTCTGCAGCAGTGCAGGCCCACTGCCAACCCATGAAAGACCATCAAGGGCTACGATGATAATCTCCATTGTTTCAGTAGCAGCTTGGATTGCCCCTAGTGAAGGTTTTTTTGAATGAACATTCTTCAGGTACCATATATTAATATCACACATTATAGTACATCTTTAATAAGTACCTACTAATTATTAATATAAATACTTGGTACATGATAGAACATTAAATGTAAACCTGTGTGCAGACATAGACTCATATGTTGGACTGCCATATTGCATCGCGTTCCATTGTATTATCTCCTGTGTGATCTCCTATATGAATCATAATAGGTCAGACAATTCAGCTAGATGCTTTTTAGTTTGTAGTAAAAAAAATGTAAATAGTAAAATAAACTCATCAATTTTTGCATGTTTTAGTTCTCAGACTGTGGGCTACAAGTTCCTGGTGATTTCTAAATTACTGAAGAAAACGCAGTTTTCCTCGGGACTAGAGGAAGTGAGATGGGCAGTTGTTGCCTTTCACGTTAACCGTTCCTATTGGTTTAGCTTCTCTGTGCTGGGGGAGCAAAGAAGACGAAATGAAACAAAAAGGAAAAGAAAATGACAAATAAAAAGTTCAGGAAACTCTGTTCTTAACCAAGTGTGAGCCGTAGGGTCCTTTTGTCCACAAATAAGCAAGCAAAAACAAATGAATAAACCAACCGCTTAGTAGTTCAAGGAAAACATTGCAGTCAAGTACATATAATAGGAATTACACAGGTAACTGCTTTAGTACATACTTAGGAGTGTTTACTAATAGTGATTTCTAAGCCTTTCATTATTCCTTAATGGATAGATAGCTGGATTTAAATGGTGCAGTTACTTATAGAAATTCCCTTGTGATAGTGTACCACAGACTCAAGCCCCAGTTAAAAGGACAATAGTCTAGTCTGTTAAAGCAGGCTTTAATGTTTCCAGGACAAACCACTTCATTTGGGTTTCAATTTTTGGCGATACAGCGGGAAGGAAAACAAAAAGCACAATTTTGCAAACTAAGATTTTATTAAAAGTGTTACATGTAAATAATGCATTTCTATAGCATATATATGGAAAGAGTTTTATGATAGAAATTAAACTGACCTCTCCAAAACAGATAAAGATGATATTAATCTCTAGTTACTATCTTAAGAATATTGGTGCGCATTAAATTTTAAATAAATGAGTTCAAATCTTGAATTAAAGTTTAAAAAATTGTATTATTTTTTCTCATACTCCTTTCTTTATTTGTTGTAGAGTTTTCATATGATTTTCAATAAAACATTAAGTAATTTGCCTAGATTAAGCATAAACTATGACCAGTTATATATATATATATATATATATATATATACACCGTATGTATATATGTATATATATATATTATATATATATATATATATATATATATAACTTATAAAAGCAACAATGTTCATTTTGGAATTTGTTTATGTGATTTATAGTAATCTAGCTAAACTTGATCTTGTAGTTGCTCTAATGATATATATTGGACTGAAATAAAATTTTACTTGTCATATTTGGAAGGATTTGTGCATATAAATTTTAGGAAAGATTAAAATAATAAATATATCTTTTAGTTGAAAAAAATAAGAGTATGGTGCACAGTAAATTTTAAATAAATGGGTGCAAGCCCAGGATTAGAATTTCTAAAAACATTCTTTCTTAGCTCTTTCTCTTCAGGTGCCAACATAGTATCTGGCGGTTTTTATCTGAGAAATCACTGTAAACCAATATGCTAATCACTGACTATTTATTCTTCCTCTGGGCTGCTTGCTTTGTTTCAAGCTTTCAATAATGGCATAGGAGCTGGAAGAGGGTAGTTGTCAAATCTAAACCTATCTTGAACACATCTTTTTGCCTCAAATTTTCCAGTTGTAAACCAGAAGTAGTCATATAACTTACAAATGAGATTAGTCATGTAGAACCCATCACTACATTATCATGGAAGGCGTGTGCACCGTAGAGATGCAGAAGTTTGGAATTTTAGAAATGTTTTGGGGGAATGAAACACTTTTAGACCATACAAACAGTGCCTCCTAGGAGTTTCCCCGGTAACCTACAGTTAATACTGGCTTTAGGCATGCTGTCTTGTATGGGCTCTCACCTGATTTCCACCGTGATTACACTGGAGATGAAAGAATCTGACATCCATCCATGAACACTCATTTAATACTTAATGTGCGCCAAGGTACTGACTAGAGACACCGAAATGAATATGGAACAGAGAGTTCACTGTTCAGTGTGTCGATGCCCTGGGATCTTTTCCCTCTTCCTGCTCAAGCAGCTTTTGTTACCGGGAGAGTTGCCTGCGAGTTTACTTGGTCTCTAAAACAGGCATATTTTTGTGCTTCCTTTCTGGCCAACTTTACCTTGAGAAAATGGAGATGCATTTCCTTTCATCTTCCCAATGTGGTCAAAGCCTGTTCTGGTCCTTTCCTGTTTGTTGCTATGGCACCATCTTTCCTCTCCAGCAGAGACCCTCCCCACCCCCACCCCAGCCCTGCCACGACAGCCGAATTGGCCATGTTCATTCTGATGAATAATGGACCCGGTCACCCCTCAGTGCCTTCCTGATTTACTCACAGGTCTCTGGGGGGCAGGGGGCAACACCAGCAAATAAATCCCTTGCTTGACTTACCATGGGGTTCCCTGTAGCCTACTGAACTCTTTCCGGTGCTGTTTTCCCGACTCTTTAGTTGGGATGCCCCAGTTGAGCCAATCTGGACGTCAAACCCCAAATACTTCCAATGCCCTAGATGCATGTCTGTCTCTGCCAGCCAGATTTCTAGAGGCTTTGATGTGCTGTAGCAGAACCACTACCCTGTGAATCTTCCTGCTCAATATCAGTGTGCCCTAATCTCTGATTTTTTTTTATTAATCTTCAAAAATTGGTTCAGTTTTTGAACCATGTGGGCTGCCCATTAACTGGGTCTCTATTAATGCAGTGTGATTATCCAAGCCTTCCTGGCTCCCCGGAAAGCACGGGGAGGCAGTTGTTACCCTAGGCTACCTGCACATGCACACACACGTCTTTGGATTGTGTAGTAGTCTGAGTAGGTTTATATACTTAGATGCGTGGTTATTAGGGAGTGGCACTATTAGAAGATGTGTCTTTATTGGGGTAGGTGTGGCCTTGTTGGAGGAAGTACGTCACTAGAGATGGGCTTTTGGATTTTCATCGCTCAAGCCAGGCCCCGTCTCTGTCTCTGTCTCTGTCTCTTTCTCTGTCTCTGCCTCTCTCCCTGTATGCCAGACCCAATTAAATTGGGCCTAATTAATATTTTAATGTTTTAATTAATGTTTTTCCTTTCCCAGAGTTGTCATGATCATGGCATCTCTTCACAATAGAACATTGGCTAAGCCAGGTTATATGTGAAATAGAAGAAATCTGAGTCACGGTGCAGACTGACAAATGTCTCTCCCTTTTCCTGATGGCCTCTATTTCTGTAAATTTCTGTTGGTGCCCAAGCCTGACTGCTTCTGGTAAACAGTTTACAAGCATTTGTCTCATTGCTTCGGATAAATACTTTTGCCTTCAGAAAGGAAGACTACTGAGAAAATTCGAGATGCTCCCAAGAAATCCCATTAGGTGACCTGCTGGCTTTGGTCTATTCTTATACACTGTCCCACACCCTTTACAAATGACTCTAGAGTAACTTTTGCCTTTTAGTGCACTAGCAAAAAAAATTCCATCAAATTATGTTTCTAATTACTTTAGACATTTGAGTTTCTGCGAAGACCCACTGTTTCAATTTAACATTTACTGGTGTGTGCCATTTGTAAACAGGGCATCTGAAATTTTGACCTAGTTTATAGGGGGTTCTGACAACATGGAGAAGGAGGAGGAAGAGTTCTACCAAAATTTTTGGTAGTCAAATACCAGCTTCCCACTTCATACTCATCCTTCTGGGTAACCCCAAGGCCCTGCCTTCCTCTCGTTTTCTCCCACTCTAAGCCCAGAAGCCCATGTTAGCAGTGACTACAGACTGGATATTATCCAAACTCTCAGTGAATCACAGCTGACAGTGCTGCTATTTCTAAGCCACAGAATCGCTCTTTGAACAAAACGCAAGTGCTGTGTCTTTTCAACCTGTTCTTCAACAGTGGAAGCAGCAGGATTCCAGCACTGTATAATAACTGTCAGAAACAATTTCTGCTCTGTAAGTGAGGTGAAGCAAAATGTCAAAATATTTGAATACATTTCATTGAGGATATCTTCTTTTAAATTAGTGAAGGCTGGAGAAGAAGAATCCCATTCTTCCACATAATAAATATGCATAGAACTGAGGAGCCACGTGCATTCTAATAAAGCCGAGTCCTGGTGTGTTAATGCATTATAGGTCCACAACAATAAAACACAATAATTACTAGTTAAAGCGATGCCAGGGTTGGCCTTTTACCAACATCCCGAACATATAATTCATAATAAATTTAGGAAGGCTGAAGCTGGCCTGTTAATTAACCTATTTTATGCAATGACTAGGGTGGAGGAAGCAATCACATAATCCAGAGAGGCGCCCTCCCAAATGTGCACAGCTCATTACTGGCTGGACTCTGCTTGTTTTGGATCCATGAGCCTCAAAGGACCCAGATCCTTGTTTGTGTTAAATAGATGAGAAAGTTTGGGAAGAATGGTAAAGTGATGTTAGGTTACATAACTGTCGGAGATTTGGAAAATTGCAGGAAAGTGTTGACATTGATGACTAGGGTTAAGGGTTAGCTTAGGCACGAGGTGAGAGGGGTGATGAGAGAGGCAGGAGACTTGGTCAGACAGTGGACTGTGCCTATGGACACTTCCTCCTTTTTTGCCTTAGGTTCATTAAAATGAACCTTGAAAGGATACTGACACGACACGGAGCTGATAGCAGGAAAGAATACCAGAAAGGATCCTGAACCATCCAAAGCAGAAGGGATAGAGTTATGAGAGCAAAGGGAACCACAGAAACACAAACCCAGAAGAAACTTCCTCTGGACTATTTACTATCACTACCCAGTAAACTGATAGGAAGAATAGACAGAAATCATGGGGCAATAATCAGGAGAAAGCCTATTTTTCAAATAATGTTATAGACAGTGGATACAGTTCAGTGATACAGCACCTGCTATGTGCACAAGGCTTGAACCCAGCCCTGGAGGAGGGTACCCAAAGAATGTTTGAGAATGTGTAGACTTGCTCTCCCCTAGTCCTCTCACAATGAGCATAAAGAGGTTGAGGTTCTGCCCACAGGCTAAAAGTGAGTAAATGACCTAATCAGGAAAGAGAATATGACATCCAACGGGTGCTCTAAATGAACAAAAGCTAAATGTCATAGCCGATGTTCAGTAAACAGAAATACACCCATACCTCGGCGTATGTATTACACTATAGGGTTAGAGAATGGGGAATAGGCAGGCTGAGTGGAGGCTGTTTTTTTCTCATCTAAGCAGTAGAAAGGAAAAATAGAGAGAACTTGTCTTAATTTGCTTTCTATTACCATTTTAAAGCACCATGGCCAAAACCAACCTGCAGGGGTGAGGGGTTGGCAATTTGACTTATTTTGTCTCATCATAAGTCATCAGTGGGAAAAGTCAGGGTAGCAACTTCAGTGGGAACCCCGAGGCAGGAACTGAAGTAGAGCTCAGAGAAGAATGGTGCTTAATGATTTGCTCAGACTCGCGTTCATCTACCTTTCTTAGACCTTGCAGGACCGCTTGCCCAGGGATGGCTCCATCCACAATGGGCTGGGCCCTTCAACACTAATCATTACTGAATAAAAGGCTCCACAGACAAAGGAAAACAAGTCTAATGAGGCAATTTCTCAGTTGAGGTTCCCTCTTCCCAGATGACCCCAGTTTGTGTCGAGTTGACAAAAACCTAACAAGTATATGTCCAGCGGCCACCTTGGTTCTGTTTCCTAGTTAACGCAGCACACCATTCATAAAATGAGTGGACAGCCAAGGAGCACCAACACATGAGGAGAATAAGTCAGGGAAAAAGGACCAACGGAACAAGCAGAGAATGAACAACAATAGGGGTCGTTCAAAGAACTGAAGGGATGTTAAACTCATCCTCATTGGGATCTTTTTTATTTATTGTCTTCATTTTATTCACATAAATTCCAAGCAGAATGCTGATTATAATGTGTGAGAGAATTTCTTCATCTCAATACAGTTTCTTCATCTTGAAACTAACTGTATCTATCTAGCAACTACCTACTTTTATCGGATATTTTATTTATTTACATTTCAAATGTTATCCCCTTTCCCAGTTTCCCCTCTGGAAACCCCCTATCCCATCCTCTCTCTCCCTGCTTCTATGAGGGGGCTCCTCCCAGCCATTCCCACCTCCCAACCCTGGCAGTACCCTACACTGGGACATCGAGCCTTCACAGGACCAAGGGTTTCTCCTCCCAATGATATCCAACCTTGCCATCCTCTGCTACATGGTTTAGTCCCTGGGAGCCCTAGGGGGTCTGGTTGGTTCATATTGTTGTTTTTCCTATGGGTTGCAAACCCCTTCAGCTCCTTCAGTCCTTTCTCTAGCTCTTCCCTCAGGGACCCTGCACTCAGTCCAATGGCTGGCAGCAAGCATCTGCCTCTGTATTTGTCAGGAGACAGCTATACCAGGCTCCTGTCAGCAAGCACTTCTTGGCATCCGAAATAGTGTCTGGTTTGGTATCTGTATATGGGATGGATTTCCCAGCTGGGGCAGTCCCTGGATAGCCTTTCCTTCACTCTCTGCTCTACACGCTGTCTCTGTATTTCTTTTCTTGAGTATTTTGTTCCCCTTTCTAATAAGCAACAGAGCACACCGCTGAGAGAAAGCCATCATCAGAAAGTATGGGATTCTCAAAAAATTTCAAATTTCATCTATGAAATAAATATAGAACAAAGAGAGATGTAAACAGCTCACCAATCTGGTAAATAAAGTCGAGACTATCTTAGAACATAAAAGGGCAAGGCTAGAAAATTCCCATAACATATGGGGTTCTTTACCTAAGGTTTAAGATGCATTCGGTTGGCTTTTCAATAGTAGAGTCAAGGAGAAGACCAAACACAGGGAAAACGCCTCCGAAGAGCAAAGCTTCCGCTTGAAAGTCAGTTCAACAGTGAGAGCAAAGACCGCAGAAGGGCCCACTAACCTGCCCTAATGGGATCTGTTCAGATGCATTAATGGAAGTCAAACTTTAAATGTTTAAAAGATAAGCAGCGTGTACTAGAGAAATACATACATTTACCACTGTTAGTTCCACAGTCTTGGGTGACTAAGGAAAAAACAATCAGCACATACATATCCCAGCACATAGACTGTAAAACTGGGAAAGAAAATTTAAACAACAATGTAAATGCAATATGAATATGTGTTTGTTAGACAAGTATGCAAAAGTCTGAGAGCAGACAGAAGGCAGCCTCAAATCATCCTAGGAATATAAAATAAAAAACCTTTGCAGAAAGGGAGCTTGGTATGTTTACCTAACCTTGAAGTACGGTGACTTTGAGAAGGAAAATACCTTTCTAGGTGTTTATTGCGGGCAGATGTCTTCATCTGAGTGTGGAAGATATTCACTACCATGTTACTTACAATAGTTAAAAAAGAGACAGCATCAATAGACTTATATATTTGTATACACACATTTGTATATAACTAATAATAAGAGAAAAGAGGCTATTAAGAGTGGGTCCACAGGAGGAGTGTGAGGAAGGGTAGGAGGGGATGAAGGGAGGAAAGAGATAAAGGAAAATGATGTAATTTTGTTTTAATTTTAAAATATCCACTGAGAGGGGGCGATGGGAGAGCAACCCAACATAAAGAAAAATAGAGACATGGGTAGTAAGATAAATGATGTATTAAAACTGAGAAACAAGACGTGCTGGGTATTTTTATGTCAACTTGACACAAGCCAGAGTCATTAGAGAGGAAGGAACCTCAATTGAGAAAACTGTCTCCATAAGATAGGGCTGTAGGCATTTTCTTAGTGATTAGTGTGCAAGGGCCCAGCCTGTTGTGCATGGTATCATCCCAGGCTGGTGATTCTGGATTCTAGAAGAAAGCAGGGGGGTGTCAGTTTGATGTTTTCTTGGTCCTCCTAACAAAGGGGGAGGAGGTGTGTCTGACTTTTTTGTCTCCTTTTGGAACCATTTTCTTCCCACTGGGTTACCTCACCCAGCCTTGGTATGAGGGTTTGTGGTTAGTCTTTATTGTATCTTGTTATGCTGAATGTGGTGGATATTTCTGGAAGGTCTGTTCTTTTCCTAAAGGAAAGGGAGGATGAGTAGATATGGGGGAGAGGGGAGGTGAGACTGTGTTTTAGCACATTCCCTAGGGAATTCTCTTGGCCTCAAGGATTTGGGAAGACTGTTACTATCTCCCTTGCCAGCTGATGGGACAATGAGGGGCACACATATGCACACGTCTCATTCTGAATCATGTGTGGGTGTCTGTCATTTGACTGTATCGCATTTAGGTGGCTTTGTTCTCAGACCAAGAGAGGCCGAAAGCAAGGATGGCCGGAGGAAGGGGTGAGAGGCCGGAAGGCCAGCTGTGCCCCAGTGACTTTGGACTTCATTTGAAACACGGCTGTTCCTGTAGACCGAAGAGCTTCCCTTCAAGACACTCACTTTTCTCGATTTGTTTTAGTTTAAATGCTTACCGATGCCTTAATCCCCACGAAGGGGTGAGAATTGGCTCTTGGACAGGGGACCGGAAGGAATCTGAGGCATTGCAGTACTTTGCAGCTCTCTGAAGTGCAACTCTACCCAACAATATCTTCTTCATTTGCATTTAGTTTCTCTCATTAGGGACAAATTTAATTTAAATTTTAATTCATTAAATAATTTAAATAATTTAATTTAAATTCATTGATTAAAAGAATTTTTTTCCCCTCTCCTTAGGGGAATGGTAATGAAAGAAAAGGTTGAGAAACATCCAACAAAATCTGACTGAGGCGTAGACAGTTTCCTCAAATGTGTACAGAGCAAAACAACACAGATCTATAGAGAAGCAACATGACCTCAGTGTCTCTGCGGAGGGACAGATTCTGAGGACAACGTCCATTGTTAGAATAGCATGAAGGAATCTACATTTTTACCAACCCCTAAAAGAGAAAGAGAACTTAGAATTGGCTTCTGTTTAATAATCAAAGAGGTATCCCATAGGCATGTTACCCCCCAAGCTCTCCCTTTCTTTGTTTTCTGCACCAAACACAGCAAACACAACTTCTATGACAAGTGAAATTTGAGCCAATAACACCAATGTGTTGTTGCTTTGGTGAGGGCTAGGTAGATAATATATTTAGTCTAAAGATTCATAATACTCTAGGTAATGATATTTCTTCTTGTGGTTTGGCCAGTTTTTCTACTCCTAATCTCTTCTCAATTCTGTAAAACAACAAAAAGGAGCTATATTCAGTAAAGAGATTTTCTTAAAGTGTCTGTTGATTTAAGCTAACACAGCTTATTTATAAAAGCAAACCAAATATTTATTACCTATGAAAAAGACAAACAAAAACAACCAAAACAAAACAAAACCAATAATCTAAGGAGTTGGAAATTTCCCTTCTTTCATTACAGAAGTACCCCCAGAAACATCTGAATTGGAAAGCAGACCTGGTGAAGAGCTATTATTCTGCCTCATGAAAAGCCTCCACCACTTGGAAGACTTTGGGTCTATCTACTTCTGTACAGTCTTAATCATGTTATTGTTGCATCGTTAAAGTGGTTACCCTCTTGCTCACTTCAATAGCAACAGAACTTCTTTGATGTTGTAATTGAGACTCTTTCAGGATCTTCACACATGTTGAAGTAATTTTAATCCAAAAGTATTGTGTGTCCTCTTGGCTAATTAGTTAAGAGGCTCCTTTCTCCCCCACTCACCTATTGGGCTCTGAAACAAGATAAGTGATCTTTCAAATTGCCTCATTCGGTCCTTGAAATGACCGAAAACCACCTATCTAAAAGAAACCTGGAATATGGGATATTTTGAATTTTGTAGGACACACTAATCGTGACTGGATTGCTCAATTTGTTTGTTCATCTTATTTATCCAAAATAAAAGTACATGACTACATTTTCTTCAAATCTATTATATCATATGGCAGAATACAAGTTTGTGTGGGTGACATAAATTTCACAAATATTTGCAAACAAATAAACAAACAAACAAATAAGAAGTATTGTTTTCTTAAGATAAAAACATGTGATCAAGATGAAAATTAAGATGGGGTCAGACAACTGATTATAATGAACTCTATCTTAAATGTAGCACAAGAAACTAGAGACCATAATGACTCCATTCATCCCAGGATGAAGGCAGTTCCTGCTCTAGCCAGGAAGCACATAAGTATGTTATAATATATAACCTATATATTGTAGCTTGTTTAGAAGCAGCAATTGCAATCAATAATATATGCAATCATTTATGTTACCTTAATCTGCTTCTTTCACTATTATTGAGATATGAATAGGAGTACCTTCAAAAATTATCTGATGGCAGTGGGATTTGTGGTTGATAGCATTCCTTTTACAAAATACTATGAGCATACAGGCTGTGAAGGGCTTACCCAGTGCACTAATTTTAGAAAGGTGAGCATCAGCATTCATGGCCTGTCTAAGCTCATTCTTATCAAAGCTTGTAACTGGAGAAAACACCTGTACACAAGAAGAGAAGACATATCAATGATTTGAGAATCAAGGTATCAATATCATTCCTTGGATGTCTGCTGTTATTATTAGAGTCACCAGACTCTTAGACATTGCTTTCTAATCAGGCTTTCTTAGACTATCATGTCCTGCACCAACAAGCTAGTCTATACTGATGATATCATAATGGGAAGAGCTAGAATGAACTATGATTTCAGGCTTGTTAGCAGTGAGAGATGTGCTTATGCATATAAATACTAATGAAGATGGTAGGGTGCAAATGTATCTGTTAGCAAGAAGAAATGTCCACGTTTGAATATTGTGCTAAAAGTGTGCAGTGGCAGGAGATTTATACTCCTTTTGCTTGTGTGCTAGGTTTACCAGGAGTCTCACAGATTGAATATGGACAATTTCTATGACTGTCAACCATTGGCTTTGGAGTGTCATCTGTATTATCAGAGTGCATTAGCTGTTGTCAAGTATGTAAAGTCAATCTCTTAGGGAGGGTGCCTTTCAATCTGAATTGGAACTGCAGGGTTTGTTTTTTTTTTTTTAAATATAGATGGGAGATTCACAACTACAAGTTGAAGAATGAAAAATGAAAAATGTTATTGAAATTTTCTGCAGTCAGTGAGAACATCAACTGGGAACAATAACAGCAAGAGAGGATGGCCAGTAAAGAACTCCTGTGAAGGTTACCTGGGTGAGAAAGTGGAGGAGCCGTTTCCATCACGGAGAGGAGGAGCAGAGGCAGAGTAAGGAGCCAGTGTGGGAATAGACAGATACACTCCGCACCCCTTGGCAGCTCCAGAGTCGGTCTGGTGATAGAGCGGGGACATCATGGGTGTGGCCACCATGTGCCTCTCCCTTTCAAGAATTAAAGCAGCACAAGGGCCAAAGCATGCAGGGGTCTGTCAAGGCAGACACTGAGATTGAAACAAGGTCAGATTCTACAGAGGATCTTCAAGTAAATATTGATGACTATCGATCTAGCGAATCTGAGGAGATGGTCAAGCTGGAAGAGTAGGAGAATCTTGAGTCTGGTGCGTGCCAGATCCGATAGTGAAGACAAAGAATCAGACATTTAACCTATCCCAGAGGCCACTGGTCCTGCACAAGACAGACCCCTCTCTATAGTTGTTGAGGAAAAAGATGGCAGATGTGGCAGAATCGGGGCCTGTTTTCACATCCCAAGAATGCAAAAGAGCTCTTAAATGTGGATAGCTTATTGCTGGGAACACTGTTGCTTACCAAAGACCAACTTCTTGGTTTATGGAATAATCAGAGTGAAAGTCTAACCTCTCCAGGAATCTTCAACTATTTGGTCTCCTGGGAGAACTTGTTACCAGAAACTAATGATCTGGCAGTAGGCCAAGTCTTCCTGCATAGGGAAGCTGTGAACATAATGGCCTTAAATTTATGAGATTATGCACCTGGCGTTCTCCCACCCTGACCGTAGATACTCATGGGAGAATGAGTCAATGAAGGTCCAGTTGGCAAACTAGACAAAGCTGTGTCTTACAGCACCTGAAAATCACCACCAACTACTTAACACATCAATTCAAACGGTTCCTTATATTTTTTTTCTACAAGTTGGACTTTTATATGTGATTAGTAAAAGCAGGTGAAGAACATTAAGAAAAAGCTTCTAGCGCTGAGTTCAATTTCTAAACGAAATCTATTTATCAGACACACAATGTTTATATCCCCCTTCTCTGATGAAGAGTAATCTTGCCTCCCTGGGCGATCAAAGTGTCTGCGTGCACATCACTCAGGAAATCCTTACAGGGAAACTTGAATTCCCACTTGGCTTCAGCTCAGTGCCCTTGGAGATGACGCTGAAGTCAGACAAACCTGAGAAAATGCACTTGAATACACACTCCTCAGAGGAGGCTCCTATTGTCACCAAGCAGTAGATACAACACCTGTCCGACACCTGACACAGATTTACTTTGATGTGGTCTACTGACAGCTCTTCTAAGTCACCTGCTCTGATGTCATCAGCTATGACTGTCATCAGTCCTTGGTGGGCTTTACTCGCTTGAAGTCACCATGCAATCTTTGCCTCAAGGTATCAGCAAGCAGAACCACTGCTGTGATACATTAATCATCGGGGTAAATGAACTTAGGAGCCAGCTCCCAGACAAAAAGCTCCTCATCCAAAATATCAAAAATGTGACCTGAAAGATCAATCAGCTCATCTCTGGTGTTGCCCAATTGCTTGCTAAGTTTGAGGACATATAGTCATAACAGGATCTGTGACATTGACGCTGAATCCCAGGAGCACTCATACACTGACCTCAGGGACCTATTTTGAATACATTAGAAAAGACTTGGGATTAAAAAGAATCATTAAAGATCTTGTTTATTCTATTCCAAGCTATAAAGAGGCCAAAGAGGTTGAAAACTCTGTGTGCCACTTGGATGGCAGGAGACAATTTCCTCCAACTTGGATTGAATGAATTGGATGCATCGGATGAATCCAATCAAAGGCTGGAAGACAGGTCCTCAGCCTACAAAGCTACTCTGATTGCAACCAAGCAAACTCATCATTTCCAAAACAGTCTTGCTGCAATCAAGGATATTAAATTCGAGGCTGAAATACCCCAAGTCTGTCATGTAAGTCTGAGGGCTGTGCCCAAAGGCTGCACCACATTGGGGAAAGAATGGGTTTGCATCTATGCAAACCAGAAGCATGATAAAGTTCAGTATAATCACCTGACAGGAAGGTGATTATACTGTGGATCTTTCATTCCGGTGTGTTATGTTAACTGTTGCCCCCCACATTATTAAATAGTTATTTGTATCTTTTAATTGATATGACGAGCATTAAGGAAAAATGTGATTCAGTAACTGAAGAGGTAAGTTACTTTTTAAGATCTTCATTAGCAATACAGATCTACTATTGAAATTATTTTGACCATCTATGTATTTAAGAAACCTTAGTTCAAGAAAAGACAGAGATGGAGGCCGCAGCTCACACCTGACTGATACAAAGACGTTCTCTTCCGGGTGAAAATAATGAAAGCTTCTCCTCTATGAGGAGGATCTGTTGGCTCCTAGAGAGCCCAGGGAGACCTGGATTTTAAGTTCAGAGGGCCAGAACTTACAGAAGTGTGTGCTCAGCTGAGCTCTTGTCTGTGCGTTTCACTCCTTTTCAGGCTCCAGTCTGTGGAAACAAGAGTAATAAAACTGATTCCAAGCCATGCCTGCTTAGACCTCTCCCGGTTACTTCCTGTTTCTACTTGACCTAACTTAGGACTGAGCACCATATCTGCTGAGATCTGTACAACTTCTAAAACTGCTTATCCCAGCTATCGATAGTTCTCTGTGCACCCAGCACATGTTTGTCTTATTCCACTTGTACTGCTGAATAGTCAGGCAGCATTCAGAAAACACCATGGCGGTCAGCATGGTGACTCCGTGGCAAGCTGATGACCTGAGTTTCCTGGCTTTCATCTCTAGAACTCTGCGTAGAACACCATCTGGTGTTTGTTATCTCCCGCACTCCAAGGGTGAGGTGGGAAGCAGAGAAGGGAGAATTTGCTAGCAGCTGCATATGCAGTAGCAGAAACAAACAAGAGAGACCCTGCTTCAAAACCAAAATGGAAGGAACTAGCTCTTGGAAAGCTCTCCTCTGACCTTCACACATATGCCACGGCATGCGCGTTCATCCACATTCATTCACTTGCACATAGACAAATAATAAGTACATGATTATGTTTTTAAAAATGTTGCCACTGCCCAAGGGCCCACCCCAATTCATATAAATTCCAGTGTCTGGGAAATGGGGCCTAAGCACTGGCTGTTTAAAAGCTCTCCAGTGTCCTACGAAGACTCGACGCCCCAGTGTAGGGAGGGAAATGCCAGGTCAGGAAAGTGGGAGGGGGTTTGGTGAGCAGGGGGAAGGAAGATGGGATAGGGGGTTTTCAGAGGCCTAACGAGGAAAGGGGATAACACTTGAAATGTAAATAAAGCAAATATCTAGTAACAAATACATTAATACATAAAGCAAGCTCTTCAATGATCCTAGCGTTCTGGCCACAGTTCATGGTGCGCTGGTCAATCTTTTATAACTAGACTTCTTGGGTGAGAAGCAGAAAGAAGGCATCCTGCTTCATAGTGTTTGCTGATTCCCATAGTGGGAATCCCTCTACCATGGCCGAGCCCAACTATGGACACAATACCACTGAATGTGACAAAGGAGACGTGCACACAACTGACTCTGGTTGGCAGAGGCCACACAACCTACTAGCAGATCAACAGGCTTGGATGGTTTGTAGAACCTCCTCTGCTACAGTGAACACCACTTACCAAACCTGCTTTCCACAAAGACCTCCTTGTGGTCTCCACGCTCTAGCATTTATCTGGTTTTCCTATTACCTCCCTGGTTACCCTTTCCCCTATCCATTTTTCAGACTCGTTTTCTTTTAGTCTAACGGTGCACATTGGAGCTGTTCACTTCTTGGCCCTGGCTCCATTCTCTTTGCTCTAAGTGCTCTCTTACGATTGATTGCTATTCTTGCCTCCCTCCCATCGTTACCCACTTAACTAATGTCTCCCCGTGTCATACCATCAGCAACAACCACTCTCCGGGCAGACGCTGGTGTCCAGCTGCTCACTTTCCATCCCGATGTGGTGCCTCACATACACCTCAAATTCATCATTATAGCAATGGTACCTGCGATTCCTTCTTCCCACTCTTAGATCGCGTTATCCTCTAACGGTCTAGACAGCTCTGTGGATAGCGCCCTCTTTCTCACTGTTGCACAAGGATCCGGTGAGTACGGCTGACGCTCACTCTCACGCCTGTCAATCACCATGCCTTGATGATCTTTACCTCCGCACAGGCATCTAAACTACCCACTTTCCTCCATGAACAATGCTGGACAGACACACGAGGAAGAGAATGAATTGGCCAGGGAAATGTATAAGAGCTCTTACTTGAATGGTGAGTAGGGAATGGCTGAAGAAGGGGAGGAAGGAATGCTGGACAGAAAAATGGGCTGGGAGTTTGGCCAGTTGCTAACGTTCTGTCACACAAGTATGAGGACCTGAGTTCAGATCTTCAGAACAAATGTAAAAAGCTTGGTGTCGCAGTGTGTATCTCTAATCTCAGCACCCAGAGGCAGAACACTCTCTAGGGCATACTGACCAGTTAGCCTCACTACACTGGAAAGTTCCAGATTTACTAAAGCACTCTGCCTCATAAAATACGGTGGAGAACGGCTGGGGGGAGATACCCATTGTTGACCTCTGACCTCTGTAGTCAAACACACACACACACACACACACAAACACACACACACACATCAAGATATACAGGTAGTATACTTGATATCACCAGCCTGATCACAAGACATATTAAATTTCGCACAGGTTGAACAGAGCTTTAATTCTGTCGACTTTTTATAATCAATCTTTTTAGCACTGAAATAGGCCCAGATGTGCAGATATCTAAGCATCAAACGTGATTCAGCTTTCATGTTTCTTTATCTGCACATCCAGTCTTTTGGTAAGCTTTGTATACTATACCTAAACACATGTTCTGAATCTGTTCACTTTACTGCTATTACTTACCCTTGTTTAGGGGCCCTCCATTTATTCCCCAACACACACACACACACACACACACACACACACACACACACACACACAATTTTTGGCTCTAATAATATATACTTTAACATCTGTCCTTAAATTGTTTTATTTAACACAGCGATCAGACTGAATGAAGCTTATAGGAAAGATGAGATCCTATTTCTCCCACATTTAAAATTGCGTTCCAGTGGACCAGAAACAAGTTTGGGGTCCTTTGCTCTGTGAGGGGTGCTCAGAGTCAGCACAGAACACACCTGGACACTAAATTCTCTGCACAAAGGAGATTTATTACCCCTGAGGGACAAATGTTGGGGGGAGGGAGGGCTGCCTCTGGATGGAGCAAAGACAGCAGCAAGTGTTTCTACAGACGTGGGTTTTTTTTTTAATATTTTATTTTCTATATTCTATGTTTACATTCCAAAGGCTTTCCCCTTTTCCAGTTCCCACCCACCATAGTTCCCATAGTTCCTCTCCCCCTCAACTGTTCCCCAATCATTCCCCCTCCCCCCTCGGTTTCTTTACTAAACTGGATGCAATTTTTACAGGCCCAGGGTCCTCTCCTTTCTTCTTCTTGGGAATCAATTAACTTGCTATTTGTGTCTTGAGTATTTAGGGCTTTTTAAAGAGAAAGGGGGAAGTCTGTGCTAGGATGAGTTGGCGAGTCCTGATTGGACTTGTTTGCCAAGGTAGTCAAATAATGAATTTGATTGCTGGGCCTTGGCATGTTGGTAGCTGGACCTTGGAGTTTTAGTCTGGTGTAAGAAAGTGGTCAAATAAGGGAATAGACTTTGGTGGATAGCGTTAGGAATGTAATCTAATGGTTTAGCAAAGGATAGGGAAGGCGGAAGGGTAAGACCTGCCAGCGTTTGCCACGTTTGCCATTCCTGGACCTGTCGGAGAGCCCTTCACTCTGCTCTCCGGTGTCAGCATCAAGGCCTTGACTGTACTTCATTTTGTGATCACCACCAACCTCTCTCCCAGCTCTTCCTGCAGATTTATATTTGAAAACATTTCAACAGTAAACAGTAGAGATGGCATGTTCTTTCTGTCTTATAAGCACATTGAGCGCATCTCCCCACCCCATGTCGCGTCCCTTTTTTCTGCCTCAGTGTTTGCTCTTGAAGTTTCACTGCTGAAGTGATCTGACCGAAATCTTCCTCTCTTCATGGATGCCTCCCCGCCCGCTTGTCCACCCATCCCTGCCAGACATCACATAGTTCTCTCTCCCTGATCCCACTTCTCACTGCCTAACGGCTCGCCGAGTTCTGGCTTCCCCCACTCCTTTGCTAGGACAGTTTTTTCTGTCTCTGCCAGACTTACAGCGAAGATCTCCAAGAGTGCAAGGATCTGTCTATTTCATGCATTTCTATTTTTTTACTCTATTATAAAGGAAAATTTGGGGGAAAAAAACCATCAAAATTAACAAGACCCAAAGACTATGCAATGTAACGACTTATATGTAGTTAGACTTGACTTTCAAAACAGAAGTTGCAAAGTTTCACATTAAATTTATACCCTTCTCTACCACCAAAACCAAGACATTCATTTCCATTTTTTCCCTAGCACCTACAAAAGTGCTGCCATTGCTCACAAAATATTATATTGACAAATATTTACTGCGGAAAATGTTTTCAAATACAAAGCTGCTCTGAACTGGGGCAAAGGAGCTGCTCGTTTGTCTTGTTTTAATGGTTATCAATTATAGACAAATGGTAATAACCTCTGTATTTGGCAATGTCAGGAGTTCAGAGGCATTTTGAGAGTCCAAAGATTTTTTTTGCAGCATGAATATACCATAAAGGGATGTGACAAGGATGTCCACTGTTAAGGCAAGCCTCTCTACATCTCCTCCTCAGGGACTTTTAAGGACTCCAAATCTTGGCTAGATCATGCAAAACAGAGTAAGGAATAAGGCGGAAATTGAAGAAGATAGGAGGTTAATGGGATTTATATTGCGGATGGAGAGCATTACTCATTGTAAAGGAAAGGGCATCCAGACAGTGAGTGAGTGAGTGGACTGTGACCTGGCACGCTCGCTCTGGCTGAGCTGGAGGGTGGGCTTACAGGGCTTGAACCAGCAAGGAGGGCTGGCACTGGCTGTGCCGCAGAAAGGCTGTGCAAGCTTCAGGGGGGGTGCACTCAGAAAGGGAGGAGTTCTGAAAAGATTTGTGGTTTATGTTCTGTTTTTGTTGTTGTTGTTTTGTTTGTTTGTTTGTTGCACTTCCATGAGATGCATGGATTTTTTTTTAGTTAATACTAAATTGGTTTTTCAGTTAACTTTTGGGTGCCAGAGTGTTTCCTGCACTCCAGCTTGCCCCTCCCCACAGGGGCGGTGGTGGCCTTGGAAGGAGAAACAGGCCTGGCTGTTATGAGAGTTACACATAGAATTGTCTTCTGCCAACTTTTGATCAAATTCTTTAGACATTACACATCCAAAGCAGCAGCTTTCATTCTAGGAGAGTGAGGAATAGAGGCAGCACTGGGCTGGGAGTTTGGAGAAGTTTGTCAACATGCCCAAGGTCATGAATTTTTCTGTTCTCTTTCTGGTCCCAGAAAAGGCCTAGCGGTAGGTACCATGCCTTCTAACAGGATTAAGTACAAGAACCTTGGTCTTCGCACAGGGAAGTCCGAGGATAGTCTCTTCCAGCTTTTAGCAGCTGTGGAGCTTTGGAAACATCACGAGAAGATAGCCCCATTTTAAACATGAAAGTTGAACCAGGTCAGTGGCTTCCAGACACCAGTCTGAGAGCCAGCGTCTGTCTGCAAGGAAGTTCTCATTGGTCAGTGACAAATTAAAAAACTGGAAAAGATAATGTTATAGCTAACATCATTATATATTTGTTACTGGAAGATTGCTAAGCAGGCTTTCTTGGAAATAGATATTCTCTTTCTTTTTTCTGAAAAATAACCTTTTTTTTATGATATCATGGTGATACAGATAACTGTTACTTCTGAAAGAAAAATTGTCTTGGCATATCATTATACAAAGTTCATAACCTTTGTTGGTTCACCAACATCCGTGGATCCGTTGAATTAGATTATTCCTAATGCATTTTCTAGTTTTAAAGTTTTTGACCAGAGAGGAGAATTACAAACTGACATGCTTAAAGGGTATAGTCAATCAAGTTTGTAAATCCTGAGTAAGGCCCGGGCAGGACACTGGCCATCGAGCCGTTTATAACAGTCCAACTTCACAAGGACTCGCCCCCACCGCCTTTTTTTTTTTTTTTTCCTTTTTTTTTTTTATCATTTTTTTTTATTTTCTATATTCTTTGTTTACATTCCAAAGGCTTTCCCCTTTCCCAGGTACCCCCCACCATATGTCCCATAATTCCTCTCCCCCCCCATGCTATTCCCCACTCTTTCCCCCCCCCCCACGATTTCTCTGTTCTGGGTCTACAATACTGGATCCAATCTTTACAGGCCCAGGGTTCTCTCCTTTTTTTCTTCTTGCGAGTCATTTGACTTGCTAATTGTGCCTTGAGTATTTAGGGCTTCTGGGCTCATTAATATCCATTTATCAGTGATTGCATTTCGTGTGTATTCTTTTGTGATTGGGTTAGCTCACTTAGGATGATAGTTTCCAGATCTAACCATTTACCTACAAATTGCATGAATTCATTATTTTTAATTGCTGAGTAGTACTCCATTGTATAAATATACCACATTTTCTGTATCCATTCCTCCTTTGAGGGATATCTGGGCTCCTTCCAATTTCTGGCTATTATAAACAAGGCTGCTATAAACATAGTGGAGCATGTGTCTTTGTTGCATGCAGGGGAATCCTCTGGGTATATGCCCAGGAGTGGTATGCCAGGGTCCTCTGGGAGTGGCATGCCCAATTTTCTGAGGAACCGCCACACTGATTTCCAGAGTGGTTTTACCATTTTGCAATCCCACCAACAGTGGAGGAGTGTTCCTCTTTCTCCACATCCTCGCCAGCACTTGTTGTCTCTCGAGTTTTTAATCTTAGCCATTCTGACTGGAGTGAGGTGGAATCTCAGGGTTGTTTTGATTTGCATTTCCCTGATGACTAATGATGTTGAACATCTCTTAAGGTGTTTCTCGGCCATCCGAATTTCTTCTGGTGAAAATTCTTTGTTTAGCTCTGTGCCCCATTTTTTGATAGGGTTATTTGGTTCTTTGGGGTCTAACTTCTTGAGTTCTTTGTATATATTGGATATTAGCCCTCTGTCGGATGTGGGGTTGGTGAAGATCATTTCCCACGTTGTTGGTTGCCGTTTTGTCTTTCTGACAGTGTCCTTTGCCTTACAGAAACTTTGTAATTTTATGAGGTCCCATTTGTCCATTCTTGATCTTAGAGCATAAGCTATTGGTGTTCTGTTCAGGAACTTTACCCCTGTGCCCATGTCCTCCAGGGTCTTCCCAAGTTTCTTTTCTAATAGTTTCAGTGTGTCTGGTTTTATGTGGAGGTCCTTGATCCATTTGGAGTTGATCTTAGTACAAGGCGATAAGAGTGGGTCAATTCGCATTCTTCTGCATGTTGACCTCCAGTTGAACCAGCACCATTTGTTGAAAAGGCTATCTTTTTTCCACCGGATGGTTGTGGCTCCTTTATCAAAGATCAAGTGACCATAAGTCTGTGGGTTAATTTCTGGGTCTTCAATCCTATTCCATTGATCTACCTGCCTGTTGCTATACCAATACCATGCAGTTTTTAACACAATTGCTCTGTAGTACTGCTTGAGGTCAGGGATATTGATTCCCCCAGAAGTCCTTTTATTGTTGAGAATAGTTTTAGCTATCCTAGGTTTTTTGTTGCTCCAGATGAATTTGAGAATTGCTTTTTCTAGATCTATGAAGAATTGATTTGGGATTTTGATGGGGATTGCATTGAATCTGTAGATTGCTTTTGGCAAGATGGCCATTTTTACTATATTGATCCTGCCAATCCAGGAGCAAGAAATATTTTTCCATCTCCTGAGGTCTTCTTCGATTTCTTTCTTCAGGGACTTGAAGTTCCTGTCATACAGATCTTTCACTTGTTTGGTTAGAGTTACGCCAAGGTACTTTATGTTGTTTGTGGCTATTGTGAAGGGTGTTATTTCCCTAATTTCTTTCTCAGCCTGCTTGTCCTTTGGGTACAAGAAGGCCACTGACTTGCTTGAGTTAATTTTATAACCTGCCACTTTGCTGAAGTTGTTTATCAGCTGTAGAAGTTCTCTGGTGGAGTTTTTTGGGTCGCTTAGGTAAACTATCATATCGTCTGCAAATAATGATAGTTTGACTTCTTCCTTTCCAATTTGTATCCCTTTGACTTCCTTATGTTGTCTGATTGCTCTCGCTAGAACTTCAAGTACTATATTGAAAAGATATGGAGAGAGAGGACAGCCTTGTCTAGTCCCTGATTTTAGTGGGATTGCTTCAAGTTTCTCTCCATTTATTTTGATGTTGGCTACTGGTTTGCTGTAGATTGCTTTTACTATGTTTAGGTATGGGCCTTGAATTCCTGCTCTTTCCAAGACTTTTAGCATGAAAGGATGCTGAATTTTGTCAAATGCTTTTTCAGCATCTAATGAGATGACCATGTGGTTTTTTTCTTTTAGTTTGTTTATGTAGTGGATTACATTGATGGATTTCCGTATATTGAACCATCCCTGCATTCCTGGAATGAAGCCTACTTGATCATGGTGAATGATCGTTTTGATATGCTCTTGGATTCGGTTGGCAAGAATTTTATTTAGTATTTTTGCATCTATATTCATAAGAGAAATTGGCCTGTAGTTCTCTTTCTTTGTTGGATCTTTTTGTGGTTTAGGTATCAGCGTAATTGTGGTTTCGAAGAATGAGTTGGGCAGTGTCCCTTCTGTCTCTATTTTGTGGAATAGTTTGAAGAGTATTGGTGTTAAGTCTTCTTTGAAGGTCTGGTAGAATTCTGCACTAAAACCATCTGGTCCCGTACTTTTTTTGGTTGGGAGGCTTTCTATAACCCCTTCTATTTCTTTAAGGGTTATGGGACTGTTTAGCTGGTCTACTTGATGCTGATTTAATTTTCGTATTTGGTATCTGTCTAGGAAATTGTCCATTTCCTCCAGATTCTCCAGTTGTTTTGAGTATAGGCCTTTGTAGTAGGATCTGATGATCTTTTGTATTTCCTCTGTTTCTGTTGTTATATCCCCCTTTTCATTTTTAATTTTGTTAATTTGGATACTATCTCTGTACCCTTTGGTTAGTCTAGCTAAGGGTTTATCTATCTTGTTGATTTTCTCGAAGAACCAGCTCTTGGTTTTGTTGATTCTTTGTATGGTTCTCTTTGTTTCTGCTTGATTGATTTCAGCCCTTAGTTTGATGATTTCCTCTCTTCTACTCCTCCTGGGTGAGTTAGCTTCTTTTTGTTCCAGCGCCTTCAGGTGTGCTGTTAAGTTGCTAGTGTATGCTCTTTCCAGTTTCTTTTTGGAGGCACTCAGGGCTATGAGTTTTCCTCTTAGCACTGCTTTCATTGTATCCCAGAGATTTGGGTAGGTCGTACCTTCATTTTCATTGAAGTCTAAAAAGTCTTTGATTTCTTTCTTTATTTCTTCCTTGACCAGGGTGTCATTGAGTAGAGTATTGTTCAGTTTCCATGTGTATGTGGGCTTTCTGTAGTTCTTCTTGCTATTGAAGACCACTTTTACTCCATAGTGATCCGATAGGAGACATGGGATTAGTTCGGTCTTCTTGTATTTGTTGAGGTCTGTCTTGTGACCAATTATATGATCAATTTTTGAGAAGGTACCGTGCGGTGCTGAGAAAAAGGTATACTCTTTTGTTTTAGGATGGAATGTTCTATATATATCTGTTAAATCCAATTGGTCCATAGCTTCAATTAGTTTCACTGTGTCCCTGTTTAGTTTCTGCTTTCCTGATCGGTCCATTGAGGAGAGTGGAGTGTTGAAGTCACCTACAATCATTGTGTTAGGTGCGATGTGTGCTTTAAGCTTTAGTACAGTTTCTTTTACGAATGAGGGTGCCCTTGCATTTGGTGCATAGATGTTCAGTATTGAGAATTCTTCTTGGTGGATTTTCCCTTTGACAAGCAGGAAGTGACCTTCTGTGTCTCTTTTGATGACTTTAGGTTGAAAGTCGATTTTATCTGATATTAGAATGGCTACTCCATCTTGTTTCCTGGGACCATTTGCTTGTAGAACTGTCTTCCAGCCTTTTACTCTAAGGTGGTGTTTGTCTTTGACACTGAGATGTGTTTCCTGTATGCAGCAAAATGTAGGGTCCTGTTTCCGTATCCAGTCTGTTAGTCTGTGTCTTTTGATTGGGGAATTGAGTCCATTGATATTAAGAGATATTAAGGAATAGTAATTATTACTTCCTGACATTTTGGGAATTGTTATTATTATTTGTATTTGAGTGGTTCTCTTCTTTTGGGTTGGATGAGATGGGGTTTCTATCTTGTTTCTTCTGGGGTGTTGTTTCCCCCCTTGTGTTGGTATTTTTCCCCTATTATCCTTTGTAGGGCTGGGTTTGTAGATAAGTATCTTGCAAATTTGGTTTTGTCGTGGAATATCTTGGTTTCCCCATCTATGGCAATTGAGAGTTTCGCTGGGTATAGTAGTCTTGGCTGAAGTTTGTGTTCTCTTAGGGTCTGCATAAGGTCTGCCCAGGATCTTCTAGCTTTCATGGTCTCAGGTGAGAAGTCTGGTGTAATTCTGATAGGTCTTCCTTTGTATGTTACTTGTCCTTTTTCTCTTACTGCTTTTAATATTCTTTCTTTGTTTAGTACATTTGGGGTTTTGACTATTATGTGACGGGAAGTATTTCTGTTCTGGTCCAGTCTATTTGGGGTTCTATAGGCTTCTTGTATATTCATGGGCATCTCTCTCTTTAGGTTGGGGAAATTTTCTTCCATAATTTTGTAGAAGATATTTGCTGGCCCTTTAAGTTGTAGATCTTCATTCTCATCTATCCCTATAATCCTTAGGTTTGGTCTTCTCATTGTGTCTTGGATTTCCTGAATGTTTTGGGTTACCAGCTTTTTGCATTTTGCATTTTCTTTAATTGTTGAATCCATGGTTCCTATGGTATCTTCAGCATCTGAGATTCTGTCTTCTATCTCTTGTATTCTATTGTTGATATTTGCATCTATGACTCCTGATTTCTTCCCAAGGTTTTCTATCTCCAACATTGTCTCCCTTTGCGATTGCTTAGTTGTTTCTACTTCTGTTTTTAGATTTTGTATGGTTTTGCTCAGATCTTTCAGTTGCTTGTTTGTGTTTTCCTGTAATTCTTTAAGGGATTTTTGTGTTTCCTCCTTTATGACTTCTACTCGTTGACCCATGTTCTCTTGTATTTCTTTGGGTGATTTTTGTTTCTCCCCCGTATTGGGATTCACTTTTTGCTCTATATTCTCCTGGATTTCTTTAAGTGATTTTTGTGTCTGCCTTGTATGGGCTTCTAGTTTTTGATCTACTTTCTCCTCTATTACTTTAAGAAATTTATCTAAGTGATCCTCAATCTGCATCTTTACCAGTGATTTTAGATCTGAGTCTTGTTTTTCTGGTGTGTTGAGATATCTGGGATTTAATTGTGTTTGTCTTGCAATGGCTTCTAGCTTTTGATCTATTTTCTCATGTATTACTTTAAGAGATTTATCTAAGTGTTCCTCTATCAGCATCCTGACCAGTGATTTTAGATCTGAGTCTTGTTTTTCTGGTGTTTCGGGGTATCCAATATTTATTGCTGTTGGGGAACTGGGTTCGGATGCCGCCATATTGCCTTGATTTTTGTTAGTAGCGATCTTACGTTTGCCTTTTGCCATCTGGTTAACTCTGGTGTTAGTTGGTCCTGTAGATACTAGCTGGTGCTTGACCCTCCTGTGGGGTTGTAAGGCTATTTCCCAGTGACTGGGATACCTGAATCACTGTCCTGCGGGGGTCTTGCTCACAGATTGCTGACGGGTGGCCTGAGTCCCCCGAGGTCTTAACCTCAGGATATCCCAGGTATTTGGTTCCGCCTGTTGGGCGGCTGCTCTGCACTGCTCCTGCTCAGGGTTCGCTGTCTGATATCCTGTTTCCCCAGGGGTCTTAAAGATGGGATATCTCAGTTATCTGGTTCCGCCTGCTGGTCCCAAGCTGCTGGGAAGCTGGCTGGGTCCGGTTTCCAGCTTCCCTGCCACTGGCTGGATGGGAGGCTGGTTCGGCCTCTGGCTGGGTCTGGGTACCTGGCACACTGGCTGACTCTGGCTTCCTCACCACCAGCTGGACGGGAAGCTGCAGGCAATATGGCAGCTGCCTGCAGGGAGCTCGGGGTCCGCCGCGCGAGTGCAGAGTGCACCCGCTATTTTGTGCCCAATTCCCACTCCAGGCCTGAGTCCCCGAAGGTCTTAAGCTCGGGCTGTCTCGGGTACCTGGTTCTGCCGCCGCCGCCGGATGGTTCTGAGCACCTGGCACGCTGGGTGACCCTCCGGCTTCCCCCCACCGCCTTTTAAGGAAGCTCTGAAGCTACAAACCAGTGGTCGTTTGGGTGGAGTCGCTATGAGGCACACACCACCCTGGTTTTGCAAACTCTGCTCCATTGTTTTCTACCATTTTCCTCGATAGTCTAATGGTCTGGCTTTCTGTTTTGAATTCCTACCAAAATGTTGTAAGTCATTTAAAAAAAAAAGTATGTAATAATTGTGTCAATAAAACCACATTGTCTTGTAGATCTTACAGAATCCACATCATTGTGGAGGTGATTTGACAAAGAGCTCTTGTTGGCTGCTCTCAAAATACATGCTTTGTCCTTAGCAAAAGAATACAGAATTGAAGGCTGCTTAAAATATCTGGGGGAAAAGTCCTAACTTCTGTACTGATTACTATTGTACAGAATACTATTGGGCAACAGTTTTTATTACAGCTCATTTCTTAAATTTTTTATTATTTTAGTTTCTTATGTATGTACTAGGGTTCCCATAAACTTAGCGTAGCATGCTCTGATTGGCTGTTGGCAATGTTAAAGAATAACGGATGCAAGATTTAATGCCAATGGTACACCTTTCTAAGTTCAAGACCAGAAAAGCAGACTTTTCAACATTTCCCTCAAAGTTCTAGTTTTATGCACTTTTCAATTCTGTAAACCGTTATAAAGTACTCTCCTTCTGTAATGTAACTTTAACCCACTTTCCCTTCTCAGGATGAGGGAACAGAATCAGCTACTAAACAACTTATCCCTGGACAGTATGTAGAAGGAAGAGAGGTGTCAGCAATCTGCCCGGGACTTCGTCTTGATGGACGATTGTGGATGGGCTCCAGAGCATGGCCTCCCGACTTGTACCCATCAGACCCTCTCTCTGTCACACCCCACAGAAGTCCAATACTGAAGGACAAAGCACCGTAGGTTAAGCATGATTTGAAGCAACTCTTGAGAGTCAAGAATGAGAACCTTGGAGAGCTAAGTGACCAAGCTCCGAGGTTAAGAGGTGTGGAACTCACTGCACAGACGACATTGGGAGGCCCCACTGCTTGCTCAAACCAGAGTTAATATGGCCATTTCCCTTTCTACTACTCCAAAGTAATCACTAAGCATCAGTTGTCGTGATCTGTTTCATCCAGGCTTCTGCTCCGAAAGCCTATGTCCCTTCTCTCCTTGTTAAAAGCACTGAAGATGCCCCGTTCACTGCTGCCCATCTCCCCCTCTGTGCTATGCATGGCTACAGTGCACAGCAGGATTCATTCAACTGTGGACATTTGTCCTCTCTTCTTTATGATATCAAATTCTATCATTTTGTTTTTATACATATATAGATACAAAAATACTCAAAAATATATATACTATATACAGCAAACCATATATTTAGCTCTCTCTCTCTCTCTCTCTCTCACACACATACACACACACACAAATGGTACTATCCATAGATTTGTATATCCACAGAATGTGGGGTGTTTTAGACTGTACCCCCAAGTCTTCATTTACTCTTTCTCACGGAGAGGGGAGGGAGATATACTGTGTATTTCAGGAGCCTGTTCTAAGCCAATTTTCCTTTTGGATTCTCAAGTCATGGGGCATCTTCCTGAGTCTTTAGGAACTTTCAGAAGCCAATCATACTGAAGGGTAAGAACAACTTCTCAAAGTGAGACACAATTTAAAAACGATATGTGAAATTATTTCATGAGGTTATTCTGTTGGGAGTTGCATGCTGAATGAACAAGATTCCGTGAGTGAAGGAATACTTTTCCTAATAAACTACTCATAATATGAATTTTAAGGATGACAATACCAATGGCATTTAAGAATGTTGTATTTGAGGTCTCTCTTCTTTGTAGTGCTTCCTGAAGGACTATGTTCTAAAGACGTGGCAGAGTCGTGTGCTAGGGAAGAAGAATCTATAGAGAAGAATTCGGGGACCGGGAAGACCCTCAAGTGATGCCATGGGTATCTCAGGACATGTAGGAATTTGGATTCTAAAACTTTGAATTCTTTTTAGGGTTTCCTGAAGTGCAATCTGAGCAGGAATATGGCAAGATTTTGCTATGCTGCAGATTCTGATCCCAAAGACCTGTAGTACAGAATCCTGTGGCTGGATTCTGCGTTTCTCACAGGGCCCGGGTGGAACGGTTCCTGCTGACCCAAAGCCCATATTTCAATGGCATTAGTGAATCTGTCCATCCAGGGACATCCGATTCTATTATTGCCACAAGTGTCTTCAGAGTTCATGTCACTTTCAATTCATGAGCAAGCACGACTGTATTGTCATAATTAGGTTCTGATTTATAACGTCATTGCTTATTTACTCTTTTGAAAGATACATCCCAACAAATAGTTTGGAATTTACCAAATATTCTTTGTTGTTCTAAACCAGCATGCTCTCTGTAGCCTTTTAGCTCTTCTGGCTCACTATTCTAACAGTACTGTAATCTGTGACAATTTCAGGCACTGTCTCAGGCACAGCTAGGGTGTATTGAACATACAATAGCAAGAGAATTATCTTTGTGTTTGTTACTTACCTGCTAGTGGTAAGAAGGAACACAGATATTGGAGATACATATGTATATGTGTATGTGTATATATACATATATATGTGTATATATATGTATATATAGATGTATATATACATATATATAGATGTATATATATGTGTGTGTGTGTATACACACACACATTTGGATTTCCCTCACTCTCTCTGTCTCTGTGTCTCTCTCTGTGTCTGTCTTCCTGAAAGTCTGTCTGTCTGTCTCTTTATGCATATGTGTGTGTGTGTGTGTGTGTGTATGGTATGAGAATTATCTCATGCAGTTTTGAAGGCAGAGAAGCGCCATGCTTCCTTCTGTATTCCAGTGAATCAAGAGGCTAAATGCTCTAATCCAGTTTGAGTTCAGAATGGGGAGAGTGGGCACTAACAGTGTGAGTTCTGATCCGATGTCACCAGAGTCCGGAAGGCTGATGTCCAAGGGCAAGAGGATATGGAAGTCCAAGGTCAAGCAGTGAAGACAATACACTCGTTCCTTGTCTTCCCCTTTGTTGTATTTGAGCTCTTGGTAGGTTGAGTAGTGACTGTTTATATTGGCAAAGGCATCATGCTTATTTAGACATTCATATGCTAATCTCTTATAGAGATACCTCAAAGCGATACCTCAAAGCCCTGCCCAGAAATAACACTTTTCCAGCTACCTGGGCATCCTTAAGTCCACAGAAATTAATATAGGAATCAACTATCACAGTGCTATCATATATTTGACTTCTATTAGTACATATGCTATAAACCACAGAAAGGTTAGCTGTAGGTGGATGCTGTAACAGAGAACCGAGACACGGAGGCTTTCAGGCCTGCACTGGCTCAGCGGATTCACACCATGGGCTGAGTGTAGTGAGGCTTTGCCTTGAGAGCTTCTTACTGTTCTTTATAGTCCAGGCCTTTTGTTTTCCTTACATGCTAGTTTACATGATTACTTACTCCTAGGATGGGGCTGTCACAAGAAGGCTATAGGAATATGACAGAGCTGTGCATGCGTATTGAGTAGACCCCTTTGTCTTTTCTTTGTTGCCTTTTTCTGGTCCTCACCCTGGGAAATTCTTACCCTACGCTCGGGTTTTTTTTTGCACGCAGTATTACATTTCTTTTGAAAGAAGTTAAGGAAAGGGGAAACGAATGTTTTCTACTCACCCAAATATTTTCTCCTTCTGATCCTCTTCCCCAAGTATATCCACATTTCAATCAGACACTGAATTTCTAACAGTGTAGATCTGCTGAGTTCTTCCTTTTCCAATTATCCAGAGATGTCAATTTTATGTTATTTTCCCCCTTAAAATATTATAGTTTATGCCAATTGAAGAAAAAGGAAGGAAGCAAGCAAGAAAAGAAAGGCGAGGAGAGGAGCGGGGAGGAAAGGAGAGAAGAGAGGGGAGGGGAGGAGAGAGAAGAAGGGAGAGGAGGGGGAGAGGAGGGGGAAGAGGAGATGGGAAGAGAGGGGAAAGGAGAGGAGAGGAGAGGAGAGAGGAGGAAAGGAGAGAAGAGAAGGGAAGGAAGGGGAGGGGAGGGGAGGGGAGAAGGGAGAATTGGAGAGGACCACAGAAAGCCCACAGAAGGCCAATGGACAGCCTGTGTGGTTCTGACTGGCACGTGTGTTTGCCTCTGTCTCCATAATAAGATGGTATCATGTAAGTGGTTTGTGCCCTGTTATTTGTTTGAGGTAATTGTTTTCCATCCCTACTCATTTTGATATTTTCATAAGCACCGTGCTTTTATTAGATGCCTTACTTTCTGTTAAGCCTACCGGTCATTAGTCTGTTGTAATTCCAGATGTTATGTTAGATAGAGTGTTCTAAAATTCTGCTTTGGTCTTTAAAAAAAAATAGTTTCACTGCTTTCCAAAATATCTCATATTTATCATCGTGTCTATTTTACTGTACGCACATCTATAAATGCCTTAAAGTCTTCTAAGGCTCCCGCATTATTATTAAATGTCATTTATTGAGTATGGTGTGTACTCTTCTGCTTGATCCCTGGCTTCTCGCTGCTACACCTTGTGCACATTAAGCAGGAGAAATGGGGGGAAGTACTATCTGGCATTTACTTAGTTACTAGATCCTCTACCTTCATGAAACTTTGAAACTGGCTCCTTCAGATTTCTCCTAGAGCAAACCTGGGCTGGATCCCAGGTTGAGATCCCCTGTGTGAAGCCCAGGCCTGAGGCTCTGTGGCACCTCTGGTTTTGATAGTGTCTATACATGGGCAAGTAGAAGATGGGGTTCATATTTGACATGGCTCAAGGTATGAGTGCAGGATTCCCTGGTATCTGTCCTTCCTTGATCAATTTTCTTTGCAAAATTCATAGTGCAGTTAAGGGTGTGCAGAAGAGATTTTGGATGTCTGAGTTTGCATTGCTTCTGTGTTCTGACCCATTCTGCCAGCCCAGACTAAGAACCTCCATCCATAGCCACTTCTCATTATGTCCTGAAGGATGGAAGTTTCTAGAATTCTTTCCTCACTCACGGAATATTCATTTCTCAGGAGTTCAGTTAATTCTTCCATTTAGTCCCTGTTCTTCATTAGCTCAACTGATAAGCTATTTAAAAAAAAAAAGCAAACCTTCCCAGGTCTTATTGTCATGATTAGAACAAAGATCTTTGGCTTCCTCAATACTGCAAAACAAATACTATTCTATTGATACATTTGCTATGAGCAATCCTATAGCACATTTAATCACAAAGAAAATAATTCACCAGTAATTTTTAAAAACAAATGTAGAACACTATGCAGTAGATGACAGGTCCTGTCTGATACTTTGACTTTAGTTCATGGTTTAAGCTTTCCTTTTACTTTTTTCTATTTATTTTATCTTTTATTAGATATTTTCTTTATTTACATTTGAAATGTTATCCCCTTTCCTAGTTTTCCCTCCGAAACCCCCCATTCCATCCCCCCTCCCCCTGCTCATCAACCCTCCCACTCCTGCATCCCAGTCCTGGAATTCCCCTATACTGGGGCATCAAGCCTTCATAGGACCAAGGGCCTCTCCTCTCATTGATGTCCCCAAAAGCCGTCCTCTGTTACATATGCGTCTAGAGCCATGGGTCCCTCAATATGTACACTTTGGTTGGTGGTTTCTTGAAGCATATTAAGGATTCTTGGGCTATGTTTGCCATTTAGTGTCATGGTTAATTTCGTATGTTTTATATGAGTCCTCAAATGAAGAGAGTTTCCTGGACAACCTTAGCATCATCATCCCAGTAAAAGTTTTCTTTGATTTTGTTTTCTTTATATCAACATACTTTCCTTTATTATTAATTATTATTATTGCTATTTGTGTGTGTGTGTATGTGTGTGTGTGTGTGTGTGTGTGTGTGTGTATGTGTGTATGTACCCATGAGTACAGGTATCCATAGAGTCAGAAAAAGTGCTGCATGTGGGTGCTGGGAGCCAAACTTGAATCCTCTACAGGAATATTAAGTGTTTGTTGATACCAGGACCTCTGCAACCTGTGACATCACATAGGCAACCGAGCGATGTGTGCATCTGTTGACAAGGCAACAGCCACCATATTCCCAGAATCCATTTAGCTCATCTCCCACCTTTACCTGTGACCACGTCCCCATTCACACATAAGAGGAACGCCCCTCCTTCTCTCTCTCTCTCTCTCTCTCTCTCTCTCTCTCTCTCTCTCTCTCTCTCTTCCCTCTCTTCTCTTTCCACTGCCACCTTGACTTTTCCCCTCTCAATAAACCTCACATGGAATGGTTTGGCCTGGTGTGGTCTTTTGGAAGCCGTGCAACATTCAAGATCATAACAGTGTTCTTACATGCCAAGCTAGTTTTTTCAGCTTTTACCCGTTTACATTTTCTATGCAACGAAAATAAGCACCATGCCAAAGATGGAACTTCATATCAACATCACCTCTTGTGACTATCAGGTTTGACCGTTTCTTGGTTTTGTAGAGAAAGATAAACATTTTTTTCCCATAAGTTTTCTGTCAGAAAGAACAATCCCTAATACCATTCAAATTCATTCATAATTGCTCTTTCGGATGCTAACTTGCAATGATTAGAGATAACCTTAAATTTGAAACCTCTATTGTTATCTCCTGAAAGAATTTATAGCTCTGTTACAGTATACGTTGAATGAAATTTAAAACCTAGTATTGCAGTTAATTTAAAATAGATTCATGACACTGCTGTTTGAATTGTACTCATCATTGTTATCTTACATTTAAATTGACTATTTATGTTAATGTCATTCAACTTTTTGCATAATAGGCAAAAGAATTTAAAATGGAAATGAATGGAAAGGATCTATTTTAATGACAATTGCTGCCAACAACACACACCTTGGGTTCTCTCTGACCATGAGAAGGATGTTGTCTCCTCTTTTCTCTTCCACCTGGTCCTGCTCTGGCTTCTGAACAGGACTGGCCGTTATTGCTCCTGAGAAGTCTCAGTAGTCTGTGCCTCAGGGGCCAAGACAGAGAAGCAGAGGAGATCCAGCAAGACAGAGGGCCATGAGCTTCACGGCCACACAGAACGAGAATCAGCATGATGAACAAACTTAGCTCTAACTTTAAATTTCTTTTTTATCCTTCCAAAATGTTTTCTCCCCTTGAAACGCTCTTATGTACTACTTTCTAAGAAAAGGACCGTCAGGTTTCTGAACGCTGGCCTCGTCATCTCCCAGCTTGCCCCTACCATACTCACTCCAACCTTTGTGATAAATGAACCATCTTGTTTCTGACACTGTTAGAAAATATAGCAAGGAATTCAAGTTTCTCAACAATTGCCAACTTCCATGTAAGCTATCTATATACCACACACTTAAAATTTTTTTTTTATCCACCAGGCCAAATACAATGATACAAGTTGAGAGATTCTCTCCAAAAGGATTATATTATTCTTTTATGTACTCTGGATTTGCCACATACTAAGGCAAGACACTGGTAGAACAGGAATTATAATTATTATTATTGATTAGCACTGGGAGATAGACCCTCATATCTTGTTAGGAATTTCATTAAGCAGTGAGTAGGTGGGAAAAAATTAAAATGGATTTGAAAACTCACAAATAAGTCTTAGACATAAGTTTACTTCTCTTGTAGCTAAAGAAAGTCTTAAAAGTAGGCAGTGGGATCTGAATATGAAAGGTTTGTCATTATTAGACATTAGGCATCTTAGCTTTTTGTTTGCTATCATGGGCATGGCTTCCAGCTTCAGTGCTATTCGATACCCCAGAAGAACTGCGAAAGACCAAGCATTGTGTATAAGAAGTAAGAGAGGGAAGGAACAAGGGGACATTTGTGGCAGCTCAATCGACTTTCCCTACACAAAAGTCCTGCAGAATGTTTCCAATAACATCCTCCCGGCTAGCACGAAGCTGTAAGCCCAGAGTAGCTGCAGATAAAGATGGGGGAAAATCATCTTCTTTCTTGGTATCCTATATGATTATCCAATATAATCATGCTGTAATCCTCTGTTGCTTCAGAAGAGAGATTGTACAGTAGAGAAATTCCCAATCTTTGTCACATCCATCTTTAAAATCCAAGCTTAAAAATCGAAGATGGCGTTGGGGTCGTTTAAGACATCAGTTGAACTTACATTGTATTTGGACAAATGCGGCACCCACACAATGCTGTTATCCTTTAAAATGTCTAAAGATGGATGAAATTTCCAGGGAATATCCAGAGAAGTGTCAAGGGGAGAGCAGAAGAATATAATTTCTGAGTGATAGTACTTTTCTAGCTATCATCAAGTATGTTAAAAGCTATAGTCTAAAACTGTTACCAAAAGGACAAAAGACAACAAGTGTTGGCAAGGACATAGGGGTAAAAGAAACCTTATTTAACTTTGGTGGAAGCATAGTTTGATATAGCCCTTAAGAAAAACATAGAGATTCCTCAATAAATTAAAAGCAGAGCTACCACAGGGTGCAGTGGTTCTGTTCCTGCCCCTCCCAATACTAAACTGTGGGAATGTCTATATTCATGTGTTTACTGTAGTCATATTCAGAAGAGTCAAGACACAGACGCAACCAAGTCTCAAACAACAATTGAATGAACCAATAAAATGTGGTATATTTTCATTTATAATAGAATATTATTAAGCTTCTAAAAAGAAGATCCTGACAATACATGCTATCTGAAAAACACTTTGTTAAATGAAATAATCTAGGCACAGGAAGATAAGTACACACCATCTTTCACATGTAGAAGCTACAAATTTTGGATTTGTAGAAGCAGTGAGTAGAGTGGCCACTTCCAGGGCTTTATTGGTAAGAATGAGAACAGAGTCAAAGGGTTACTAATTACAGAGGATCGATGTGTATCTAGAGTTCTAAGAACACAGCATGGCGACTATGCTGATAATGCCATCTTGTTACTCTATGCCTGAAATTTTCCAACACAGTAGGTAATAATTATTTTCATCTGAAAGATATAACTGTTAGGTAATCTATATATTAATTAATTCAATATAATTATTTTACAATCTGTATGGAATAAAACATCACATTATATGGCTTAAGCATGTGTAATTTTTAATTCGTAAATTATATGTCAATAAATTTGGAGAAGAGCCATCTCAAACAAACAAAAATAGCCACTATAAACTTTTGGTCTTTCCACGAATGCTTATTCATCTACATATTTATGTCTGAAAAACAAGAAGCTATATATGTAGATATATGCTCAGAATTAAAGAAAAGATTGTAGACCAAAATTGTAATTAAAATGAGCAAGATGACTCAGAAGATAAAGGTACTCGCTGCCAAGCCTGAGTTTGATCCTCAGGACCCACATAGTGAAGGGTGAGAGTGGACTCCTCAAAACACATACACACAGTATGTGTAGAATAAAAAAGAGAGAAATTGTTTGTGTTGGAGACCCAGGAACAGATTTTACTTGAATTGACATTGACCAGCAATGAAAGGGCTTGCCTTTGGATGCACAAAATTTTAAATCACTGGAGAAGCTCAAAACAAAGTCAGCTTCTAGGAACTTTTTCAAAGAAGTAATTAGAAACATTTACAATGACAGATAATCAAAATCCTCGTGTTTAAAATATCAGAAAGTATTACACAGCATAGTTCCTTAGCAACACAGGATTGGTTGGATAAACTATGGCTGATTATAAATTATAGCTGCAGGACAGATGAAGTATTTATTGACAGAGAGAGGTTTATGACAGAGCATATTAAACATATGAGGGCCAGAACAATAACTGTAGGTGTGACTTTTGTTCATCTATACATAACTTGTGCCAAAGGCTGATGGTGAAGTTGGGTGTGTGTGGGGGGGAGTGGGGGGTGTTTCTTCTTCTTTGGAACAATGTGATAGTGGGATGACTATTCCTGCTTGTCACCTTGACTGAATCTGGAATAAACTACAATTCAGAAATGGAGGGCACTTCTGTTATCCAGATCTTGAGGTACAGAGGATTTGAAAAGCTTAGGCCTGGGCAAGGTAGTAAATGCCTCTAATCCCAGGAGATACCGACAAGCAGATCTCTGAGTTCAAGGCCAGCCTGGGACAAAGCAAGTTCCAAATTTAGGCATGGTGGTTACATGCCTCTAATCTGGGCTGTACCTTCTGCTGGAGACCTACATAAGGACCATAGAAAACGGAAGGTTTTTGTTTGTTGGTTGGTTTTTCGTCTGCTTGCACTTACTTGGCAGCACATCTCTTGGGATATACTTCTTCAGGATTCCAGTTTATAAAGAAGATCAGCTTATACAGAGGACCAGTTCCTTATGGAACTGAGCAACTACTAGATTCTTGGACTTCCCATTCATAGCTGCCCATTATTGTGTTAGTAGGACTATACAGTGTCATTCCAATAATTTCCCTTAATTTATTCACATTACACAAATTCTGTGACTCTAGAGAATCCTAACTAATACAGGTAGATATAACACTTATCAATAAAAATGCCAATGCATTGAAGAAGAGGAGAAGGAAGAGGAGGAGGGAAATTCTGGTGATCATTTGTCAGTAACAAGGAAAACAGGTTGATTACCTCCAGTCTGATAGGCCTATGCAGTTTCTTCCAGCTCTGATTTTATACAGCGTAAATGTGTGCTTGTAGCTAAATGTACTGGATGATTGTCTCATCCAGTCACTGGATGTGACAGCTAATCTTGGTTGTCAACTTGACAAACCTGAGAAGGAAACTCAGCTGAGGAGTTGCCACCACCAGATTGTCCTGTGGGTGTGGCCACACTTTCTTGATTGCAAATAGATGTAGGAGGGTCCAGCCTACTGTGGGCGGTGTCCTTCCCAGGCAGATGAGTCTAAACTATATAAAAAAGGCAACTGACTGGGACCCTGAGAGTGAGCCAGCAAGCATCTTCTGCTCTGTGGTTTCTTGTTCCTGCTTTGGGTTTCTCTCCATGATGGTTTGTGACCTGGAAGTGTAAGTCAAGCAAATCCTTTCCTTGGCAAGATGCTTGTGGGCACAATGTTTATCATAGCATCAGGAAGAGACTAGATCACCACATGAGTAATCCATGCATTGCCAATAAGAAGAGAGCCCCTAGTGCTGTGGCACGCTTAGGAAGGCTCAGCACCTCTTGCCTGTCCATCACAGCCTGTGACCGGTGTGGCATGCCTTTCACCATTCTTTGTCCACTGTATCTCTTCAGCAATATGTAAGATGACTGACAGCTACAATTTCTCAAGAAAACAACCTACTTCCTTCTGTTTTGTTAGTCATTGTTCCAGGCTTTTTTTTTTTTCTTTAGAAACTCTAAGCCTGCACTTAAAATCATACTGGCTGGAAGCTGACCTGTTAAAATAGTTCTCAGCTAGAATGGAAGCCTTGGCAGGAGAGATGGCTGTCTAAATCCTTGTAGCATTGAGAGAGAGAGAGAGCAAAGAAGCAACAGTGATGGCAACCCAAAACTCCAAAGGACAAGTTTGGAAATGCATTCTCCTTTAGACAATAGAGAAGCCTGTGATGGTATCAAATGTACTGTTTATTCCCTCAAAGTGCACATAAGTCAATGTGCCCATCGTAGGCACCCAGCTACCCCAGTACCTGCCCAGGAGTGGGAATGGAGATCAATGTCCTACTGTGTACTTCTACCTTCTGTGACTTGACACTGAATGATAGGGCTGCTTGGGTTTATACTCATTTAGCTCAGAGTTATGAAGAAGGTACACTAAATCCACCTCAATAAGCAATCATGGCTTGACAGCAAATGGTATGGTTGGGATCATTCCCCATTCCCCCTTCTCCCTTCAAATAGAAAAGAGTTAAAATAGTTAGATATCTAAGAAAGTTTAACAAATGGCTAATGAGAACATTTTGCCAACTATTATTTTAAATGTAATCTGACTAGTATAAGAGGTACTGAAGTCAGAATGCGGACACTACATAGGATTATTTTGAGATGGGGACAAATGTTATATTATTGGAGAATTTTAATGAACAGCGAGCCCGTTTGTTATTTATTTTCTTCCAAATGTTAATAAACAGCTCCAGTGATAATTACTGGTTTTCTATATTTATGGAAAACTGGCATTTCATAAATATCAAAATGTGATGCTATCTATGTGTGTGCTGGGTTTCTATGAATATATAAATTTTGTAATTACCTCTAGAAATACGAGTTAATTTTTTTTGTAAGTCAAGAAGGAGAATGATAAATCTGTTATGGAGTCTTCAGCACCTTTTCCATTGTTCATTATAAGAGTTTATTTAAAATGAAGGTGTGAAGTGTCATAGAAAATGCAGGAGGCAAAAAGCTACCAAGATGTTCATCAAAACCCAGTTACCATACAGACATTTGACAGGATGTACACAAGGCTTTTTCAAAAGACCGGAAGGTTAAGAACATGATCTCATTCTCAATTAATCAATGCTAAAAGGCTAACCAATGTGCAGGGGTTATACTAACCCAAACTGTTAAAAGAGTTCATATTAAAAGGAAGTTTTAGCTTATTTTCAATCCAGGGAAAAGACATTCTCACTTGATATATTTACTATTAAAATGTATTCTCTTGGATGGGATTGGCAGAAACTCCTCTATTAATATTTATTTTTAGAACTTTAATCCATTTCATGGCTCAGTAGAGAATTAATATTTAGCAAATGTGTGATCAGCTTTTTATTTTTTTATTTTTGTCTTATTGGCTCAAATTTACCCATGTCCTTCCTGTGTAAATTCTATTTTTGTTATGAGTTTTAGAAGCATACATTTCTCTCAAAATGTACTGAAAAATCCTTCTTATAGGATACAACTTTTGTTTTCAAAATTAAACCATGCTTACTTGGAAAATTTTAGAAGCAAAGAGATGTGGCTAGAAGAAATATAATCTCCTAGTTAGGGGTTGGATGTCCAAAGGTATATTGAGACTGGCTAGTGCTAATATGTTAATTCCAGACCATAACAAATTTCAAAAATGATCAAAAGGATCTAGACCTTAATTGAGTAGTGTTACATTTTCCTACCATCATCAGTCATGTGTGGTCGTTAAGGAACTGTTTAAGGTATAGCATTGGCTCCGGTGCTAAGGATGGTTTAGTGGTGGTGAGGATTGACGACAGCAGTCAGAAATACAACTGATCCAACAAAAAACCTTACAGTCGTGAGTCTAGGAAGCAACTGGGTAGCGTGCCAAGGTTACATCTCCAGAGCACTCTAAGCAGCAGGCGAGGGCACGCATGTGCTTAACATCCTCTCCACGTGGAATCCAAGTCCCGTCCGACCAGCTGGCTCAGCAGGAGTCCAGCATCATCTCGGCACAATCAGATAACTTCATGCTGTTTCTTATTAAAGAATTAACTGTAATTATTAATGTGTTTGAACAAAATCATAGATAGCCCAAGGAAAGCTGAGCATACTACAGATGTCAAGTTTCCCACACCCTGTTTTCTGGGGATAGCAACTGAGAAAGATATAGACTACAGCTTCGGTCTTCAGAAAATTGTTTTTTAAAAAAAAATCGTTTGAGAATTATATACATGCAAATTACACGTTTCCATCAAACCCACTTCCTCTCAGTCCTTGCTCTCAGCTCCTCTCACATTCCCACCACTGCATTCCCCTCCTGACTTCACGTAGACTTCTTAAGACCCACTAACTCTGCTTGGTACTGCTCGTGTGTGCGCGGGAACAGGGCCATCCCGCAGAGCATCGTAGCTCATGAGGGGTAGCCGCAGAATTTTTAAAGTGAATTGATTAGATGGCTTCCAGCATACACACAAGCACCAGGTAAGAATCAACTGGCCCTCACCAGACACTGCACATACTCTCCCAGCTCTGCTACCAATCCTCACAGCGCTCAAGCTCCAGAATCTGAGTTGCACCCAAGGGAGGAAAACATCGAACTCAGTGTATGTGTGAATGCTATGGGCAGGCACAGAATTTCTTGTACATAGCTCCCTGAATCCTAACTAACATGCTGGTAAAGCAGCGCTTTCTTCTCTTTCCTCTTTGGGATGTTTGTTGTTGTTTTTGCTGTTGCTGTTGCTGGTGCTGTTGTTGTTGTTGTCATCTTAGAATTCCTGTCCATCGTTTTCTCCCTCACACTGACTTTGATTATGGACCCTAGTATTACATGAGTGTGATTCACAAGGATGTTCTTTAGGGAACAAGTTAGCCTCTCCTCCTGAGAACTCCAAAAGAAGTCCAATGTCACTTTGTAGACACTACTTATCAGAATAGCACCATAGGCCAGGAATGGTGGCTCAGGCCTCCAACACTCTGGAGACTGAGGTAACGAGATGAAAATTTGAGGCCAGCCTGGGGTACACAGAGAAAAATCTGTCTTACGAATCAAGAATTGTAATGGGGATGGGGGAAATTGTATGTCTGGGACAATCTAGATACCTAGGACAATAGGCTGAAGCAGCCATCTCCTGTAATCAGGCAAGACTTCCAATGCAGTGATTGGGACACCAACCCAGTCACAAAACCTTAGTCACACAATTTGTCTTGCCTATAAGAGGTACAGGAATAATAGATGGAGCAGAAACTGAGGGAAAGACAACCTCTAACTGGCCCAGCTTGAGACCCATGCCAAGAGGGGGAACCCACCCTTGACAGGATTGGTGATATGCAGACAGGAGTCTAGCATAACTGTCATCAGAGACTATTCAGAGAGTATCCACACAGCAGCTGTTGGAAGCAGATGCATAGATCCACAGCCAAACATTAGGTGGAGCTTTGAGAATCCTGTGGAAGACGGAGAAGAAGGATTGAAAAAGCCAGGAGGTCAAGAATGCCACAAAAAAGCCTACAGAATCATCTAACCTAGTCCCATAGGAGCTCATAGATACTGACCTGCCAATCAGAGAGACTGCATGGGACAGACCTAGGCCCTCTGCACCTATGTAACAGTGATGCAGCTAGGTTTTCATGTGGGAGTCCTAACAGCAAGAGCAGGGACTGGCTCTGACTTTGTTCTCCACCTTTTGATTCCTCAATCCTAACTGGACAGCCTTGTCTAGCCTCAATAGGAGAAGATACCTAGGCTCACTACAACTCGATATGTTAAGGCTGGTTGACATCCTTGAGAAGCTTCCCCTTTCCTGAGGAGAAAGGGAGGAAGGCTGGATTGGGGGAGTGGTAGAGGGAGGGACTGGGAGGAGACAAGGGAGGGGAAACTTTGATCCAGATGTAAAGTAAATAAATAACTTAATAATAATAATAATAATAATAATAATAATACAAGAAACAACAATCATAATATTGTTGAAAGAACTCTCTTCCTCTCAAAACAAATTGTAGTCAGAAGTTTTCCATAGTGTGTCAAATGTTCCAGTTATTATTTTAATATCTTACTCTGGGAGTATCAGTATGATTGCAAACAGGTATTATCTGGTTGATAAAATAAGCACCTTTAATAAACATCTCTTTTGGTCAATAGATGTCTTCATAGACAGTCTCTAAGTGGTTCAAGTGACTGCTCCACCTATCCCTCAGCCTCAGGAGCCATCTCTGCAGGATTCACTGCTATGAAAATATTGATTCTCTAGTTGGCATTCCAATGGAATCTACTAAGCTTCTTGAAAGTAATGGCGCTGGTTTTCTAATCCTGAAAATTTATGGGGCTGCACGTAAGTGAGATGTCAACTTTTGAACCTATATTCATGTATGGATTTTTATCTCAGCTTGCCCTTAAAACTGAATATCACTAGATAACCCAGAGTATTGACTGAATCTAAATGACAAGTTCTCAGGAAGAAGTATAAGGCTCATTTCTCTTCATCGACTGTGATTCCAAGTGGGCGCTGTGAGTAGGCAGGTCTTGAATAACAATAATAATAGCTACTAACATTTACTAGGCACATTACAGACTAGCTCTTAATGCTCAGACAACCACCTGAGTTGGGCTGTTTTAACAGATCAAAGTAGAAGAATCGTGCCCATGTTCAATGAATTGGACAAGGGTTGTACTTGACGTTTAAGCCAAGGAATTTTTTTTAAGAGCATAAGTTCTTCATCTTTCTGGTTTATTTTATTTTATTTTATTTATTTATTAATTTTTTTTTTTACTGGTTAGCTCTTTGGCAAAATAGGATCTGCCCTGTCTAAACATCTGCAAAGATCAACTCATTCATTTAAACCAAAGGCCCACTTAGGTCCTGTGTACCCCTATAAGAATCTGTCTAACTAAGGTTTGTTACAAGAAACAAGGTCGGTAGGGCTTCTTTGCTTTATTAGAAGCAATGCTAGATTGGTTTGTGTTTGAGTTCTACTTTCAAAACACATAAAAGGAATAGGATTGACAATAGGCAATACAGCAACCAACTCTATCAGGCTAGGGTATGAGGAATTATAGCAGGGAACCACATTCTCTGAACTTGTTAGGGATTTTTAAATACTATAGTTTTCCATGTTTTCCATTCTCAATATTTTCTATTTCCTCATTATTATTGGCAATGACCTAATTGAAATTAATGGCTTGAATATTGTTGCTATTGGAGGCACTGGGACTCTACAGCTCGGGAAATGGAGAGTGTTATTTCAGAATTTGAAATGGAAAATTAATCGCAGAGGAGAATGCTGATAATTTTTTTTTTAAAAAGGTGTATTTTATTTTTGCTTATGTGTATGTTCACATGAGTGTGAGTGATTGTAAGGCCCAGAGAGGGTGGCAGACCCACTGACTCTGGACTTACAGAAAGCTGTGAGTAACCTGGGCTGGGTTTTGGAAACTTAACTCACTCAGATCCTCTGCAAGAGTGGCAAGTTCTCTTAGTAGCTGAGCAGTCACTCCAGCCCCTTTGAAGCTTTAAACATTTCAAATTACACTTTTATTATTCATTTTTGCACTCCTGTCGGTGTGGCATACTCTCTGTGGTGTTTGTGAGGAGGTCAGAGGAAGATTTCCAGGAGTTTGTTCTCTTCTCTCACCATAGGGCTTCCTGGGATCAAACTCAGGTTGTTTGGCAGTGGGAGTCTCTATGCACGGAGCCTCATTGCTGCCTCAGAGGATTGCTTCTTTCAAGAAGAGGATATGTAAATCTGTAAGGAAGTTACGCTTCCACTTTCAATCAAGGTAGTGTTGATTGGGAAAGCAAGCGACAGGCTGATACATTCCATCTGATTTCACTTACTCAAAGATGAAGCTGTAAAATAACCCCACAAAGCATTTGTGGAGTCATACATGGGAAGAAGAAATAGCAAGAACAAGCAGAAAGAAAGACAGCCATATCACAGTGGTGGTGCAAAGGGAACTTAAAGTTGAAATTACTTGATTTAAAACTAGAAATCTGAGCACATTTTATGTGATAGAATATGGAAGTATATTTAATTTTTAAATAACTTAAATGTATTAAAATAAAATTATTTTTAAAAAATGAATTGAAACAAAAATAGAGGAAAAGAAAGATGATAACTTTTTTTTTCCCAAAAGAAATGATATGTTGTATCAGTCTAGGTTGGACAATCTGTCCTATTATTCCTTGGACCTGACTCTAATCTAAGTTTAAATGAATGAAAATTTCTTAGTGTGTTATAGATTACTTTAGGGTTAAAATTAAGACTTGTGTTTTCACAGGGAAAGTTCAGTATTTTAGACTAGAAAGGAAATCTATTAAACAGTAGGATAACAGATAAATACTCTATTAAATATATATTTAGTCTTATTTCCCTAGATTCTTTATAGGATCTCCTTTTGAAAAAATATGAGTTTTTATTTTATATTTAAAAGGTCATATCTGTATATAGTAGGAGTCACAGTATAAAAGTCAAAGACCAAAAAAAGTCAGAGACAAAAATGGAGAAGAGACTGAGGGAAAGGAGGTCCAGTGACTGGCCCAAATTGGGATCCACCTCAAGGGAAGGCTCCAAAGTCTGACACTATTACTGACCCTGCGGTATGCTTACATACAGGAGCTTAACATGACTGCCTTCAGAGAGGCCCAACAAGCAGCTGAAAGAGTCAAACACAGATCCTTACATCCACCCAGTGGACAGAAGCTGGCGACTCCTGTGGTTGAATTAGGGAAAGGCTGGAATAAGGTGAGGATAGGGAGCCCATAGGAAGGCCAGCAGTCTCAACTAACCTGGACGCCCGAGATCTCTCAGACACTGAGCCACCAACTAGGCAGCATATACTAGCATATATATGAGGCCCCAACACGTATGCAGCAGAGGACTTCCTCATCTGGCCTCAGTGAGAGAAGATGCACCTATCTCTAGAGAGACTTGGGGCCCTAGGGAGTGGAGAGGTCTGGTAGGGTGGGGCTGGGGTGGGGACATCCTCTTGGAGACTGGGCAGAAGAAATGGAATCAGGAACAGTCAGAATGTGGACTGGGAGGGGGATAACAATTGGACTGTAAAAAAAAAGATTGAATAATAATAATTAATAATAATATTTTTTTAAAGTCATGCAGTGAAAATCATCTTTCGAATTCTTGAGTCTATCTCCAGTTCCCTTCAGAGTTTTCTTGTGGCTTTCTAGAAATGATCTGGGTACAATCCTTAGTGGAAAGACATGCACACAAGTCCTGCAGGTGCATACATACAGTGCCAGATCTCTACACGGTCTTAATCTTTTACATTTCCATCAGATAGAAAGCTAGTGTGATGGTGCATGCCTATAATCCCAGCTCTCAAGAGGCAGAGACAGAAGGATCCCACAGGTTCAAGGTTAGTCATACTGAGTTCCAGAGGCTAAATAATGAGACTCTGTCTGCAAACAAAACAAATTGTCAGTTCAGGCATATGTATCTCTTTCATTTGATAGCTTCTTGATATTCTAATCACTTGGATATATTATAACTATTCAAACTAGTCACCAGTTAATGGATATTCAGATAATTCTCAGTCTGTGCCAAGAAAGCAATTCAGTAAATAGTATCCGGTATCCATGTGTAAGCACATAAGATACTTTTGATATTTGATAGCTTCTTGATATTCTAATTGCTTGAATATATTATAACTATTCAAACTAGTCACCGGTTAATGGATATTCAGATAATTCTCAGTCTTGTGCCAAGAAAACAATTCAGCAAATAGTATCCTGTATTCATGTGTAACCACATAAGATATATGGAAACACAGTCTTTTGTTTAATCAGATTTTAGTATGGTCTTCAGAGCTTCATGCTCAGAATGTGACAGTAAGTTTCCTGAGAACAAGTGGACTTGGTGCCTTTGCTGGCCTGGGTTTCTTTCACTTGTAGATGTTGCAGATTTTTGTGCTGCTTCTATATTCATGAAAAAGGCTTTGCCCTTTCTTTTAAATCCCAATGGAAACTCCAGCAGAATATAGGAAAGGTCAGACTGGGGAAGGAAGGTCCAGCATTGAGAACAGTGATCAAACTCTACCAAATACTGCCTTCTCACATCCACGTGTAATTCAGTTGTACATGGTAGAAAGTTGGGGATATTTTTCTTTTTCTCAACTTTGCACACACACACACACACACACACACACACACACACACACACTCATAGAAAAAAATTTTCTCAAACAAAACCCAAAATAAGCAAATATATATATATATATATATATATATATATATATATATATATATATATAAAACAAATCCAAGGAATACTCCCAAATCAGTCTCGAGGTCTGATGCAAGCAATGGAGAATGTCCCTTAACCTGCAGCAAGGGGCCCTCTTGGATTGTGAGCCATGATGCTTTCCCTGAGGGGATTAGCCCACATTAGTGATCTTTAACATTCACGGAGCTCTAGCAAGTCAATGGGCAACCATAGATTTAGGTTTCAGCAGCAGTTGTAAGCTTCACTCACAGGCATACAAAAAGAGCTTTGTCACACACACACACACACACACACACACACACACACACACATCGGGTTGATATATATTCTACAGAGATAGAGATGACAGAGACTGAGACAGAGAGAGAGATATCTTCTTGAAGGCCAGACTGGTGTAAAATGCCAGACATTCCTACTTTCGCTTCCCAAGTGTGGGAGTCACAGCATGTACGTCCATGCTTAGCATACAAAGAGAAATTTGTACTGAGCACTTCCTCATCTCCCAAAGTCACCGTTTCTGGTCAAGGATGAGCCTAGACCCTAAAGACAAAGGGAAGTCGGAGTGTTACAGTCTATGTTGAGCGCATCTCTCTGGAGAGATCCCTTAGGATCTCTGTGTCCTTATGCATTTAAATCACCATCTGTTTTTTCATGATTTTAAATGCTTTCTATATTCTGATCCAATTGAAAAAGGGGGGATAAATCATTTTTGTAACACACACACATTATATAAAAATACAATTTTAATCGACTTTTATACAAATGCCTTATTACGGGTCAGTGAGATGGCTCAGGGAATGTTCTAGTTTCAGTTCTGTTGCTGTGAATAAAATACCTTGACAAAAATCAAAGTGGGGGAGAAAGTGTTTATGGGCTCTCAAGTCCAGTTCAGGCAGGGTCTTCAGGCAGCCATTTGGGCAATCAAGATAATTCCTCACAGACTTGCCCACAGGCCAACCTGATTAAACCAGCCCTCATTGATACTCTGTTCCCCAGTGATTCTAGGTTGTGTCAAGCTGACAGATTAAGTTTAACAACCACAAAGGGTGAGGGAACTTGCTGCCAAGCCTGACATCCAGACTTCTATCCTGAGAATCCACACCTTAGGAGAGATCCAACTTCTGCAAGCTGTCCGCTGGACTCCACACCTGTACTGAAGCATGCACACCCCTCCCAAATAAATAAACAGACTGGAAAAAAGGGAAAGCTTTGTGAGAGCGCACTCAAGATGGTTCATGGTATACATTATCTCTCTCATTGTTTCTGTGCTACAGTGGAAGGACTGAATGATTGTTGTGGTGGTTTGAATAGGAATGGCCCCCCATAGCCAAATGTATTTGAATGCTTGGTCATTATAGAGTGGTAGTATTAGGATGTATGTCCTTGCTGGGGTAGGTGTGGTCTCTTGGGACTCTTGTGTCACTTGGGGTGGGCTTTGGGGTTTCAAATGCCCAAGCCAAGGGCAGTGTTTCTCTTCCTCCTGCCTGCTAATCTGGAAGTACAATTCTCAGCTACTCCCCTGCACCATGTCTGCCTGGATGCTACCATGCTTCCCTCCATGATGACAATGGAATAACTCTGAACTGTAAGATAACTCCCATTAGATGTTTTCCTCTAGAAGAATTGCTGTGGTTGTGGTATCTCATCACAGCAATAGAAACCTTAATTAAGCAACTCTATAGATAATATTTTGCAAAGTCGAAAATATTCACAACCTTGCCCTTCATAGAAAAAGGTTGCAGATAAGGCTTGCCCTTCCAGAAAAAGGTTTGCCACCACAGAAAATGCTCTGAGCTGAGAGCAGCCTAGCCGACTGCCCACCCTGATGACTCCTGGATTGGCTTGGTTCCTGTAGGTTGTATCATCACACCAGTAACTCACAAAAGACATATGGCTCTGGAATATCTCATTTGTAGATCTAACCCAGAAGACTCTCAGAACTTTAAGCTACTTAATGCCTTCTGCCTTTTCAAAAGATGATCGCTATACAAGGCTCTGGCACTTAGATCCTGGGACACACTGTTCACTCAGAACTCTTTGAGCTGTGTAGTACGTTGACCTTCCTAAGAAGATTTGCTAGAAGAATCTAAACTGAGGAGGGCAGCAGTGAGTGAACATGGTAGCTGGTCTGTGGGACAGCAGACACCAGAAGAGAGGCAGATGAGGAGGTTCACTGTGGGAAACACACGCAAACAATAAAGTGAAAGGAACTGGTTGGGAGACTAAATGGAGTGGATTTCTGACCTTTCTCAATGAAGGGAAACAAAAATGTTCTGATGAGAAGAACCTCAACCTCTAACACTGGCAAGAAAGCCTGACCCAGGGTTCTGGGGAGACTCAGAACAAAGATTACTGTCACGTGCCACTGTCTGGGTATATGTAACCTGTCTTACTCAGCCACCAGCTGGGACCAGCCTGGGATTCTCAGCAAGAACATCATAAGTCCAAAAATCAAAGTGGATCCAAGGTATCTCAGCTGAGAACTGGGCTCCTGCCTCAGAGCTTGCTCTGTCTGAAGGAGGCAGGGCAGCAGACGTCCAGGGCTGCTGGTACTGTAAATGGTGTGTGTGTGTGTGTGTGTGTGTGTGTGTGTGAATGTGTGCACACACACGCCACAGCACATGTGAATCAGAGGACAGCTTGCAGAAGTTGATTCTTTCTTTCCACGATGTGGATTCTGGAGATCTTATTAATGCCATCAGACTTGGAGGTGTTTTTGACCCGGTGAACCATCTAGCCTGCCTCATTGTCTGTCAATAGCTTCTCATGGGCAAGCATCTGAATAGTGACTTCCTGCACCTACAGACAAAAAGATACTGAGGTCATTTAGACCTCATGCAACGACTCATTATATTGATGTTCCTGATTTCTCAGAGTCAGTCCTTGATTTCTCAGGTAGATTTCTTTTCTCGATACTTCTAAAACCCCTTGGCAGTGATCAAGAGCTACTTCCCTGGAGCTAGTCCAGGATCACTTAGGCCTTACACTGTCCACAGTAGTAATGATACTGAAAATAACACCTCTCCCTTAATGAGCAGGCGTTTCTCTATGGTTTTGTCCTGACATAACATTGGGAAGTGAAAAGAACAATTGCCATTTCTGTCATTCCAGAGACTAGAACGCTAACGCTCAAAGGTGGAAAAGAATCTTCCAATCAGAAGTCGGCATTCCACACCTTTGTGTCTTTCATGAGACCAAATAGCCACCTGTAGACCTGACCTTCCCTTAGGTAACGACAGCAGGGCATAAGGGTTTCTGCTATGACTATCAGAAGTCTCCTACTGTGACATCCACATTGTAATGCCCTCTGCCTTTCAAGGACGTCTGGGTACCCTTGTCTGTAGAATGACTTACAATGATTTCTATGTGTTAGCCTGTAAAAGTCACAATCTAGAATTTCTAGAAAAAAATTGGTTTCAGCAAAGGGCAAATGCAGTGTGAAAGTGTGCCCTCATCCCAGAAATTTGTCCTTCAAGGCACAAAAAGGAAGAATGAAAAGTACAGTAAAAAGTGATATCTGGAAAAGAGAACAGCTGGGCGGTGGTGGCGCACTCCTGTAATCCCAGCACTTGGGAGGCAGAGGCAGGCGGATTTCTGAGTTCAAGCCAGCCTGGTTTACAGAGTGAGTTCCAGGACAGCCAGGACTACACAGAGAAACCCTGTCTCGAAAAACTAAAAAAAAAAAAAAAAAAGAAAGAAAGAAAAAGAAAGGAAGAAAGAAAGAAAAAGAAAAGAGAACATATAAAAAAGCCACTTCTTAAAGTGTATTCTGAAGGAGGCAAAGGCTTACATGTGAGAACTCACATCATAAGAAACCAAGTCAAACTGTAGGTGATGCTGCCAGATAGACATGGCAGGAAGCTGCACCCATGTATCCTCGGCAAAATGGCTTCCTGGACAGGACCTGAATAATGACAACGCCAGCCGACGTGATGTGTGGATGTGGAAAGGTTTGGAAGGTCCCACCCAGAGATAAAGAGCTACAGGCTAACAGTGGCTGCCGAGAGAGGGACAATCAGTTTTCTCCAGGGATTAGCTCTCTCATAGGTAATTCAATCCCAAGAAGTCAGCCCTGAACACACACACACACACACACACACACACACACACCATGTATGTGCATGCCTGCACACACTAGAATGCACACATGAACATGGACGCATACACACATAATCACACAGTCACATATACATACACAATCACACATAGACACATAATCACTAATAACAATAATAAATGGGACAGTGATATATATTACATATAACATACATACATACTATACGTGCATATGAAGTCAGGAATTCAAGAGGGAGTTGGGGGAGGGTGAGGTGAAACTTATCTGAATATAATATTCAGGTATGAAATTAAAAATAAGTTACTAAAAACTCTAAACAAAATAAAGGTGAAATTAAATAAAATGGTTTTAGAGCTATGAGCACAAGAAATTTTTTCCACATGGGAAATAATACAGAAGTTAATAGTGATGCATTAGCAGTCAATCAAACCACAGCTTCTCTGATACTACCAAACTGTCTGGGTGTGGTGCCTGCTTCCACACAGCAATGGTAAATACTTACCCAACATGTAGTTTTATTGTTAGAAGCATCTTGAGTGAGTTTCTCATTGAATTCCTGCATTGGCTGTGCAGAAAATATTACTGCACACGGCACTGGTGTGGGCATTACTGCACAGTGCTTACTTAATTCACCAGGACCCGCCAGCCAGTGAGGGACGGAGGAGGGGTGAGGGACAGGTGGACATGGGACTCAGTCCCTCACTCTTCTGCTCAAGGACATTTTCCTATTGAAAATTGAGTGGGGAAACTGTTCAGCTCCTCTTTACCTGCAAGGCAGACTCCTCATGCAAATCAATAAGCCAGCGTTTCCTTTATTGTCATCCGAGCCCAGGACACACTGAGTGTGCAAACAGTACCACTGCTTGCAAGCTCAGAAGGAGAGGCTCAAGACTTGGGACTGAGAGCAGACATGCAGGGAGAGATGGTGTGGCCTTACCGTGGCTACCCTGCCTCTCTCACTGACAGCCTTATGTCTTCATAAGGCTTGATAGAACACACAATCACACACTCATACATACATACATACATACATACATACACAGTCACACACAGACACATGGTCACTAATAACAATAATAAATGGAACAGTGATATATAATTACATATAACATACATACATATTATATGTGTCATATGGAATCATATAAGTACTCAAAACAAAACAAAACAAAACAAAACCAGATCACTCATATCAGTACTTCAACTTTGAAAAGAATTTATGAATATATTTTATGAAAGCTTAGGTGTGAAAGCAAAATTTTCTCTAGCCATTTTCTCTTTATTCAATTCCAGTGTGTGCACACGCCTTTCTTTGCCGTCAATGTTATTACCAAATCAGTGAGGGAGGGACAAAGGATGAACCTACCCTGACACACTGTTATCTCTCAAAGCCCACAGTTCATGTTAGGGTTCATTCTTAGTTTATATCCTTTGAGTTTGGAGGATGATGCAGTGATCTAGAGTCATGCTAACATAGAATCGTGCAGAATATGTCTAATGCTCTGGCCTTCTTCCTTTCCCTGCCTTCTCCCCTCTGATGGACAGACACTGATAGCCGTACTCTCTCCATGGCTCTACCAGCTACACAAAGTCATTTAGTTAGACTTACAGAGTATGCGGACTTTTGGATTGGCCTTCCTTACTAAGTAATACTCATTCAAGTTTCTTTTTATTGTTCCTTTTTTTTTTTAATAGCTCATGCTTTGTTATGGCGCTGAAGAACAGCTGCTGTCTGTGTATGCTAAGGTCTATGCAGCCACTCACCTGCTGAAGGACATCAGGATTGCCTCCCGGTTTGGCAAGGTAGGTACTAGAACAGCGGTATGCAGGCTTTTATGGGGACATAGTTTTGGACTAATTGTGCCTTTTTTTAAATTTTTATTTTCTATATTCTGTGTTTACATTCCAAAGGCTTTCCCCTTTCCCAGTTCCCCCCCAACATACGTCCCATAATTCCTCTCCCCCAACCATTCCCCAATCATCCCCCACCCCCTATAGCCTGTGGACATTAGAGGAGGAGAAAGCTAGCCTGAGGTATAATTACCTCTTCAGAAAGGGTGCAGTGTAATCGACTAGTACCTGGTATGGTTAACAATAAAAGATCTCCCACAGGATCATATTTTGAATACTTGGTTCCCCGGCTAGTGATATTATTTTGAACATTCTGGACACCTTATAAGGAAGGACTTATCTGGAGGGAAAAGTTCCCCAGGATTGGGCTCTACAGAGTCTTGTCCTTGGTGTCTTCCTGTATCTCTCCCCACTTTCTATTTCCTGTCCACTGTGGTATGAACTGCTGTGCTCTCCCGGACCAAGACAGACCGACACCTCTGAATCACAAGGAAAAAGGAACTTCTCTTCCCTTATATTGTTGTGGCAGGTGTGTTGCTCCAGTGATGGGAGAAATAGTCAGTACAGTGCAATTTTAATGTGACGTTGAACAGGCGTTAAACCCGGCTTATGTATATAAAGCATAACTAAAGAGATTAAGCTTGAAGTTTGAAGAGCCTCCGAGAAAACCAGCTGAAAGCCATATTGGTGTGCCCTAAATACGCTAGCTTTGGTGACTTGCCACTGTGGACCTAGGTCACTTGAGAGCTTCGGGTGACACGCTATATTCTGCTAATTTGCTCTGCCCTCATGGCTGCTTGCCACAGCTTTCCAAAATCAATAAATAGAGCACGGGCAAGGGCTCCTGGCAGAGAAGTTGTTTTCAGTCAACTCTAGAAGGGCGACTGCTGAGTGGCGAGAAGGAAGCCAGGACCGGAATGTTCTTCCTGTCCTGGGAAAGTGGCAGTTTCCAAGCCTTCACCCTGACCATGATGCATGACTGCCACAGAGTGAACCAGTTACTTGAGTGAGAAAATATGTAGTGTTGTACTGTATAGACTCTTTGGAGCTATCTTTTCTTTTTCCTAGACAGGGGCTCATTGTATAGCCCTGGCTGGCCTGGAACTCATTATGTAGATCAGACAGACTAACCTTGAACTCAAGGATACTTTCCTGCCTCTGCCTTCCAAATACTGAAATTATAGCATGTACCACCTCAGTGGGCCCTCCATAAATCTTGAAACATAGCAAGTGAACCTGTGGTTTCGCTAAGAGCATAGCAACTGGGCTTGCGCGGTAGTTAGGACTTCAGACACATGACTTTTCCTTTCCGTAGCTTTTCTAGAAAATTTGGCTTAAACAGCAGCAACAGCAGCAGCAGCAACAACAACAACAAAAAAGAAAACCAAACACCAAAAACCCCCAGTCTTTGTGGTCTTTCTGAGGCACGCACTCGCTAACCTTTAAAGCCTGGCTCCTGCTCTGCCGTTCTATTGACAGTATCCTCTTGAGAAACTTCCCAAATGTCATATCCCGTCTCTCTTTTCATGCTGGTCTTCTGAACTTCTCCGTGTCCTCTGATAACGGCTGGCACTCCAGTGGCACTTACCCCAGGCTGCCTGCTCACATGCCCCCACACTTTAACCTCCTCCATACGTCTCTGTCCCGCTTCAGATAGCCTCCTTGTCACCAACAGACAGGATCCATACTTGCGTCTGGCCTGCTCCCCTGTCCGCTGGCTTCCTGCCCCTTCCCCTGCCCCTTTAAATTCATGTGGGCATACAGACACAATGATGAAGGTCACTGGGGGTGGGTGGGAGGGTTAAGCCCCTGACAAATGCTCAATTTTCCAAATAAGCCATGCTTCTGCCCCTGAACAGGTTACCCCATTCTATTTCCTGGCTAGTTTTACTTCCTACCTCCCACTTTTAATGTCTGATACATCAATCAATGCTGGTGTTTTCCTTCTTCCCCAGCCTCGCAGACCACACCTGATTTCCTTTGTTTTCTAGAAGTACTGTGTTACTTACTGCCTTTGCCTAGCTTGCTTGTAAAGAATTGTGGGAGGAGCTAAATCATCCTGATGACCAGAGAAGCAGCTGTGGGAGTCTGTAGACATGGGTTACATGTTGTTTTACATTATGGATATAAGAGTCTAGACACTACTTAGACTACTGTCCTTAAAGTCTTCACAATTCCACAGAAGTGCCCCAAAATAAGAGTTGATATGTTTGGTCCCCCCAGGGCCTGAGGTTTTAAAAACATGTTTCTACCTGAGATTTGTCGTCCTGGTCTTCTCACACACAGCCTGTCCGTCCATTCTTTTGGTCCTTACATCATTTACTTTAATTTCAGTCGCCACATGTCTTGGAAAGACTTATAAAACATTCTACGAATAAAGTCATCCCGTAGGTTGTTGTTGGTGGTGACCGCAGGGATCCATAGCTGCTGTCCCAGTGAGAGCTGTTCATCCTTAGCTAGACGGAGGTGATGCCAGGCCAGAGCAAGCGTCAGTCAGTGTCCAGGACCCCAGAGGAGGAACAAAGCCCGTGACCTATGCGGAGAATGTACCCTGTTCTGGGGAGAAGAACGAGCTGACCATCCGCTGTTCTTACACCTGATACCACTGCAGAAGAGTCTCCTGACTCGTTAATGTGCCCATAAACATGCTGTGCCACGGAATACCTGGGGCATAATGATAAGAAAAGCAAGGTTGGTAAGACCCAAGGGCTGCGATTAAACAAATAAAAATGGCAATGCCACGCTTCATTAAGACTGGAAACAGCATTGTCAAATTAAGGTGTCCATTAATTTTAAGATGTGCTCCAATTTGAGCTCTTAAATTGTTTGGGGGATTAAAAAAGTAAGCTTAAGAATTGATATAATGTGGTTAAAGGCATCCATCATGAGAAAGAAAGAATATGCTAAAGGGAAAATTCCTATCTAATGTCCTTGACCCTTCAGGTGGGCAGGCAGGATTGAAACTGTGCTGCAAAAATCTATAATTCATGAAGGGTGGCATTCTTTGATTGGCACCAGGTGTCAGCTGGATCTTTATGTCACCTCTGATTTTTTATTTTTTTAGTCAACCTCTTAATCTTAAAATATAAGATAAATTGTTTTTATTCCCAGGGGACAGGGGGGTCACATGGAAGAATATCTGAATATAACTCTGTTCTTTGACGTTTAAAGAAATTTAAGTTTCTTTTGAAAATTAAGGGACAGTTAAATGGGAAGTCTTCTATAAAATGTAGGCCATATGCTTCTGGTGAGCAGCCTGCCTCTCTACAGCTGCGGCTTAACAAGACGTCTCCATCGTTAAGAAGAGCCTGGGAAGGGTGCTTTGCACACAGCTTCTGACAACCAGAAGCACAGATGCCTGTTTTTCGGCATGGACTAGGTGTAAGTACAGCCTGTCACCTATCAGAAGGATATCCAAGCAGTCAGTAGGCAGGACTTCCTTCTGAATGAGAAGCGCACAACTGTCTTAGTGAAGGTTTCTAATGCTGTGATGAAACACTGTGGCCCAAGCAACCCGGGGAAGAAAGGGTTTATCTGGTTTACTCCTCCATATCAGTTCCTCATCGTTAAGACAAGAACTCACAAAGGGCAGGAACCCGGAGGCAGGAGCTGATGCAGAGGCCACGGAGGGATGCTGCTTACTGGCTTGTTCCCCACGGCTTGCTCAGCCTGCTTTCTTATAGAACCCAGGATAAACAGCCCTGCCCCTCTGGGGGCACCCGCAATGGATTAAGAAATTAGTTAAGAAAATGCCTTATAGCTGGATTTTTTTAAATTTTTTATATTCTATGTTTACATTCCAAAGGCTTTCCCCTTTCCCAGTTACCCCCCACCATATGTACTATAATTCCTCCCCCCCTGCTATTCCCCACTCATCCCCCCCCCCACGATTTTTCTGTTCTGGGTCTACAATACTGGATCCAATCTTTACAGGCCCAGGGTCCTCTCCTTTCTTCTTCTGGATCTTATGGAGGCATTTTCTCAATTGAGGTTCGCTCCTTTGAGATAACTCTAGATGTGTTAAGTTCATATAAAACTAGCTAGCTCAGAAACTGTTTTTTTTAAAGATTTATTTTATTTTAAAAATTATGCATAAGTCTTATTTAATATATTATATATACACATATATGTATGTATATAAATTTTTGAGGCAGGATCACAATGTGTAGCCTGAGAACTTAGTTTGCATACCAAGCTGTCCTTGAACTCACAGAGATTCATCTGCTTCTGCCTAGGCAGTGCTGGATTAAAGGTGTGTACCACCACTCCTCCTTTTTTTTTTTTTCACTTGTTTATTGACTTTATTTTTTGTATTATTGTTTTTCATTTAGTTACTTATTCATCTACTTTACATGCGCGGGTGTGGTGTCCGACAAAAAAGGTGGCTGGAGAGACAGCTGTGGGTGCTGGGAACCCAACTCTTACATTTTATGGCTGTGAGCCTAGCCTTTGACGGCTGGGCCACCTCTCCAGGCCACGACTTCTCTTTTTGACTCTCCTGCATCATGAAACAGATGGGAGCATCAAGCAGGCAGATGACTCGTTCAACATCGAAGAAGTTAAGGAAAGAATCCACTGTTTGTCCTTTGAGTGATGTGCATCACAACATTACAGTCTTTCACCTCTCAGTTTGGTGCTACAAAGCCAAGAGAACTGCTTTTCAATGAAAATATAACTCTTGAATACCTGATATCAGATGTCAGATTTTGCTATTTTGCTTGATGGCATTTTGCTACGATACAGCTTCTGTAGTCACTTGAGGGTTTTTGTTGTTGTTTTTGCTTTTTTCTTTCTTTTACTCAAGTTCTGCTGGGTTAACATGAGAATTACAATACAAGATTCAATCCCATTTTATACAAGTGTCCTTAATGTCCCTGATATGTACCGGTGCCATATTTATGTTTGGGGACTGAAAATATAAATGAAACTGAATTTTTAAGGAGGTGCTTTGATCAAATTTTCATTCTCTAAAGCAGTAGTGATGAAGTAATGTGGAGACTGCAGATGGTTTTAGCCTTCTCCTGTTTGCTAATAAAAGCAGCGTTTTCATGCAATCAAGCCTTTGTGTTCTGAAGTGAACATAATATAATGATTGCATTTGCATTTTCAAGTATTGATCATGGTAGCATCTTCTGAAACACACCTGTGAAATTTATATTTTGGAAAACATTATTTTGCAACGTGAGGAGACATGAGTCTAGTTTGGCTGCATTAGGGTAGCATTGTAAAGTGGTAAAGAACAGATAGGCTTTGGGGGCACAGACAAAATGACGTTTTAGTCTCAGATTTGTAATTGCAATGATGTGTTTTTAATATACAAAATTAACCTTTCTTAAGGTTGGTTCTCCCATTTGTACAATGAAAATGATCATAATAGCTGTTTACACACACACACACACACACACACACACACACACACAGTGATTAAATAAGGCATGCAAAGCACTTGACACAAAAACACACTCAGAAAGACGATTAATAGCTATTGTTTTGTGATATTGGTGTTGCTGATGAGTCTGCCAAAATATGACTGCTAAAAAGTCACATGGCTTGTCTCTGATCATGTTTAGGAGGCTGTGAACCCAAACCCATGATGAGTAAATGGTCTGGGAGAGGAGAGACAGCCCAGGAGATTTTCTTGCATATATAGACTCAGCTTATTTGTTCTGTTTCGTTAGTCAGAGATTCTTCTTTCAAGGAGGCAAGAGGTTGGTCCAGCATTGCTGATGGAGGCAGGGCTGTGGATCCCAAGCCCTCAGCCTCAAGCCCCTCTTAGAACCTTCTCATGGGTCAGTCAGGGGCTCGGGATTTAGAACATAAACAGAGAGATATGTACACCTTTTCTATTCTCTTATTTGCTAAGTCTTCACTTTCTACAAAGCTGACTTTATTTTGGAGAACAAATTCCTCTCAGTGAATTTGGATGGCTATTCTAGGTCCTCAAGCATGAAAATCTGAGAAGTCACTCATAGAAATTACTGGTAGATACATTTTGGTGGTTACTGATCTTGGAAGTATCAGGGTACTTTGATATTTAATTGAAGTTTGTATCTTTTCTCCACAGAGGGGAAAATACAAACCAACAACTAAAAAAAAGACAATTTGGGGAGGGATATAAAAGTGGGGGTAACAACTTATAATGTAACAGAATATTTTATAATAAGAACCTAGGTATGTTATTTTTGTAGCTATTGCTTTAAGGGTTCTTTTTTTTAATGACTTTTTAAAGGGATATATTTTAATTTTTAAATTGTGTGTGTGTGTGTGTGTGTGTGTGTGTGTGTGTGTGTGTGTATCCATTATCCATGTGAGTGCCTGCAGAGACTGGAAGGCAGAGGATCTCCTGGAGCTGGAGTTAGAGGCAGTAAGCTCCATGTGTCAGGGCTTGGAACCAAACTATTTTTTTAATTGGATATATTCTTTATTTACATTTCAAATGATTTCCCCTTTCCTGGCTCCTTACTCCCTGAAAGTCCCATAAGCCCTCTTCCCTTCCCCTGTTCCCCCATCCACCCCTTCCCAGTTCCCTGTTCTGGTATTCCCCTACACTGCTGCACTGAGCCTTTCCAGAAAGAGGGGCCTCTCCTTCCTTTTCTTTTAGACATGATTTGATATGTGGATTATGTCTTTGGTGTTCCAAGATTCTAGGCTAACATCCACTTATCAGTGAGTGCATACCATAAATGTTCTTTTGAGATTGGGTTACCTCACTGAGGATGATGTTCTCCAGCTCCATCCATTTGTCTAAGAATTTCATGAATTCATTGTTTCTAATGGCTAAATAGTACTCCATTGTGTATATATACCACATTTTTTGTATCCATTCCTCCGTTGAGGGACATCTGGGCTCTTTCCAGCTTCTGGCTATTATAAATAAGGCTGCTATGAACATAGTGGAGCATGTATCCTTATTACATGCTGGGGAATCCTCTGGGTATATGCCCAGGAGTTGTATAGCAGGGTCCTCCAGAAGTGTTGTGCCCAGTTTTCTGAGTAACCGTCAGACTGATTTCCAGAGTGGTTGTACCAGCTTGCAATCCCACCAGCAGTGAAGGAGTGTTCCTCTTTCTCCACATCCTTGCCAACACCTGCTGTCTCCTGAGTTTGAAATCTTAACCATTCTGACTGGTGTGAGACAGAAGGCTAGTATCCAATATATACAAAGAACTCAAGAAGTTAGACCCCAGAAAAACCAAATAACCCTATCAAAAATGGGGTACAGAGCTAAACCAAGAATTTTCGCCTGAAGAACTTTGTATGGCTGAGAAGCACCTTAAGAAATGTTCAACATCATTAGTCATTAGGGAAATGCAAATCAAAACAACCCTGAGGAACAAAACTCTGATTCCCTTTGTACAGAGAATATCTTGTACACTGTGTGCATGCATTGTCTGTCAATTAAAAAAGCCTATGGCCTATGGCTTAGGCAGGAAATAGAGGTGAGGCGTCTGGGAGAAAGAAAGGATCCTGGGATAGAACCAGGTGAGGGAGTTCCACCCAGGAAGATGTAAGGAGATGGCCACACGATACCTGAGCACATGGAGAAATGTAGATTAAAACAAATGGGTTATCTTAAATTATAATTCTACTCAGAGTAGAGCGTCGCTATATGGCCAAGGTATTTCTATTTTGGGGAGCACGGTGCTGAGAAGAACAGGGCCTAACCACAACACCCCTGCTCTCTCAAGCCATGTCTCCAGACCCCCCTTTCATCCTGTCATCTCAGATCCTCAATATTGTGTGTGGCAGGTGGGATATGTGCTAACATTATGAAATAGTTTCTTTTTCTTGTCTAAAACTGGTGTAGACTTGCTTAGGAGCCTAGGTCTGTGGGATTTTTTTTTCCAGGAAAAGTGAACATCTATTATGATAGGTGTGGAGTGTCAGTCTAGTTTTGCGGGATCTCTGGGCTTCATTCCTGTCTACCCTCCTGTCTCTTTCAGCTGCAGTCACCCAGGTGTCATGGGACATTTACTTATACACTGAGTGCATGCTAAACTGCTGGCTGTGCACCCTCTTGCCCAGAAAACCCACCCTCTATGCAACTACTACACTCCAGTCAGGTCCTTGCTGGGATATGACCTTCTTGGAGAGACACGCCTTCCTCATCTTCTCTGAATGTGTTTTCACTCTCCGTACTTTTCCTGCTGTATTCATTCTTCACCCAGGTTATTGCTAATCAATATTGTGTTAAATGTTTGTATGTTCACTTGGTGACTTACGATTGCAGTAGAGCCCTTACCTTCAGTCTCTGGAAGCAGCCAACAGTCTTGTTTGATGTCCAACTACTCTTGAGCTTGTCTTGATTCATGTTCAGATTCCATAGGTGTCACCCCATAGACATAGCACAATACTGTTTCCACTCATAGTTCAAAGTCTACTTGGAATGCGACTCGCCTTCACTGCTTTTGAGTTTCCCCTGGCTACTCTTATAGCAGAAATCAGCGGAGATTTCGCCTGCTTTGATACTTGCATAAGATAACCTATAATGAACATAGAATCCATTGCATGCAGGATGAGGGATTTGACTCAGTGGCTCAAGGCTCTGGGTTCTCAGGTCTAAACAACAACAACAAATCCAAAATTCACCGCATACATTTTGCCACCATCTTTGCCTAGCTTGTGCTTTGAATGGACGTGGTCCGTTGCAGATCACAGAAAAGACAGGCTGGTGGAGCTGGGAAGCTGGCAGATTCTTCATGCAGAGGGAGGTGCACAGGGAGAGCCGCCAGGGCATCATGGGCATTGGGGGCAAAGAGATAACCTCACGATCTCATTGTTGGGAGAGAGGATCTAAGGAAGGGCACTATTGAATGGGGAGGGTAGAGACATCAGTGAGATTCACTCATCAAGGGTCTGTGGACCACCACAACTTGGCCTTTACCCTAAAAGCTGTGAGAGGATTGGAGGTAACCTAGGAAAACTGAGGATGACTTGGATTCCAGGAATGTTAAACTCCAAACTATGCTGAGATCAACATCTTTGGTACAAGGGGATGCAAGACACCTAAAATACAGTAAGTATGGTCTAAATGAGGACTTGGATAACAGCTATTGTTACAGTTTGAATACTGCATCCCCCCCTAAAAGCCATTGGTTACAGATTTTTTTTTTTTGGCCCTAGAATGGCACTAGTGAAGGATGGGGCCTTCATAGACATCTTTAGATTGTTGGGGCTGTGCTCTCTAAGAGGCTTTGGATGCCAATCCCTTCCTGTTTCTCTCCTTTTGACCCTGGTTTGTGATACAAGGTGTTAGGCTTAGTCATACACTTCCTTCAATCACTTGCTGGTACCTCCATTAGAAACCCAAATCACTGGGGCCACTTGATCATGGACTCAAACCTCCATATCTGTGACCTGAATAACCCTTTGAAAAATAAGCTAATAGCACAGGTGTTTTGTTCTCATAACCATGATGTTAATACAGGTGTAAGAAAGGGCAAAAGGATTCATTTCAGATAAATTTGATGATGGCTATCCATTTGCTACTATTTGAAGGCTAATGAGTGAAGAAAGACTCCCGATCCAAACCCTTTTTTCCACAGTTCTTATAGCATGACCACCTGATGTGTACTTTGATTTCCTTCTCATTTTAGAAGTCTGAAGGAGGCCTGAGGTCACTATAGGAAAGAAGAATGACCTTACCATTCATCCTTAGCTACTTGCCACAAGGATTCATGGAGTTTGTTTTGCCAGACTGAGATTTTCATCTTCTTAATTGGCAACTGCATTCGGACCCATGTACATGGTTTATAGATGGCAGGTCTGTATGTGACATGTACCCTTAATCCATATCACTCTCTCAAACCTTTCAAAATCCCCCACATAAACTTCACCATTGTCCTCCCCCAGACCTTTCAGTGTAGAAAGAAAGAAAGAAAGAAAGAAAGAAAGAAAGAGAGAAAGAAAGAGAGAAAGAAAGAAAGAAAGAAAGAGAAGAAAGAAAGAGAAGAAAGAAAAGAAAGAAATAGAGTCATGTTTAAGGACTCAATGTGTTTCTGATAACACCAAAACTCTACGGAACAAAATCTCAGAATTCTCAAGCAAATCTCTGGGTAGTGCTTTAGGACACCCGTGGGTTCTGTATTTCATCACAATGAATTTCTTAGAACTTGTTTTATGTTTTAAGATCAAATGATAATTCCGTTTCTGGCCTGTGCTGATGCAGCAGTGTTGAGACTTGAAGAATCCAAATGCTATGGGAGACCTGGGATTCATTTCCTTCCCTTTGGGGAAAAGTTCTTTCCCAGGCATCAAACACCCAAACCCTTTATGACTTCCAAACTGCATCTCCTTGTCACAAGCTACTTGGAAGGGGAGAAAAGGAGTTAGGCTTAAGAAGGGTAGAGAAAGAGGCCACATGCCGGGAAGAGCACAGGATCTCAGACATGGGGAATGTTCTGGGATGGTCTATACAGCAGCATAAACTATCCACCTCATTGAGGGAAGAGGCCCAGGCCTCTTTCACACACTGCTGCTGAGACGTTGTATGCAGCCTCTTTCCTGGACCTAACAACCAGATTTCCAAACAAAATGTTTGCAATTTTCCCCTCCCTCCTTTCTGTGTCTCACCAGGCCCTCACTCTCGTCCAGTGACTATATTGTCCAATTAATAAATTTATCTTAAGTCCTAATTTGCCCATAATAGTGTCTATTTAAATTGTTGGAGTGAAATTATTGATAACTCCTTCTGTTTACCTCCAAACTGTCCCTATTGGGTCCTTATATGCTGTAATTACCTGCTCTATAAGACCTTTTGGCAATCTCAGGCAAGTAATATCTACCCAGTTAGAAGAAATTCAGATTAAGACTGATCACAAAGGCAGGCAATAATGAGAAGCTACTGAGTGCCTACTGAGCGCCAGGCTAGCTCTGTGGGCAAAGCATTGGAGGCAGCAGTGATCTCTGTGAGATTCTTGGCAGCTGGTAAGAGGAAGTGTGACAATGCAGTCAGAGAATAATTGAGTTGCATAGACTGTTTAAGAATGGTATGGGGAGGGGAGAAAAACAGTGACAGAGAGATTGGGAGGAATAAAGAGATGGCTGCAACCTGAGATGGAGCGGTCTGCAGAGGCATCCCTGGGAGGTCGCCATTTGAAAAAAAAAAAGGGCGTGAAAGAGGTAAGGGAGTTAGCACCAGATAGACTGGTGGATCACTCCATACAGTGATGCACTGAGCCTCAGAAAATGTCCTAGAAATAACCAGAAAAGCAACACAGCTGGCTGGGCATGAATAACTGAGGGGGGGTGGAGCAGGCAAAAGGCTTGAGAGACAATGAGAAAGCCTGTTTTTTAAAAAGTTTATTTCCGCTGGGTGGTGGTGGCACACACCTTTAATCCCAGCACTTGGGAGGCAGAGGCAGGTAGATTTCTGAGTTCGAGGCCAGCCTGGTCTACAGAGTGAGTTCCAGGACAGCCAGGGCTACACAGAGAACCCCCCCAAAAGTTTATTTCCTGTCATCAAATTAAAGGCCTTATGCTGATTACCTAACACCTGGGATTCTAAATCAGTATCAGGCAAAAAACATCAGAAACCGCTCAAAGCCCCCAAACTTACCTTACACGTCTCAGGACCTGCCTTTGTAGCTAAAGCCAAGACTCTTAGCTGTGTCACACCTAGTAATAGGGAACAGATTCTGGGAACATAATTTGTCCACAGTAACCATTCTTTTAGAAAGACTCCAGAAATAATCTTTAAAGATTGTCATTTTCTTGACCAAATGACTTTTTTGTTTGCCTGTTTGCTACTGGCCATCATCAAGCATTTCTGCTAAAAAATCAAAGAGGTAAAAAAAAAAAAAAAAAAAGCCACAGATGATGTAGGTGTTTGAAGGAACACATAGAAATATACCCTAGTAGTAGCTTCATAAGCTCACATTCTTCCTAGCTTTTGTGACCTGGTACCAAGGTGGATCAGTAGACTTAGAAAAGTTAGGTCAACTCTTGATGGTCTTTCATTGCTTAAGCATTAACTACTCAACTTCAGGTCTCAGCTTGAACGCTCAAGTACTACAATGTGAGTTCAGGGGTGATCTCGATGCACACAGATGTCTGTGCATTTCAAATATGGAAATAATATGGGAAAGGTTAGGAATATGTCCAAGTGGTTACTGCCAGAGAAGCCTTTTCTGCCCTCTTCATCCAGAATAGCGTTTGTAGCACTAACCTTACTGCTACCCATTTCTGGAAAGATGTTTATTATTGAAGATTCATAGTATCCTGGCAATAAACAAGAACACTCTTCAATTTGCTTGGGTGGATTATATATGAATTGAGTCATCAAGGTTGATTAGGTAATTATAACTCACTTAAAAGGCAGACTGAGGTCTGGGAAAGTATATGATATACATCACTATGAACACTTTCCCTGTATAGGAGAGTAGATCAAGGTGATAGTTTACCTTAAATAACTCCAGAATAGCAATGCACACTAGGTTTTTGAGGCAGAAAATGTGAGTTTTTCCTGTTAAGGCTGACATTTCTTTGTGGCCTTAAGCCAAGGGCATTTATTCTGTTTAAACTGTTTACCTGTATCTAGGGCCAGTAGAGATAATCTCACAGGTTTTTATGAAAAGTAAGGAAGAAATAAATAGGAAACACGATGTCACTCTAAAGCCCCTCACAGAGGGAAGGTGCAGTAATTTCCAAGCTGGTAGCCTTCAGCTCTGATGGAGACGTAGTGATGGCACAGTCCTCTTAAACTCCAGATGGAGATGAAATAAATTAATGCAACTACTCTACTGTTTTACCCCCGAGTCTGATCTATAGAGTAATTTCTGGAGTTCAGAAGCTTCTGGGACACTCTATTTGTCTGTCAGGTTGGTGGTCCCCACGGCGAAAGGGTTCTGATGGGATTTCTCATGTCTTGCTTGGGGAGCCATTGTTGAGACTTGTTGCTCCACTCTGATCAAGGCTGATGGTGAGGAAGGAACAAGACCTCTGAGAGAGGCCACAACATCTACTGGTTGGTATGGATTGGAGAGATTCTAAGCAGGAACCGTCTCATTTGGCTGAGTAGGAAGGACTATTGCCTTCATGTGGAGATCACAGTTGTTAGAGAAACCTAGAAGCCAAGAAGACCAGAGGTCAGCTTCAGACATTGTTCCTCCTCTGACTGGACACTTTGTTTGTTGAGACAGGATCTTTCACTAGCCTGAAACGTATAGATTAAGGAATCTCTGGAGATCCATTTATCTCTTTCTCCATTGGGCTGGGACTGTAAGTGTTGGTCCTGAGACCTGTGATGTCATATAGGCGACAATTAATGCAGCCCTGCAGGTTTACTCCTGTTACCAAGGCAACGACCACCATGTACCCAGAATTCAATAGGCCCACCTAGCCCACCTGTAATTTGAATAATCATGCATATAAAAAGGAGTAGCGTGCTCCCCCTCTTTCTCTTTCTGCTCATCCCGGCCTTTCCCTTACCCCGTTCCCCTGTACCCCCATCTTAAATAAAACCACGTGGAGCTACTTGGTCTAGTCTAACTGTTCCAGCCCACATCTCCCGGTTCCTCCGCGGGCGCTGAGGACCGAGCCTGGTCGGGTGGTTCACTGCCTGCTCCCGGCTTTCCGCAGCGGGCGGTTCGGGGCCAGCGGCTCCACTCCGGCTGCCTGCACGGGAAAAACCAACAGTAAGTGTTTTATAATGCCCTTGTCTTTTTTTTTAAATGTAGATTCTAGAGATTGAATTTTGGTCCTCAAACTTTACTGACTGGGCATTCTCTCCAGTCCAAATTTCTTATTTTTAGAGGCAATGCACGCAGATGTTAAGACTGAGTTCTAGAATTTGACTGCTTAAAGTCTAATTCTGCTCTTCTTAGGGTTTAATGGCATGTCCTTATACAAGTTATAAAATAAATATCTCTTCAGTTCTCTCATCTGGAAAATGAGATAATATTAGCTTTGGGTTTTAGTGTAAGGATTAATCGAACTAATTGTTATAATTTTCTTAGACTGGTACCTGAGATATAGTAAGAAAAAGTGCTTCAATATAATGTATTCAAGTTGGTTTCTTCCTCAACATTATGAATACTTTATGTTTTCAGCCATAAGAATTATTCCTTCTTGTATTTAAATTATGTAAACAACAACAACAACAACAAAAACCCAGAAGGATCCTAAGGCTCTCTCATTCACCAGAAAAAGAACAAAGTAGCTAAAAGGACTAATGTTAATACACACATACACACACATTATTTTATATATATAATTTCGTATACATTGTATATGAAATTATCTTAACATGACTATTTTCTAGATCGACATTTGATCATATGACAATAGCTATCTTTTGCTTCTATGTTTCCTCTTGTTGACTTTACCAGAATCCTATTTTGGGAGTGACTTTTCTTTTCTGAAATCTACCTGGGGCTCACTACCTTCTCTACCACATCTTCTGAGGGCCTCTGCAGGTTTATCAGAGGGAAATTCAAAAGTCACATTGCCAAGTTTTTCTGTGTGTCATTTAAGAAAAGATCAAGTACAGACTCAAGTGGAGATTTTTGTAGGAGCAAGGGTAATCTTAGGGCTGGGCACTGTAGCCTGGGATTGCAGTTCCTCTTTCTGGAAGGAAAGGCTCAAGATTCCTCCCCTTCACTCCAACAGGGCTCTCTAGAGAGTCAGCATTGTGAGTAATCTACATTCCTGTCCCACAGGGGGTCGATTGTTTGTCAAGACCTTGAGTGGGTAGACAGCCAGAGAGAGAGCGAGCTTCCTGGAGGGCCCTCATCAGATCAGCCTCTTAACAGGCAGGGCAGCATTGTGATTACACTAGTAGCAACATATTGTCCTCAGAGCCCCACTTCCTGAGAACTAGGGAGATTGCACCTCCACTCCTCAATGAGCTCCTGTGATCAAGGGACAAGTAAAGGTGGCTGCTGCCTTTCTGTTGCCTAGCTGAGGCTGGTTCCTGGGTCCAGTGGTGAAACGCAGCACAGGAAAAGAAGTGGTTTACACAGAAACAAATGCCCCAGAGTAAGCTCTGCTTTCTGACTGGGGCTCACAGATAGGGTGGCGAAGATGGCTCAAGCCGAGAAAGACTTGGTCTGTTAAGACCTGCCCAACATTGCAGCAAAGCCATAATTTTGCAAAATTCCCTGTAAAGGATGTCTACATTGTTTGGATGTAAATATTGGCTTTCAAATCTCCCAAGCTCCTTGTGTCTAAAGTTTGGTATTTGAAAAGTCTTTGCTATCCGGATGAGTTAATCAGCCCAGTGCCTAGGATTGACAAGCCTTTCAGAAACATGGGCTACTTGTTTACTATGCAATGAATATACTAAAATGGGCTCGATAAATATTTTTGTTTCTCTCCTGTTTTTGTGGCTACTGTGCTCTTTGTTTAAAACAGAGACCATCAGAAGCCACAAGTTAGACTGTGTCTTGGATGATACATCCAAGATTCTATTGTAATTGCATTACAATATATTGTAATATAATTAAAATATTATATTGGATGATAGACTATATGGTATAACCTATGTATCCTGCATGGAAACCACCCCCCCAACCCAGAGAATAAGAGGACTTCCCCAAAAGGCCACCCAGCACATTTCTCTGAACCTTAGTAAGTTTTCACGCCATTTCTATTCCTTATGGAACTGGTGACTCTGAAACATTGTTCACAGCTAATTTTGCGAAAAGTATGGCCTTATTCCAATACTGGACAGGCAGTTGTTGATACCAACAACTGGTATCAAGAGCCAGCTCCGCAGATCGGCTCTGAACCCAATGACATCATGCATAGGTGACAGAGACCCTCACATCTGTGGCCATGGCAACCGCCATATATTTCCAGGATCCACTTGGCTCACCTCCCAACTTTACCTATGAGCAGCCATGTCACAATCCAAATGAAAGGCAGCCCCCTCTGACCTCTCTTTCTCTTCCCTACTCCTCTTCACCACCACCTTTGCCCTCTTCTCCACAATAAACCTCTGCCACTGAAAGATCCTGCTTTAGAAGGCCAAAGAGCCACCATTTTGTAACTCTGTTATTCCTATCCTCCCTGACCCCTATTCCAGGAACTAGCTAACTGCAAAGGTTATTCTGCATTCTATAGATAGTTGATGTTTGCCCAACCTATTGCGGAATGCAGTTAATCCATCTTGCAGAATGCAGTTAATCCATCTTGCGGAATGTAGTTACACCTGGTCCTCAGGGACGCATTGCCTCATGATCTAAGTGTAACTTCCCTATCCGAATCCCCCAACCCCTCCCCCTTCTGCGATTTTTTTTGGTTTCAAATACTCTTTGCGCCGGACACAAGGGATCGATCTCTGACCCTGCGTGGTTATGAGTCGATCCCAGTGCACTGGACCCCCAATAAAGGCCTCATGTGCTTTGCAGCGAGACGGTCTTTGGCTGATTGTTTGGGTGTTGCTTTATCCCAAGACTTGAGTGCGGGGTTTCCCCATTTCGTGGGGGTCTCCCCATTTCATGGGTCTTACACCACGTGGACCTGCTTTGGCCTGGTGTGCTTTGTACTGACTCAAGCCATGATTCTAACACAACAGCCGGAACAGACTTAGTCTTTCTAGACTTGAACCAGTGAGAAACCAGAAGTCACTCAGGTTTATTCCAGTGGCCCACTTTGCCAAAATCTCTATCCATGTGCAAAACTTGTTCATAGTTAATCTTTCTGTCATAAGGTCAAATGGTCCTCTCCTCTTTGGGTCTAGCACTCCTTTAAATTAACATCTAATGACGTTGACTGGGGCCTGCCTTTAAGGACAAAGCATGTTTAACTGACATTGTTTCCATTTCAGAGAATAGTCATCAAGTGGGGGCTGTTTTCTCTATTTCTTTCCTTCTTTGGAATGTTTACTGACCAGTCAGTCCACAGGGAGCTAGAGACAAGGAGTTCCTGAGAATCCAATGTCAGGAGCCCAGAGAACTCATTGGGCAATGGGACTTCTCAGTGTGCAGTCTACCCAGCCAGAAGGCTTTTGCTATGGTAGATGGGACGTAATCGGATCCCCCACTGGTTGTGTTATATATCTGGAACTGTCCAGAGTTCTGGGTCATTCTTTTAAAACTGGGTCACAGAAGTCCTATCTTGATTTCCCTTCCCCGTGGTTCATTCTAAGTTGTGACTTCTGCTGTTCTCTAAGCAAAGAGCACAGTAGCGCCAAGGGAGGAGAGAAGCATAAATATTGTTGAGCCCACTCTAGTCATTTAAGTATATTCATTTCATAGAAAACAAATAGCCAATGCTTCTGAGAGGCCTGGCATCCTGAGGCACTGTGCTGAGGAACAGTCGTCACTCACTCTTACAGCAAGGACACATCAAATGCCTACCCGTAGACACAGAGAGCCAATATTCCTGGACTCTGATGCATTTCACTAATACTTCTCAGATAGCTAAAAGTTTCTTTTTTAAAGCATCATTTACTGTATCATTTACCTTATCTATCAGTAACATATATCAATTTACACTGGGGGGTAATTACTACAGTCATAGCAATACCTGTTTACTCTCTACCCACTCTTATATATTTCAGTTGTATGTTTATCTTATTGTATGTAGCCTTCTAGAGAAGGAAATGTGGGGGTTTGTTCTAAGAGTTTTAGCATCAGTGTCTTTAAGCACTTTGTATCATCTATCAATTAAAATTAACTAAATCAGTGGCTGTGACAGCTACTTTAAATTCCTATATTCCATAATGTACTATACCTGTAAGGATTTTAGAGCTTTTCCTTCCGGAAGGGCATGAAAGAGCCAAACCATCCTTTGGGTGTCACTGGTGCAGCTAAGCAGGAATAAGTAAGGATGAGATTCCGGAGATGAGAACAGAAATGGATGAGTGGGAAGGGGAAGAGAAAAAGGTGGATTCTAGCTGCATACAGGAGCAGGCTAACAGGCTTGAAGGTGACCAGAGGAACCCAGGCAATAGATTTCTTTTATATATTTATAGTTTTAAATCTTTAATTGAAATATCATTATATTGTTTACCCTTTCTTTTTCCTTCTTCCAACCCCTCCCATGCCCCACAATTGATATTCTGTTCATTGATGTGTTGCAATTTATACTGGTGTGTCGTGTGTGTGTGTGTGAGTGTGTGTGTGTGTGTGTGTGTGTGTGTGTGTGTGTTCAACTATAACCTGCTGAGACAATTTTTGTTGTTTCTGTGCATATGGTTGGTTGGTTTCAGGGCTGACCATTTGATAACCAATCAGGAAGTCATTCCTGGGGTAGGCTAATTCTTCCTCTCTCAGCAGTTACTTACTTATGCCTCTTTGTATAGAGGTAGGACTTCATGAGATTTTCTGCCTTTCACATTAGCATGTCTGTGGGCATACATTATTTTTTTTACAACCCTACTTTTAATAAGGGTTTACCAACCCAGTAGACATAGTGGAAAAGAAAAGTTATTAGGCTATGGGGGAAGTGGACCTGTTCAGCAACAATTCTTTGGGGGTGAATTCGATCTTCTTGGACAGCAGTTCAGTCCCATAGCAAACACCAACTATGACTCAGCAGCTGCAGACCAGTCCTCTAGGCAGGCAGACACCAAGCAGCTCTAGTTCAATCCTGAACCACTAGATTCACCAACCCTCCTGAGGGTGGGGCCACTGAAGTGGAAAGCTGCCACATGAACCTCACAAGCAGTCCTTGGGTGAGCTTCTCTCAGTGGTGGCGTTATCACAAGTTGAGCTCAGCGAAGCTATATAAGGCAAACCAGTACTTGTGTGTCTTTAGCAAAGAATAGCGAGGTGAGAAAACCAAACCAAGACTCAGTGCTCCTCTCCCGCACTGGGGTCATATTTACACTCTATCAAGAGTCCTTCCACGTGTTTGCGATATCAAAACATCCTTTCACCCTCGTCTGTTTCGGCAAAGCAGTCTTTCATGGGTTTTGCTCTAGCAAGACGTCCTTTCACCTGTGTGCCCCAGCAAACCGTTACTTTGCATAACTTTCCAAAGAACTCGGTTTACACTTCACATGTCTGTCGATATTGTCCTTTTTTCTAGTCTTGTTTCTACAGACAGCCATTTCTAAGAGAAGCAGCTTCACCCCAGATTCCCTGGTATTCTGGCTCTTACCATCTTTCTGTTCCCCTCTTCTGCAAGTTCCAGAGCCATAGATGTAGAAACTGTGCTGCTGCGGCAGATGTATCCATTGGGAGTGGGATCCCCAGAAGCCCTCGATCTTTGTGTTGTGTCTAGGTGGACTCTTACAGCTATCTTGTAGTGCTGGTCATTGGTGAGGTTCATACGCACCACAGATAGATGAGACGAGTGGGTCTCTGCTCTCTTGGCTGCTTGCATATACTTTCATAGTACCAACGATGGGCGCTAAACCACTGGAAGGATGCTTCCAGCTCAGATCCAGCTTAAATAATTTAAGTCCTGGGTCTTAAGTGGGTAGTGTCTTCAGGAGTAGGTACTTGCCTTCAACCTTGAGAGGATGTTAATGCAACCAAAATAGCCGATCTTGTTTTGGGAGTTAGACTACCCTAACCAACCACTCAAAAGGAAGTTTCTTGTGCCTGTGCCTGGTACTAGGTTTTTGTCTTTTGACTTTTGTTTTTGTTTTTGTTTTGCTAGTCTATGATTCTTTTTTTTTTTTTTTCGAGACAGGGTTTCTCTGTGTAGTCCTGGCTGTCCTGGAACTCACTCTGTAGACCAGGCTGGCCTCGAACTCAGAAATCCGCCTGCCTCTGCCTCCCAAGTGCTGGGATTACAGGCGTGCGCCACCAGGCCCGGCCTTAGTCTATGATTCTAATGGGGAGTGTTGTCATCTCAAGTGGCATATATATATATATATATATATATATATATATATATGTGTGTGTGTGTGTGTGTGTGTGTGTGTGTGTGTATATGTGTATATGTGTATATATATATATGTATATGTATATATGTATATATACATATACATATATATAATCTTGCATACAATTTTAGTTAAATATAAAATAATTCTTTGAGGTTTTATCAAGCAGTCTTGGGGTTTTTTTGTCCCTCAATCTTCCTTCTCCATCTGTGTTGACCCTTGACTGTCTCTCCATTTAGAGTCCCTTCCCTGTCTTCACATTTCCCCTACCATATAACCTGTATCCTGCTATTTCTTGTGTCCATCCCCCACCGCCACCCCCCACCCCCACCCTCAATGACTCCTTTATACCTTTCTGGTTTCTGTGTTTACTTCATGTTATATAGGCATGTCTGAAGATTTGGACCTAGGAGATGCATGTAAGGGAGAACGTGTAGAATCTGTCATTTTGGCCTGAATTCCTTCATCCAGTATAATCATTTCTAGGACCATCTATTTACCTATAAATTTCATAATTTCGGCTTTCTTTACAGCTGAATATTTCTCCATTTTGAGTTATGTGCCACATTTTCATTCTTTTTTAAAAATTTATTCTCTATATTCTTTGCTTACATTCCAAATGTTTTCCCCTTTCCCGGTTCCCCTCTCCTCATAAGTTCCATAAGCCCTCTTCCCTCTGCCCATTCCCCAATCACCCCCTCCCACTTCTCTGTCCTGGTACTCCCCTACATTGTTGCATCAAGCCTTTCCAAGACCAGGGCCCTCTCCTTCCTTCTTCTTGGGAATGATTTGACACATTTTCATTCATAATTCAGCTGGTGAAGGACACTTAGGTTAGTTCCAATCCCTAGGTATTGCAAATAGGGCAGCAATGAACACTGCTGAGCACATATCAATGGAGGAGGAGACTGAGGTATATGCCAAGGAGTGACGTAGCTGGCTCTCCTGGTAGATTTCTCGCTTTGTTTTAAGGATTCTCCATACCGATGTTCAGAGTGATCGCATCAATTTGCGTTCCAACCAAGAGTGAATGAAGGTTTCTCTTTTGCCATAATGTCCCCAGCCTTTGTTTTCAGAGGTTTTTCTCAATTTTAGCCATTGACTGTAGTGCAATGAAATGTCAAAGGTGTTTTAATTTGCACTTCCTTAATAGTTAACCACTTTTTGAGAGATTTCTTAAGTATTTTTAGTTCTTCTGTTGAGAACTCTTTATTTAGGCCGCAGGTCACTTTTTAACTGGGTCATTCGTTTCTTCTACTCTTTGTTTTCTTAGTATATTCTGGATATTAATCTTCTGTCAGATAGGTAGCTGGTGAAGAGCCTCTCCTATTTTTTGGGTTTCTTCTCCCTTCAATGGTTTCTTTAGCTATATAGAAACTCTTGGTCTCGTGAGGTCTTAATACCTGGGCAAACAGAGTTCTTCTCCAACAGTTCTCTCCAATATATCCTGTAGTGCAGCGGCAATAGGGTTCGCCTCCTTTATATCTCAACCATTGTCTACCTCCCCTTTCCTTGGCAGAGTAGTGATCACCTTATCTGGCGTTTCTCTGGTTGCGTGAAATATTAAAAAGTAGACCCACCAGCTCTTTCGCCTCTGCCAGACCATCTCTCCAGCAGGGGTCCAGAATACCCCTCGCTTCCACGCAATGCTCCACACACCACGCAATGCTCCACACAGCCCACAGTCAGACATCTCAATACCTAATTAGCCTGTAGAATCAAGCCTCTTAAAGCTTAATTAACCAATCAGATTTATATATCAATAAAATCACAATTTACAAGATGCCAATACAGTAATTTCAGAGCCAATTGATAATGATAAAAGCTTTATCCCAATATTTCTAAGCTTGTTGTGAAATCCTAGCTACTAGTGGCTGGAAATTGCCATGTGGGTCCACGCCCACGGCCGTGGCTCTTCCCTTCCCCTCTGCGACTCTCCCTCTTTCTACAACTCTTAGCTTTGCCCACCTTTTCCCTGTCCAATCACAGACCTTCTCTGCACGAATGTAATTGGACAGGGAAAATCCTGTGACATTCTCCAGCCGAGATTTCAATAACCCAAATTGGCTAATAAGTCTAGCATGAGCTTCTTTTTTCTTCATGATTTCACAAATATAAGAATTGTATGTAATAGCAACATGAATGTATAAGTTTTAAATTTTAAGTCAGACATTTCCACCTTCTTAACTAAAGAAAAAAATTGAATCCATTGGAACTGCTAATATTGCTGCTCTCCTGCTTTGGGGCATTGCTGAGCAAAATAAGGATTGCTGGAGCACACACATTGTGGTATTATAGTAGTATGCTTATTAACAATGTAGGTTAGTAAGAGAGGGGGCCAGGGAGAGGGGAGAGGACAAGAGAAAAATTTTGAAACTTTTATTATAGCAAATTGTTATTATCCTAGCTTATCACTATTTGCTATTAATCCCTAATTTATAAACAAAGCTCAGTCATAGGTGTATATGTATAAGAAAAACACAGATATTTTAATGTCTGTCTAACCTTTGCAAAGGTTGATGAAGGGGCTGCTTCACCAACATTCATGGTTCTTGATACCTGTTACATAAAGGAGAGACACAGTTCTATAGTGACATGGTCATGGTGACGACACAGAATTTATCGGAGATACTTACTGTTCTGGTCTGTCTTCAGAATGCAAGAAGTGAAAAGAAATCTGATTCTACTAAATGAACATTCCTTCTCTATTGTGAGAAATGATCATGTTTTCTTTGTTTCAATTTTCCAAAAGTTTTGCAGTAGATTGCAGCCCTGGGCCAGCTGAGCTCTCTAGGTACGTAATTGATTTTTAACTGGCACACTGGTCATGCTCTGGAATTCTTCTGTAGGCAAAATGCTAACAGGCATCTATCCTTTCCAGTCTCAACTCTAATGCAAGCCTTTCCATAAATGAGACATTTTGAAGAGTGCAGGAAAAAAATGAGTGTTGCTTCTTATCAAATTCAGAGCGAGGGGTACGTACACACATATGCACAACATATTATGTGTGTTGCTCCCCAAAGACCCCCAAATTGTTCTCATTTTAATATATTCACTTTTGGTTCTTAGCTTTTTATTGTATGAGAATTTCATGCATGCATGCGGTGTGTTTTAAGCAAACTCACCCTGCTCCTTCTCGCCTCTGCTACCTTTTCCCGTGCCCCACTGCTTTTTCTTCAAAACTCCATGTGTTCTTTGTGTTTTAGACCCTCTGCATACACTTCGTGTCTGTAGGTGCATGGATTAGAGACTTGTACTGGAGGATGCTGACCCTCTCAGGAGCCATGTTTCTGCAGAACGTCAACTCTTTCTCCCCCAGCAACCATCGGCTGTCAATAGCTGCTATTGCAGCATCATGAGTCCCTCTTCGAGTCATAGGAGGTTTTGCCTGGTTTGACCTTGTGCAGGTCTTGTGTTTGTAGTCATAGCTGCCATGAGTTTGCAAATACAACTCTGGCCATGTCTTGCAATTACTGATTTCCTGCACATGTCCATTACATCTGGATTTCTTTGACCAACAACTTGAAATAGTTTCCCATGCCTGGCAGTGGGTTTCTTGTTAGATAGTCTATGGTTCTCTGGGGAGTATTATTACCCCAAATGGAGTCACTTCATTTAAACTATATGCACACATGTGCATGCATGAGCCTACACACACACACACACACATGCCCTATATAAACATAAATATATAAACATAAATATACGTATGTATTTAAGTAAATGTAAAATAATATTTCCCTGTGGCTTTTCAAGCACTTTTAATGCTACCTATCCCTCCTCCTTCCTTCCGTGTCACCTCCTCTCCCCAAAGTCCTTTATCCTGTTTTATCCACTTTCTCCTTCATAACATCTGCGTGCTACTCGCTGCCCTAAATGGTGCTCCAAACTATTACATAGCATATTATTGTCAAAATGACGAGTGTTGGCCTTTAGCCTAGGCTCCGCCCCACAGTTACCTGGCAACAGCTAGGTGTGCCTGACTCACTATAAAAGGGGATGCTTGCCCCTCCTCTCTCTTGCTCTCTTGCTCTGTCCTCTTGCTCCTGCTCCCCGTCTCTCCCCATTCCCCTTTCCCTCTCTCCACATGCTCATGGCTGGCCTCCTCTTCTCTTCTCTTCTCTTCTCTCCTCTTCTCTTCTCTTCTCTTCTCTTCTCTTCTCTTCTCTTCTCTTCTCTTCTCTTTTCTCTCTCTTTCTCTGTCTCTGTCTCTGTCTCTGTCTCTCTCTCTCTCTCTCTCTCTGTTTCTCTGTCTCTCTGTCTCTGTCTCTCCTCGCTTTTCTCTCAACTCCCCTCCCCATGCCCTGAATAAACTCTATTCTATACTATCTTGTGGCTGGTCCCTCAGGGGGAAGGGATACATGGCATGGGCCCGCAGAGGCACCCCTTCCCTACATCTGACTACACATCCACCACATGTTCCTTCTCTCCTTGTCTTTTTATAAAACACAACAATGACTCTTCATAGAAAACTCTCCCAGAGCCTGTTTCATCTCAGCACCTTGGAGTCCACCCATCTCCTCTTCAAAATGGATGTTAAAATAAAGTGGCAGCCCCTCTGCTTGCACAGCGAAGTGAACAGCCACACCCTCTAGTCCGTCCTCCTGAGAGCACCCTGAGCTCCAGAAGCCATCATGGCACTAACGTCTTGGAGAATCTTCCTTGCAGCACAAGGAAGAGAATATCATATGGGGAAGAAATCAGGCCAACAGAGGACAAAGAACATGTTGCCCAGAGTAGTCAGAAGCAGGAGCTCTAAGGTATAAATAAGCTACTCAAGGAGCAGGTGAGTGGTGGTTGGATTGGGTGGAAAGGGAAGAGAATGATCTCAAAAGGGAGATGATTTCCCACTGAAATGAAGATGGCTGATTCTGCCTGTTGGCATAAGAGCTCTTTCACTGTGAGGTTTTATTTTGTGCTTTCCTTTACACCATTTTAATCTGCATGTATAATTATAGATAACGGTTTCGTTATATTTTACATTTTCATACATGTATATAATGTATTTTGATGGTACTCAGCCCCCTCCATTATTTATTCTTTTTAATTAATTAATTTATTTATTCACTTTACATTGAGATTGCTGCCCCCTCCTATTCCCCTTCTGTCATATCCCTCCCAAGATCCCCTTCCCCTTCTTCTCTGAGAGGGTGAAGTCCCCTCTGGGTATCCCCACCCCTCCCACCCCCTCCCACCTCCCACCCCTCCCACCCCCCACCTCCCCACCCCCCACCCCACCCCCGCAACCCCCCCACACCCTGGCACATCAAGTCTCTGCACAGCTAGGTGCATCCTCTTCCACTGAGACCAGACAAGGCAGCCCAATTAGGAAAATAGATACTACAGACAGACAACTTTAGGGACAGCTCCCCCTCCAGGTGTTGGGGGATTTACATGAAAACCAAGCTGCACATCTGTTATATATGTGCCATGGGACTAGGTCCCGACCATGCATGCTCTCTGGTTGGTGGCTCAGTCTCTGAGAGCTCCTAAGGGTCCTGGTTAGGTGACTCTGTTGGTCTTACTGTGGAGTTCCTATCTCCTTCAGGGCCCTTGATTCTTCCCCCAACCCTTCTATAACACTCTCTGAGCTCTGTCCAATGATTGGCTGTGTGTCTCTCTGCATCTGTTTTAGAGAGCTGTTGGGTGGAGCCTCTCAGAGGACAATCATGCTTGAAAACATTTTTTTAGATTTTCTTTTTATGTGCATGCGTGTTTTGCCTGCATATAGGATTGTATGCTGTGTGTGTGCCATGGAGGATGGAGGATTTTGGGAACTAGAGTCCTAGACATTTGTAAACAGTCCCGTGAGTCCTGGGAACTGAACTCAGGTCCTCTTCGAGAGCAGCAAATGCTTTTAATTGGTGACTCATCTCCCAGCCCTTATTACTGCTTTTCCTCCCTCCCACGTGGACACTGTTTTGTCCACCTCTTACTTCTAGTAACCGCTTTGCTCTTCCCAACACGTTCTCTTTCTTATTTTGAGGCAGGATGTCGCTATATAGCCCTGGCTGCCCTGGAACTTGCTAAGTAGAATAAACAGGCATCCGATTCACAGAGATCCACCTGCCTTTGTCCTGGGATCCAGGGCAGGAGCCACTCTGCTCAGGTTAGTTCTCTTACTTTCACGGCGTCATTTTTTGACCCAATGGGTTTCCCTAAGGTTGGTTAAAAAATCATGGTGGGATGTTGTCTCCCCAAGCCAGGGTAGATTAGCAATGGCTACACCAATGAAGACAATGTCTCTCTCCCCCATCCCCCATCAACCATCAATTGCCTACAACTCCTTAGGAAGAGATGGAACCTCAAGAGCTCCCACTGTTACATGGTGTTTATGGATCCAATCTTGTAAAGATTGTGTGGAAATAATCACAGTTACTGTGGGGCCAGTAGTGGAATTCCTGGAAGTCAGAGTGCCACACCGCTCTCCTCGTACGTTCCTCTGTCCCCACGTTCTCCTCCAGGTCCTACATTCTTCATGTCCCCTCTTTGGTGATGCTCCCTGAGTCTTGGTGGCGTAATGTAGATGTCCCATGAGTGTCTCAGCATTCATTTATCGATTAGTTTCATCATTTCAAACAGATAGGAAACTGCAGCTACTGCTGTTCACTAGAAAAATCAAGCTCCTCCAACCAAAGCCGACAGCACCACTAATTGGTAGGTCCAAACATAGTTAATTAGAAGGCAATCCCCGGTGGTCACTCCCTGTCCATTTAGCAAAACAATAGCAGTAGCTACTCCACTGGGGTTTATAACTTCCCAAGCTATGGGCTATGACAGAGTTTATAGGGCCAGTTGTGATTTTTTTTTCTGTGAAGCAGGCTGCAAATTCAATAAAAGAACTGTTGGCTATCCCCCAAACAGACTTGCCACTATCGTACCCGATAGCACATCATTCCTGGCAGGGAGGTGGCGCTTCATGCAGGTTTAAGAGCTCAGTAGGACTGTTGATGAGAATTCTCCAGCATCCTCCCTGGCATCCTCTGGCATTATGAGGGATAGCCAGCAGGGAGGAGGAACCCTCCGGTCCAGTTCCCACTTGAATTTTTCTAATAAAATTTAGAATTGTAGTGTCAGTGTCTCAAAGCATTTTGCATACATGTTAGGGTTGGTATTCATCAATTAGAAAATGTTTAAATAAGGAGAACTTTAACATGTTGTAGAGGAGGCAGCTAGAAGCCAGAGAACATGAACAACTTAATCCAGGTCAGCCAGTTTAGTTGGGAGGACCCAAGTCCAGATCTCTGATGGAAAGCTCCCAAGTAGCACCGTTCTTACATATACAAGTGGGAAAAATGTATATGGATGATCTGATTCTGTAATGGCTGGAAAAGAGAATGACTAGAATAGTTGTGTATATCCCAGTCTACATATATTATATTGAAGTATAATTATTAATTTTACTTCAGGAATGCTAATAGAAAATTTAAAAGAAATGCAAATTTTTCTATTACTTAGAAAAATGAAATAATTGTCCAAAGTTATCTGTGCACTTAACATCAGATCAGCATTTGTTTGCTTGCTTGTTTATTGAGAGAGTGTCTTATCTATATCCTGGGCTGGCCTTGGATTCATCATATAGTTTAGAATGGCATCAAACTTGGAATTCTCCTCTCAGCTTCTCAAGTAACTATGGTTGTAAGCAAGAGGCACCGTGTTCAGCTAGATTAGTATCATATAACTCATGCCTTTAGTTCTTTAATATAGACAAAAATTCAAAACTGGAGCAAATGGCATAAGAGAACATGCATTTTGCATCAATGCTAAGTTGTGGTTTGCAAGGCATTTCCGTCTAATCATTATAAAGTAGCATTTAACACACAAAAAGCCTCGGACTTTGTTTTTCAAAAGTATACTTGTCTCTCCTCTTCATTGGGGCATCCTCCGACATTCCTCAGGCCTTAATTAAATTAGAAGCGGCAAGAACATTGGGCTTGGGGTTAGGATAAATAGCCCAGGTTCAAGCAGGAGATGCTGCTTTAATGACTTGGAATGTGTCCAGAAAGCACAGACTGGCTAGCAGGCAAATCTGACAGCTACTGGATCTTGCAGCAATAACATTCTAGCCAATTAAAAGCTGAACTCGAAATAATGGTTTGTCACTGGGAGGTGTTTCAGAAACCAATTGGTCCAGATTAACCAGAAGATTAACTTTCCTAACTGAATTTAAAGGTCATAGGAAGTTGACTCTAATGAAAGAGAAAAGCATTCAACCAGGAGGGGAAAGCTTATATATAGAAATTGGGTTAATAGATCTTCTATGTTATTCACAAACAATCGCAAAAGTGCTGTCTTTCTTTCCATCAGAAGTTTGTAGGGATAAGAATGCTCATCATTAAAAATAAAAATAAATAATTAAAAGAGATCAACAGCTACTTCTAAGGGATTTCTCTGATGGAAAGGACACGGATAGGCTTCCACTGTTCACAAGCGTGCTCAACTTTAAAAAGTGTTCATCTCAAGTGAGAAACCTACTTTCAAGTTATACCTAACAACCATGAAATAAAAGTCATTTGATGATTGAACCTGTGACTTAGGAGACCTTGGAAATTGTTCTCCAGACAGCATTTACTTATATAAGATGTGCCAGTGGACCATGCTTATCAGGATTACCAATTCGGCCATGTGAAAAGAAAGGCCTCTAGCCCTGGTGAGGGCGCTCAAAAGATAAGGGAGCTTGCCACCAGTCCTGACAACCTGAGTTCAGTATCTGGGACCCACATGGCAGAAGGGCAAAATTAACTTCCACAAATTATTCTCTGGTTTCTACATGCGTGTCCTGCTCTCTCTCGCTCTCTCTCTCTCTTTCTTGTACACGCACATACACATGCACATAAGTGCACAAGGGCACATGTGTGTGCATGCACACTAAATGTAAAGAGTGGCTAGCTTTAATGTCCCAGCATTCCTTGCAGCCCTTTTGCCTGCACTGTCAGTGTGTGTTGCCCACTCATTGGGATGACCGTTCTCTTAAGACCAATATTCTTCCAGCAGAATCTTCCCCTGAAGGGACATCTACCCTCCACAGGAAACTCTGCAAAGTTCTCCAAAGAAGTTTTGAGGCAACTCTTCTGAATTACTGGAGTGCAGTTAAATATTAAAATGATCGCCACCTGAGTATCCTTCTCCCCTCAAGCACCTTGTGAGGCAAGCAGTGGGTTTCAGTGAACAGCTGTCAGGGGAAAAAAAAAGATGGCTGGTAGTTGATAATTGAGAAGACAAGGCGAAAGAGGAGAGGAAGGGATTGCTTATAGACAGAAGTGATTAGCGTGTTCAGATAATACAATCAGATTCACGTCTGTCTGGTAATTGTGGGACTAGAGTGAAGGGAAGCAGGTTTTGATGTTAAGAAAAAACAAAAAGCAACCAAACAAAAGACCTTGCATCAAAGGGACCCGGGTGGTTCATAGAAGAATGATGCCTAAGAAGGTTGAAGGAAGCCATCTGTGCCCTCTTTATAATATGTTCCCAACGAGGACTAGCTGATCTTATCTAAGGCAAGCACAGATTACCCCAAGACCTGCTAGGAGTCATCCAGGTCACCACAAATTTTCTGAACACTGGGGTGGCTTGTTGGACCAATACTCACGTTAGCTAAGATATTTTCCGAATCACACTGAGTTCTCAGTAGAAGCTCCTTCTGGATGGCAATAAGTTTTCTAGGCCCACGTTTTAGGCGTTTTCCCCAAGTGATTTGCATTTGTTGTGACTGGTGGTTGTTCAGGTGCTTTTAGTACCAGTGGTAAAGGTCTCTGGCTGAAGCACTTTTCATCTATTCCGAGAGTTCCCAAGCCTAATGTCCTGACCTCTCTCTCTATTACCTAGCAGCTAAGGATTATTGTTGTCTCCAGAAGGGGACCCGCCACTCTTGGACACAGGCCTGGGCATGGGTCATTACAGAGCTTAGATCTTGTTCCAGCTTACATCTGTACTGTTCTTTCAGTTCCTAACATAGACTTGTGTGCTTCACCTGACTGATTTGGCCCAGAGAAGTTATGGTACTGACTCCTATGGTTTCGATACATCTTAACAACTGTACCAGGCATAGGCAAAGCCATTGCTTAGTATCTTGGACCTCTATGTACACCAAGACTAGGTAGGTCTCTACATGCCGGTACAAAGCGTGTAGAAGTTGCAGATACAGCTTGCTGCACTCTGAAAGCAGTCACAGTCATTTGCTCACTGAATTATTTAAACTGGCTAGAATAGGGGAACAGAATGCACCTCACAGTTCAGTTAATTTCTTTCTAGATATAACCAACGGTCTTGTTAGCATTGTATGGCAAGAACCATGGGCATTTCAAACACCCTGTGCATTAGCAAAATCCATCTGTGGCTAGTTCAGCCTTCCTCCTTCCGTGTGCCTCCTTCCCTTGCAAGTGGAATCAAAAGCAGGACTGCGATCCAATTAACTAAAAATTGTCTACAGGATGAACCTGTGGCTTTTTCCTCTTTTTTTTTTTTTTTGGACCTTTGTTTTCTAACAGATCTTCATCTCAGGTAGTCATCCCTTACGTCCTGCAGCAGACGGGCAGAGCAGAGCAGGGTTTGTTCTTCTGAGGCTCTTCTGTGACTCCTATCCATAGATTTTTGCCGAGAGTATCTCAGCATATGAAGACCAAGTTCCTATAGGAGCCATGCAGTCTTCTGTGCTGTGTGAACTTGGTAATGAGTGAAATCGTTCCTGGACCTTAGGACATTTCCAACCTAGTGTTCTGTTTACTGCAAAAGAATCAGAAATTCCTTAAGCACAGTGGAGTCTATGAAAAAAAATGCTTCTGAGTTATGTCTATCATGTCTTTTCATCCCAGTGTTGTACTTCCTGTTCTACATTGCGTTTTTACTCACAATATGTAAACCTGGAAGTGAGAAAAAATATTTCAGGAAGATATTTTAGGTTGTATTTACTGTTTATTTGTGTTCCAAGCCGTTGTTTCTCCCTCATACATGTTTCAGAAAGGGGGCTCCATGTTTGCTAGTTGTGGTAAAATGCACAGGGCTTACAAGGCTGTTTCCCTCAGAGAAGTCTCCCTGGGCTTTGTCAGGCAAACTCTCATCCTGTCACCGTTAAAACTCTTCTCAATGCATCTTTACCTGTGGTTTCCTGTCATCCACGAACTGGTTCCTTTGCTGTGTCCTTTCTTGTCCACAAAACAAAACAGCAGGACGTCTCATGGTTGTCCTGGTCTGTTTAGAAGTCATAACAAAATACCATGGATTGAGTAGTTTAGAGGTGACAGAAATTTGTTTCTCATAATGCTAGAGCCCCTGATGAAGGCAGTGGCAGATTCCAGATCTAGTTCTGGCCCACAGCCTTAGCAATGGCTAAGCAATAGCACTCTGCTCTCATGTTCGTACATGGTGCTGAAGGCAAAAGTAGTTTCCAGGGACTTCTTTTGTAAGGGTAGCAATACCATTCATGAGGGCTCCACTCTCTTGATTCAGTCACCTCCGGAAGGCTCTATCTCCATCACCTCAGAGAGCAGATTTCACTTGAGTTTTAGAAATGGGAGTAGACTCACCAGGAACAACCCTACCTTCTGTACACACTCAAGTATTACATCAACCCTTCTCAGGTCCCCAGGACTACAGCTTACCTCTCTCTCCCACTTCCAAAGTCTCATGAGCACTTTCTGAAACCATCTCAAGTTGGTGTTGTGTATATGTGTTTCTCTGGTCCTTTCTCTGAGAACTTCTTGAGACGAAAGCTGTATTTTAATCATGGTTTCTATTTCCAAGAGTACCTAGTGCAGAGAGTTATGGAAAACCAGTCACTTACCAAAGACTTACTGAATCGAATGTAATAACATAAGTCAGCTCAACCTTTTATTTGCTGACGTGAAAAGATGGAAAGAAAGAAAAAGAACTGAGTCACATTCGTGTTTACAAAACACTGTCAGACATGAGGATTGTACAATATAGTTCCAAGGTTTTATACATGAAATTCTTTCAAGTGATACACACACTCTGTATCGGGATGCCGAGGGGACTTACATGAGACACCCCATCTAAGCGGATGTGGAGTTTATAGAGTTGCCCGTGCTTTGTGGAACCTTTACAGCGAGGGGAGTAAAGCCCATCAAACTTTTATGAAAGCCACGGGAGAGGAATAAAACACAGGAAGGTAATCACCCAGGAAGAGCAGCAACCAGGCTCCCTAAGTTGTGTCAAACCACCTGACTAGTTAGAGCGAGGCTCAGGGCGTCTCTCCACTAGACGCTCTACCGTGGCGTCTCCCTCTGCTGCCTTGGGAAGCTTGCCCTCATTAAGAGGGATGGGAGACTAGCCACATCGTTACAGTCACTTAAGGCAGAATTTAGCTGGTCAGTTTAGCTACTGTCAGGAAGAGCTGCCACTTTGGGGGTTTGGAGCCCTTATTGGCATCACGGTTTTTGGATAAGGAATTTTTATGTGTCTTACTTTGAAATTTACATGTCTTCTGAACAACCAAAAAAATTCACAAGAACAAACTAATTAATGGATTCCATTTCTGACAGCTACAAGAAGACGGATGAGGACGCAGCATGCTTCTGGCAACGTGTTATCAATTGGGAGGCAGCAGTGCATCGCCTCTGTGTGGAACAGTGAGCTGGAACCAGCACTGACAGATGACACGGCCCTCTGACAGTGATGCCTGTACGAGCTGACAGCCCCACTCGCAGTCAGTCAAGTCTGGGCTCTGCAGCGGAATTTTAACGGGCTTGATTTGCAGAATATGCTTTGCCTACTTCTCGGCTTGTACTAGGAGTGAATAAAAATTTCAAAGTCTTCACATTAAAAGGAGATCCTAGCATCTGTTACCCAGCCTTCTCCTCCACACCCAAAACTAATAGTAATAATAGCAAATAAAGCATGATCTTGGGAGCGGGGTGGGGGGGGGACTGGCAAGATATTGAAGAAAGGGGCGATTCTCCCTTTGAAACCAGATTTTCTGTAAAGCAAGGTTGGCCATATATTAGTCAAAATCTCTTCCGAGATGGCAAATTTCCCAAGGTAATTATGAAGGAATCAAAAAATAATATGTCTATGTGAGTGTGTACATGCAAATCATCAGACATCTCTGAGTTATCTAGTTACTCCCTTGAACCATAAAATATGCAAAGATTACTTCAAAATGTTATATATATATATATATATATATATATATATATATATATATATATTAAAAAGAATTGATCCTGCTCGTGCACTCCCAGGTTCAGGTCGTATTCTTTATTTTACTGTTTTGCAATCTATTCCATTTGACCAAGAGTACTCATGAAGTTGCTTTTCTGCGTGAGATTTTCAAAGTTACTATTCTTTGTTTCAATTACTTCGCAGACAAATGTTGCTAAGCTAATCACCTTGTCACCACCAAGAGCTCACACAGGGCCGCAGTAGGAAATAAGGGCGCTCAGAGTTACAAACCAGTTGCTGGAGGGCCACACTGGACTGGCAGGAGCGGTATGAGTCTTCACGTTGGAATGCCCCTGGGCCGGGCAGGCGCTCGGAGTTTCCGTAGCCTCTGCTCCCTGTCTAACACGGCGCCTCACTGCTCACTCATGTAACCCATCTCAGCCTTGAAGGCAATTGAGTTTGCTCAGTTGTGAGGCCCTCACTGCTCCTCACAGAAGCGTAGAGTAGTTCTAGCATTGCTGACTTCAAAGAGTCAGCATATATAGAAGAGATAAATAGGACTTATGGTAAAGAAAGGCCAATACAAGCATAATACACACATACGAAGAACGGCTCAAGGATAAAAATAATATAATGCAAAGTGTTGCAAGGATGATAAACTACCATTGAGTCTCTACCAGCTTCCTCCATCCTCTCACCCACCCCAGAGTCACTAAACATGATAGAACAGACTATCAGAGATAATTGACCTACTTTCATCTAGCCAGGTGTGAAACTGCCCCAACTATTACGATTTAAAAGTTTGTCCCTCTATCCCTCCCTACTGGCTGGTTTTGTGTGTCAACTTGACACAGGCTGGAGTTATCACAGAGGAAGGAACTTCAGTTGGGGAAGTGCCTCCATGAGATCCAGCTGTGGGGCATTTTCTCAATTAGTGATCAAGTGGGGGAGGGCCCCTTGTGGGTGGTACCATCTCTGGGCTGGTATTCTTGGGTTCTATAAGAAAGCAGGCTGAGCAAGCCAGGGGAAGCAAGCCAGTAAGGAACATTCCTCCATGGCCTCTGCATCAGCTCCTGCTTCCTGACCTGCTTGAGTTCCAGTCCTGACTTCCTTTGGTGATGAACAGCTGTGTGGAAGTGTAAGCTCAATAAACCCTTTCCTCCCCAACTTGCTTCTTGGTCATGATGTTTGTGCAGGAATAGAAACCCTGACTAAGACACCCTCGAAAACTTGGGCTGCAACCTAGTTTCCTTTGTAATCATATTAAAAGGTAGGCCATTAACAGAGGATCAGACCAAGAGGACTTCAACTTCATGGGTAGCATTGGTAAAGTTACCAAAAGGCGAGGTTATTTTCTCCCTTACCATCTAATCCTCTCACCTTCCAAGACCAAATGTTGATACGTTGGTATTAGACCCACTAGTCCCCACAGCCATGAGCAAGCACATTGCTATGTATTACAAGTTATCCACTTGGGGGTCTTTGGGGATAGCAATGCAAAATGGAGTAAGCCACTGTGTTAGTCTGTTTGTTTAGTCCAATAACATGAATGAGATTGCTGATGATGGGTAGAAGCAGCTTATCTCACAGTCGTAGAGCCTCCAGTGCACGGTGCCTATGCACACCCAGGTCTGCAGAAGATCCTGACGGGCGGCCGATGGCAGTGCTGGGAACACATGTAGGAGCCAACGGTTACTTGTTGAGTTAGAAAGTGGAGAAGAGTGGGTGAGGCCCCTCCTCAGGGCACATCCTCAGTGACTTAGGACTCTCCCAGGAGGCTTGCCTTTCAAAGGCTCTACCACCCACCAGGAGTTGTGGACCAGCCTTCAATACCAACCACACCCTCAAACCACACTCAAGCCATGGGATACGCCAAATCTCATTTATTTAACTAAAAGTTACTGAAGAATGCACCAGAGAAGGAATGTGGAGAGATATATTTTTGGAATGTCTTGAGGAAGGGTTTATAGTGAGCAAAAGAAAGAAGTGTCTTTAAAGACAGAGAATGGTTTATGCAAGCTCAGAGATGAGGAAGAACTCTGTTATCATTACTAGAGTGGAGCCATGCACTTCACCATGAGGAAAAGATAAGGCTGGGTTCCTTGGATTAACCACATATACAGAGTATTACAGCATACCAATTTGTAGGAAGCACATTTCACAGACTGCATACAAAGCCCAAGTGAAATGTAATGACCTTCCATTTGTTTTATGCTAATTGAGCATTTATTTCATAAAGGGCTGCCATTATACCGTGACCCTTGATAAAAAGGGAACTTCCCCGTTTACGTTTTTGCTCATCGTAACCTTGAATGTTAAAGTAAACTTACATGCTCCATTAACTAGAAAATAAGTCTCTCCCAGGCTCTGAATTCACCCAGGGTGTGGCGCACAGTGCCGAAAGGTTCAGCTGGTATGCTTGAAGAATTCTAATTAAGAAACAAGGTGATGTTTTAAGGGTGACAGTTAACGTATCAGTGACATCTGTTAGTAGATATTTTTATTCTGGCCTTCAATTTCTTGAAACTGTATTTTTGAGGTATAACTTTGTGATTTAGTGTTAAAGACTTTTTGTGCAGTTTATATCAATTAAATCTTACCAGCCAACTTCATATGCTATAAATAAACTCTCATAAATTGATAATATATATTTCATGAGTTTGTAGTCTGCATAGAATAATATGCATCAGTATTTGCTCTATATTACATGCCTTGATAGGAGTCAAAAGAATTGTTGGCCATAATTTTTTCCAATGAAGGAAATTGAGGAATTGAGAATTTAAATGATTAAGTAAATTTTTTTCATGAAAGTAATGTTTCTGTTAGGTTTCTCTGTCTTTTTAAATTTCTGAACAATCAGGTTTTTTTTTTCCATACAATCTTTTGATTTGAATGTATAGTATACAGAGTATTATTTCACAGGTATGTGTTTTCCCTTTTTCAGTTAATTATTTTATTTATTTACATCCCAAATATTGTCCTGCCTCCTGGTCCAGGACTATTGAGACATCACCTCAAACAAGTCAGTCCTCAAGACAGAATTACAGGGGCCAGAAGGACCAGTTGCTGTATTGAATGAGTTTCATATTCAAAACAATAATCTTAAAATGAAAAATGTGATTAGTTACTCTGTTTTTTCCTTTTCTTTCCCAGTGTAATTCTTGACTCTGTCGCTTCCGTGCTGGTCTTCCTGCATCTTTCTGATAATCCTCAGGAAAATCAAGATATTAACTCGGTGCTTCCTCCATCTTTTACAGGCACTGTCATGTTGTTTGCTCAGGCTGCAGATGTCCTCGCTTCCTCTTGTCATCATTGCTTTAAATAAATACCTCTGTGTGCATGTGCGTACGTGTGTGTGTGTGTGTGTGTGTGTGTGTGTGTGTGTGTGTGTGTGTGTGTGTGTGTGTATGGGTGTGTGTGTGTGTGTGTGTGTGTGTGTACACTCTGAAGATACAGTAAACAATACAGTCACGGTCAGAGGCTCCTGGAATATCTGTGGAGGTGACTACATTAGCAATCACAGTGCAGCACCTGGAGTGTCAGAAGGGAAAACTTGCCATTCAATGGCCTCGAAGACTTCTTGGAAGAAACGACACACCAAAGAGGACTCAGAGAAGAAAAGGACTTGGCTACTGGACAGGTGGTAGAGGCCCTGACAGATACACCACGTATGCCAAGGCCCATAGACCACAGTGTGAGGCGAATTCAGAACGTAACAGAATATAGAATACAGGACACTTAAGAAGAGATGTCAAGGATAGGACTGGTAAGAGAGAGAGAGAGAGAGAGAGAGAGAGAGAGAGAGAGAGAGAGAGAGGCGAGGGCTACATCACGTGGGACCTTGGAACCATGTTAAGAGGGGATCTTATTTTTGGAGTACAGATGGAGCTGCTCCAGGGACTTCTATCTGAAACACAAGGTTGGACTATGTTGTCTATCTTCACTTTGATACCAGGGGCGAGGAACACAAACCCATAATTCCTTTCATTGATAAATGCCATAGTTTTCTTTATCTCTTTCCCCCTCTCCCCCCTCTCTTCCTCAGCTGCCATCTCTCCTGGGTTTGATTATATACATAGTTGAACTGTTACATTGTACTAAGCATGGGAAATGTAATTATGAACTCACACATTTATTTCCTGCTTAACTGGAATTTCACCTTTGAATGGTGGGAACCTAAAAAAAATGCTATAAGGTAAATAATAGATATTTGCTCAGTGAGATATTGTAAAGGGTTAAAGTTAGACATGGCGATACACATCTCCAATCCGAGCATTTGGGGGCTGGGATCATGAAGTATAAGGTGGCCAGCCTGGGCAACACATCGTGTTTAAATAAGGGCTACATAAGACGCTATCTCAAAAGTAAATAAATAAATAAAATGAAATGATACAAATAAAACAACCGGAAAAAAAAAGGTGGAAGTTTAGACGCACAGAACAACCTTTTTCCTCAAAAAAGACACTTCACAGAATGCAGCTCTGGATTGAAATGAATTATTGACTCTTGTTTCAGCCCTGTTGACATGCTGATAAATAAATATTTAGGCAAGTTATAAACCGATGTATGAAGGCCACAGCAGTATCTCAACCTCCTGTCTCCTCTCCCTGCCTCACTCAGAAATGTTTTGTGAACATGTTTCAAACTGCTGCATTACACTGTCACACCAAAGGCAGCTTTCCAAGAAAGTGACGTGGGAGCAGCCTCTGCCACCTCAGACGCAGGGCTTTCTGGGTATTTATACCCGGGAGCATGTGACTTTGCAGCGTGCCTGGAGGTGCTGGAGGAGGAAGGAATAGGGCTCTCTCTCCAAGGAGAGCGCGCCAGAGGAGGCTGCGGGAGGAGTACCTGCGAGCTGGCAACAAGAAAGCACGTGCAGTTTTCCCGGGGATCCACTAAAGAGCTGCACTAATTAAAACTTCACTGCCTGAACTTACATCCCACAGATGATCTGCATCCCAGGCTAATATCATGGGAAGCCGGCTATAATTAGTCCGTATATAATCACTGACTGCCTTGTACTAGATGGCCCGCAGAGACACAGAAAAACCGCAACTGGATGTGTGCGTGCCACAGTCTCGCTTTATTTTGAACACTACGCCCCTCATCGGCTGTGCAGCAGGAAGCTCGCTATCCCTGGCTAGTGCCACCAATTTGGAAAACACTTAAGTTCGGCTCATGTCATTCTGGGTATCATTTGCATTGGTTGGCTCTTGCCACAAATCCCTTTCTCACATTTATGTCCTTTTGTTGTGACCTACTGACTTTAACCAAAGCTCTCTGTGTGACCTAATTTTGCAAGTATTCTGGAGGAGATTCACCAGACCATGGCCGTCTCTCTCCCAGAATCCATCAGTAGTTAGTAGTTCATCAGGGTAGAGTCTTGTGGGCGCCTCCTCCAGCCATGACTGCCTATAGACTGTGTTGCCCACACACGGCGCTGCTGCTAACGGGTATTGTGAGGTCTTGATTGTAGTGACTGCATAAGGCCCAGAAGATGGCATTCTGAAGAGCTTCTCCTTATCTTTCAGCTCTTATATTCTCTCTGCTTCCTCTTTTAACTATGTTCCCTGAGCTAAGGTTGACTTTTATGCAATTCATACTACACATGCACTTGGGAATAAGGAGATTGCAAGCTATGGCAAGACTGTGAGAAGGAATTTTAGACAGTTCACATGTTGAACATTAGTGAATATTTATTTACCAGTGTCACTGAGTGCTACCAGCAATCATGACTGGAAGTTATTTCTCTTAATTAGATTTATAGCTTGGATCACTAACCCATATTCACACACACACACACACACACACACACACAATTTTATTTAGTGATTAACAATAACTCTAAAAAGCCAGTCAGTTCAGAGATATTGAGGCAGTTTAAATACTCTGATTACATACATCTTATCAGGATTTTAATCCTGGCCAGTATAATAATTTCTGAGCCTACACTTCAAATCTATTTGCTTGCTGGGTCCCTCTATGTATTTAATGGCAGGAAGATCATGCCATTTGAGACAGGACTAGGGAACACAGTAAAATCTTGTCTTAAAATAAACACATAAACATATATACAAAGATGAGCCTTATAAAAATACGTTTGAATCTATATATTTTCAATTATTCAAATAATTAAAAAATAATACTTTTATGAACAAAATATTTTGAGGGAATTACTTGCTTAAAGATTTTTTATTTATGCCTGGGTGGCAGGGGAGGCCATGGCAGGGGTGGACCAGAAGGCAGGAGAGAAGAAGCCCAAGAAACATCAGCAAGCCAGAGCCACAGGAGAACCAGAAAAAAAAGAAGAAGAAGGAGGAGGAGGAGGAGGAGGAGGAGGAGGAGGAGGAGGAGGAGGAGGAGGAGAAGGAGAAGAAGGAGAAGAAGGAGAAGAAGGAGAAGAAGGAGAAGAAGGAGAAGAAGGAGAAGAAGGGAAGAAAAAGAAGAGAAGAAGAAGAAGAAGAAGAAGAAGAAGAAGAAGAAGAAGAAGAAGAAAGAGAAGAGGAGAAGCAGGAGGAGGAGCAGGAAGAAGAGGAGGAGAAGGAGAAGCAGGAGAAGGAGGAGGTGGAGGAGGAGAAGAAGAAAAAGAAAAGAAGAGGAGGAGGTGGAGAAAGAAGAAGACCCATGAAAACTGTTTCTTCCAGTAATGGAAGGAGAGGTTCCAGTTGCTGGGCTGAAGAGCTCAGTCAAAGCAGCAGCTGCAGACCTCCCCACCAAGCCTACAAAGATCTCCACGTGTGGATTTGCTGTAGGCAGTCAGACGACAAAGACAGTATCAGCCTTCTCCATCCAACTTGGATAAAGTAATTGGAAGTTCCGACTCTTGCTCCATACAACACATTCAGCAGCAGTGTTCCGGAAAATGAAGACAGTGACCCAGAAGAAATGCCTCTAGAAGCAAAGAGGAGGTTGAAGAACACTGGGATGGACACACCAATATCAGCTGCACCAAACCCCGTTAATAAAGAAGAGCAGAACTTTCCTGATATCCAGGAGCGGAGGAAGCAGAATACAAAGCTTCATCTTGGAAATGAATGTACACAGCCAAGGCCATGCTAGCTGGTTCTTCTTCTTCTTCTTCTTCTTCTTCTTCTTCTTCTTCTTCTTCTTCTTCTTCTTCTTCTTCTTCTTCTCCTCCTCCTCCTCCTCCTCCTCCTCCTCCTCCTCCTCCTCCCCTCCTCCTCCTCCCCTCCCCTCCCCCTCCTCCTCCTCCTCTTCCTCCCTCCTTCTCCTTCTTTTCCTCCTCTTCTTTCTTCCTCTTCCTTTTCTTCCTCTTCTTCCTCCTTCTCTTCCTCTTCTCCCCTCCCTTCCTTTCTTTCTTCTTTTACTTTTTTCCTCCTGTTTTTTTTTTAAAGACTAAGTAGTACGCTAATAATTGAGAGTTTGCTATTAGAGGTAATTTATGTTTTATATACAGATTTCTAGACATTTGCTAAGTTTCATATGATTACTTTCCAGAGCCTATAAATAATAAAGAAAGTGGTACCTTTTAAAGAATAGTCCAGAAATGCTTTTTTTAAACAACAACAACAACAACAACAACAAATCAACAACAAAAACCACTTTTCATTATGAAATCTCTCATCACATATTCTCTTAGATTTGTGTGTTGCAGCAAGGAGAGGAGGTGCCTCGAATAGGGACTGAGGACCAAGGCGAGAAGGGAGCCTCGGACTCAGAGCTCAGGTTAGGACAGTTTGTTTATTCCTAAGTAACAATAGACAAATAGGTAGCGACATGGGATCATATTTGTTCACACACGCACTTCTCTAACCTCTAGTCTGGCCCGATGTCATAGTCGGGTTTCCTTCGGCTGGAACTCGGTCGGTGGTGTGGGCTCGTCTCATTAGACGGCAGGCACCCAGGTTGGTGGACTCAGTCTCTCAGGTGACGTCCTCTCGGTGGGACTACAGGAGTGAGTGGCTGCAGCGACCAGGATATTTAACCTACTTTAGCCAATCATGATTAAGGCGTTCACACATTACGTCATCAGGCGTTTACCTTATCACACTCTAGGCTTGGTTTCCAGGGTTACGTTCATCCATGGTATCATTTCTTTGCATCTTGTTCCTTACAGGGGGCTACGGTGATTCCATGACAGGCTTCAAACTGGCAGTTAAAGCGACTAGGCCTAAATATCTGCTTCCAAGAACTGGGCCATTCCAGGCAAGCCCAGGCCTCAGAAGCTGCCCCGCCACCTGGCCCGAGGCAAGGACAGTGGGTCAGCAGCATCTTCCAGACTTCCTTAGCTACTTCCTCAGCCAGCAGTTTCCAAACCTACCCAGCAAGTTTTGCAGCCCCCACACTCTGGTAATGGAATGTCCTAGAGATGGACTCAGCAGATTAACATAGAGGTCACCTACCCCGGACTTCCCTAAGGCGCTTTAAATCAGGCCTGCAAGCTCACTTGGGTGTCTCTCTATCTTGGTAATGGGAAGACCCTAGCATGCTGGACTTCTGCAGAAGAAAACACTCATTTACATGCTATTTAAGTCTGGGATGTCATGCTTTGGGGAATCATGGACCCTTACTGCACAATATTTGTTTTGTACTTTTGTATCATATATGGGTTTTCTTTGAATATGACAGTTAAATGCACAGACTATTAAATGATAAGATTTCCTTGAAAATTACAATGCTAAACTTAGAGGCAACTTCAGTGAATTTCCTTGGTGGAATTATTCACTAGGCATTTTTAAAAAATGTACTAACTTCCAAGAAGCAGCCTAGGGTATTTCTAACACTTTGTTCATTGCACTTAAGTTTACTTAATCAGCCCCAAGTGAAACAGTGGAAAGCTACACACTCTATTAGTTTACACATGTCTTAAGTATATCAAGGTACATAAATTTAACTATTATTGTACTCAAACTGTCCACTTGTCCTTTTTATTGTTTGTTGAAATAACATTTCTCCTTTATATTCTTTACTTGACTCAATGATATATTAACCTAAGGGGGGAGAGAGAGAGAGAGAGAGAGAGAGAGAGAGAGAGAGAGAGAGAGAGAGAGAGAGACAACTGGACTGAATGTCTTTACTAAAATTACAATACATTTTGTCAAATTTGGAAAAAGATTTATTTATATGTTAAAGATTTATATTCTTTTAATTGTGTGTATGTTTTGTGTGTGTGTGTGCATGTATGTGGGTATGTATCTATGTATGTATATATATATGTATGTATATTTAAGTATAGAGGTCATCAGATCCTCCTGGAGAGAGATTACCAGGCAATTATAAGCCTCTCGACATGGGTTCTGGAAAATGACCTTGGTTCCTCTGCAACAATATTGTGCATTCTAAACTGCTGAGTCATCTATGCACCCTAAGATTTGGTATTTTAAATTAGGAATGCGTGTGTGTGTGTGTGTGTGTGTGTGTGTGTGTGTGATGTGTACACATATGCATGTGCGTGTGGCTCTATGTACATGTGGTAGGAGATATGGAGGTCAGAGAGATTGTATCCCATGGACCTGAGTTGTAGTCAATTCTGAATCACCTGATGTGAGTGCTGGAAACTGAGCTCTGGTCCTCTTCAAGAACTCTTAACCCTTGAGCCACATTTCTAGCCCCAGGATATTTTTGTTAAAGACCTTAGTAAGCAATACGTAGGATCTATCTAAGCATCAAATTCTAAATCAATATATGTTGTTAAAGATGATTATGAGCAAACAGTTAACAGCACAGGCCAGTGCAGATTTTAGGACATCTAAATTGGTGTCTAATGAAGGTAAAAACCTTTGTGTGGATGTGTGCCTGCATGTACTTTGTGACACTAGATAAAATAAACATGAAGCTGCATCCTTCTACACACAAATAACACTACTAATGTTACAAGAAGCAGTGTCATAGGAGAGATAGAATAGTTGTCAGTAAGGGTTGGGAAGGGGAGAACAAGTGAGCTGAAAATGGGCGGGAAGGATTTGGGCTCTGGCGATCCACGGCACAGTAGAGTTGTCAACGATAGTTGACAAAATGCTATGATATATTCCAAAATAATGGGAAGAGCTCAATAGGCCCCAAACACAGAGATGATTAATGCTTAAGGAGGTGGAATGTTAATCTGACTTTTATATAGGTATCTGTTAGATTAGCAAGTTCATCATTGGCCATACCATTTTGAAATGTGTCCAATTGTGGAAGCTAAGCAGGGCTGGGTCTTGTTAGTACTTAGATGGAAGACTTCTGCACCATATTCTTTAAACATGTACAATTATTTAAAAAAAATAAAATTTGTTTTTAAAGAAAATAATAAGATGATGGTACACAAGTGGCACTATTGAGTTTGGTGATAATGTGATGATATTAGTACCCTTTAATTATCTTATTGTGCTTCTAAAAATTATTTAGAGATCCGTCTTTTCACAGTTCTATGTGGGTCAGAGAAGAGGGTGCTAAAAACAAGAAAGCATGTACAACAAAGGCCTTGGAAATGAGAACACGCCGGGTCAGAAGAGCTTCCTGGTGCTGGTCTCTCTAATTGTGGTGTGACTCTGAACAAGCAGTGGCTTAGCTTTCTTTTTTTTTTTTTTAAATTTGTATTTTCTATATTCTATGTTTACATTCCAAAGGCTTTCCCCTTTCCCAGTTACCCCCCACCATATGTCCCATAATTCCTCTCCCCCCCTGCTATTCCCCACTCATTCCCCCCTCCCCATGATTTCTCTGTTCTGGGTCTACAATACTGGATCCAATCTTTACAGGCCCAGGGTCCTCTCCTTTCTTCTTCTTGGGAGTCATTTGACTTGCTAATTGTGCCTTGAGTATTTCTTTTCCTTCAGCTTTCTTCTCAGTAAAGAGACTCGATAGGACAACCTCCTCTTGGTTTTGGAAAGATCCAATGAGATAATCATAAGTGTAGTGCTGTTTCAATAGCACTTGGCACAGAGCAGCCACCCATTGGTACTGATGTTTGTTATTAATTCAAATAAGTGATTGATTCAATTAAGTTATTAATTCAATTGTTACTAATTCAGTAAATTTACTGAATGTCATTCAAAACAATATTGTGCACTTTGTGAATAGTAGTTTTCATATCAAACACCCAGCCTTGGACTTCACCTTTATTGTTTCGCTGAATTTTCAACAACCAGCCTATGAAGTTATCCTGTTATGGAAGAGAAAACAGATTTGGAATGTGATAAGGTTATTCAGTGTAGATACAAGCCTTCTATCAGCAGGTAGTCCTGGAAGGCAGTAGTGAGAACTCATGGTCTGTCTCTGCCTTTGGGAAGGCTATAATTTAGAAAAAAAGACGGCCATGAATCAAACTATTCATTTTTGTTCACTTGTATTGCTATGATGGAATACCGTAGATTGGCTAACGTAAAAAAAGAAAATGAAAACCCATTTCTCATAGTTTTGATGTTACTGAAATTCAAGGTTAAGTTGCCAATGTCTGGTGGGGATTTTCGTGACCACCTTCCATGGTGGAAAGTGGAAGAGAAAGAGAAAGAAAGATGGTGGGAAGAAGGTGCCAGAACCCAGACTCTTGCCAGGAGCTCACCCCTGTAATAATAAACCACCAACCAATACTAACTTATTGTGCAATGACCCACCTTGAAATAGTAACCTAGCCTGCTGTAGCTACACCCTGCAATACAAACATCCTTTTCATGACAATACCACATCCCAAGGTCCCATTGTGCCACGGCAGCCTTGGCATGGAGAGGGGTTCTGAGACGAGGGATGTCTGAGGGTGGTGGAATGAACAACTCCAAATCAAACTGTGGTCCAAGCTGATCACCTGTGTTCTGCTTGACACAACTGTTCCAGCCTGTGTCTCTCTAGGCTCTACTTTCTCTCTGTCACGGTAATCTCTCTGTCCTTGTCCTGCTTGCTTGCTATTCTAAAAGTTCTCTCTGTTCATGTCCTGCTTGCTTGTGTCAGTTCTCCTGTAAGACCCGAAAGAAAAAACTGGGGCACCCCAGCACCCCACGCCTTGGAAGCCATCACCCCAGTCACTCACGAGAAACAGTCTTGATGCAAATAGCAGGAGGATTTTTATTCCAGAGCTCTGGGGTCACGGCCATTTCCCATGCGGGGTAGATGACAGTGAACACCGGGTGCAGAAACAGGACTGCTTTTATAGATTTACAGCAAAACCCGCCTACACAAGCCACTCCATAGCTTCCAAGCCAATCAGTTTAAATTATCTGAGCCCGTGCTCTCTGAGAACCAGTTTCCTATAGAAGCCAGATAAACTAGTTAAGTCATTTCCGCTTATGTGGCCACCACGCACAGGGTCACGCCAGGGTTACGCACAGCGTCACATACATAATTCCCGTTATGGGGCCGGCACATCTGCCACGGTGACCTCGCTGTCCCAGCGGTGTCCGCCCTTGCCTCAGCTTCTCCGCAGAAGGTGAGGCGGGAAAGGACGCTAGGGACCTTCCCAGCCTGTCGCCCTCATCCTTTCACTCCAAGCAGTTCTCTCTTTTTTATTTTAAAAAAATTCTCTGGATTGCTTATTTCCTGCAGAACACAGGTCCAGTCTTATTTTACATATCAATCCAGAAGGAAACTCCAGGTTTCCCTTCTGATTGTCTTATGATTCAGCATTTTGTGATGCCAGCCCTTTGATTCAGAAAGCATTTTTTTTCTTAACATTGCAAGAGAATTCAGAGATCTTTCTGCCTTTGTTAAGAACAGAAGGTAAACTAGTTGGATGGGATCCTGTCCTGGTTATCATTTCCACAATGACTGGGGCTAATATCTCTCCCTCTCCCTCTCCCTCTCCCTCTCCCTCTCCCTCTCCCTCTCTCCCTCTCTCCCTCTCTCCCTCTCTCCCTCTCTCCCTCTCTCCCTCTCTCCCTCTCTCCCTCTCCCCCTCTCCCTCTCCTCCTCTCTCCCTCTCCCCCTCTCTCCCCCTCTCTCTCTCCCTCTCCTCCTCCCTCTCCCTCTCTCCCTCTCCCCCTCCCTCTCCCTCTCCCCTCTCCCCCTCCCTCTCCCCCTCTCCCTTTCTCCCTCTCCCTCTCTTCCTCTCCTCCTCCCTCTCCTTCTCCCCCTTCCTCCCCCTCCCTCCCCTCTCCCCCTCTCCCCCTTCCCTCTCCCTGTCCCCCTCTCCCTCTCCCCCTCCCCCTCTCCCTCTCCCTTTCAGGCTGACCCTGAACTCAAGAAACTGTCTGCTTTTGTAAACATAAACAAAAAACTTAGCTAGGTGGGGTCTCCTGTGATCACCAGGTCCTAACGCTCTTATCTCCTTCCTTGGTAATTTTCTGACAAGTTGGCTTACTGCACAGCTGCTTTTGTTCCTTTAGATTTCTGAAGCCCCTCATAGAATTCATATTGCATCTTTATTTTTTACATAGTTGAGAAATTATATATTTTTGCAATAGTGTATTAGAGCTCTTTTCCATAGCCTTAAGGGCTATCCTAAAGGTCTCAGTGTTTACTATTTTGCAGAGTCAAAGCCACACCCTCAACTCCTGCTGTTTCTAATTACTATAGAATCATTAACCTTAACCAGGAGGACATTCCTCTGAAGGAAAGAGTCCTCCACTGCTAGTACTGGGTCCAGAAAATATGTATATTAGTATACACACTAGCCTTTCACCCACAACAGCCATCTACACTCAAGGGGGCTCATACCAGGGCCCTGTTCCAGGAGCAGGAACCATTTCACTCTGTCCCCACTAAGACCACACAGGGTTTTGTACCATTGCTTAACAATGTTGCACTGTCTATTACATTTCCAACACTTGAATGCCAAGGGACATAAGAAGATCACAATTATTACTGTAATAATATGGGCTGCTACTATCCCAAGGATTTAACATTTGAACTATTAAAGTACCAAGAGAAATTAAAACCAGTGAGGGAAGGGAGAGAGTTACCAGGAGGACATTGCAGTCTAAATGCTATAGAAGAAAGATGGTTTGTTTCAGGGTATGTTGTATTATTTTGAAACATCAGTACCTTAAATTTTATAATTTCTTTTTTTTAAAGCTTGACAATATTCCATTGTGTAAATGAACATTTTCATCATCAGTAGATGGATATCTAGGCTATGTCTAATTTCTGGCTATTATGAATAGAGCAGTAATGAACATGGGAGTGCATGTAGCTCTATAGTAACATATAGAGAATTTTGGGTCTCTATATTCAAAATATATATATAATATACCACAAGCTGGATCTGGTATATTAATTTTCAGCTTTTTGAGGAAGCTTCATACTGATTTCCATAGTGGCTATACAAGTTGTCACTCCCACCAGCAGTGACACACATCCTTCCCCACATCCTTGATAGCATGAGTTGCCCTTTGTTCTATTGATCCTGGTCATCCTGAGGTAAGATGAAAACCAGCCTAGTTTAGTTTGCATTTCCCTGGGTGGGGCTACAGATGGAGAACATTTCTTTAAGCACTTCACAGTTATTTGCGTATCACCTTTTGAGAACTCTGTTTAGTTCTCTTATTCCTTTTCTCATTGTGTTGTTTGTTTTTTCAATATTCAGCTTCCTTTTAGTTCTTTACATATTCTAAATACTAACTCTATCAGATGCACAATTGGTAAAAATACTTTCCCTTTCTACAGACTTTGCTTGAATTAATTACTGCTTCTATTTTACTAGGAATCATGGGTATGTTTAAATTGCTCATATGATTTGGATTTTACTTCAGTAAGTAGATAAATACATATAAATAAATGTGTGTGTGAAGAAATCCATAAATTTCATATAGGTTTTCTAGTCTGGTGAAATGCCGAATTTAAAAGTATGTCCTCGTGATTCTCTGAATTTCATGTGTGTCTATTGTAATATCCTCTTTCTTACCTCTAACTTTATTAATTTGCATATTTCCTCTTTATCCTGTAGTTAATTTCACTAAGGGTTGTAAATCTTGTTAATTTTTCAAAGAATCAATTCTTCATTTCATTGATTCTTTGTATTTTGGTTGTTTCTATTTTCTTGACTTCATACCTGAATTTGATTATTCCTTTCCATCAACGCCTTTTGGATGTTAATTCTTGCCTTCCTTGAGATTTCAAGAGTGTCAAGTTACTAACATAAGATCATCTTAGTTTTTTGATATAGGCACCTAGTGCTCTGAAGATCACTCTTAGACCTTTCTTCATGTGTCCCATAGTTTGAGTATATTGTGTTTTCTTTTTCATTCAATTCTAAAACAGTTTAACTTTCCTTCCTGATTTTTATCTTGATTCAGTTTTTATTCAATAGTGAGTTGTTCAGCTTCCATCAGTTTGTATACTTTCTGCCATCTCTACTGTTATTGATATCTGGCTTTGATCCTTCATGTCCTTATAGGATAGAAGGTGTTATTTCAGCTTTTCTATATCTGTTGAAACTTGCTTTGTGACGTATTTGTCTTCAATTTTGACCAAAATTCCATGGGCTTCTTAGATGAAGGCATACTCTTTGGTGTTTGGGTGGAATGTTCTGTAGATGTATTTTGGTCTATTTGATTTATGACATTATTTAACTCTGGTATTTTTTTGTCTGGATGATTTGTCTATTGATGAGAGTGAGGTATTGAATTTACTCACTATCACTGTGTGAGGGTATGTAATTTTAGCTGTAGAAGTACTTCATTTGTGAATGTAGGTGTCCTTGTGTTTGGTGTACAAATGTTTAGAATTACAGTATCCCAGCCGGGCGTGGTGGCGCACGCCTGTAATCCCAGCACTCGGGAGGCAGAGGCAGGCGGATTTCTGAGTTCGAGGCCAGCCTGGTCTACAGAGTGAGTTCCAGGACAGCCAGAGCTACACAGAGAAACCCTGTCTCGAAAAACAAAAAAAAAAAAAAAAAAAAAAGAATTACAGTATCCCCTTGGTGAATTTTTTCCCTTGGTAGTGCCCTTTCCTATCAAACAATATTTTTATACTGAAATCTTTTTTGTCATATATTAAAATGACCGCACAGCTTGCTTTCTGGTTCCATTTGTTTGGGATACCATCGTTTTCTATCTTTTTATTCTAAGATAAAGCTCCAAGGTTCTCTAAGGTCCATGACCATAATGGTGGGAAGCAGACAGACAGGCATGGCACTGAAACAGTGTCTGAAAGCTTGCGTCTCAGTCTACGAACATGAGGCTGAGGGAGAGAGGGGGAAAGGAGTGGAGAAAGATTGAGAGAGAGAGAGAGAGAGAGAGAGAGAGAGAGAGAGAGAGAGAAGACTAGGAACAGTATGGACTTCTGACATCCCCAACCATGTCCCCAGTGACTTTCTCTAATTCTTCCCAAATAGTTCCATGCATCAATACTCCAGGTATTCTAATTCTATGAGACTATGAGGGTCATTCTCACGCAAACTATCACAATGCATGCAATTGCTCTTATGAAGGTGTTGTGCTCGTTGGTCAGTGTTGTCTACTTTGGGTCCTAGCCAAGTGTGGTGGCTATGGGATCCTGTTAGAGAGCAGTAATGTGCATTGGAAGGAAATCACAAAGGAATGAAAATGGGCTACTAGAAAACAAGCATTGTAGTACTGCAGCAGTTCATCTGATATCTGAGATGGCTATTGAGTGACTCGTATGTAGGTAGCATATATACCATGCATACACTGTACAAAGGAATGATTCATTTTTCTGGATCGTACAAAAGGAATAATAGTAGATTCCATTATGCTAGTCAGAAGTGTGTAATTTACAGCTAATAAAATATTTATTATTGGAATTTTACAATCAATAGTTTTGTATTGGAGTCTATGTACAATTGAAATTCTTGAAAAGTGAAGTTATTTGATATCTTGGGTAGGAGATATCTCTAACTCTATCTCTATCTCTATCTCTATCTCTATCTCTATCTCTATCTCTATCTCTATCTCTATCTCTATCTCTATATCTCTATCTTCAAGCCCCTCCTTCTTGGACTAGATGTTCATTAAGAGTTCTGTGTGTTAGCTATCAGCTTTTCGGGTGACACTTTTTATGTTAGTTGGTGCCAACTGCTTCTAGGGGGCAATGAACAGAGCAGACACATTGTCTGCCTTTGCAGTCAAGTGATGGAGCAGACATTCTCTATATTGGAAGGTTACCACAGAAAAGAAACAGGAAGAAATTAGGAATCACTGAATGCCTCAAGGTGGCCCTACTTCTTGTTCATCCCCTGCCCCCCAACACACACACTTACTGACCTTCAGATTGTTTAAGTTTCTCTTGGAAATTTTTTGCATGAACCACTGAACTGAACTGAATTTTATTGTCTGTATCTTGAAACTGAAGCAACTGGACTTCTTGCCAATACTTTAGGACACATGTCTTTTGCTTCTCTGTTCCCATAGCTGTTGACTATGCCCTCATTGTAGCATTTGCGACACTTATGGGTAGGAGTAGGTCATTTCTTTTTAAATACTGTCCCCCCACCCCCACATGTGTGCGCACACACACACATGCACACACACCACCACCACCACCACCTCCTCCAGCACTGGTGTCACCGCCCATGCTCAACAGCTAACACTATCATCTTTGTGCATTAGACAAAGTAGAAATTCAACTGAAACTGTTCGAGCTGAATTGTTTATCCATTAGCAGTTAACCTCTTACAGTTGGTGGTGCAGTCGTTTAGCAGACACTGTAAGGGCTTTTCCAATTCCAAGCTGGCCACAAGGACAATATATAATAGATGGTTCTGCAGAAGTGACTTCCATTGCCCATCCCCCTGCCTCACTCATTGTGTCTGTTGTAAGATTAACCAGAAGTCTTCAGGCCCCATGTCCTCTCACAGTCCACGAACTCCCAGGAAGTCAGACACATAAAGGAGAGGTCTGTTTCAAAACCTCTTTGCAGTCTTAGCTAGCCTTTGAAACCTTATTTATCATGTTTCATAATACGTCAATTTAGGACTCATGTTTGCTCAACTATGCTAAAAAATGTTAGAACTGCAATCTAAGCTTCCTTTGTTGATTTGAATTTTCCATAAAAGAATTTCTCCTATAATGAAAATAACCAAAAGGGCTTTCATTCATGAAAATATTTGAGGCATCCAGAAGCTTAGTACATGTAGGAGGACTTTTGTACTGGCCTTTTTGAAGAAAGTTTCTTTTAACTCTTTTTTAACTGCATTTAAAGTGTTGTGATAGATCTCTCAGTATTTGCCTCGTTGCAAATGACCACAAAATAGATACTAATTTTATAAAAAGATATTTTCATTGGGGATGGACATAAGTAGAGGGTAGATCAAGGTTAGGCTTCGTCAAAGAGAATCAAGATCAAACAACCTCCTGGGGTAATGTGCAGAGAAAAGTAAATGATGAATTTGCCAAGGCCAAAGAGTGATGAAAACACAGGGGGGCTTTCCATGGATTCAGTAGGTAATTGTCATTACCCTTCCTGTCTTCAATTATAACTTCTCCAGTCTGACTTTCAGCCCTGTAGCAAGCAGCCCGCTTGCAGGTGCCCCCCTCCCACCTCAACTGCATTAACTAGAGACTCCAACACTTGGTACAAACAGACTCAGGGCCCCCTAACCCTTCCCTGTCACTATAGACAAATTCTTGCTGAAGTCCCTCTTTCCACAATATCTCCAATTCCCTGGGTACCCCACCTCTTAGTGTAGATAGGATTCCTATAGCTCTTTCCCCCACACACATCCCCTAGCCTTTTCTCCTAGGCTATCTCTACTTCTCTATGCAGAAACACTTGCTACCCGAGAATTCAAAACCACCACACTTCCCTAAGATCTAACAAGAACAATGGAAACCAAGGAAGAGAATACTCATCCAACAGAACAAGAACAGATATCAGCACCTAGAATCACCTCTTTCATGACATCTCCAGATGCCTAGACACCAATTTCAAACCAAAACCAAGAACAGCCAAGACAATATGCTTCTTCCAAAATGTACTGGTCCTACTACAGTAAGCCTTGAGAAAAGCAAGGAAGCGGAAACACAAGATGGGGATTTCAAATTAGCAATTATGAATGTGGTCAAGAACTTAAAAGAGGATACGAATCAATCCCTCAATGAAGTCTGTGAAAACACAAAGGAACAGTCCAAAACATTAAAATAGAAATAGAAACAGCAAGTAAAATCTAATTTTAAATGGAACATTTAGGATATCAAACAAAAACCTCTATAATAAGCCTTGCCAACAGAGTATATGACATGAACAGTAGTTCATAGCACTCAGCACCTACATTAAAAAAAAATTGGAGCATCTCATGTTAGTAACAGTGACACGATAGAACAAAACAATAGAAAAAAAAACGATAGAACAAAAAAGAAGACCTAACACTCCAAAGGAGTAGATGCCAAGAAATAATCAAACTCCAAGCTGCAATTAATAAAATAGAAATGAAAAGCCAATGCACAGAAGCAATGAAACAAAGAGTTGGTTCTTTCAGAAAAAGATCAACAAGATTTTAACTAAATTAACTCAGAGATGGAGAGAGAACAATCAAGTTAAAACATTAGAGCATTAGAGATGGAAAAGAGAATATACTGACAGACAGTGAGGAAACTCACAGAATCATGAGGACATACTTTACAAATCTGTATAGCACCAAACTGGAAAACATAAAACAAATGGGTAGATATCTTGATATCTCTATCTCTATCTCTATCTCTATCTCTATCTCTATCTCTATCTCTATCTCTATCTCTATCTCTATCTCTATCTCTATCATCTATATCTATATAGCCTGTGAAAATTAAATATAGATAAAATAGAAATTTAAACAGAGCCATAATTCCCAGTGAAATAGAAATAGCAATTCAAATCTTTCAACCAAAAAAAAATCAAAACAAAATAAACAACAACAACAAACCTACCCAGGAACAGGTAACTTCAAAACCGAATTCTACGAGACCCTCACAAAAAAGAAATACCACAAGTACTACACCTCACGTTAACCTCAAAATAGAAACTGAGGGAGCATCGCCCAATTATTTTTATAAGACCTCAATTACCCAGATACTTAAGTCACACAAAGAGGCAAGAAGAAAGTGGCAGATTAGTATTTTTTATGGACATAGATGCAAAAATTCTCAATAAAATACTTGCAGACCTAATCCAAGGTCGCATCAAAGAGGTTGTCCCTATGGTCAAGTAAGCTTTAATTCAGAAATGAAGGAATGGTTCAACATGTATAAATTGATAAAGATACCCCACCCCATCAACAGACTGAAAAACAAAGGCCACATGATCATTTCGATATGCAGAAATGGCCTTTGACAAAAATCCAACGTCCCTTCATGATAAAGGAGAGAGTTAGGATGCGGAGGACATAATGAAGATGTTGTACAGCAAGCACACGGCCAAGGTCCAGATTTCAGAGACTCACTGCATCACTACTAAAGTCAGAAGGGATAGAGAGATCTCCCATGCTTGTGGAATAGAAAGAATTAATATAGTAAAAATGGTTAATTTACCAAAAGCAATGGGCAGAACCAATATAAATCTCTTCAAAAATTCAATACAGTTTCCACAGAGTTTCCCAAACCAATTTCCAGCTTCACATGGGAAAACAAAAACTCCAGCATAGCCAAAGCATGAACTGTTGGGGTATTACCACCCCAGATTTCAAGTTGTGCTATAATCTACCACACCACATTCTTAAGTCCTCAAATGATGTAGATGTATCTAATTTAAGTGTCATTTGCTTGTAGGATGTCATAAGAAAACATCACAAATTATATAGCTCTATGTAGCTTACAAAGCAGAAATTTATTTCTGACAGTTCTGGTTCATGAGAAGTCCAAGATCAAAGTGCCAGTTGGTTTGCATCTTGGTGAAGGACTTCTTGGTTCACAGACGGATGCTCTCCTACAATATCCACATCTTGCCTAGGCGGGAAGGTAGGGAGAAGCTCTCTGAAGTCTTCTCTCACAAAACACAACACTATCAGATCAAGCCCCCACTTCAGAATTCACTTAGTTTTAATTACGTTGGAAAGACCCTCTGCAAATGTATACACATTGGAGGTTAGGTCTTCAACATATAAATATTTAGGGACACAAACATTCAGTGCTTCATAAAATATCCAATGAGCAATGTATATAAATGAAAAACAAAAGGCCTGAGCATATATATGATAGGACTGGGGGGGGGGTTGACATTTTTTTCTTTCTTATGCATTCTTGTTTTAAATTTAAAAAACAAAATAAGCATGTATGTTACTTCTGCATTAGAAAGGCATCATAAAACACTTAGACAAGTTACCATTTTGTATCTGTAGATTCCCTATTCATAGGATTAACCCGCTACACATTGCAAGTACTCAGAAAAAAAAAATCCTTCTGGAACTGGAGAGATGGCTTGTCAATTACCAATATATACTGCTCTAGAAGAAGACCCGAGTTAAATTCCCAGTACTGAAGTAGGGTGACTCACGATAACCTTTAACTTTGAATCCAGGAGTCTCTAACACCTCTGGCCTCCGAGGGAACCCACACTCATGCATTCATACCTGCAGATGGACACATACAGAGAGATATACTTTCAAAACAAAATAAATCTTTTTAAAAATTGTAATTGTAATAAAAATGGATAGACTTTTTCTCACCATAATTCCCTAAACAATATAACATAATTATTTACATAGCATTTGCATCGCATTAGGTATTATAAATAATCTAGAGATTATTAAAAGTATACAGGAGGGTTGTGTAGGTTATATGCAAATGTCATGGCATTTTATATTAGGGACTTGAGCATCCATAGATTGCAGTATCCTTGCAAGCTCTGGATCCAATCAGTCCCTGCAGACAGGAAGCATGAGCATATTGCTAACCTCATTCCCCAGGAGCCAGTCCTCGCTGATCAGACCATGTACAGAGTCTGCCCAATGCCAGGCAGACCCTAGAATCACTTTGAGCAAAGTATGCACAGCGCAGCAGGGAACAGAGACGCTTGCTGAACTTCCAAAGGAACTCATAAGAGGTATTACAAAGACAAAGCTTTCATGGGTTTCAAGAAATGATGACTTTTCCAGGAGAACTTATTATAAGTGGGATTTCCAAAGAATATAAAAGCCAAACAGGAATAACTAATGCTTGAGGGAGACTTTTAACTTTAACAAAGCCATCTCCCATTTATTAATTCATTTGATCTTCATAACAACTATGCAGGCAGGGTGGCTATTAGTATTCCTATTTTAACAATGAGGACATGAAGGTAGGCAGTGATTAAGGGAGAGACCCAGTCCCACAATTAGCAAGCAGGACTGTGTCCCTGGGATCTCCAACCATTGCCTGCTCCCTGCCTGAATGCCCAGCCTTACAGGACTTTTCCAGTGGAAAAATGAATTTCAACCTAATTCAAACTCGAGGGTATTCTAAGCCCTTATTAAAACCTAAACTTTCCCTGGTTTTCTTGTGAATAGGTAAGCTGGGTGAGGCTGTAAGAAATATTATAATGCAAACAGCAAGCTCTGTAGACTATTTCCACCGAGACAGACACCTTCTCAGCTCCGGTGTGTCACACTGTTGTTTCTGGGCCTCAAGGGTGTGATTTTTTTCATTGACTATAAGCTGTTGCTCATTTTCCCTGAGAGCCAGACAGGTTATATTGCTTTAGAAGCTAAGGGTAGCAAATGCCATCATGGTCATGTGCTTGGGTACAACGTGTACTTAATCTCTGGTTGACTAACTAGTTGTGTAATATTAAAAACACACACACACACACACACACACACACACAGAGACACACACACACACACAGAGAGAGAGAGAGAGAGAGAGAGAGAGAGAGAGAGAGAGAGAGTGAGTCTTAGCCTCTATCTTAATTAAGAAGAGTTTCCCATCTATTTTATGTACTAGATGACTTCACAGGTCTTTCATGCAGTGTAAGAATATAATTTAAATAATTTTTGTCTTAAACACTCAAATATGACAGTTTGGGAAATAGTTTACACAACTCTATTTTTAATGAACTGATTTAACTATAGATATTATAACTGCAAATAAAACACATTTACAAAAAGCTGTTGTCTTTAGAATTGTAAATCCGGCAAGGATTTTAGCAGTGGAATCTTAGATAAATAAAAAGTTGCATCTTTTAAAACTGTGGGTGCTAATTGGGTTTTTCTTATCATCATGAAGAGTAAAGGCAGATGTTGATCGGAAACAACTCTTTATCATGCACAGTGGTCCTGAGAGATGACATTTTTTTTGATGCCCTTATTTGTTCTGATTCATTATCAATTCAATTTACCTGCTGGTCACATACTTATTCTGACTTGGAAATACCAACCAATGATAATTCAGGAGATAGCTATTACTAGAAAGGAAGTATCCGACGAGAATGTCATGAACATGTTTTGCCTGTGGACTCCAGCCCGTCAAGGTGAGATAAACTAATCGTTTCACCTTGACGTGCTAAATTAAGTAGTGTGAAGAAATCAGAAGACAATGGTGAATAAAATGAGCTGAGTGAATAACTTGCTATTTCCTTGCATAAATAAGTCTCTTGTGATGATTAAAGCCGAGTGAATAAGTTTAAGGTGGGGGAAGGAGAAGTAATTATTGCACATACCCAGAGAAAGCATCTATAATTATTTCATGATAATTATTTGCAGTCAAACAGAAGTAGTCATAGGGGTTGTAGTTATATATTTATCCAGGAGAGGAGGAAAGGCCAAATTCGTCATCTTAACTATGAAAAGTTGGTTTCAAAATTATCTCTTTCGAAATGGGAAAATAAGCATAAAGGTGGTCAAGTAAGAGAAGCTCAGATACTGAAAGAAGCACGGACTGGAGCCTGTGGGCCTGAGGGGACGATGGGGGCAGGTGCCGGATAAGAGCCACTTTCCTACTTTCTCTTCTTGTAGCCTTAGTCTTCTCTCTCACATTGTCCATTCTACTCCAGATGCATGCATTGGTTACTACCTATGTCAACAGGCAGCAAGGAAGCTTTGGCAACATACCAGAGGACTCCTGTGTAGGGAGCTGGCTTCATCAGGCGAATGTCTTCTCTACCTAAGTTTAGCCCAACTAGAAGTTTCCTATGGCATACTGGATGGAAAAGTGAATCTCAAAGCAGCAAATAGAAGCTAAAGAGAAGAACATGTGTTCCAAGACAGCATTTTAATGGAAAAGTTCTCTTTCTAAAGGTCTTATAAATAGTCCCTCAAATACACGTGGGCATGTGTGTGCATGTTCGTGTATGTTTGTATATGGAGGTGTATATTAGACAACATGGATATATGTGGTATAATGCATAATATATCTGGCCTTTGTCCCTAGCTTTTAATCATGAGATGCCTAAGTTCTCTACAACTTCCTGAGAAATATAACTTCGGTTGTTTGAGTAGTTTGGCTCCCATAGACTCTGGGTTTGAATGCTTGGCCCATAGGGAGTGCCACTATTAGGAGGTGTGTGGCCTTGTTGGACTAGGGGCAGCCTTGTTGGATGAAGTGTATCACTGTGTAGGTAGGGTTTGAGCTCTTTCTCTCTCTCTCTCTCTCTCTCTCTCTCTCTCTCTCTCTCTCTCTCACACACACACACACACACACACACACACACACACACTCCAAGCACCAAGTCTGCCTATATACTGCCATGTTTCCTACCCTGGTGATAATGGACTGAACCGCTGAAACTGTAAACCAGCCCCAGTTAAATGTTTTCCTTTCCTAAGAGTTGTCTTGGCTGTGGTGTCTCTTTCCAGCAATAAAACCATAACTAAGACAAGAACTATTCTTTATTATTCATAAAAATAATCTTTGATAACTCTGACTTTATGTTACTGAGATTATTTAAAGGAGGATCTCTAAGTAGACTCAGAAAACCAAAAAAAAAAAAAAATTACAATTAAATTGTTGCCATAATGTAAATCAAAATATAATAATCTATAACCTATGAAGGGGAACAATGTAAGTTAGAAAGAAGTTTAAGAGCAAGGAAGATGGCCCAGTCAGTAAAGTGCCCATGTCACAAGAATAGGGACTTGAGTTTGGATCTTTGCACCCATGTAACATCTGGGCAGAGAAGCTTGTGTTTGTGATCCCAGCACTGGCAGGCAGAGAAATGCAGATCCTAGAAGCTCAGTGGCCAGCCAGTCTAGCTGAATTTGTAAGCATCAGAATCAGTGAGAGACCCTGTCTCAAAAGCAAAAAAGAAAAAGAAAAAAAAAAAAGAAAAAAAGAAAAAAAATGAAGGTGGAAAGCAACTGTGACAACCTCTGGTCACATGCATGTATATAAACATATGCACACTTGCCTATATATATATATATATATATATATATATATATATATATATATGTGTGTGTGTGTGTGTGTGTGTGTGTGTGTGTGTGTGTGTATGTGTGTATTGTGATATATATCACACATACAAAGAAATTTGTGGAAACTTTGCTGCTAGTATATAATTTCAAAAATTCAAGAGATCAGAGAATTATCGATGTAGAAATTTGAGTTTTGCCCACCCTCTTCTGGCAAAGAGCTGAGGAAGAAGAAGGTATGGGGGTGAGGTCAGGCCCTGTCAAGATTTTGTGAGCTTCTGGGGTGTTGAACATGTTGCAGTACTGTGGTGTTCACAAAGAGGACATGAGAGCTTGGCCTCAACTCCCTGATACCTTACCTTGTCCATGTCTTCCTGTGATGCTGCTCCTCTGTACTCTTTATATAAAAGAGCCAGTAGACCCAACAGTGTTTACCTGAGTTCTGCCAGCACAATTAGTGGAATCAAAGGAGAGGTTTGGACACCTAATTTATAGACAATTGGTCAGAAGCCATTTCTTCTCAGCGTAGACTATCCTTCACCTGGGAAGATTACTTTACTCTCTGTTTTCCTGTCTCTCCTGTAGGCCAAACTCCTATTCCATGGCATTTAAGTAGGAAACCAGGGTTCACATTTTTGCAAGCTGCAGGCCAGGTTTGGTGTTTGGCACTGCTTTGCTCAATATGTTCTCAGTTTCAGGAGGTCCTTTTATAAATTGTTATCTTAGAGCCTGAGCTATGGGTGTTCCATTCAGGAAGTTGTCTCCTGTACCAGTGAGTTCTGTTCTACTAGATTTTCATGTATCTGGTTTGACGTTGAGGTCTTTGATCCACTTGGACTTGAGTTTTGTGCAGGCTGATAAAAGTAGATCTTTTGTTTGAGTTAATCGAGCTGGCATAACAAAATACCACAGAATGTGTGGGGTCAACAATAGAAATGTATCTTCTCATTGTTGTACAGCAAAGGCTCCAGATCAAGGGGCTGGTGGCAATGGCTTCGCCGGATGCCTCTGTTGGGGACCGAAGATGGCTGCTTCTGCACAAGGTATTTTTTCTGTATATATTTTTATGACTGGTGTCATTTTTGGTATCTAAATCTCCCTTTTCTCCTTTCTTAATCAGATTGGACTAAGGGCACCCAGACATCATTTTAATCTCATCATAACTGTCTTCCCTTCTCTAATTTAATATATTGTTTTACTTTTAAAAAAATTGTCTGGGCATGGGATGATAGGGCAGGTGAGGGGAAGGATCACAGACAGTAAGGATGTTTGAAAAAGCCATGTAGAACGCTATTATTTTATAAGCTTCCGAAATATACAGAGTGGGGAGACCTGTATGTGTGTGTGTGTGTGTGTGTGTGTGTGTGTGTGTGTGTGAGAGAGAGAGAGAGAGAGAGAGAGAGAGAGAGAGAGAGAGAGAGAGATCGATCAGAAAGAAGGAGCCTTTGTTGAGAAAATGTCTCCATAAGATCAGGCTGTTGGCTTTTTTTTTTTTTAACTAGTGATTCATGGGCCCAACCTACTATGGCTGGGATCATCTCAGGCTCATAGTTCTGGGTTATATAAGAAAGCAGACTAAGAAAGTCATGGAGAGCAAATCTGAAAGAGCCTCCAGGGCCTCTGTATTGGCTCCTGCCTCCAGGTTCCTGCCCTGTTTGAGTTCCTGTCCTGACTTCCTCCAGTGATGAACTACCAGTGTGGAAGTGTAAGCCCAATAAACCCTTTTCTCTCCAACTTGCTTTTGGTCATGGTGTTTCATTACAGTAGCAGTAACTCTAACTAAGGCATCCTGCCAAATTAAAAACCCAGTGGCAGATGACAGATACTTCTCTTTGAGATGTTGGTTAGGAGACCCCCCTCAAAATATGGACCCCAGAACTTGAGGAAAAAACCCAAGTGATGAAGATAAAGTGTGGTTTGATCACAGGACATGGAGAAATCAAATTTCTAGTTACCTTTTATGGTACTGGGAGTTGTTATGTAGCCTGTGGAAACAGAAAAGCCAACAGCGTTGTCCAGCTCTGAACCCTGTGAACTACAATAGAGATTGGTGTGGCAAGATGTACCCATAGGTACAATAGTGCCACAAATGTTATTGGGAAAAGCCATTGACTTTCTAAGTAGATTTAAGGCTACAGGATGAAACCCAAGGCTGGTGTTATGAATCTAGTCAAGCACTAGGGCTTGGGGAACTCATAGGCTCCAAGAGTAAGCCTATTATTATCATTATCATTATTGTTGCTAAGTTGGCATAGTATTTTCTCTCAAAATTTGTGTTTCTCTGCCTGTTGATCAGTGCAGCTATCCGACCTCATCAGTGAAGTCTCTGTGCAATAGACTACGGTTGATGTAGAAGCTCACAAGTGGTTACAGTGTGGAGAATTCGTGTCTGTGGAATGCTCAGCCACAAATAGTACAGCTATGTCACCTCCCTTTTACCTCAACAGGAACAACTGTGGAAGAAAGATTGGAAGAATTGTAAGAGCTAGAGTTAGGGGAGTACCAGATCCAAAAGTGTCTTCTGGACATGAAAACATGGGCTCACTCATGAACACTCAGCAAACATGGTCGCCTGCATAAGACCTGGCCAAGATCAAGCCAGTCAGCACTCTAGTTTGGAAGTGAGAGAGGCTCATGAGGAGCTAGTCACAGTTGATGGCTGTTCGGGGAGGTAAAGTCAGTGTTCTTCAAGGATATGGTCCCTGGTAGGCCAGCCGTGCTCCAGTGAATGGGTCCACCACAGCCATAAGCATTTGCGAAGGACAAATTGAACTCAGTGGGTTATTTGGAGAAGAAACCAAAAAAAAAAATACAGTTGGGAGAAAATACAGAGGGGTGGGATGGATCGGGAAGGAGTGAAGGGTAAGAATTCGGGCTGAATGTGATCTAATACACTGCAGTTGTGTTTGTGAGACCTTCTCCAGAAGAAACCATGTCCTGTAGTGCAGTGTCCTTGGCATACCTATAATCTTAGCCATTTATGAAAGATTAAAGTAAATTTGCATACTAAAATAAGCTGTGTGCTTATAAACGGGTTTTTAAAGGAACAAACATAACCTTAACCTAGTTAAGGTAAGTCTTCCCACCTCTGTTAACCCCTCACAGGTGCGCCCAGAGAGACTTGTTTCCTAGGTAATCTAGATTCTGTCAAATTGGCAAACCATCTCAAACTATTTTAACATAGGGTACTAATCTTTGCCTCAAAGCTACTCATATACTTTCAGAGAAACACCGGTGATTAAAGATTGCTGTTGTGTGGTTGTGGTTGTTTATGTCTCCCAAACGTTCCTGAGTTGTAACTAGTCCCCAGTGTGTCACAGTTAAGCAGTAGAACAATCTTTGAGAAGTGAGGAGGACTGAGAAGTAGGTCATTGGTGTCCTGCCATTAGAAGAGATAAATTAGACTTGAGGGACTCCAGTCTCTCTTCTGCTTTCTGCCTTGGCAAATAGTAAGTTTCCTCTGTGCTCTTACCACCATGAAGCCATCCCAATGAAGCCCTTACTAAAAGGCAATATCGGTGCCACGTCCTTAAACCTCCAGAAGTGCAAGACAAATAAACATCTCTAGTTTATAAAGTTAAAACAATGTGTTTCTTGACATTGCAGTTTTCTTTATTGTGCATTAAATATACATAGTGATTTTATTTTTGACATTTTAAAAGATGCCTTTGATTTACCTAATCATCTCTTTAACATCCTTCTGTCCAGACAGACACATTCTAAAGTCCTGGCATTCAATAGATACACTTAGCAGGTACAGAATTTAGCTAAGTACAGAGCTAAAGTATAATTTTTTTTTATTATTGGAGCATTAGAAAAATACAAATGTCAAACTCATGAGCATCTCAGACAACTTAAGATCTTGTATTGTTTCAACGAGGATTAGGGAGGTTCTTCTTTCTCCCTCCAAATGCCACTGAAAAACACATTTTGCCCCACATTGACAATCTGGAGTTAATATTTCTGCCATATGACTGGAGCAACCTCTATAATATCCATTAAACAAAGAAGCAAACAACCGAAGCCCCTGCTTTACAGTTCACAGTATTTTGGGGAGGCTTCTGGGGAAGAGATAGTAACAGTACCATGTGTGGTTCTTATCCAAGTATTTAAAGGGACATCATCACTAAAAAAAAAAAAAAAACTGTCGGGAACGAGTTGCTTGCTCCTATAGCATGCCATGTGTCATTTCTTAAAATGCAATGTTCCTACTTGGATAAGGTATGTACCCGTGTAGACTTGTGACAAGAAGTGTGCTTGCACATGACCTCTGGACCTTTGGGGCACAACACAATGGTCTAAGAGAATGACGGGTACACAAGCTGTCAAGAGATCTTGGTTCAAGCACAGGTTCCACAGCTTACTGTGATCTGGATGTTGCTCCCGGCACTAATGTTTTAGGATTCTACATCCCCAATGTATTAAGCCATGTTCACAAAGGGATGATAACTAGAAAGTTGAAGCTGCCTTTAGTTGTTGTCAACATCTCCAGTCATCAAAGATGACCGGTTAGCTGAAAGCTGTCCTCATGTGCCCCTGGCCCTCAGACCACAAGGATGGCACTATTAATGGTACGATGTCTGCTTTTCTTTTCTGGGCCTCTGGGCACTGGGCAAAGCTTGGAAAGCTCCCGCCTGCATGATTTATGGCTCTGGCCATTTCTTTATTCCCTCACTTTCATAAGCACCAACTTCTGTTAGAAAACTTGGGGGAAATCTGCCAATCCTGGGCTATTTTGGGGTTTCTTCATCATCTCTTGACCTTTGATTTGACAAGGCAAATAACAAAATGAAAAATGGGCTCTACAGTCTTGACCATGATTACCAACCAGAACAAGCAGCGTCGGGGAAGGAGAAGCAGAAAAGCTCCCAGTCAGAGCCGAACGAGTGGGAAAAGAGAAACTGAAGATTTCGGTCACAATGTCCCGATAAAGCAAATTATTTTAAGTATGACAAATTATGTTCCTAATTTGCATCTATCTTTGTGAGATAGAAATGGAAGCTTAAGAAATTGCCGTGCCATTTTAAGTGTCTGTCTGTATCAGGCACATCATGAAGACTAATTTTACACCCTTCACTTGTATGGGAGTAGGGCCTAGGGTCTATGTCATCTAGTTTATATTGCTAATCTGTAGAGCCTAATCCCAAAGTCGGAATCTTACTTACTGACGACCCCGAGTCTCCTGCATTGTGCTGTAATCTTGTATGAGCATCAAGGTATTTCAGTGCTGTTGACGGTTTTCCATTCTTGCTATATATAACGTGTCTAAATTTGAAAGTGAAAGCTAAGTAATGAGGAAATTTGCAAAGCACAGAAATGCATTTCGCTCATTCCAGTCCTGCATTTTTTTTCCCCTTGCAGGTAAGAAGGAAGGGTGCCATGTGTGAGCTAATCTATTTAAATAAAACCATGGGCTCCGTACGATTTGAGGGGGAAAATATTTTTCAGACATTTACATGCATAAACAATTGCTCTATGAAAGCTAAAGTTAGTCATACCGTCTACCTAGATCCTGAGAACATGCGCATACATTAAGCCATTTCAAAAATTAATAAAACTCTCTAAATTATGCATGGCGCAGAGGGTGAAAAAAGTTGATAACAGGAACTGCTGTCTGCCTGGTGCTATGAATTTGGTAACGCACTGAGAGCAACCCTATGGCTATGCGCTAGAGAAGATCATAATAAGGTATAATTGTTGCTTGCTCATTTATTTGAACTCTAAAACTATATCAAATAACACTTAATTATACACATAGAATCCCATTACAGCGAAGAACTCACACTTGAATAGCTCAGTATAAGTGAGGACATTTAATATTATTTGGCTCCAATAGGTGCAAAAAAGATACAAAGTAGCAGCTGCGAATTAATTTAGAGTTCTAGATTTGCAACCTCAAAAGAGAAAAAAAAAATCTAAAGAATATTTCCTGCAGTTTGAATATGTAAAGTTTTAACTGCTCCATCTGGTACATGCCCTCTGATTACCCAGAATGCTGGCTGGCAGTTTGAGGGACGCATCTGAGAGCCAGCCAAGTTTAAAGGTCTATTGGAGGTAAGACAATGCCCACCCTTTAACAAGAGCAGCATTGTTCCTTAACAATGGAGCTCTCTGGCTTATTTGAATGTCAACAATTCAGAAAAGTTGATGTTTGGAGCCATCAAATAAAATGTTTTTGTGAAACAGTTTATTATTTCAGTGGTAATTATTTGAATCATTCATGGTAAAGGATGTTTGCTAATGAGAGCTTGGCTGCTGTAAATTCCAGAGAGACTGAATGCTCTTTGTGCTGACAAAAAGACCCAAATCACTGGAGAGCGACTGACTGGACAAATCATTCATCTATGCAAATGCCAGCCGAAATGGTCAGATGCATTTATTACCCTCCTCATTATAGTAAACAAGGCAGGAATCGTGACTGGCACTTATCAACTTGCCCTGAAGTATGATTTGTTCTCCTACCACTATTTAAATGAGAGGAAAAAAGGCATGCCACCAGGGACTTTGTTGGTTTATAAAAGAGTAAATGTCACATAGCCCAGTGCTTAAAGACTTTTGATTGACAAATGTTTTATTTGACATATCAAACAATGATGGTTTTCATATCAAATAGTCCATATTTGTTAGCAAAAATCTTAACCCCTTGAAGTTTGGCCAATGCTTTTAGCTCACTTCTGCCAATGCTTAGAAACTAGAACACAGATGGCAAGTTACATTAAAGGCAATACCAAATATCTCTACACATAATGTGCAAAGACCTAAAAATACTCTGCATCGGGTGACAGAAATGACACAGTGTTTTATCACAACACATATAGTGTAAAATGTTCCTCTGAACTGATAATGCAAATTAAAGTGATGTTGACCTACTTGCACTTACTAAGTATTCTTCTGCTGTTTAGTGCAAGATAAGCTAAACAGTAAAGAATTTATACAGCATATGTCACAGTGAAATCTAAATTGTCTGGTGTAACTCTTCCTAAATGTCACAACAGTGTCACAACATGATCAGGGTTTTAGGGCTTACAGTTAAAGCCATAGTACACTTATATAACCTCTTGTTCCTAAGTCCTTAGAACTTCTGCTTTCTTATTTCCTATACTTAAGTCTTCTATGTCTAGTTTAGGCTCATTAATATTTACAGGGTCCTGGGTTTGGTATGTGGCTCAGTGGTAGGGTGCCTACCTCGTATGTATGAGGCACTAGTTTAGATGCTTGGTACTGGAAACAGTTTAAAAGATTACAATTGTACCTCACTATGAAGAAGCAAGTCAGCCAGATCCCCAATGAATAGAATCTGTGATCAGTGTTGTCACTTGTTATACATATTGATAATATATACAACTCAACCTGAGACACTTAGAAGAAGCCTTTACTTTCCTTTGTTGCTATGTTTTCATCTGTCACTAATGAAAACATGTAGTTCTTTTATAGGACCAAGAATAGAATTGCTCAGTTTAAGAAGCCAGAGGTGGAGCTGTGGAGGATCGAGGGAGAAGATGGAGAAAAGCACGTGGCCTGGAGAAACCACAAGTTATATGAGATAACATAGATGAGAACAGAGTAGTATAGTGAGAGATCTACCCAATCTAGGTGTATTGATATTGATTGAGTTGAGATTTCTTTTACTGGATAATTGGGTTGGAAAAATACAGCAACAAAATGGCACTCAACTTATTACTTAGAATCTAACAAACCTGAGATAAAAAGTACACTGCCCTCCAAGTCCTGAATACAGCTTGGACACTGATATAGGCTGCAGCAATGTGGATTGGGATGGAACTCTTCCTGCCACCATTGACACCAGGGAGCAGGGAGACTTCACAGCCTTCTGTACACAGCCCACCAGGAGATAGATCTCCCAGCAGTGCTTTCACTTCTGAGCACAGAGATGAAATCGCCACCTTCTCTCTGGAGGGGACCTGCTAGGAGCACACAGGGCTTAAGATCAATGGAACAGCTGGGACAGAAGTCTTCCTGCCACCATTTGCACCAGGAAACTGGGAAACTCCACAGCCTTCTGTGCACAGTCTGCAAGGAGAGATAGATCTCCCAGCAGTGCTTTCACTTCTGAGCTCAGAGGAGTAAGGACACAGGCTTACAGGCCCACAGGAAAAAGAAACTCCAGCCATAGACAACAATACCAACTAGCACCAAAGACAACCAGATGGAAAAGGCAAGCACAAGAACCCTACCAACAGAAACCAAGGCCACATGGCAACATCAGAACCCAGTTCTCCCACCACAGCAAGTCCCGGATACCCCAACACACTGGAAAAGCAAGAGTTGGATTTAAAATCGTATCTCATGATGTTGATAGAGGGCTTCAAGAAAGACTTAAATAACTCCCTTAAAGAAATACAGGAGAACATCGGTCATCAAGTAAAAGCCCTTAAAGAGGAAACACAAAAATCCCTTACAGAAATACAGGAAATCATGGGTCAACAGGCAGAAGCCCCCAAAGAAGAAACACAAAAATCCCTTAAAGAATTACAGGAAAGCACAAACAATCAAGTGAAGGAATTGAACAAAACCATACAGGATCTAAAAAGTGAAAGTAGAAACAATAAAGAAGTCACAAAGTGACTCTGGAGATAGAAAAACTTGGAAGGAATTCAGGAGTCATAGATGCAAGCATCAACAATAGAATACAAGAGATAGAAGAAAGAATCTCAGGTGCTAAAGATATCAGAAAAAATTGAATCAACAGTCAAAGAAAATGCAAAATGCATAAAGCTGGCAACCCAGAACATCCAGGACCTCAGGACACAATGAGAAGACCAAACCTAAGGATTACAGGTATAGACGAGAGTAAAGATTTTCAATTTAAAGGGCCAGTGAATATCTTTAACAAAATTGTAGAAGAAAACTTCCCTAATCTAGAGAAAGAGATGCCCATGAACATACAAGAAGCCTTCAGAACTCCAAACAGACTAGACCAGAACAGAAATTCCTCCCAGCACATAATAATCAAAACACCAAATTCACTAAACAAAGAAAGAATATTAGAAATAGTAAGGGAAAAAGGGCAAGTAACTTCTAAAGGCAGATCTATCAGAATCACACCAGACTTCTCACCAGAGACGATGAAAACTAGAAGACTCTGGTCAGACCTCATACAGACCCTAAGAGAACACAAATGCCAGCCCAGGCTACTATACCCAGAAAAACTCTCAATCATCATAGATGGAGAAACCAAGATATTGCATGATAAAACCAAATTTATACAATATCCGTCCACACATCCAGCCCTACAAAGGATAATAGATGGAATATGCCAACACAAGGAGGGAAACTACACTCTAGATAAATAAAGCAAGAAACTAATCTTCCAACAAACCCAAAAGAAGATACCCACACAAACATATAAATAACATCAAAAATAACAAAAAGCAACAATCACTATTCCTTAATATCTCTTAACAACAATGGACTCAACTTCCCAATAAAAACTCATAGACTAACAGAAATATTTCTCCTGTAAATCTTCAATTTTATCAGAAAATGTTTGTAATTCCCCTTTTAATTAATTTAGTAATTTTTATGTCTACCATTTTATCTGCATTATTTTTCATGATAATCTTCAATTTTAATGTCTTTCCATATATTTCCTCTATTTTATCAAAAATGTTTTCTATGTAAATTTTTTATCATAAATGTTTCTAATTCTACCTTCAATTAATTTAGAGTTTTTATATCTACCATTTTATATGTAAAAATTTCCATGAAATAGTCAATTTTAATGTGTTTTTCTATATAGTTCTTGAATTTCACCAGAAATATTTTCCATGTAAATCTTCAATTTTATCTGAAAATGTCTATAATTCCACCTTCAATCAACTTAGAATTATCCTTATGCCTATCACTATATCTGTATAATTTCCATGATAATCTTCAATTCTAACATGTTTAAAATGTTTAACACCTTAAATTTTTCAGCAATTTTATCAGAAATATTTTTATGTAAATCTTCAGTTTTATCATAAAATGTTTCTATTTCATATTTCAATTAATTTAGCAATGTTTTACATATTTCCATGAAAAATTTCAATTTTAAAGTGTTTTTCTATGTATCTCTTCTATTTTATCTGAAATATTTTCCATGTAAATATTTAATTTTATCATAAAATGTTTTTACTTCCCTTTTCAACAAAAGAGAGAAAGAGAGAGAGAGAGAGAGAGAGAGAGAGAGAGAGAGAGAGAAGAAGAAGAAGAAGAAGAAGAAGAAGAAGAAGAAGAAGAAGAAGCCAGACGTAATGCTCACTTAGAGGAGCTTCTAAACAAACCCAACACTGGGTTTTTTCTTCCTAGCTTAGACTGCTATGTGAAATCTTCATAGTAATGGAGGATTTATTAGTCCCCAGTGTGAAGCTTGATTAGGCATAGCTTTAGGTTTGGAACTAAAAAAATAGACTAGATCATTTTTATTAATACAGTGTGAACATTTGAATATACATTTTATCAGAAGGCATGATAATATTGTATTCTTGTTTTCAATGGATAATTATAAAAATTTGGTAGTTTTCCAGTGAAATAGGAGTGTCTTAGGTCTAAAATTTATTTGCAGAAATGTCTCTACTCTGTGTATGATGCAATAGCAGAGGAGAATTTGGTTGTTAGGCGAGAACACTGGTCCAGCTGCTTCCTTTCACGTGGAGAGCCATCTTGAAAGCCCTAGCCTGTGTCTTCCCCAGCACTCAGTGATTTCTCTGACTGGTGCCCTTGAACAGAACACCTTTCTCTGCTCCTCACTTTGGGGTTCATCTGCTTGAGAAAAATCTGGGCTCTGATCTGCCCTGCAATGGGAAAGTTTGGTCTACAGATCCTCCTAAGGCAGTAGGTAAATCTGCCAGGTGGATGCTGCATTGCCAAGGGCATTGTGGTTGCACACGAAACCCACATTTTTTTTCTGTCATGTCATTAAAAATTTGAGCATCATTCCTTCGACTCCTCTGGGAGGGCATTCAGACCTTGAATGAGCAAGAAAAATTAGTAATCTTACTCCATAAAAACTTCTGTAATGAGTATAAAAACATGCTTCTTGGACACAATGTGTACAGAAATTGTATTAAGAATCTCTGGATTCAGTTGGCTTTAATAAGTTCAAAAATATTAAAGCTACACAAAAGGATATGAGAGCAGGAGGTGTTGTGGTAAAGAATATACCTCTTAAGAGTGTTTGGGAAGAGCTGCATGTGAGGAGAATTCCTTTATGCTAAAGATCTTTCAGTGACAGAAACATGAGGCCACCACCCAAAAGAGGAATAAGGCTGTGAAACTCACAGGGAAGAAGGCAATATCAGAGGCACCAGTATCTAGGTCATACTTCTTGGCACCAAGACAAGAATTTATGGGTGGAAGGACCTTGAGAGGCAACATGCTTTGGTGTCTTTTTGCTGTAGGCTTTGTCTTATAGGACAAGCAATGTTGTATGCCATTTCACGGGGTCTGCAAAGTTAGTAAACTATAAATTATAAGTATGTTTATTTGGACAAATTTTGAGTATACATGTGTGGTATGTTTATGTGTGTAATGTGTATTGGCCTATATGTCGGCCCTTGTGCGAGGGTGTGTGCACATGTTAAGTGTGTGTACTTGCCTGTGGAGGTCAACGTTGACATCAAATGTCTTCCTCTACAGTTCTTTCTTTATTGAGACAGAATCTCTCCTTGAATCCTGATATCCTTTAGGGCACCTAGTTAGTCTAGATGGCTAGTTTTCTCTGGGCACTTCCTGCCTCTGCTGTTCAAGTGCTGAGATTATAGGCATCAGCTATGTCTGCCTGGATTTTTTATGTTTCTAAGGATCCCAACTGTAGACTCATGGTTATGAAGGGAAACCCTTTATCCACTGAGCCTTCTCTTTAGCCCAGTGGAAACATTCTAAAGCCATTAGTCATGTTACAATGACTTTTATGGATAGATGGGCATTGTGTTAACAGCCCCAGCCTGCTGTGAAGAAATATGCCACATTTGGGCCATTTTAGACTAATACACAGGGACGGTCTCTAGCCCAGTCGAACTTTATTCAGCAGCTATATGTGCACTCTAGACTTTGCTCAACTCACTCCAATTTCTCAGGGTCAGAGTAGGAATGGAGTTTTGGGGCTTAGGTAAGAGGCTATATAAAAGACCCAAAGTAAAAGCAGTGTGCGGATCAAGTAGAACTGTAGCCCTGAAACAATTTAGAAGATGTGACTCTCTCTTCCATCAAGAAGCATATTTCTTGATGGAAAGCATCCCAAGAACCTCACCTCACAAGCCTCTCACCTTGGCTTCAGCTATTAGTTTTGAAGAATTTTTTCACTGACCATGGGATTGCTTGTACAAATGTGACTAGTCAAACCCAGTCTAGACTATGATTTTGTTATTTTGCATGCTATCTGGAGTTCAAATCTGCATAGTCTATACATATTGAATAAAGAACCATTTTTGTCACAGGGCTTTTTCTGAAGAAATCATTTCTTCTGGCATGGTTGTTTCCATCAGCCACCATTGGTAAGAGGTGTCATGTAGTGCTGTGCTTCCCATTTGCTCTTTAACTACAAGCTTGAATTCTGTCCACTGACTACCTATTGAAATTCTAACTCTGATATTTTAGCTTTGTCATTCCTGAGTGGGAAGATTCTGAGCCATAGGTTTATTTGCCTTATAAGCCTTTTTGCATTGTTTTCGTGCTTTTCCTGATTGTTCAACAGTTAGAAAAAGACTAGAAAGTTATAAAGAGAAAATATTCAGATTCAAAGGATGGCATCCCTTGCTATAAGATTTCACTATTTCCACTGATGGTCTTATTGCTTGATCTCCACTGTCTTATCTCCACTGTTATAGCATTGCATAAACTCCTATGGTTACAAAATGACTTAAGGGACCTGAGGGTCACAGTTTAACCTGACTCACATCCAATAGGAAAGTATGACAGTATTTGTTGCAACGTTCCCATTAAAAACCATGAAATTTTCTTTGATTGGGCCAGTTTAGGTCATGAACCTATTCGAATTAATCATTGTGGTCTCAAAATGTGATGTATTGATTGGTTTGAGGCTAAGGCTCCTGCCTATGGCTGGGAAGGATCTTTATCTCACCAATGACAATGAGAGCTAAGAGTGCAGTGTGGCTTATCACCAATCAGAAACTATCCAATCAGGAAAGCAACTAGTGTCCACCCTGTTTCTCAGCATTGTTTTGTGAGGTGACCAGAGCAATTACTAAGACCACAATGGGATACTGCTCTTAGGATGTTCTTAGCACAACTTCTCTGAATGGGCTGCTAAAATTTTTTGACTTAGAGAATTTTAAGGATATTTCATCTCCTAGAAATTTTATAGTGTTCTATATATTGCACATTGAGTTCTACTGGTGAGTATTGTGAGGAATAAAAGCACAAGGTGGCTATAGAGGCTTATGCTGATGGTCTCAGCTATTTAGAAAGCAGAGTGTCGTGCAAGTTTCTGGATATTTCAGGTGATACAGATTCTTGTGGCACTTTGCTAAGACAGTCTCAGTTGGTGTGGCTGCCTCACATGGTGTTTTACTGAGTCAACACCCATGGAGGAGATGTGATGTTTGGAGTAAGTATAAACAAGACTCAAGAGACAGTGGCGGCACACTTGCATAGTCAGCTTTGCCACATTTCTTGGTCTCATGCCTTCATCTTTACTGATATCCACTTCCTTAAGAGAGGCATGGTAGAAAACCTCTCCTGGCTTCCTGGCTGGTCTTGGTCACTGCTGTTGACTTGCGCTGCAGAAAACAGGCAGTTTCTGCTGGATCATGTCACCGCTGCTGATTCATGTTTGCTACCCTGACACAACTGAACTGGACTGCTGGTCTCTTTACAAACAGAGATTGGAATTGCCCCAGGGAACTACTTCTTAACAGGTCCACATTCCCTTGCCCTATTTACCATCTTTTCTCCCTTAAGTTTGGATGGTGGGCTAGAAGGGGGATTGAAGCATTTGAGAACTGTTGTTAAAAGTAGGTTTTAAAAAATCTAAGCCTACAGGAGAGGCTGAAGACCAACTTGAGCCCATAAAGTTTGTGACCATCTTGATCAATGTTGTAAGACACACATCTCAAGTTAATTAATTAATTAAAATATGTACATATATACATACATACAGCCTAACTTTTCTATGATGGGACAGTAAACAATTAAGATTAAAACTGTAATTAAAGGCATAATTATATATACCTTAATCACAGCACTGTGGAGGAAGAGGCAGTATCTCTGTTTAAGGTCAACCTGGAACTACAAAGTGAGTTTTAGGTCAAGCCAGACTACATGAGACCCTGTCTCAAAGGTGGTGTGGGGCAGTGGCTGGGTGGTTAGAAAGTATTTAATATCATTTATTGCCCTCATAGAGGGCCCGAGTTTGGTTGCCAGCCTCTGATGACTATCTCATAACAGCTTATAACTTCAGCTCCTGGGTATCCAATGACGCTGACATCTGAGGGCCCTGGAACTCAAATGTGCATAATACCACATACACACACACACACACACACACACACACACACACACGTTGATGTTACGTTACATTCTGGTTCTGCCTCCCAGCCCCATGCTCCCAGAAATAAAGCTCAGACTCAAGTTACATTTACAAATACATTGGCCAGATAGCTAGTCTCTACTCTGACTAGATCATAACTAAAGATACCCATTTATTTTAACCTGCATTTTGCCTTGTGGTTGGTTACCTGTATTTAGGTACCATGCATCCATTCATCCATCCATCCATCCATCCATCCATCCATCCATTTCCTCATATCTTTTCAGATTCCTCCCCCCTCTTCCTTCTCTTTCAGAATTCTTTCTTTTCTTAACATCTCACCTCTATTTCCTGAGTTATAGGTCATAGGGTTTTTAATTGACAGGTGTGACATCCATACAATACACAAGATGATCTCTCTATAATTCCCCTTTTTAGTCCAATAAAAGCATTTTTATTATTTCAAATATAACAATTTAGAAAACTATAAGACATGATATACACATTTATAATGTCTGGTCCATTTATATTTGGCAATTTAGATAAAGTATTTTATCATCTATCCTATCTTGGTGAGTTAGAATTTTGTATCTAAATCATTTATCTTAACTTGTATTACTAACCTAAAAACATTTTTTAAAAATTCTAAACAACTTAAATTTGATTATGAGAATATAACTATCTAGTCCTCAACCCTTTCAGAGACTGGAGAAAGAACGAATATTACTTGAGTATGCAGGAAGCATGAAAGCAGCTTCCGAAAATTAAGGAAATGACAGAGACAGCTGACTGCCTGGACAGTCCCCAACATTTTCTTTATAAGATTGGAGCATCTGTCTTTGGCCTTCTGGCTCAGAACATCTGATGGACATTAAGTGAAGCAGGAATTATGAAGGACTAGATTACCCTGTCTTGGTAGAGCTTAGCAGTTGACTGACTAACTTGCATCTCTTTGTCCATTTTGGCCAGCATTTCATCTGCAGATGAAGTTCGGGCATTTCTTGCCCAGTGGAGAGCTTGCTGCAATTGAAGTAACTTCATATGGAGGTTTTTGATACTCATCATCTTGTTTAAAGTAGAATGGGGGTACTCTCAGTAGCTGACATAGCTCAATGTCAAAAAGGCCTTAAATTAATAAAAACATCTTGCAATGCCATATTCTGTGAGTCTCTGAGATTTTTAAGACCATATATATATATATATATATATATATATATATATATCTGAGAAAACAAACATAATCTTCCTCCAGCTATCCATTATCTGTTGAACCCAGGATATATATTTCAGTGATGATCTAGATTAATATTTGATATGACCATGAGTTTGACACTCTGACTATTAACTTGCATTATTTAATTATCCTAAATAGTTTATAATAACAGCTATTAAAAGACTGGGACTAAACCTTGTATTTTAAATGAGTTGCATAGGTACAATGCCTATCTAAGAGTAACACAATTAATCTTAAATTTTCTATCAATATACAATGATTTATACCAATGAAAACATTAAGCATGTATCAATATACGAAATATTGTATCAATGTAAAAAAAAGTAACTTCAATTTTGCATCAAAATGTAAAAGGTAAGATGTACGTCTCATATGTATGACTGTAAAATGCTTTTGTTTGGGAGTGGATTTAATAATCTATCCCTAATGTATTATAATATACTTTATTATAATAATGTTATATTCCCTTTTTTCTTTTCAACCCTCTTCTCTCTACCTAAGAAAGAAAGACGGCTAGAGAAGAAGAGAGGAAGGACAGAAATCTCTGAGTCTAAGCTCTCTATTTAGTTTCCTCCCTGTCCAAAACTATAATTATTTGTAAATCATCCCTTAAAATGTCAACATATCAACCAGTTTTAAGGCTGTTCTCATGTAGAGAAATCAGGAAATCATGTTACCTGTCCTGTTTGGTCTTCAAGGGTTCTTCTATCAGATCTGCTCATTATTACTTTGAAGGGCATCCAAAACACTTTTTCCTTTCTTATTAACTCAAATGCAGAGTCTGTTTTCCTAAATAGCATGTTCTTGGTCCAGTAACCCAAAGTCATCAAAATTATAGATTGATTTAATTTAGCAGCTTATTTTATTTTATTTTATTTTATTTTATTTTATTTTATTTCATTTTATTTTATTTTATTTAGGTCTACTCTATTTTGACCTCCCTCATAGAGGATTTGTAATACAACTATAACCACTGAACTTACAATCACCTACATTTGGATAATTAAAACAATTATTATTATTTATTAAGCTGACCTGGATTTGTTTGTAAATTAGGTTGGCTTAGAACTCACATAAACCTAACTATCTTTGTCTTTGTCTCCTCAGCATTGAGGTCAAAGGCCTGGATTTATTCATTTATCCATGTAGCCTTAAAAACATTTATATCAATTTCCATTTACTTTTCCCGTCTTTGGAGATTAATATCTCTGTGGATAAATATACTTATATCCCCTTTCTCTTTGTGTAAATTAAATTAATATATTTCTCTATATTTAATTTCATTCAAATTCCCTTCTATTTACTGTATAAGCATATTCCCAAGTCACAATATATTTGCTGAGATTTGATGGCTTTGGCCCTGTGCCCCATGCCAGGTCGAGCAGTTACCAATTCTCTGGGGGAAGGCCGTGTTTACAGAGACTGGTTGCTCACACCAGCCTGACACTGATTTTGAAGTTAGCTTTCACAAGCTACCATAGTTCTCCTGTGGAGACAGGCTGGCTGCTCAGAGCAGCATGACATTCTACCCTATGTCAGCTCCCATGAGCACACCTTTTCTTTTCTGTTGGATAAAAGCAAAACAATGCACCCCAACCTCATCTTTGAGGCCCCACATTGACCAACAGAATGTACCTTACTTGGGCAAAATGTTTCTTTCTTTCTCTTCCTTCCTCCCTCCCTCCCTCCCTCCCTCCCTCCCTCCCTCCCTCCCTCCCTCCCTCCCTCTTTTCTTTCTTTCTTTCTTTCTTTCTTTCTTTCTTTCTTTTTCTTTCTTTTATAACAGAAAAGCATTGTCCTTTAATTTGAAATTATAACAGAAAGTATAAACATACCTTCTAAATATAATTATATTCTCCTTTCTCTTTATATCAATTTAGGATTGATGTATATGTATTTTTTAAATTGCTAAGGACCCCCTAATTATTATTAAGCAAAAACCTATATAATACTTTTAAGGAAAAAAATGTGTCATTTTGGATCTCAGATTGTTCTATGTATGAGACTGCATCATACCCCTCAGTAGAGGGTCCCACCCTGACTTTATCCTGTAGACAAGACTGGTCTAGAACTCAGAGCGCTGCCTGTCTCTGTCTCCCTGCTATGGCTGTGATGTAGCTCAGACTCCGTCCTGCCCCTGGCTGTCCTCCATCCCCCACCTCCTTTGATTACACGGAGGAGGTGTGTTTTGCCTTCTGCTGCAGCAGACCTAGGTCTACATTTTCACACGTGAATGCAGAGCATTCATTCCCATAGGACAGGGCAGAGTTGACCTGCAGTGCCAAGCCTGGGAGAGCCTGAGGTGGATTATCCCTGCTGTGGGTTTCAGGAAGTCGCCACAGGCTTTGCTCTCTGCCTTTGTACTGGCAGCATTTAGCCTGTGTGTAACCCAGAGGTGGCTCCTACCCCTCAACAGGCAGCCACTGTGCTTTGCCCTTGGGAGAAGCCCCAACTTGTGTGTTTTGCTTTAAATTTAGTTGGGTGTTTTTGTTTTTGTTTTTATAACGCATCCTTTGGTTTATCTCTCTGACTCTGACCCATAACTAGCAGCAACTACCAGTAAATCAGAGTCAGTGACCGGACCAGGAAGCCGTAATTATGACCCATCGACAGTCAGACCAACAAGCCAACCTCCGAAGTCTGTCACAATTACAATGGCTACAATTCCCTAGGCTTTGCTCCTGTTTCTAATTTAGGACCAGCCTGAGAAAGCTAAGCATGCATCCTTAACCAAAAACATAGGATAACCCATCTCTAATCCATCCACCTACCACCTACCGCTTCCCTTTGTGAAGAGCCTCCAAGGGAGACGTGGGCAAGGGTTCCCTCTTTACTTTTTCATGCCTCTGCCGAAATGCAAGCAAGAACTCATTCTCTCCATTCTCTCTCTCTCTCTCTCTCTCTCTCTCTCTCTCTCTCTCTCAGCATTTTCTGAAAACATATCCCTTGCTTATTAGAATTTGATCTCCTTTATTCATTTCCATAGCTATTATCTGGGAAACTACCTACTTGTTTAATGTATGCATCCAGTAGCCTTTTCTGTGAGTAAAAAGAAGTCCGGGAATCTAGTGACTAAAATAATGGTTTCAGTTATATACTATGTTTAAATGTTTCGATTAATTAATCCATTCATGTGTGTATACAGTGCAGAGCTAGGATTAATCCAGGCTCGTGCCTGCTAGGCACGTGCTCTATCATTAAGCTACATTACAAATCCAGATATTGAAAAAAAAAAAAAAACTATAATTCTGTCAGGGTCCTAATACTGCTATCTTTATCTTACAGATGAAGAACCCAGAACCACTAAGTGTGAATAAATCACAATGAAGGAGAGCCAGAGTTAAAAATTCAAACTTGACATTTTTGCCTCATAATTAATCTTTAAAAGCTATAATGGGAATGGTAAGAGAAAGTAGGGCTACAAGTAGGTTTTATTTTTAACTCGGTCTTTGGAGAGACAAGAGTGAAGCTTAAAAATAAAGGGAAAAATGAATGAAAAATATCACCATTTTATTTTACTGATATAGAACATTTTTAAATTGCTGTGCTTCTGTGGACTGCATAATTAGTTTAACCATTTAAGCCAAAGTCGTGGGCCTGCTTTATGCCTCATGCTAGCCTGGGTATTATCGTAGGTTCACTTTACCTCTCTGGATTTTAATTTACACATTGGTGTAAATTGCACATCACAACTTCTTTCTGGCAGACCATTGTCGGGTTCACTGAAGTAAGGGGAGAGAGTGTGTACACCTGGCATCTAACAAGTCTTGGTTTGTCTTCTCTTTCTAGTTCCAGACGCTGTCACTATCACAACCATAACTGTACATTAAGAGTGTAATACAATCACTATTGATTTGTTGTTCACTAGAACCCCTTATTGGAGCCTCTCTAGGATACAAGCAGGATATCACTCTGTTGTGTAACCAGGTGACAGCTCTTTAACCCTGGAAAGATGAGTCGGTATAGTTAAAGTAGGGGATATATGCTCAAACTTTAGGAAGCACGGACTTTAAAAAAGTAATGTGTAATGTTATTGGGGAATTATATAAGACAGTAAGCAGATTAATTTTCAAAAGAAGAGTAATTAAATGTGGGGAAAATGTCATTGAGGATGGATGGCCCTTACAAGGTAGACCTTAGCCCAGACAGGATCCTACTGCTAGGAAGACACACAGGTTAAAGTTCAAGAAAAAAATGTGAAGGTAAAGAAGTGGAAAGAAGCTGGAGTGTTTCCAGGGATGGTGAAAAATACATCAGGAGCACAAAGATCATCGAGGGATAAAGAGCCAGATTTCATGATTATGGTCAGGTGAGAGTGGACCTTGAGTTTTCATAAATGTGAAGCTTCTAGCAACTTACAGTCTATTCTTTTGCTACACAAAAGAATAATGCATTAGAAACACAGACAAAGAATAGAAATGAAGTCTGCGTAGCAGCTCCCATATCCCTGCTGGTCTAATCTCCTTATCCATTTGCTCTAACTTTCCCACCCCAGAACTTACGCTGTTTCCTTCCTTCTTTCCTTCTTCCCTCCCTCCCTCCCTCCCTCTCTCCCTCCTCCTCTTTCTTTCTTTCTTTCTTCCTTCTTTCCTTCCTTCCTTCCTTCCTTCCTTCCTTCCTTCCTTCCTTCCTTCCTTCCTTCCTTTCTCCCTTTCTTCCTTTCTATTTTAAACTATTTCTAGAATATTCTGGGCACTAAATGGTCACTATGGTTGTTCTTGCTATTTTATATGTCTATCATGCTCTTTGCCTGGATATTTCTGTAGAAATGTCTTTCACCTGTTGTGGATAGCCCTGGGCTCGTATTTTGATGTTAATTCCACTCCTGCAGAGGGGCTGCAGATGAGGAGTTGCCTTGTGAACCGTTTCTCCACCTTAACTTTTCAAATAAAGGCTTGAGCCAATGATTGGGCAGGAGGAAAGTGGGAGGAGCAGAGAGTCTAGGGGAGGAGCTACGGGGTATAAAACAGGAGGAGGAGGAGCAACGGCGGGATTAAAAAAGAAGAAACGAAGAGAAGAAAGGGGAAGAAATGAAGAGAAACGGAAAAAGAAACAGAGAGGCGGCAAGGAGAGAAGCTCGGGGCCTGGAGAACCCGCAAGTTGTATGGGATTAATCTAGATTGAAACAGAGTAGTGGAGTGGGAGTCCTGCCCAGTCTAGGCTTGTAGCTTGTTTTGTTAACCACTGAGTTGAGCTTTCTTTCACCGGGGAACTGGGTTGGAAACATAGTAGCAACATTCACCCTCCAGTTTTATTTGCTGTTTCTATTTTTCTCTGTGAGATCTACTTGGCCTCCACATTTAATGCTATAGTTCCTTCATTCACTTATCCATCCATCCATCCATCCATCCATCCATCCATCCTCTTTGTTCTTCTCCACCTTCATAACATTTTCCCCTTCTAGCACCTCATCCTTTAAAAACACAGATTTATTATTTCATTGTGTATATTTATGTTGATGTGAGTCCATGACTTAGTTTTATTCAGTTAACAATTCTTAAAGATCCAATGCACATTAGGCCTAATAAACAATCATTCATTAAGAAATAAATACACAGTTCCCAGTTGTACTAAAATTAAATAAGAAAAGAAAAGAAAAAGAAAAAGGATCAGAAAAAGGAAAAAGAAAAAGAAAAACAGGAAAAAAGATGGGCTCGGGGGTGACTCAGTGGTTAAGAGTACTGGCTACTCTTCCAGAGGACTTGGGTTCACATCTCAACATCCACATGGTTGTTCACGACTGCCTTTAATCAGTTGCAGGAGCCTTCTTCTGCTCTTTGTAGACTTCTGTACATACATGCTACATACATTCCACACAGACACACACACAACTGAATATCAAAATGTCAAAACAGGAATAAGGTTCCAATGTAGCTACTGTTGGTTACTGATGTTTTAGTTTTCTAGTCTGACAATTTCAGTAATAGCTACTTAAATTTACAGAGAATGTGGATTTGTATTTTTTTCTTCATTTACTGAATTGAAAGTCTCTCTCTCTCTCTCTCTCTCTCTCTCTCTCAGCACTGTTTACTAAGGCAGAGGAGATAAATGCAGAACCGCAAGCTCCTAATCAATGACCTTGGTTTCAAATGTATATCAAGAAAGCCTGAAGTCTTAATTCCTCTTCTCAGAAAGGTAGAAAGGTCAGGAACCTTGGTGGCAGAATTTTGTTTGATCTTTCAACTGAGGTTTCCAAGTGTTTTTCAGATATTTAAATGTGGATAAAAGGTCAAACATCTTGAACTAAAAGTTACGGTCAGGTTTTAAATCTCCTTCCTTCAAACAGGTCTATCACCATAAGAGGGCAAGACTAACTTAAGAAGAAAGATATTGTACTTAAACATTGGTACATTAAACATGGTGACTTGACAGTCTCAGTTCTGGGCAAGAAAACACTTCTCTCCCCGGTTGGACATCATGATTCTAAAACATAATGAGAATTCTGTGTCAGTAGTTTAACCATACACTAGAAATTCTCGTAGTTTCTAACTGAAATCCATACTGCTGTTTGTCTACAGTTCTCTACTCATTTGACATTAGCTCTTTGGCCAGAAATGAAGTTGGAACATAAAAGTTATCTTTAACTTCTCATACACTGAGATCTATTAATTAATGATTAAAGCCTGTGACCTCTTCTTCTGAAAACTCACCGCTCTAATACGCTTTATATTTCCATTGTTACATCTCCAGATGTGATTTCTGGCTTTTGTTTCTTTCTTATCCAAGGCCTGTTGCTTGCTTGTTGCCCCCAGAACAGTCTTCCTAAAATTCCTCTTCCAACACAGTAAAGCCGCAGTAATCTCTTTACACATGAACTCAACTATAAGTGTCACATTGTACGCAATATGCTGGAGACTCTGGATCATGAAGTCTATATCCTTTCATCTCACAGAGAAAATTGGTGTTATACTGGATTCTTTTCTGTGCTGGTCAGTTTACTATCAGAATATTTTTAAATGCAATTTTCTTCTCATTTTCACTGATACTGGTTTAGTTCAATGAACGCAGTAACATCTGAAATTGGCATCTTTGTGTGTCTCTTTGAATCTTAGCTGTATTTTGAACATACTTTAAAGTCATGCTGCATTTGTTTTGGGCAACATAAATTCTTTCAATAGCTCCCCATTCCATCCAGTATAAAGTTCAATTTCTTTGATGATGTGTATATCGTCTTTACTTCTGAGCTGCTCCTTGACACCATTTTTACTACTACTTCTTGAACCCAAGCATTCCAGTGATGATAGCAATGGAGCCTTGCACAAGTGTCCTGCATTCTTCAGCAGTTCTCTAGCCTTGAGAAGAGTCTCCAAAGTAGTGTGAGAGCCCAAAGAATGAACTAAAAGTGGGTTCTCCTCTTTCAATCAAATAGTCTCTTTCGTTTCAGGCTCATCGAGTCCAGAAGAAACCCAGGCAGACGTTAATATGTCCTGCCAGCCTCCATTGGGCCAAGTGTGAAAAGCAGTTATAGTTTCATCTCAAGGGACAGTAAAGATGTTCAGGCTCTATCTCTCTCTATGGAGTACACCAGAGTATAGGTAAAGCGGGGAAAGTATTAGAAGCGGGGAAAGAGAGCATGGGATAGGGGTTTTCTGGAAGAGGAGAAACCAGGAAAGGGAATAACATTTGAAATGTAAATAAAGATATATCCAATTTAAAAAAAAAAGAAAAAAAAAAAAGAATTAGAGTGTGAAATTCTTCAAACACCCATCCTGAGCTCGAGAACCAACATTTCAGCAGTGTATGTTTCTTGTTACTTCAGGCCACCTGGGGCATAGTCTTAGGGCGGTGGTGTCAGGATATTAAACTGGTAGATACCAAGTTCTTACTGAGAACACTAGGATTCTCAGGATGAGGATCTATGTTAAGAAAGTGTTAACTCTTCAGGTCTGGGGTTCTCAAACACATGCTAAGGAAAGAGTTGTTTTCAGGACTTGGGGATAAACTATGAGAGGTTGCTTTCTAGCCTGTAGATGATGGGGATAGAATTTGGGTGAGGCTGTAAGCTTCATTGTACCACTTTAGTCAGATAAGTTTACCCTAGAATTGTGATTTAAAGAGAATGGCTGTTTCTATTCTGTGTAGACGAATGGTGTCCTAATGTCTACAATCATTCATGTGACATCTGTATACCTATTATTAACCTTGCCCCATTAATATGTAGAAATGTAATCCCTAATATGATATTGTTTGCAGGTGGGAGCTTTGTAAAATGATTTGTTCATGAGGATGGAACTCTTGTGATTAGTATTAACATCCTTTTAGAAGATACATTTCACTGTAAAGCTCCCTTGTCCTTCTGATATCAAGGTTAAGGTAAGGAGGTACCACTCACAAGCTATCTGAAGATACTAAATCTACTGGTCCTTGAATCTTGAATTTACAAACTCTGGAACGGTGATTTTTTTCCTTAATAAAATCTCATAAACTACTCTGTGATATTCTGCTGTAGCAAATTAAGCAAACTATGATTGGCCACAAGTAGATTCCATAGATACTTGTGGTTTTAGTAAGAATGGCCCCCCAGACACTAATATATATATAGATCTGAATGCTTAGTTATCAGGGAATGGCTCTACTTGAGAAGATGTGGCCTCGATGGAGTAGATGTATTACTGGGGGTGGGCTTTGAGGTTTTGGAGGCTCTTGCCAAGTCCAGAGTCTCTCTCTCTCTCCCTATGGATAGGGAGAATGTAGTCCTCAGATATGGCTCCAGTGTCTCCCTTCATGCCACCATGCTCCTGGCATGATAATAATGAACTAAGCCTCTGAAACTGTAAGCAAGCCCCTAATTAAATGTTTTCTTTCATAATAGATGGCATGGTCATGGTGTCTCTTGACAGCAATGGAACACCAAGACAATACTGAAATTCATTCAAGTTGTTTTATATTGACAAACACTGTAGCTAGAACCCTTAAGTGTGACCCAGTGCAAGAGGAGGCACCCAGAAGCTTGTGTTAGGCATTTCTGGACTTTGACCATTTCCCCTTCCCCACTGTTGATCTTTCTTCTCATCTCACTGTAATTAATCATCACTAGGAGTGTAATAGCTTTTATACTTTTCACACTGATCTGCACAAAAAGGCATAGGTCCATAGTTGTAAAAACTGATCTACATATTTCTATTTCAAACACTGTTTCATTTAAGTTTATATCACGATGAACGATTTCATGATCGTCTACTACCTTAGCGCTGTAGGCTTCGTTTAGTATAGGATTCACTCAGATCAAATGGCTAAACTATTACACAGTGGCATCTACTCTACACACGATTCCCTAAAGCATAACCAGCTGGGCATAGACGTAAGTCCTCACCGTCCCACACAAGCAGCTAGTCAGTGGCACTCATGAATCTTATTGATCCAAGAGAGTTTCTTGATTTGGAGTCAAAGTTCGATAGGCAGTGAAGGTCCTGGCAAAGCAAGAACAGGGAAGGCAAGTCTAGTTCAGAACAATTGCCGGTTCCCCAGAGAACCACCATTTCTACCCTCTGCAATCAAGAGGCAAATGCGATCAGTTCGTCAGCTGACGTCTCCTACTTTCCACTCAGCCTATACGCACCAGCAGTTCTGAGCTCATTGCAGTTGCAACACAGCATGCTGTATGCTGCTCCACATCTGTGCATTGGCCTATACTCCCCTGGCTGCCTAGTAGATCTTTCTCTCTCTTGTCCACATGGCCAATAGTTACTCACACCCTCAAAGGCAGATACTTTTTCTAAAAGTAGGATATCTTACTGTTTGCATCTTTTTAATTCTTCATGATTATCAGGATATAAACACAGAGCGTGTTCATTGAATTCAGTGGAAGGAAATATCAAAAAGGCAAAAATCAAAAGGAAAAATAAAATAAGGCTAGCGGCAGACCTTTAGGGAAGATATACTGGGTTCTGGAGAAAGGGTAGATAATGGACGATTTCGGGGGGGGGGTCTCTAATGAAGTGTGTATATTATGTTATTACGCTATAGCACCTGTATCAGCTTTTATGTGTGATGTGGGAGAGGGGGTAGAAAGGGCTCAGGAAAGAGGATTGTGAACCCTCAGATATTTCAGAGCGCTCAAGTCACAGAGGCTACCAATTGGCCTCGTTCTCAAGCTGACACAACAGCTATAACTATTGCCTTCTGGCCAAGAGGGCAAAGTCTCTGCCCTGGGTGGAGCCGTGACATTTTCATTGGGTGGGCCTATGTCCTGCCTAAGGGACTACATCTTGCTAAAGTAAGAAGCAGAATAATTATCCCTTTCATGTGGTGATAGACTTTGTCTTCCTAGAATCCCTACTCCCTGGCACTGTAGCTTACAGAGTCTTAACCGGAAACTTTCACATTTGCATGCTTTCAGGGTTGCTCATAAAAGCGCACGGTTCCTTTTCTTCTTCGCACCTGTTCTAAGCATGAGTTCTTGGATAGCCCGGCCTTCCTTACTCTTCCTATGAAGCCCCTCTCCCCGCTGTGTGCTCGCTTTGTCCCGTGTGGCTGCCTGGCTTTTCTGATGGCTTTCTCAAAGAGCACAGGTTTCCTTTCCTTCTTTTTCATTCTCTTCTCCTGGCGGCCGCCTGCCCTGAGGCTTTTCTTTAAAACTCTAATAAAGTTGTCCTTGTGCTTCCATTTTCATCCATTCTCTAATTCTTTATTTATGTGACCAAGGAACCCCAAGTGGGGACCCCTATTTGTGTGGTATCATGTAGAGGGCTGCGAAGTGCCCCGCCTTAAAGATGGCACTGGTTTCCGCCTTCTTCCCCCCAGGGGGAGAGTGCCCTTTGATATAAACAACTCCTTATTTGGCTTTGTGTGATCAGATGCTGTCCTTCTGCTTTGAGGTACCTATCTGCCTTGCCCACGTGTCATCCAGGGATTGGCCAGCCTTTGAGATATAAGAGAGTGCTGGGGTCGAGGTAGGAAGAGAGACACCATTGTATAAGGTTCCTGAGTAAACTGCTTGAAGAAGATCGCTGGTGTTGTGTCCCTCCTTGCGGTCGAGGTTGGGTGCGACAGTATCACCCGGCAACTGAGACGGGCTTCTCTAACATTTTTGCTAGGAAGACCAACTCCATTTGGTGTGGTCATATTAACTAACAAAACCCCATCTATTTCCCACTGACTCCAGCAACTCAGAGACTCAAGACTAGTCTTCACCTGCCCATGAACCAGTCACTCGGCCAGAGAGAGAGAGAGAGGGCCGTGGGAGGCCAGGCCCAATTCAGGAGCTCCTCCCATGGCTTGGGTATGGGGTCAGCCACACCGGAACTATGTTTGAGAATGTAGGAACCTGTTCCCTAGGTCAAGTGCAAGCGCTTTCAGTACGCAAAGGGGAATGTGTGCTGTTTAGAAAACAACAACAACAACAACAACAACAAAATAGAAACCTACTATAGAACGTACTAGTTAAAGTAGCTGACACAAAATATGTACATACACGTACACACGTATACGGTCAGCCTAACTTTTCTATAAAGGAGCAATAAACAATGATGATTAAAATCATTAGTAACGGCACATACTTTTAACACCATCACTCGGGATACAGAGGCAGGACAATTTCTGAGTTCCAAGCCAGGGCTACACAGTGAATTCTAGGCTGGCTACATAGTTAGACTCTTTTCTCAAAAAACAAACAAACAAACAACACAAGCAAAACCCATAAACATGCTTGGATCTATATGAGAAAAAACAAAACAAACAAACCTTGAGTTGTGGATGACAGAGATCGGATTTCTGTCTTCACACTTTGAGGTAGGGGTGCAGGGGGGTTGGCAGAGACCTTGCCCAGCATGCACAAAGCTCTGGGTTAATCCCTAGTCCTCAAAATAGGTATGTCGTGCATACCTGTAATCCCAGAGCGTCGGAGGGGGAGGGAGAGGGGGAAGGATCAGAAGGTCAAGGCTATAAGGAGGGATCTTCCATGCTCTTGGAGAAGAATTAATAAGTGTAAAAATGGCCTGCATCTACAGGTCCAATTCAATTTCCAGTGACATTTTTCACAGAACTAGAGAAACCATTTAAAAGCTCATATACAAACACAAAAAGGCCACCCATAACCAAAGCGATTCTAAACTGAAAAGAGCAATGCCGGAGATATCACAATGCCCGACCTCAGATTACACAAAGCAGCCAGGACGCGTCACTTTCCAGTTGGATTTGACTCCAGTCCGGCTCCTTTGCATCACATGCCAGTCTCTTCCTCAGTCAGCAGCCACGGAAGTGTCAGGGTCGTTTTCATTCCGACTGAAGCGGCTTGTCAGCTTTCGGAAGGGGAGGGGTCCTGTGGGAGACTGTCGGGATGCATGTCCGATGAGATTAGGGAAGGCAGACCGCTCTCCAAGATGGGGCTGCCAGCCTGTGTTCTTTTTTTCGGTGAGAAACAGCGCGGGCTGGGATAGATGTTCTGGTTTGTAATCTCCAGTGTACCCAGATGCTTGTGTGGACCACGAGGAATTGCGAACGGTGGTCTATGATCCCCTATGCACCCGGCAGGAAGGGAATGGCTGAGCCCACCACAAGGTTGGAATATGGTACGTTTCTGGGTGAGGGTCGCGGTATAGAGGGTCTGAAAGTCAGAAGACCTTCTCGACGAGATTGTATGATGAAGGCCTCTCCCAGTGCGATCCTTGATGGAGACAGACAGTCCTTGCTTGTTCAACCTGCTTTATCTTTATGGCAGATGTGAATGCATAAACCTTATTCAAGGTGAATTAGGGATTAAATTACTTTTTTCAAGAAGGGATGCCTATCTAGATACTTACTAGCATGGAGAACTCTAGGTTTTTATACTACATGGTCAATTGTCATGGTCCTCTCAGTGGGGTGTCATGGTTACTGTCCATGGTTGGAAGTTGGTTTCTATGCCTGCCATTCTCAATTGGGAGATTTGTGGGATTTTTCAACCTGCTGTAACCTTACCAGTTTTTCTCCTGGCATAGTCCACTTGCCTCACAGGAGACTGCCCTTAAACTACATGCAATAGCTACATGCTCTGTAGGTCTTTACACTGTATCATCATGGGCTAACATGCATTCTTCTTCCTTTGCCATGCAGGTAGGATAGTGAATTTAACTAGAAAGAAATATCTAAAACTGGAGTGGTAGTGGGTTCTCTGGGTGGTTCCAGCTATGGCCAAGGTTACACAGTCTTGGCCCAGATGGTTGGGCTTTTTATGTTGAACAGGACCAATGGTTCATTGTTCTTCCTTGTTGTTATGTTCCTTATTGTCTATGTTTCACGATAACCCCTTCGCACCAGAACTGGTGATGTCAATCCAAAGCATAAATAGCCTTTCCATCTGCTTCTCTGTCAGTACCTTTCTCCCTGGCAATGAATTCATAAGTATGCCTGTGGTGGCTGCTTGCTTTCTGAGGAATAGTGAGTTTACTGTGTTCTCACTCCCCCATCATGACTTCTTTTACTCTGGAATCTTTTGGTGAGGCCAAACCTGTGAGAAGCACTGCGTCTCTACATCTCTGAGAAGCATGAACAGTAGAGTTGAACTGGACAGTAGAGTTGAATTGAATGTGTTCCACTATTAGAACACATGGGGCTCTGGTACTTTTGATGTCTCAGTTTGGTTATTCAATTATTTTAAAGGGGCGGGGACAATAGTTAAATCAACCAGGGAATCTACATTCCTTTTTATAATCCAAGTTTATGAAGACAGTTGCTTTTTTTCCCCCATTAAAGGATGATAGTGTAGGGTTTGTTCGTTTGTTTGTTTCATTTACATTTTTCTCTTCTGTTTTTTTTTTTTTTTTTTTTTTTATGTTTTTCCACGGTTGCACTATCTCTGTAGTCTTGAAATGAATCCACCATTTCTCCTTCAATGTTTAAAACTATTTCAAGGGATGTTAAACTTACCATTTTCTTACCAGTTTTGTGCCAGATCTTTGGAGTGACCGGTCTGAAGTCTGTGCTCACTTAGCTGGATGGATAATAGCTTCAAAGAAGGAACACAGACAGCTCCTTTCTTTATCCGTACTCTGAACCAATTTATGCAGCATAGAAACAATTCATTCCTGGAAAGTCTAAAATAATTTGTTTGCAGAACCATCTGCACGTTTTTGAGGAGTACTTCTATGACAACTTTTTTTTTTTCCATGAAAATTGATTTATTTAGGTTTTCTACCTCTCGAAGGGACAATTTTAGTAATTTATATCACCATAGACTACTGTTCTTTTTTGGGGGTTTTTACTAATATAGATGTATGCAAAGTGTTTTATTGGAGCTATTTTAATATCCTATCTGCTTCCATTTAAGTTCTAACTTTGCGGATGCAGTAATTACAACAGTATAATTTGTTCTTCTAAGATAGAAGTCAGGTAATGCTTAGGCAGATTCTTCTCATCCTGCGCATACAACATTCTAAGTTAGATGTCAGGTGCATTCATAGTGGTAACAATACTATAGCAACCATAGAAGTAAACACAAGGAAATTACAAAGCATACTTGGTAACTAGAGATTAATATTTGTAAACATATAGACAAAATATCTAGAATCAAGTATGATTTTTTTTTCAAATATTCACCTCAAAGAATTTTTCTCTCTGTAAATAGACTATGTAAGATTTCTCAAAAATGAATTCAGAAAGTTTTGACCAGAGTGGCTTGCTTTATTTTTCTGAAAGATTTGTTGAAGTAAATAGATGTTCTCCTTGAACATTTCTACTGTGCAACGTTATTAAGTCCTGGATGCTGTTTTTTTTTAATGCTAATTCCATATGGGTGATCATAGGATGCAAGGGGTAAAGATGAATGTGGAGACTGGCAGGACACAACATCTTCTGTGCTATCTATACACTTAGAGTAGCGTCCGTCTGTAGCTATTGGGAAGCTCTTTAAGGCTTCACTCATCTGTGAAGCCAGATCACGGTGCTTCTGTAACGCACAAGGGTGACAACACAGCAGGGTGTGGCACAGAAGAGGAACTCAGAAAGTCAAGAATCCAAGTTACTGTGGTCCGGAAACGAATTTGGAATCCAAAGTGCCGGGCGCAATGAATACTTACAAAGCAGAGCAGCCGGGTTTTAGAAACAGGCTGAACGTGAGGATTACGGTGAAGGACGTTGTTCAGATTGGCTTCAGACCACCCATGCCCGAGCCTTTGGGCGAATGACAGTGGCGTCGGTAATCAAGACAATTTAGAGAAGGAACAGGTGTTCAGAGGCAGATGATAATTACCTTTGCGCATGTTGAATTTTACATTCAATCAGTATTATTTGGAACATTTCAGAACCAGCTGTATGTTAAAGTTCAGCGGGGAGGCTGGAGCTGGGTTAGGCACTGTGGTGTGAGGAGAGTGTGGCCAGTGTATTCCAATAAATGACGTGAGTTTGTCTAAAGAGGGTGTTTGATATAAGTCAGGAAGTGTCCAGTACCAAAGCCTGAGAAGCCCTGATGTTTAAGAAAAGGTCTATTTCAGTGAAGGTGCTTTCATTATTCCCTTTCTAATCTGGGTCCTCTTTTTTGATAAAAAAACAAAAACAAAAAAACAAAACAAACAAACAAACAAAAAAAACCAAAAAACAAAAAACCTTCCCAGGAATACAGACTTGAGCCTGGGAGTCAAACCCCGACTCTTTGTCCTCCTTCGTGCTCACTAAAAACTGCCATGAAATCTTTTTTTCAACAGATTTCTTAGCTCTGCGCCTTGCTTTTCATTTCCTATATCTTAGCCACCTGAGTCAAATCTTCTAAACATGGAGGACTCTTATCTGGACCATTGAACCAATAATTTATCAGTTTTGTATTGTGTCTGTTTAAGAAAGGGCTCTGAATGGCCCTTCTCTTAAAAGTCGTGTCCTTGGTGCACAAAAAATAATAGTCCTTTTTAAAAAACCATGTGCAGATAATCTTTTATAAACTTTAACATTTTAGCTATATTAATCTCTACTAGAAGATATTAAGTAGGTACTGTGAGGAACTCTAATAATAAGATAAACCATAGGGCATAATGGTTTAGCAACTTATCTAAATCCATAAAACAAAAAATGATATATTTGAAATCTGATTGACCAAGTCTTGCTCTGTTGGCTCTAACCTTCTGCTATACAGTCTCCTCCTCTGGAAATGCACAATTTGCAAAGACCATGAATTCTACATGACTCTGTTTTCCCGCCCAGCCTTTTACCTCTGTCTCATGCATTCTTAATTGTTTGCTTAGTCTTTCCCAAACAGATTGTTTGGATTTCACAAAAAAAAAATATTTATCTTTTTCTTTCTGTAATCGCAAATTTTTAAATAGATTTAATTAAGTTGTGTATTATGGCTAACGATCAAACAGCCACGAGAACAGGTGCTCCGATGCTCGCTATGAAATCACTCATTTGGAAGGAACATGAATGTGGTAGTGTGTCTTGGTGCCAGTGGGCCCTCTGCACTACTCTATGAACATTTTTTTTTTGAGATAGGATTTTACTATTCTTGAGAGTGTGTGATTCCCCTGCTTCTAATTCTTCAGGGATGCGACTATACATTTATCATCACACCTGATTCAGCCTATGGATTTTGGAAACCACATTGAGAGCAAGGTTAAAAAGGCATTTAATCAAGAGGAGGTCAGTTAAAAGAAACTGCTCGTTCCTGTTTCCAGACTTGCCCACGGCTTTCAGAAGGAGGCCATTTTTTAATGGTTATGTCATTCACTGATCAAAGACATGCATCCATTTCTCCATTGCCACAGAGCAAAGTCCCGAGGCCAGCACAGACTCAAATTCTCAGCATGGCATTTAAAACCCTCAGTGATTTATCACAAACCACCACTCCAAAGACATTTGTCACTTATCCCTTCCATGCTCCAGGAATATTAATCTAAACTTTCAGTTTAAACTTTGAAAAATACCTTAATAAACATTATTAATAATTTCCCTAAGCAAAGTCTGATCATATTTAAATCTTTTGCTTCCTTCTTCCTTCAAATAGAAAGAGATATAAAAAATATAGAGAAGAGAGGAAAAGGGAAGAAAGGATTTATTTATTCTCTAGGGTCCCGTATCAGATTGTGCTTTCTGAATACAGCTATGGGAATATTTCTGTTCTACGTATATTCATTACTATTTTTAAAATGTTTTGCTACATTTTATTTGTGTGTATGTGTGTGAGAGAAAGTGAGAGACAGTGTATGTGTGTGTGTGTGTGTGTGTGTGTGTGTGTATTCATGTTGTGGGGTGTACGTGCCACATGGTGCATATTTAGAAGACAGAACACAACATTAAGGAGTCATTTCTCACCTTCTACAGTGTGGCTCCTAGGACTGAACTCTGGCCATCAGTTTGGCTGCAGATACTTTTACCTGCAGAGCCATTTTGACAATCCCGACGTTTACTATTCTTGGTGAGGTATTTTCTCACTCACCATGAATATGGAACATGTAAACACTTCCAGACAATGAATATGACAAAGTAGGCCATAGCCAAGAGAGGCCACACTTCACTTGTTCTTTGGCCTTTGAACTTTACCAGTTTGTTGCAATGAAGCCAGACTAGAATTTTTGGAAGTGGTCCACACAAGCAGAAGTGAGAGCAACTCAGGTGTCCAGTTATTATGAAGGGTTGGACTGTAAGACATGAGATAAACCCCATTACCTTGTTCTGTATCCTGAACCCCACCCCTCCCCACACCCCCGAATTTCCAAGCATAGTAAACTCTTCTAGTTTTAAACTGATTTGTTACAGTCAAAATAAGAATAAATTCTTTGGGCAATGAAGCATATGGAGACCATTTTGATCAGAAATTTGAACTAGAAGTGACCAGGAAGCAACTCTGTTTTTGGATTATTTTAATGAGAATTTTACACTGACGTTTGAAGTGATACTTGGTACCTGCAGGTCTTCATGACAGGCTCTCACCTTGGTTTCCACTTGTGCCTGCTCATTGTCTCTGTGCCATAGGCTTGGGCTTGTCCTTTGGGAACCATTACATTCCCTGGTGAAGACTTCTAATGTTATTGATTATAAGCCAGAGTTGTCTTGGGAAATTTGAAGTAGTAACCTTACTCTGTAAGTGCTCCCTAGAAAACTCACTTAGGGGACTAAGTAGAGATCAGTAGGGGAAAGGTGTTTGTCACGGGTCTAAAGATCCAAGTTCCATTCCTGGGATACACATAGTAGAAAGAAACAGTCAACTCTCAAAGTTTCCATTTAGCTATCATACCTGTACTTAGGCATTTGTGCACATGCACACTCATAAACACCGTAACAAACAAATAAGTGACTGCAAAATTATTTCATAAGACAGAGCTTCTTCTGTCTCTTTCTACACCAAGACACAATTCTGCAGTCTCCTGAGACCCAATCTTCTCAGTCTCATACTACAGAGTAGCAAATTTCTTGCTACAGAGGTTTCCCTTTTATCTTAGACTCTCTGATAGATTAAATAGATCTCCTACCATCTTCCTTCCCCCAACTCATTCCAGTTACTCAGCCTCCAACACCATAGACATTCTGTGAAGACACCAGCTGAAAAGGCCAAGAAAATAGGCAACACAAACTATCACCCTCTTTAAAAACCCAGGAAAGAAACAGAAACCAAGGAACAAAATAGCCATGCAACAAAGACAAATCTAGAAACCAGCACCTAAACCTTTAATCATCCCAAACCCAAGTGCCAAGAAGCCAGCATTAAAATACATTCAACAACAGCCAGGATAATGTGTACACACTAGAATTCAGCTATCCAATCACAGCAGATCCTGAATATTCCCACAGAGGGGAAGCACAAGATAATGCCTTAAAACAAACTTTATAAATAAGATAGAGGTCCATAAAGAGAAAATTAATAAATCCCTTAGAGAAACTAGGAAAACACAAATGAACAGTGTAAGAAAATAAACTGTTCAAGACCCGAAGTTCAAAAAAGAATCAGGAAAGGAAACCAAAATAAAAAAAATCTGGAAATAAAAATTTTAAGAATTTGAACAAGAACTACAAGGGAAGATTCACCAACAAAATACAAGATATGGAAGAGAGAATCTCAGGAATTGAAGATATGATAGAAAAATTGGTACATTGGTTAAAGAAAATGGTAAATATATATAAAAAACTTCTTCCAGAAAATCTGAGACAATATGAAAAGTTCAAACCTAAGAACAATATGTATCATCATCATCATCATCATCATCATCATCATCATCATCATCTAACAAGCTCAAAAGTCCAGAAAAATTTTCAACAAAATGATAGAAAAAAAATCATCTAAGCCAAAGATGTCCAAATAGATTGGACAAGAAAAGAAAGTCCCCTCATCACATAATAATCAAAATATTAAACATATAGAACAAAAAAATAATAGTAAAAGCTTCAATGGAAAAAGACAAGGAATATATAAAGGCAGACTTATTGGAAATACCTGACTTCTTAATGGAAACTAAATCCTAGAAGGGCCTGGACAGATGTGCTACAGACTCAGAGACCACAGACACCAGCCCAGAGTATTATACCAAGCAAAACTTTCAATCATCATAGAGGAGGAAAACACAGAATATTCCATGATAAACTCAATTTTAAAGAATACTGTGCATAAAATTACTCTTTACACACATACAAGAAGGAAAACTCCAACATAAGATTAACTATGCACCTGAAAACATAGGAGATAATCTTATACAAGCAAAATAAAATGAAGGGAAACACATGTGCAGAGACACACACCACCACCACCATTAACAACAACAAAATAATAGGAATTGACAGTTGTTAGTCATTGATATCTCTTAATATCAATGCTCTCAACTCGCTGATTAAAAAAATACAAACTAACAGAATGGAAAAGTAAATGCTTTCTAGAATTCAATAAAAATGAATACACAGCTTATTCAAATTTATGGGATACTTTGTAAGTGTTGCCAAGAGGCAAATTCATAGCACTAAAAGGCTATATGAAGAAAAAGAAGGAGGAGGAGGAGGAGGAGGAGGAGGAGGAGGAGGAGGAGGCAAGGAGGAGGAAGAAGAAAGAAGAGAGAAGACTCATACTAGCAGCTTAGCAGCTGAAAGCTCTAGAACAACAACAACATAAGTATTCACACCTAAAAAGAGTAAATGGCAAGAAAGGATGCAATTCACAGCTGAAAGGAACAAAATAGAATCAAAAGGAAGAATACAAAATGAGTTTCTTCTTTGAGAAAATCAACAAGATAGGAAAACCCTCATCCAAACTAAATAAAAGTCAGAAAGAAAATATCCAAATTTACAAAACCAGAAACAAAAAGAGGGGCATAACAACAACCATGGAGAAAATCCAGAGAACCATAAGAACATACTTTAAAACCTTATACTCCACAAAATTAGAAAATCTAAATGAAATAGATAGTTTTCTACCACTTACCAAAGTTAAATCAAGAACAGATAATTTAAAATAGAACTATAACCCCTAAGGAAGTAGAAGTCATTAAGTTTCCCACCACAATAACAGCAAAAAAAGACAGTGATACACTAGTTCATCACAGAATTGTACCAGTCTTTCAAAGAAGAGTTAACACCAATACTCCTCAAATTATTTCACAAAATAAAGACAGAAGGAACATTGTCCAATTCATTCTATAAGGTCACAGTTACCCCAATACTCCAACCACAAAATGACTTAAGAAAGAATGATACACCAATTTCCCTTTTAAAGATAAATGCAAAAATTTCAAAACCAAATCCCAAGAACACAGCAAAGAGATCATTCACCAAGATCTAGTAGGCTTCATCCCTGAGATTCAGGGACAATCAAAAAAGGAAAATCAGTAAATGTAATTCACCATATAAACAAACTCAAGAACAAAAAAGGACAGATGTAGAAAATCCTTTGATAAAATTCAACATCTCATCATGACAAAAGTCTTGGAGCTATTTGGGATACAAGGAACATTCATAAGCATAGTAAAAGCAGTTTACAGCAAACCTGTAGCTAACATGAAATTAAATGGAGAGAAATACCAAATAATTCCACTAAATTGCTCCATATCTATTCAATATAGTCCTTGAAATCTTAGCTAGAGAAATAAGACAATGGAAGAAGATCATGGGGATGCAAATTAGAAACGAAAAAGTCAAAGTATATTTATCTGCAGATGATATGATAATATATACAAGCAAAACTAAAAATTCCACCAGAAAACTCCTACAGCTGATAAACTTTGGCGAAGAGGCTAGATACAAGAAAGATCTCCCCTGCTTATGGGTTGGTAGGATTAACATAGTAAAAATGGCTGTCCTATGAAAAGTAAGCTGCCCACAGACTCAAGGCAATCTCCATCAAAATTTCAATGCAGTTTATTTACGGATCTTGAGATAACAAATCTCAATTTCATACAGAAAATCAAAAACTCCAGGATAGCTAAAACAATTTTGCACAATTACAGAACTTCTGGACAGATCATCGTTCCTCATCTCAAGTTGTCCTACTGATGCACAGAAATGAAAACCACATGGTAGTGGCATAAAAGCAGACATATTGATCTATGAAACTGAATTTAAGTTCCAGATATAAATCCAAACACATATAGAAATATGATTTTTTAAAAAAAAATTAAAGAAGCTAGAAATACACACTGGAAAAAAAGACAGCATCTTCAACAAATGGTGCTTCTCAAACTGGATGTCAGCAGTTGGAAGAATACAGTTAGACCCGTATTTACTACTCTAAACAAAACCTCAACATAAAAGCAGACACACTGAAAAGAGAAGAGAAAGTTGGGAACAGCCTTGAACTGATTGGCACAGGAGACAGTTTTCTGAACAGAACACCAATAGTGACGGCCCTAAGATCAATCACTAATTAATTGAACCTGAAAAGCTTCTGTAAGGCAAAGAACACCACGAGAACAAGCAGCAACTGACAGAATGGGACATTTTTTTTTTACCAACTCCAAATTCATAAAAGACTAATACTCAAAATGTATAAAGAATTCAAAGTAAGGATTAAAAAAGCCCAAATAATCCCATTTAAAAATGGAAACTAGATCTAAACATAGAATTTGTAGTACAAGAATCTCCGACAACTGAGATACACTTAAATGAGTGTTAAGTACCCTTAGCCACCAGGGAAATGCAAATAAAAACTACTTTGAGATTCTGTCTTACATCTGTCTGAATGACTAAAGTCAATAGCAAAGTGACAGTTCATGCTCACAAGGATGTGACGTTAGGGGGACACTCCTCCATTGCTGGTGGAAGTGCAAACTTGTACAGTCATTATGGAAATCAATATGTTGGTACCTCAGAAAGTTAGGATTTGATCAAGATCCAGTTATACTATCATTGGGCATATATGTAAAGGCCACTCCATCATACCACAAGGACATTTGCTTAAATATGTTCATTGCAACATTATTCATGATAAGTAGAAATTGGAAGCAACCTAGATGTCCCTCAACCAAAGATTGGAAAAAGAAAATTCGGTACATTTCCATAATGGCGTATTACTCAACTGTTTAAAAAATGACATCACTAAATTTGTAGGCAAATAGATACAACTAGAAGAAATCATCCTGAGTGAGATAACCCAGACCCAGAAAGATAAATATGGTACGTACATGCTTGTAAGCATATATTGGCCATTAAACTACAATTCATAGGCCCAGAAAGGCTGAGTGGAGAAGAGGGGTTTAGGGAGGCACACATGGATCTCCCTGGCAGTCAGGGGTGGGGAAATAGAATAGATTTTAGAAGTGGGCTGGGGCCAGGTGGGGATGGAAGTGGAGGCATTAGGTGGTCGGGAGATAGGGAGCAGGGGGAGAGTGCAGGAGAGATAGTTGGAACAGGGAGGGATGTCATTTGGGAGGAGGTGTAGAATCTTAGTGTAGTGGAAACTTCCTGGAAACTATGAAGGTGATCCAAATCAGTAACAGAAGATACAGTCTCAACTGGCCATCTCTAGACAGGCATCTAGCGATAGGATTTGATTCCATTCAATTGAGTTGTTGGCCAAGGGGATCCAGTAGAAATCTCTAAACAACCTAGACTTTACACTAAGACTAAAAGTTACTTTCCATAAACAGCCAGATTCTGCTTCCTAGGACAACACCAACACAACTCATTAAACATAAAAAAGTTGAGTTGGTTCCTACATAGAGCCTTTACCCCTACATGCTCCTCTCTTTGGAGTGGGAAGGTACTTTGCAGGCTATCAAAAGAGAAACATGGATTCTAACCTAGTCATAAAACCTTTGACCTACAACATGTCCTGCCTACAAACCATGCTTGGGCAGTTGTGGCACAGAACTTATGGGAGTAGCGAACCAAGGTCTGATTTGACTTAAGGCCCACTCCAGGAGAAGGAACTCATACCCAACACTGATTGGGTAACTAAGAACCAGAAAGTAGATAACCCAGAGACCCAGGGTAAAACCAAACACTGGTCTTTAAAAAAAATCAGTAAAATGATTCCTAATGATATTCTGCCATACTCATAGATCAAAGCCTGTTCTAGTCAACCTCAGAGAGGTTTCCTCTCATAGTAGATGGGAATAGATGCACAGAACCACAGTCAATCATTATGTGTAGATGGAATCTAAATTGGAAGTCTCCATCAAATCTCTTTTCTCTGAGCTCAGGGAATTCCAAGGAAGAGGAGGCAAAAAGATTGTAATAGTCAGAGAGGATGAGGATACCAGGAGGACAAGGCCCTCTGAATCAAATAAGCAAGATGGATAGGAGCTCACAAAGACTAAAGCAGCAGCTTTAGCAGTTTTTGTTTTTTGTTATACTCTGTTTTGTCATGTTTGGTTGTTAACTCTTAGGAACCTGTTCTTTGCTAAAGAGAGAAAGAGAATGATTCCATGGGAAGGGATGTGGGGATGAACGGGAAAGAAGCGGGAAGGGAAACTGTTTATATATATATATATATATATATATATATATATATATATATATATATATTATATATATATATACATGTATATATATATAAAATAACTATTAGTTGTATATATTAGTTATATATAGTTATATATTATATATAACGTTTATATATTTTTGTGTGCTTGCATAATATAGATGTTATGTGTTTTCAATAAAAATTATAAATAATTTTTAATGTTAATTATTTATTGACATCTAGGAACTCAATAAATGGAAAGTTAGCAAATTTGAAAATCTAATTAAAATATTACAAGAACTCCCCCCCCCCACATTTTTTTCTAAAAAAAAAAAAAGAGTCCCTCTCTTCTTTGGAATATTTGTGGTCGCAGTCTATGCTCAAGAACAATGCTTACACAGCATTGAGGAAAGGGGGGCAAATGGCCACAGTTCTGTGAGTTGTAAAAGGGCCAAGTACTCTTTGCTCTGTGCATCCCTTTCTCATTATCAGTACCAGAATACTTCCTGCCTTTTCCCTGATTTGTATTGTTTTCCCTGTTAATATTGGTGTCTTTGCCTAGAAATCCCCTCACTACTTGCTTGGCCTACTGACAACCTTATCCAGGTTTTTCATCCCAGGGAGCCTTGTTCATAATGTTTTTAGACCTTCCCCTTGTGACTATTTGCACACATGTATGATGCTCTTATCTGAATAGCAAGCTCCCTGCTGATCTTTCCTTCCTTACAGAATTTATCTTGATGCCTTTCACAGATCCTCAGTGCACATTTGTTGAGTTAAATTTCTAATGAAAAGGAATGGCAGAGTAGAAGGTGTAATGTTATAAGTTTTATTTACCACGCAGTACGGAATATGATTTACAAATTGCAATTTTGAATATCAATATGAAGTCTATGTATATGCATACATTTAGGCATGAAATAAGTTGATATGTCATTTCCCACAACATTCATAGAAACTATATTTCTCATCTTTTGACCTTCATTTGTGTGTAAATTCCTAAGTGTCTAGTCTGCTGTCAAAGAAGTTTAGTGGGGAAAAATTTGACATTTACTTAGTGTTTAATCTAGGTAATTGGTAGAAGCTCACAGTAACTATTTAGTTCAGCTTAAGAATTAACAAATTCTTGTAAAATCTGAATGTGAACATTTCAACATTGTGACAGAAAAGTAAAAGAAAGAAATTTTAATATTTATTATTTATCCTAAATTTAATTTTTTTTAGCATTTTGCTATCCTAAAGTATTTGCTAGATATATTGAAGAGTTTTGACTTTGGGAATGAGAGAAAATGCATATGGTAATTTTTATAACACATATGAATAAAGAATTACTTCTTACTAATAATATGATAGAAACCTTTCATTCAAAGATATTACTGTCAATCTTTCTTTATGTAAGATTCTCCAGCTACCGCATTCCAAGTAACCTAATCATCTATTTTCAAAGGAGTCTGTGCTAATATTATACTAATTCTTTAAAGTGAATAATTGAGATATTGAATGCAATGTCTCAAAAAGCTGTACTTTCTTTGGTGCTTGAAGTAACAAGTCCTGAGCTATGAGTTTATTAAGAAAATCATTCATAGGTCTTCGTGAATATACTAAGAATCATCCCATCCATAACAACATCATTGCTTATTCTCATTTAAGAGTGAAGAATTCAATCCCATGAAACATAGTCTGGAAAGAGTCGTATCTAAATAATTCCTCATGTTTACATGAACTAGAACCTTCCTGTGGGGAAGGCACAGGTCTCTTACATATTTTTTTTTTTTGATTAGCCACATTTAAGAGCAGATGTTGTTATCTACATTTGACAAATAAAAAAGGAGACATAACTCAGCCAAGGCCGCAATGCCAGAGAGAGATCTAAATCGCCTCCAGACATCCTGCTTTAATTAGCATATCCCTGAACCCAGGAACATGCAAGGCAGCGCATATTTGTATGTCTGGATGCTTCTGGGTCAGGGTGGGGACTCAACAGCAACAGTCAATCTTTGCTTTTCTCCCCACAACACAGTAGTGAGAAACAGCAGGGAGCAGAGAATAAGACACGCTGTAGGAATGTGGTCACCCTACTTTAGAAAAGAATAGAGATGGAAACCTGACATGCGTTATAGATAACTACTGTGAGTGACAGTTTGATCATGAACACTTGATATTATGGCGTAAGGATTTTTGTCACTTGGCCACTCATGATTTTATAATCTGACACCTTATATACAGGGGTCTCTCTAGACATCTTAAAGTACAAAGGTTGCCACTGAGGTGATTCTGGAAAGCCCCCAATACTTGGGTATAGGGAATTGAAGGTAACTATCACAGATGGAGTTGTTCTAGGCCTTTGTTCTTACGAGCCTAATTCTGGTGTGTGGCTGATACATGCATCTAGGTCAAGGGTGGTAGATAATGAAAAGCAAAGACAGTCATGGTCTAGACGTTAGGGTTGGTACTAGCTTTGGACTGAAAAACAACAGCCATGCCTGTCCATATTCCTCTGCCCTGAGGCACAGGAAGTGAAAACCGTTTGCCATCTTGGACTAGGTGGACCTCAGAAATCCTTCTACATGTATAATACCTTTCTCAAATTGGACGAAATGGTCTTGAAAAATATAGTAAAATGCAGTGTATTCCCTAAGTTGTATATTCTGGCTATTTGCCTTCCTTGAATACATAGAAATGTGGTCAACTTTAAGTGAAACATCATGGGGCTGTCAAAGGCACCAAAAAAGAGAGCAAACTGTCCTCTGTTTATATATATATAATATATATAATATATATATATATTATATATATATATAATATATATATATACACACACACACACACACACACACACACACACACACACACAGCAAAGTTTGCAGAGAACGTGACTCGACTGATTCAATGCATTTCCAAAGGAGAAAGGTATATTAGATTCTTGAAGAAAACAAGGCTGAGGGAACTTTGGCCATAAATCAGCAATTACTGGTGGTTAGTCAATATCATAGGTTTGACAAAGTGCCAGAGCTTACTAATGGTATGAGAACATTAAGACGTTGGTCACAAAGTCACAGCAAGTCCTTGTGCAGATTTACTTTGAAGCTGTCTGGACTTGGAGCTGCTGTTCTGAATACCAAGTGCAGTGTTTGTCTTCCGTCCTCATTCCCGGGGTGTTGGGCTGTGCTCACACTGGCTGCAAACAAAAGCAGACCAGGATGGTCAGCAGCTGCAGAGGTCACCTTGCTGCACCACAGCTCAGACATAAGGAAGTTAAAGTGTCAAACTCAGGCATGCACAACATGACCCAGAATTCCACCCCATGGATTCTGCTAAGGTTGGCTACCAGGCTTCTCAATTACTTGCAAGATTGGAAGTTGAAATCTCCTGAGATTAAATGAAGACCTACTCACGCCATCACCTCATGGCTTTTATTTTGCATCAGGTTTCATAGTAAATGAACATGGATGGACTCTTCCCAGTTCTGGGGACATCTAAGACAGTCTAAAGGAGTGAAAATGAACGTTTAGCACGAGTTGATACATTTGCCTCTCACCAGTCTCCGTCTGAAGTTCAAATATTCATTGCTTTGTAATATTAATCCGTGTTCATGGGAAGTCTTAGGCACAATATTTTATAAATCAAATGATCTTAAGCTTTTTACTCAAGATGTAATTGAGGGCTTTCTTGCAACCTTGTCATCTGGGAGCTTGTTAGAAGTTCACAGTGAAGACCCCCGCTACACCCAAAGTTAAATTCTTCCTTTTAATATGATCCCTGAAAGATTCACAGGCACATGAGGCTTGGGTAGTACTGGCAGATACCCATAAAAAATACCTGCTCATTTTCATATCCATGGTTAAAGGCACAGAATACCAGAACAGATGATACTAATAAACAATTTGTATTTAAGGCTGACCCTTCATTTGAAATGAGCACAATTTTAAAATTTTATTTTAATTAAAATAAGGATACTATTCTCCTTCCCTCTCCTCCCTCCAACCCCTCTTACGTTCTCCTGCTACCTCAAGTTCACAACCTCCTTTTCTTTATTGTTATTGTTAATAAATAATGTGAATAGAACCATGCCAAAATTCTATCCCCTAAATATTACTAATGTTGGCTACTAGATGTCTTGATTCCTTGTAAGGCTGGGTCAGCTGAAGTCTCATGGGATTAAGTGGATACCTGCCCTTGCCACATCTCACCTTTCCTCTTTCATGTATGTGTGTCTCTAGAGCTGGCCACTTACTATTGGATACTAAGTTAGTAGATCATCCTTGGAGAAGACTAATTATCCCTCTCTAAGCCGTCATGAATTGCCTGTAGCTCTAATCTAGGGTTGGGTCTCTGAAATTTTCCCCATCCATGTTGGTGTGTCAGCTGGTTTTCGTTGCTGTTCATGTCTTCCTCGCGGTGCCATATTTTGAATTTTTAATAGGTGGATCTCCCCTTTCATATCACACAGTCTCACAGCAGCCTTCTGCTACTTCTGTGAGGTTTCCTGAGCCTCAGGCATGAGGATTGTGTTGTGAATGGATTATTTTGTGGGAGGGAACATTTGCTATCTTTATGTTGAACAGTTGTGGCTTCTCGAGATGATACTGCTCTGCTCCAAAAGAGGCTTCTATAATGAGGAGTGAGAGCTACACCTATCTGTCGGTATGAGGATATGCATTTAGAATGCAGTTAGCAATTATATTAGTAGAGAAACATGGCAGCAGTTTCTCCTTTAAGATCCAAGACCTCACTAGCCATGAGTGGTTGGCTAAATACAGTACCAGACATGATTTTCCTCCTGTAAAGTGGGCGTGAAGTCCAACTAGAGGGCTGTTGGTTTCAACCAAGGTACAAATGCCACTATTTCGCCTTTAGAGATATCTTCCCATGCTGAACACTGTTGAGGTCCATAGCCATAACATATGGGTAGGACTATTGATTGATTTCCTTATTGGCAACTTGCATAGTACATTTCTCCTATGAAACCTGGTCCCTGGGAAGGCAGCTTTGGGTAGGATACATTGTGAATCCTCCAGGTCTTGTCTCTGTAGTGCATGCTATCTTCCACTATAAGAACTTTGGCCACTTAGAGACAACCAAGGGCAATAGTTTATATTATTTGGGGAGTCTTTTGGATGCCTGCTATCTCTAAGTTTTTAGGAGTCTAGCAACTTGAAAGGAGGAAACTCAATACTGGTGTTTTTGTTAGCCTATGACTCTTGTGGGAAAAAATTATTGTTACCCAAAGTGGTGTAAGTTCACTTAAATTATTTAAATTTTCTCTCTCTCACTCTTCTCTCTCTCTCTCTCTCTCTCTCTCTCTCTCTCTCTCTCTCTCTCTCTCTCACACACACACACACACACACACACACACACACACACACTTTTTCTTCATTTTTATATTGGGTGCACCTAGGCTGTTTCTGATTTCTGTCTATCACGAATAGAGCAGCAATAAACAAATCTGAGCAAGTGTGTGGGATTAGGAGAAGCATCCTTTGGGCACATGCCCAAGCGGTTTAGATAGTAAGATAAATCAATTCCCATCTTCCAAAGGAACACATTGATTTCCGTAGAGGCTATACAAGTTTGCACGCTCACTAGCAATGGATGAGTGTTCCCTTTAATTCACATTCTCACCAGCATAAACTCACTTGTTTTATTGATCTTAGCCATTCTAACAGGTATATGATAGAATCTCAAAGTAGTGTTGATTTATATTTCTCTGCTGGCTAAGGATGTTGAACATTTTGCTTCTCAGCCATTTAAGATTGGGAATGGTGAGACTTCCCACAGTTCTTTTTTTTCCCCCATGTTTTTTTATTAACTATTTTAATTACATTTCAAATGTTATCCCCTTCCATTACTCCCCTCCACAAACTCCCTATCCCTGCCCCACCCCCTGCCTCAATGAGGGTGCTTCCCCACCTGCCCACCCACTACCTGCCTCAGAGCTCTAGCATTCCCCTATATTGGGTCATCAAGCCTCCACAGGACCAAGGTGCTCCCCTCCCAATGATGCCAGATAAAAAAATCCTCTGTTGCATATGCAGTTGGAGCCATGGGTTTCCCCATGTGTACCCTGTGGTTTATAACCTGGGAGCTCCAGGGTGAGGGTCTGGTTGGTTGATATTGTTGCTCTTCCTATGGGGTTGCAAACCCCTTCAACTCTTACATTCCTTGCCATAGCTCCTCATTGGGGTTGCCACGTTCAGTCCAATGTTTGGCTGCAAGCATCCACGAATGTCAGGCTCTGGCAGAGCCTCTCAGGGGACAGCTATATCAGGCTCCTGTTAGCAACCTCTTCTTGGCATCAGCAATAGTTTCTGGGTTTGGTGTCTGCATATGGGATGGATCCCTAGATGAGCAGTCTCTGAGTAGCCTTTCCTTCAGTCTCTGTTTCACTTTTTGTCCCTCCATTTCCTTTTAACTGGAGGAATTCTGGATTATTATATTTGAGGTAGGTGGGTGGCCTCTCCCTCAACCTGGGCCATGCCTAGCCACTGGATTTGGTCTCTCCAGGTTCTATCTTCCCTTTGTTGGGTATTTCCACTAATGTCCTCCCTGTTGGGTCCTGGGAACTTCTTGTATCCCTGATATCTTTTATTTTTTCAGGATTGCTTTAGCTGTCCTGGGTTTTTTTTTTAATATTCCATATGAAGTTGACAGTTATACTTTCAAGGTTTGTAAAGAACTATGTTGGAGTTTTTATGGGCATTGCATCGAATCTGTAGATTGCTTTTGGGAGGATGCCTAATTTTATGATATCTATCCTTCCCATCCACGAGCATGGGAGTTTTGTTTATGTTTTCCATTTTCTGATATCTTCTTCAATTTCTATTGTGAAAATGTGCAGTTTTTATCATACAGATCTTTCACTTACTTGGTTAGAGTTACCTTCAAGCCATTTTATATAATTTGAGGATATTATAAAAGGTATGCTTTCCTTGATTTCTTTTTTAGTCGATTTTTTATTTTCATATAGGATGGCTACTGATTTTTTGTGACTTAATTTTGTATCCATCTACTTTTCTGAAAGTGTTTATTAGTTATATGAGTTTTATAGTGGAATTCTTAGGGTCACATGTATACTATCATACAATCTTCAAATAAAGACACTTTGACTTCCTCATTTTCAATACTGCTCTAGCTAAGATTTCGAGTCCTATATTGAATAGGTATGGAGAGAGGGGCAACGTTTTCTTGCCCCTGATTTTAGTGGAATTGTTCTGAGTTTCCCTCCATTTAAGTTGATGCCTGCTATGAACTTGCTGTAAGTTGCTTTTATACTGCTGAGGTATGCCCTTTGTATCCCTAACTTCTTCAGGACTTTTATCATGAAAAGTCATTTGCATTTTGTCAAAGGCCTTTTCTGCATCTAATGAGATCATCATAAGGTTTCTGCCTTTCAGTTTGTGTATATGGTTTATATGGGACTGAACTTTTATTCAGGGTGATAGGTTCAGGACTAATGTTATTTTCTACATATGAACATCCAGTTTTCCCAGCACTGTTTGCTAAATATGGTGTGTTTTTATGATGTATGTCTTTAGAATCTTTGTTAACTATCAGATGTCTGTAGTTAAAAGCAATGATGTTTGGTATACCAGATTTTGGGGAGTCTCTGATACATCATATTTTCTGTAAATAGAGATAAATTGACCTTTTCTTTTTCTATTAGAGTCCGTTTCATTTCTTTTTCTTGCCTTATTACTGCATCCAGTATTTCTAGCAATATATTGAAAGGAGAGAGGAAAGTGAATAGCCCTGTTTTGCTCCTAATTTTAATAGGGTTGCTTTGATTTTTTTCCCTCTGTTTAACACGATGCTGGCTGTGGTTTTGCCATGTATAGCCTTAATTATGTTGAGGAATGTTCTCTGTCATACTACTTTCTTTTTATTATGGAAGTATGTTGGATTTTTCCTGTATCTTTTAGGATGATTTAAGCTCATTTATATAATTTATTACATTTATTGACTTACATATTGAACCAGCCTTGCATCTGAATAAAGAAAACTCTTTTTTAATATATATATATATGTATATATATATATATGTATATATATATACATATATATATATATTAATTTTGGTTTTTCGAGAAAGGGTTTCTCTGTGTAGCCTTGGCTGTCCTGGAACTCACTCTGTAGACCAGGATAGCTTTGAATTCAGAAATCCTCCTGCCTCTGCCTCCCAAGTGCTGGGATTAAAGGCGTGCGCCATCGCTGCCCAAAAGCCAATTCTTTATTGCTGTGAATGATCATTTTAATATATAACTGTACTTTGATTGAGTATTTTCGCATATATCCTCATCAGGGATAATGGCCTGTAGGCTTTTGTTGTTGTTGTTGTGCCATTACCTGGCTTGAACATAAGTTTCTGTGGTGAATGAATAGAGCACTGATGGCGTGATTTCCCTAAACAACCCTGTTTCATTGAGAAATGCCCCCATAGGCTCATGTGTTTGAACACTGAGTCTCTCATTGGTGGTGCTATTTTAGGAAAGTTATAGAGTCATTGAAGTGGGTAAGCCTTGAGCCGTAGAGCCCCACCCTGATTTCTAACTGCATGTGTGACACAAGCAAGCATCTCTTCCTCCAGCCTACATGCCGTCTCCAACGTGATTTACCGTATGTCACCTTAAACGGTAGCCAACACGAAACTGTCTTCTTTGCATCAGCTTCTTTTCTATTACTGTAAGGGAATATACCCTGACAAAAAGCGATGTAGGAAGAGTTTATTTTGGCTTGTGACTCCAGCAGGAGAGAGTTCATCCTGGGGCAGTGTGGCAGCAGGAGCAAGAAATGAGCTGATCACATTTTCATCAGTATACAGGAAGTCAATGAAGGGGACAGGTAGTGAGGGGAGGCTGCAAACCCTCAAAGCCCTCCCAGAACGTGCTGCTGCTTCCACCAAGGCTCTGCTGGCTAATGGTTTCATGGTCATCCCCAGCAGCCTCATCAGCTATGAACCAAGTGTCCAAATACATGAGACTCTAGGAGACATTTTATGCTTAAACCAATAAAGTCCTTTAAGTTGCCTGTCACAGTTTGGGTCACAGCCACAAGAGAAGCAATTAATAAGATTTCCATCGTCAAGATTTGACTTCAGTGAAAGTAGGTCAAAGCTCTACCCTTAAGTGCTGTGTGGCTCTTCCAGGACAGTACATTCGAATAGCTACATTGAGGTTTTCTTTCAGCTGCATCAAAAGCTATAGAAAAATAGTCATCATTGGGGAAATAAGACACACAATATGAAATTAGCTTACAGGCTCTCCTCTTATGCAGCAACCCAACACTATATGAATGGCAATGTACTTAGTAAATGGTAAATAAAGTGCTGGCTTCCATAACAGATTGATCCCAACTGGCCACCATTAAATTTTATCAGGCCCATCTCCAAGCTCTTTGTGCTGTTCTGGCAGCTGCAGGCTTTGGAGGGGCAGGAGGCCAGGAGCAGGCGCAAAAAGGAATGCGGCCTGTAGCAGTGCCTGGCTCCTTGCCCCCCCACTTTTTTTTTTTGTTCCATAGCCTGTGTGAGTCATTTAATTTGGAAGAAAAACCTCCTATTCTAGAGCAAGCAAATCTTTCAGCATTAAGGGTGAAATAATAAGCCAAAAAAGAAATAACAAGAGAATCCTGGGTTTTAAGGAGGCTGATTTTTGGTGATATTTGATGTTCATTTAAGAAGCAAGAATATATACATATATATATATATATATATGAATGTAATATATATATGTATATATATAACATATATATCCTATATATATTCACATATATATATATATATACATATATATATATTTACTTTACATCCTAACTGCAGTGCCCCCTCTGTCCTCTCTGCCCAGTGGCCCCCAACTCCTCCCTTTCTCTTCACATAAGGAGAGGCCTCCCGTGGATATCAGCTAGTCTTGGTGTATTACGTGGTAGTAAGTTGAAGCACGTCTTCGATTGAGGGTCTATTGGGCAACCCAGCAGTGGGAAAGGGTTCCAAAGGCAAGCGACAGAGTCAGAATTAGCCTGTGCCTCATTGTTAGGAGTTCCATATGAAGACCTAGCTGCATAGCTGTACACATGCAACTGCCTAGGTCAGTCCCATGCATGCCCCCCTGCTGGAAGTTTAATTTCTATGGACCTCTTTGGGCCCGGTTAGTTTATTCTGTAGGTTTTCTTGTGGCATTGCAATGATACTTTAAAAAAAATCTGGTAATCTTTTGCTAATTTTTAACCAGGAGGAAAAAAATGAAAGCCAATTTGGAAGTAATTTTTAATATTGTTTAATGATTTGGAAATAGAGAATTTCCTTTTCTCAAAAAGGTGCGGAAGAACTTAACAAAGAAGCTCTAAGCCAGATGTGGTTGCCCAGGCTATGAGTCCGAGCATTTCTGAGGTTGGGGTCTGAGGATAAGGCTGGACATGGTAGCACAGGCTGTCCATGGTAGCATGGGCTGGTGCCTCCTAGCAGTCAGGAAGCGGAAGCAGGAGGAGGTTTTAGAATCACGTATTCTATTGTTCTTGGAGAATGATGTAAGCAATGTATTTTGATTTTATCTGCCCCCAACTTCCTGGACTTCTCTCCTTTAGCTCCTCCACATGGTTCTCCTTTCAAGTTCATGCCTCCCCCTTAAACCTAATGAGTCTGTTTAATGCTGCCCCAGCATGTACATATGAGTGGGGCTGTCTACTGGGGCGTGGTCAACCAACCAGGAGCTATGCCTATAAAGGAGCGACTCCTCCAGTAACCGTCAACTGCAGTGGCTCCCCAGTTAGGGGCAGGGCCTCCTCTGCCACCAATATTGGATGTTGACTCTTCTGGTCTTATACAAGTCTTTTGCATATAATCACGGTTGTTTTGGGTGGTTCATGAGGGCGATAGCCCTGTAATGTCCAGAAGAGTCTCAGCAGTCCTCCATTACCGCTGACCCTTGGTGTCTACCCCCTCTTCACAATTGTCTCTGAACCTTTGAGGGACGGGATGTACAGATGTCCCTTTATGTCTGAGCTCTCCACCTCCATTTATTCCCTTTGCGTTCAAACCCAGACTGAGCTAAAACCTTGACTAAGAGAAAGAAAGAAAAAAACTCTAAGCAGAAACTATATACAAAAGATCGTATTTAAAGGTGTACTTATCAGTTTTCCCATATTCTTTTACATTTTATTTTATGGGTGTGTGAATGTTTTGCTCGGATGTATATGTGTACCATGGACATGGTTGGTGTCCATGGAGGTCAGAAGAGGGGGTCCGGTTCCAGGTGGGTGCTGAACTCTGGTTCTCTGCAAGAGCAACAAGTGTTCTTAACCACTAAGACATCTCCATCCCCCCAAGGAAGCACTTTTAAAGGAGCTTCTTGTGAAATTTATCTTTTCCAAGAGACTCTGAAGACATTCCTTTATGTTAAAGAATGTATTGTCAAAGGGTACTGAGCTTAGGGGAAAACCAGCTTCTGTAAAGAGTAAGTTGCAGGTGACTTATTTTGAATTCTTCGTATTAAGAATATAAATTGTATTATTTATTTTAAGAATATGGAGAAATATTTGTGACTCAATAACCAGAACAAGACATACATCTTCATGTATCGCAGGAAGTGAGTTACCCAGAAAATCATGGTCTTCAGATTGTACTTAAATGAATAGGCTATGTTAACTTGGGGAAGGGATATTAATAGTTGTACAGGGGTACAAATAACTAGGAAAACAGGTAAAGTTTATCATAATAACCAGTTCTCTTCAAATCTACTGGAAGGCTGGGTCAATCATGTGTGAGGCCTTGGGATTAATTCTCAGTGATGAAAAGGATCTTCTGATGCAGACAAAACAGCTAGGAGAAACTGAAGCCCTTGATCTGTGTGAGCGTCTGCTGATCAGTGCAGCCTTAAAGGACTGCAAAGGCTCTATTTCTCTATTGTTTACCTTGTCCTTCTGAGAGATGACACAATTGACATCAACTCTTTCATCAGTGTCACCACATATAGAGAAAGTTGGGGGGAGAACTGTAGCCGGGGCACTCAAGTTTCTGGCCGGAGTTTTCTGGTTTTCGGGCTCCACCCATTCTAGAACTACAGAGGTGAAGCTGCCTTAGAAAAAGACCCAGGGTATCTTATCCCTCATCTCCATGCTACTTCTCTCATAGTGTTCCCAATCACTGAGAACCTTTATTAAGGGTAAGGGTTTAAGTGAGTGAAGAGAGTGATGGAAATGAACACTGTACAATCACAGTCTGTTTTTATTTTTCAATGTATTTCAATATATTTCTTTGAGGCCTCTACTAATTTGTCTTACAGCTTTATCAGGTTGTTTTAACCTATCTTAGTGACTTTAGTTCATGTTCATATATCAAATATGTTAGGAGTTGTTCACTGGAAGGTACAAAGAGGCCGGCATCCAGGTCTTAGTTTTATAAGGCTCTTGCCACAAATCTAAATCTCTATAAATCACCAAGTCACTTGAGGCTTTTCTCGTGGGTGATAACAATTTAAAAAGTTAAACTAGAATGATCTTGAAGGCTCTACACTGACATTTCGCATTGAAGAGTCTCAATTACTGATCTTCAACATGTTTTAATAAATATTAATAATATTCACCCATTTGCATACTATTTTATCACTCACAAAGCACTTTCATTTATATGATCTCTTTTAAATTTCTCTAGTGTCTGTGAGTTAGTCACATTTCATAGAAGTGCCAGCAAGCTCAGGGAAGGTGTAACCTATCCAGGATCACAGGTTCCTGAACATGGCAGGGCTGGACAGACAGGGCTGCTCCTGCGTTCATTTCATTTTTCTGCCTATTGCATACAGTTACTTCAAGGTTATGGTAATATGGAAACTTGATCGGTTGTTATTGAATTGTAAAGCAATTCCTTATCATTTTCAGAGAGCCCTTTTCATTTAGAAGGGGAGAACTGTGTATCACTGGCAGCTCTGAGACTGTGACGTGGGCAGCTCTTCCAATTTCAGAGTCTGCTTCTAGGTCTGTAGAAAACAGGTTTGGACTCCATGAGCATGGGACCTTTTTTAAATGGCTTTCTTCTTGCTTAAAATTCTGATTCTCTTATTAGTTACTATGACTATTTTTAGGCTAATATCATGAAAGATTAATACTAAAATGAAAAGCTCTTATGATCTGTACGATGTTGAAATCATAGACTAAGAGATTTCTATCAGTGTCTATTATCCATGCTCTTTGGTTATTAGCATATTAAAATCACTATCATCACTGCCTGAATTCTGGTTTTCAACAAGTTCGTTCATTTAGGATTCCACCGGGGCCAAACTTGTTTAATCCAAATTGCACAGGAGGGCGAAGATGAGGCAGGAAGTTGACAAACTCAAGTCCCGACTAGGATACAAAATGAGTTCAAGGCTAGTTTGGGAAACTTAGCAAAACCCTAGCACAAAATAAAAAGTAAAAGGAAGAACTGAGTTTCTCAGTTTTAGAGGACTTGTCGAGTTTGTATGATGATGTGGGTTCAATGGTTCAATCTCAGCAACACACCACACACCCAGAAACACTCACATACATACCTACAGCCACACACAAGCACATTCACACACATACACACACGTGCACATGCAGAGGCACATTCACACACAGGTACACATACGTACAGGCACGCTAAAACGCAAACAGGCACATTCATACATCCAGGCACATACACACACACATACACACACACACACACACACACACACAGAGGCACACACAAAAACACACAAGACAGCTCACAGATTATTTTGGCTGAGTTATGTGGGAAAGTGTGTGGCCTTGCATTTTCTAAGAAGTCTTGATTACAGAGAGAAACTAATTGGAATGAATGACAGAAAACTAAGAGGAACTCACTGTGGGGACATTTTTATTTTGAGTGATCCCTTTAGCTTCCTGATATAGGATTTTATGGTCACGCACGCTCAGGATCCCAAAAGATATCTAACTGATAGACATTTCATGAAGAGAGTCACGTGAGAATAGCGGTGGGAGGGTAGTGCTTCAAGAGATCAGGACAAAGAGGAGTTTTGAACCTGCTGCTTCTGGGCACGCCTCCCCAGGGCAGCAGAACATTGTAACTTTTGAAACTAACATAGATGAATCACAACCAACTTGCTGAGCTGGTGACTTTATGCACAATTAAGCCTTGTTGGGATTTTATTTTTAATAGTGCCATTACAGCGTGGGATGCTTTTCAGCTCTGAAAAACATTCCATTTAATAACTAGGCATTAGTTCACACACTAAATCAGGCCACCACTAACTGATAAGCATCACTCCTCCTCTCCTGCCCCCTTCAGCCTTATTGTGCCCCTGCCCGGAAAGCAGAGCACGGCCCTTGGGAAGAGAGGGTTAGAGGGAGCTTTGCCTGGGCAATGGTAATTCCATTTAGTCACAGAAAGGAAACTTTGCTCTGAGCTTTTTCTTTTCTTAAATATGAATCAGTCTATTTCACAATCAGCATTTTAAGGAACATTGAAATAAAAAGTCATGCGTCCCTGCTTTCAGTCATTATCACCCCAACTCCAACACATACTCCAAAAGAAAAATAAGTGAACAATGACACTAATTACATCTTTGAAAAAAAAAGTAGCAACTGAAAAGAAATTAAAATGTATATAGAAGGCCATGTCAAAAAGCATGTATCAAAAGACATAAAAACAAATGCTAAAAGCAGCAGTTTGCGATAAATAAATAAATAAATAAATATCAAAAACAACAAAACTACTAGATGCTTATGAAGAATAGGCTACACGGTGTTCTTTTTTATATTTATTTATTTATTTGTTTATTTTTATTTATTTATTTATTTTTTACATAAGAGTAACTCAAGAAACCACCACTACTCTTATCATGAATTGTTCTTACCAACCTGAGGCTGAAAGAACCCATATCAAATAAAATGCATAATGTATATGATCCCATCTACCTTAAGGTCAAACGTTGACAACATTTATCTGTTAGAAGTGAGGATAGGACTGCAGAGATGGGGTCAGCAGCAAAGGGCACTTGCTGCTCTTTTGAAGAGGACCCAGGTTCAGTTTCTAGCATACACATGGTGACTAACAACCATCTATGACTCCATTCTAGGAATCCTGAAGGTCTCCATTGCCTCCCCCCTGGAGCCGGGAAAGCATGTGAGGCACACTCATTCATGCAGGCAAACACTCTTATTAACAAGTCAGAGTAACGTTAACTTTGGGGGCGGGGCAATGGGAAAAGATCAGAAGGACATATGGGGACTTCGCGCTAGTAATTATCCAGGTTTTATCTGAGGACTGATTATGTGAATGTGTTCCCCTTTTTATCCAACTGTACAGTTACTTTTTATATCAGTTTCTTCTTTTTCCTTTCCCTTTCCTGTCTATCTTTTTTGTTTTCAAGACAGGGTCTAACTCATTTATCGCAGAGTGGATAAAAGACTAAATGAAGGTCTGCTCTTTGCTTAAAAAAAAATCATACTTCATTTTAGAATGAGAAACTTCTGTAGTTTAAATAGAGTTTGAGTTTTTTTTTTTTTATAAGCATTAACTGAAGTTTTATCAGGAAACATAAAAGATTCAGGTTTTTATTTTATTTTTAATAAATTAGCATGATTTAAAACCAAATTTTATTTTAGAATAAAATATCCAGATTTATAAAAAACTCTATGATGAAGAGATTGAGAAGACGAGACAAGCTGTCTGTGCAGTTAACCCTTTCTGTGAACACGATGGAACGCTGTTCCTGCTGGCCTTGAACTCACAGAGATCTTCCTGCCTCTGCCTCCCAGTGGTTGGGATTTAAGACATGCTCCACTACACTCAGTTCCAATACTCTCTTTTTAGGAAGTAGCTCACCAGGAAGTAAGTGTCACAGTTACGCATGGAAGATGGAAATTGAGTTTGAATTTCTTGATTAAAATTTGGCTTTTGTATAGATTACACGGCATACCATTGTCTCACTTCTTGTGGTGATCTGAATGAGATACCTTTCATATGCTGGGGCATTTCAATACTTGGTTCCGAACTGTTTGTTCCTTTGGGGGAGGTTTAGGAGGTGTGGCTTTGCTGCTGGAAGTCGGACCCTGGGGCCTGGTTTTGACAGATCAAAGACTCATACTATTCCGTGTTTGTACTTCGCGGTTACAGTTGGAGATGTGAGCTCTTAGTTGTTTGTGGCGCCATACTTGCTGCTTGCTGCAGTGCTCCCTGCATGGAATTGTGATGGATGCTTTACCGTCTGGAATCTTGAGTCTCAACCCTTCCTTGCATACGTTGTTTTGACCGTGATGGTTTGTCACAGCCACAGAGAAGGAAGTAACATAAAATTAACAAGCATTCTTCGTATTTTGCTTCTTCAAGAGAAAATTGGAAATGATCAATGGTCCAGGTTCAATTATTGAGTTTCCCATTAACAGGGCTCAAGAGATGGCTCTTTCAGAGATTCTGTTTGGTTCCCAGCATCCACTTCTGACCGCTCACGACCGCCTTGTAGTTTCAGCTCCAGGCTATCTGACCTCTTCTGGCCTCCATGGCACGTAAACACATGACTGCACATGAACAGGACACACACACACACAAACACACACACACACACACACACACACACACAGAGAGAGAGAGAGAGAGAGAGAGAGAGGGAGAGAGAGATTAAAAAAATTAAAATAAATCTTAGAGGTTTTCATTAATGGAAACCTTGTGGAAAAACAAACGTAATGACAACCAAAAAAAGGTTCACTTTTTGAAAAAAAATGGAGACTAAGGGAAGCCCTTGACAGCATCTCCATCACAAGTGTTATGGGCCTGCAAGGAAGGCTTGTTTCTGAGGACTGAAGAATTTGTGAGTTAATTGGTGGATTGTGCCTCCTGAGAACCTTGGCTGCTCTAGAAGTTCTCATTCTAGTGCTCCTGTGCTGAAGTGCTTTTTTGCATAGTACTTGGATTGAGTCACTAAGTCCGAAGAAGATCCAGCAGAACTACACTACTTTTGGAGGGCTGTCTTTGTAAGGATGAGTAGCGTAAGGGTTCTGCAAACCACTGCCAGTCCAGGAGCAAACAGACCATTTCTAAACCACCACTGGCTTTGCTAAGCCGTTCTAACTACCAGGGAAGTCCGCCAGCCTCCAGCCTGGCCCCGCCCTTCACCAGGCTCCGCCCCGCAGCCTGGCCCCGCCCCGCCTCCCGGCCTCGGTCTTCCTTCCGGGTCGCGCTGGGCCGGGCTCGCCGCCGCGGCAGCAGCACGGGATACTGGGAGCAGCCTCCTGCTGCCCACGCTGCGGGCTCGTGGCGAAGCTCTGCTCGCCCAGTCCCGGACCCTGCAGGGTACGGCGCTTTCTTCCTTCCTCCCTCCTCAAGGTCTTGACGTCCCCCCTCGGCGTGGGCGGGGCCGGGCGCACGCCACTCTGGGGAGCGCGGGGCGGAGGCTCTGGGCCCACGCGTGCCTACGGTGCTGCGCTGCTGTGCGGGCGGAGACCGGACGTGGGTGCCGCCGCCTCTTGTCGCGGCTCTCTTGGGCCTGGCATGCTCACGGCGAGCTGAGGCCACTGGGCCTGCAGGCTGCGCAGCCCTGACTTCCCTCTCACGCAGGCTCAAGGCACGAGATGCCAAGCTGCAGCCTTCTTTCCATCGCCTGGGGTGGGCCCAGCCACTTGTCACTGTCTTTTGCGGTGGGGTCCGTTTTGCATTTCATCGGCTTTCCCAAGTGCTCTTAGTCCCAGAGCTTTTGGCAGTCAGTTCTACCTGCAATCCACAAAGGATTAGGAGGTTAGCTTGCTGTGGGCCACCGGTCTGCTCTAATGGGAGCCACCTGCTCCCTCTGCTTCCTCAAACAGGCACACTGCTTATCTTGCACACTCTTTCCTACACGATTAGTGAGTATCGGGTCCCTCGCCCTCCTCTGTCTTGGAGTAAGTCTTGGGTGGAAGTGCAGTCTTATCTAGTGGCGCTAAGTATCGGACAGTCTTGAGTATTCATTGAATTCCATTATTTCCAGACTTGGGTACCAATTTTAAAAATTCCTGCCCCACGTTTTGGCTGTTTTGAACCCTGTTCTGTCTTTGATTTCAAAGTCAGAGAGGTCAGGGCCTAAGATCGGGATTGTTTGTGGCCCTGTTGCTGCTGTCTTATAGTGTTGTTTACAACTGATGTTTTCCTTCCAAATATGGTCGTCCAATAGAAGCTTCCCGGCCTTTCTTTCTCAAGCCGGTCTTATTGCTCAGTCCTCTCAATTTTGGAAGCGTTAATATTTGCCATCTTCGCTGTTCTAATCTTGGAGTCCTCTTTGGCCTTTCATAATGTGAGTTGTGGATAACCCCCACATCCCCTCCGTGCACGTGCCCCATAGTTTGTTGTCTTAACTTAATTTTGGTGTAAGATAAATAATGCTGTACCTTCTTGGTTATTACCAGCCAGTGACTTCATCGTAATTTGTGCAATTTTGATCTTTTTCTTCCTGACAAGTGCTTGTATATGGTGGACACTTGTGCCGGTGTATTCTTGAACTGATAGCAGTGACCTGCTTCCTGTGGTAACGGCCATGCAGCTCCAGCGTCACAGTCACAGTGTGTACTGATTCGAACTTTGTCTGGCCTGCCGTGAACTTAAGTGGATATTTTTGTAATCAACATGTAGTTCGGGGCAAGTTGGATTCCTTTTGTGTTTGAGTGTTTGCTGAGATAGAGCTCACTACGTAGCCTTGGCTGGTCTCTCTCTTAGAGGTCTTGTTGCCCCTAGCTCCTGAGAGATGGGGTTAAAGGGTATGTAGCACCGCACCCAGTTGAATTCCCTTGCGTCTTGCCCCTCCCCCTAAAATGCCTTGCCAGTTTTTTGAACTTTGTAAATCTGCCACCCCTTTGGTCAGTTGAATTAGTGGCCATTCTTAAATTAAAAAAAAAAACAAAAACAAAAACAAAAAAAAACCAAAAACCTGGTTGTGCTCACTCAGTCTACCCTGTGGAGTTGTGCCATATAGAAGCTGATTCCCAGTCTGCTTTGGGATCTTGTCTTCATGTGTGCAGTGTCATGTCAGTCATTATCAGTGATGACATACAACATTCTGTGTCTGCTTTCAGCCTCAATGCGCCTCTCAGATATCCCTTTGAGTTTCATCATTCCAACAAGGTATCCCAAACAGAACCGATTTCCTGTGTTGATACAGTAGATGTGTAAATAATAATCACTACTTAGTATTTTGTTCCTTCCAGATATAAATGTCTATGAGTGTGTTTCATATAGTGTGTGGTATAGCTTTCTGCAGCTTCTACTTAGTAATGATAATCACTGGTGAACATGTCTTTATATAGATACACATGACATCTTACCTTTTAAAGGCCTTTGGTTCCTTATTGTAGGAGCAACCTAACATTGAACCAATCCTCTCCTGGTATTTAGAATACTACACATTTATTTCTGTTACAAGTGAATTACTAGGTTATTTCTGCATGTGAATAGCTGTTTCTTGTTTCCTGTGTCTGTTTGGTGTCAATTAGTCTTAGTTTGAAGTTATTAAGTGAAAAATTCCAAGGGTAAACAGTTCATAAGTTTTAAACCCTGTGCTATCCCGTAGTGTGATGGAAGTGCACCCAGTCCTGATCTGTGAATATATCTTTTTCTAGTCTAGCTATAGATACCCGTGTACACATATGTCCATAGATACATATGTCTAGTCCATATGCCCATTACATATTAAGTAAGAGACCTGGCTATCAGGTTAACTGTGTTGAAGCAACTTTTTTTTTTAATTTATTTAATGTTGCCAAATTTGGCTCAAGAGTGCTGACTTGAGAAATCCAAGCATGCCAGCGAGAAGCCAGCCATTGAGTACTTCCCTTATGATTAAGTATGTATGGGGAATGCATATGTATAGAAAGAGCCATAGTCTACCTAGGAGTCTCTGCTCCCCATGGACCGCAGTGGGCTTTCAAAACATCTCCCAGTGACTGAGGGGCATTACTGTATGTATTTGCATATTTGTTTATTTTCTTGGTGCAAATGGTTACATTGCTGGGTGAAAGGGTATTTATAACTTAAATTTGCAGAGATTCTTCCATAGTACCCTTTAATACACCCGTTGATAAGGAGACTAGGGAGATGGGTCTGTGCTTAAGAGCGTTTGTTGCTTTTGCAGGAGACCCGAGTTTGAGTCCCAGCACTCACAATTACCTGTACCTCCAGTTCCAAGAGATCCAGTGCCCTCTTCCAACCTCTGTAGACACCAGAGAAGCACATGGTACACATACATACATACATGCAGTCAAAATATTCATGCACACAAAATAAAACATATAAATCTAAAAGAGTAAATTTTAAAAAGATTGTTAGCACCCATATATGCAATATATAATGCTGCTTTTGTCATATTGTGGTCAAGAATGGTTTCAAGTTTGTGATTACATCCTACTTGGAAGCCAAGAGTCAGTGGATAATTTTGGAAGGCACGGGGCTCCTGGATCAGAGACAAAGCACTGTCAGACTGTGTCATTTTGTGCTGTCCACAGGGTGCTATGACAATGGACACATGACACCAGCACCTGTAGTCAGCTATGTTAAAGGGGGAGAGTCCTGGATCTTTCATAGTGAGCTGTAAGTAAACCTGCCTGTCTTTTGGTTGAAGAGGGACACATGATGGTTGTTCTCCTGGATAGTTAACACAACTGTGTGCTGTTATTGCTAAGGAGACTTCTTAATCTACCAAGGCCATTTGCTGTAAAAAAGTACACCTGTATTTGAGATATGCAGAAATACACCTGAACGCCATGTTGAGATAACGGTCACGTAGTTTGGGGATGAAAAATGCTATCTTACTATGGTTTTAATATTGCATTTCTTTACTTATCAATAAGGTTGCGTAACTGTATTTCTTTTCTCATAACTTAAATGCTCCTTATGTACCATATCCTTTGCTTATTTTTTATGTGCTCCTCTTTTATTGACTTGTTATAACTTTTTATATATTGGGCCATTAAGATTTGACAAGCCATTCATTAGTATTTTTCTCAGTATTGCTTCCTTTAATTTTCATTTGTGTTTATGTGTATTGCTCCGTGTATGTAACCTGTGTGGGGGTACCTGCAGAGGCAGGAGGAGGATGTTCTATTCTTCCTCTGGAGCTGGAGTATAGGCAGTTGAGAGCTTCCTGGAGTAGGTCCTGGGAACTGAAGTCAGGTCCTTGGGAGATCAATAAGCATCTTAACCACGGAGCCATCTCTTCAATCCTTACTGCTTTGATTCTTTGAATGTTGGTTCTGAAGCCCTGTTTAGAGCTTTTGCTTCATAAATTTCTTGAAACTCATATAATTGTAATGTAATTTAATATAATTTTATATATTTTCTTGGGAATATGTATTTTCTTGGAATGCAAATTATGACCCAGAGTGAATTTAAAGGAGTTATATCATTTAGTTAGTAGAGACCTATGATACCAAACATGAATTTTTGCTAAGCAAGATATCTGTAAATCTAAAAAAAAAAAAAAGCAAAGTGAATTGAATGTACTCTGCTATACAAAAATGGATAGATAGTATAGTATTTGGTTGAATTAAATGCATATGGTTAGTATGGTCTTAACAATTGGGAATGCTGTTTTTTTTTCTTTTTCTTCAACCTCACATCTGTAGATTTTAGTTAAATGTGTGTGTCTGTGTGCCCCCCCCCAAGTGTGTTAAAAATTCAGGGTTCTTGCCCCACCTTGGGATTCATCCCGTGTGTGGACACTATACCCTGGCACAATTGCTGATGCTAAGAAGTGCTTACAGACAGGAGCCTGGCATGGCTGTCCTCTGAGAGGCCCTGCCAGAACCTAAGACAGATACAGATACAGCCCACCATTAGACTGAGCTTGAGGTCCCCAGTGGGAGACTTAGGGGAAGGACTGAAGGAGCCGAAGGGGGTTTCAACCCATAGAAAGAACAACAGTGTCAATTAACTGGACCCGTCAGAGCTCCCAGGGCCTGGGACACTGATCAAAGAGCATACATGGGCCAGTCTGTGGCTCCTGCTACACGTTGGCAGAGGACTGCCTTATCTGGCCTCAGTGGGAGGGAGGTCCTTGGTCCTGTGGAGGTTTGATGCCCCAGAGAAGGAGGTCGCTAGAGGAGTGAGGTGGGAGTGGTGGGTGGGTCAGCGAGCACCCTCTTAGAGACGAAGGGGAGGGGAAATGAGGTGGGTTCATTGAGGGGCCTAGGAGGGGGGAGAACATTTGAAATGTAAATATATAAAATAATTAATAAAAAATAAAAACTTAACACAAATTATCTACTAACTACTGTTTTTTTACAGCCAAAGAAACATACTAAATATAACTTAGGAAAGATGTAGGAAACTGTGGAAAAATAAACGTATTTTCTTATTAGAGCCTTAAAGAATTCAGGGTGCTTCTAAATTCAGTCTTTCCTGTTTAATCTTTCTTGTCCATGATGAGACAGTGAAGAAAATGGTTAAGATATTCTGACTGGTAGCCTGTGGTTACAGACACCTTCACTGTGCCAGACGGCATGATGGGCAGGAAGAGGCTTTCCATATCTGTTCCCCAGAAAATCTTCCTTCAGCTCATCCTTGGGCTCTGCTTAAAAAACAAAACAAACAAGCAAGCAAACAAACAAACAAACAAAAGCCCCTCTTTTCTCTTCTTTTAACTAAACTAGTTTGGTGACATGTTTTGGAAGTTTAGATATACTTGCCAAAGAAACCTGGAGAGCCGGATGAGCGCCGGTTCTGCACACACACCCGCCTTCTGGAGACCACGCCCTAGTCCAGACTCTTTGGATCACATCCTTCCTGTCTTTAGGGGATACTTTGAAACCTGGAAGAGAGTTCCCCCATTCCTTTAATTTCCATCCTGTGGCTTCCAGGCTTTCAAACGGGATGGCAGTAACTTTTCTCCATTGGTCCATTGAAGGACTCCCCTTTATATTCTGTGTGGGAGCCTGTGTTTTTCAGGCTCTGTCACTGTACCAAATACCCGAGGATCAATTCAAGAAGAGGAAGGGGTTATTTTGGGTCAGGATTTTTGAGGTTCTAGTCATGGCCACTTGTCCCTGTTGCTCTAGGCCAGTGGGGGCATAGGACCTGACAGAGCATGCGAGGAAGGCCTGTTCACCTCAGGGACGCTGAGAGGCACGGAGAGGCCAGGGCCCCATGTTCTCTTCAAGCCCTTTTCGCCGATGGCCTCTTCTCAGTTAGTCCTCACCTCTCAAAGGATCAAATATCTCCTATGGTACTTAGAGGCTGGCATCTAAGCCTCGAGACAGCCTTGGTGCAGTAGGGGCAGGGGTAGGGGCAGGGGCGGGGGCAGGGGCGGGGGCGGGGGCGGGGGCGGGGGCGGGGGCAGGGGCGGGGGCAGGGGCAGGGGCAGGGGCGGGGGCAGGGGCAGGGGCATTGAGCCAAAGCATGGCAGGCCTTGGTGACATTTTTAAGGAAAATCTTTTTGTTCTTAAGGCATTTTAAAAAATTCTGTCTTAAATTGTGTGAGTGTCTCAGTGTGTGGATTTGTGTACACTATTGCGGTGCTCTTGAAGGCCAAAGAGGGCGGCTGGAGATTCCCTGGAGCTGAAGTTCCAGGGGCTGTGAGCCACCTGAGATGAGTGCTAGGAAGCTAACTCCAGTCCAGTGCCAGAGTGGTATGCACTCCTAATGGCTGAGTCATCTCTCCACCACTGCTGGCTACCAAAAACCAACCAAACAAGCACACACACACACACACACACACACACACACGAGATACTTACACACACACACACACACACACACACACACACACGAGATACTTAAACTGGAGCATTCACTTAGAGGAAGAGAGCGGCTGAAAGGTTCAAGATACTTTCTTCAGTTCTTTTTTACTGTGCTGTATGTTTTTCCATATGTTTTAAGCACTTAGTATCAAAATGTAAATACTTGTGATGAAAGAAGAGAGGCTTTGCTAACTTGTGCTTTGCTACTCAGTAGCACACCTGGTTCCAGGGTAGCATTTACCCTGCTGGGTACTCTACAGTCTCTGTCTCAGCTCTTAGGTTATTGTTCTCTCTCTCTCTCTCTCTCTCTCTCTCTCTCTCTCTCTCTCTCGCTCTCTCTCGCTCTCTCTCGCTCTCTCTCGCTCTGTCTCTCAGTCTTTCTCTCTCTGAGAACTTTTACATTTGTGTTTCTTCTGGTTCTCCATAATCAGCTCCTGTCCTCAGCACAGATTTGGAGTGCTAAGGCTGTTTCATATTTGAGAAAATAGCTGTCTTTTACTTCTCCAATCATATCTTTCATGACTCTTTAATTTCAATCAGAGTTCCTTTGTGGCCAGAGTCAAGTCTCTTTCATGTATTCAGGGGCTGCTTTTGTACTAACAGAAGTTGCCCCCTTTTGACATTCTCTTTGAACAGTAAAATTTCAATATGTATACTATTCCTCCTTGGATGGCTTCAGGGAGGTTCATGCATTTGATTCTGGCCTATTGTATTTCAGATTTTTATTATCCATTTTCCTCCGTTTCCTTCATATCAAGATATGAACTTCTCTCTCTCTCTCTCTCTCTCTCTCTCTCTCTCTCTGTATGAACTTTGTCTTGAGGAATCACTGATCTCATTTCTATGTTTATTTTAAGGATGTTTATTATTCCTTTTGTGGTAAATTTATATAAATCAGGAAATGTTTATTGAGGTCATATTGGCAAACTTTTTATCAGGCATAGTTAAAGTAGGATACACTCTCTGAATTTGAGGAACTCATAATCTGTTGTAAAAGAAACATCTTTGCAGGTAAGAAATAGGGCCAAGAGAGTGAAGGAAACATGGCTGGTCGATCCATTCTCTAACAGACCTTGGCTGAGATGACGGAGTCATGGCCCCACACCTCAGCAGAGGACTTGAAGACGCCAGGCAGGGGTACTCAGTGCGAGGGTGGGCAGGGCCATGGGTCTCGGGAAGAGTAGGGGGCGGAGGGGAGACTGGAAAGAAGGGAGGGGAGATGGTGCTAATGTGGTCGAGCTTCGTTGTAGCTGTCGTGCCCCACCCGTCCTTCAACATTTTCTTTCTCTGTATAATTGAGAGGAAGAGGAAGGAGGGAGACGAAAAAGAAGTTCCTCGAGAAGCAGAGAGGATATAAGGATGTGTGTTATTGTACACGGCTAGGGGGCCAGGGACAAATGTTGAGACTAATTTAAACACAACTAGTTGAGTGCAGTAGGAGCGCTATTCGAATATAATTCCACTCTCATGACATTTTGTTCACGTTTGGATTTCTAGACCGAGCCCCGAACTCCTTTCCCTGACTAGCATTTCGTGATGCGTTTCAGTCAGATTCAGGAATGGTGGGCATCGTGTCAGGATTGGTTCCTGCCATTGGCACCGCTACCAACTGCTGTCCTCCCCTTGCTCCGGCCACTCGGGGCCACATCTCTGGGAGGCTTTTCAAGTGGTTTGTGCGACCGACCCGCTTTTCCCATTGCCTGGGCTTTACTGCCCGCGTCTTCTGTTTTCCCAGACCGTCTCTCTTTCCTATTGAGAATCTGCTTTTGAGCTTTAAACCTGTTTTCCAGGTTCTTGTATTATTCTGGATGTGGGTCATTCTGTCCCCACTCTCTGTTTATTGTTGTGAAGTCCATTTGCTTCTCTCTCTTAGGCTTCCCAGATCTCTCCTGCCGCCCAGCTTCTCTCTGCTCCATTGACTCCCATATCACTTTCGGTTTCCATGGTAAATATTTACCCACCCCCCTTGTCTATCTCTCCTGACTTTTCTTTTCCACTGTTAATGCTTTGTATGTAATTGTGTTATTTAAGTTGGTCAAGCATTTTATAATATGGAGGATGTGATTGAAAGTAAAGCTGTGTTAGAATAAAACCATATTGTATAACATGGTGTTTCCCAAGGAGTATGAGCCTGTCAAGATATAACTTAAAATGTTAGTTATTTTGTGTTCCCTGGTTGTACTTGTGTGAAGCTTGCTGTGTCCTGGGAGTTTCTTGTAGAGGGCGTAAGTTTTTTTGTGCTCACAAATAAGCACTAGGGAAACCAGGAGAGTTAAGTACTGTTTCTTCAACAGAAGGGATGTGTCTCTCAGGATTCTCCCTGTCCAACTACATTAGTAAAGAGGAGGGCTGTGATTGGACAGGGAAGAGGGAGGCGGAGCTAAGACTTGAGAAAGGAGTGTCTGAAGGAGGAGGAGGAACCAAGATGGCTGCTCATGTGGACCTGCTTGGCGTTTTCCAGCCACAAATAGCTATGATTTCACAAGGTTAGAAACATTGACATAAAGCTTTTAGCATTATCAGTGGGCTCTGAAAGTATTGTATTGGCATCTTGTAAATCGTGATATTATTGATACATAAACCTGATTGTTTAATTAAGCTTTCAGAGCCATGATTCTACCTGCTAATTAGGTGTTGCGATGGCTGACCATGAGGTGTGTGGGGCATTGTGTGGTAGTGAGAGGAACTTGGGGGCCCCTGCTGGAGGAGCCCTGTGCTCCTGTGGGGCCAGAGAGTTGGCAGGCAGAGACCTCGAGAGTGATATTACCAGGCGAATGCAGATTACCCATCCCTTGCTGGCACTAGGGCGGAAATGTGCCTTATGATTTTTTAATATCACCCAAAACAAAGTGTGTACCTGTTTTCCACCCAGAAGTGAGAGCAGATGCAGTTGATAGCCTGGCGATCTCTGCTCTCTGGGTCAGGCCACACCTGAATCCCCAGACTACTGTTTACCCCACAATCTCCCTTCCTACACCTTTATCTTTGTTTCTCAGTCAGTAGGACTCATCCTTAAGGGAGGTGTCACATGTACATTGTAGCTCTACATGATCTGTGACAGATCACACCAGACCCTAGGCCCTTAAGCTATGGAACCCATCTTTATGGAAGAGTTACCTTTTCAAAGGAGTTTCGATATAGTCTTGCCCTGAGCTTTATTGTGCACATGGTTTTGAGATAGTTGTTGCCAGGAAACTTTACCTAAAATTGTACTGTATTTAAATATCTCTGAAGCAAACTGCTCAGGGTCAGACTCTAGCAGTTCGAACCCACGAAGGGAGTTATGCTGAATGGCGTTTCCTGCTTGGCTCATCATCACTGGCCTCTGACGGCCATTTGTGGAGACCTCGCAGTTTCTCACCTCATAATCACTATTGACAAGGAACTGAATTAAGTAATAACTAAACCCGAAGGCCACTCTCTTGCCAACTTTGACTTTTTAACTGCAAAATCATATTTTCATATGCTATGAGAGTCTTTACAAAAGCCTTTTGTGTAAACTTGAAAATTTCTTCCTAAAGGAACATTTTAAAATCACTCGTTTGTAGTACTATCGTAGTCTATATTAGTTTTTAAGCTTAATTTTACAAAAATTAACTAAAGATTTGTTTTAATTCAGAATTGAAGAAAACAAAATTTCCATTTTATATTTCTTATCTGAAGAATCTTAACCATATAACATATATTTACAACATGTAACTCAGATTTTACATGTGTTCCCTTAATGCAAACTTTACTTAGCTTTTACACAGCTCAAAAATATTACTGTCCATATGACAGGCTTGTGGGTTTTTACGTTATCCTGTAATCTGCAATGGTAAAAACTAGCTGAGATCCTTTTGCCAGGAATGGCTGTGAGGCGTGCCATTAGTGAAGATGCCCTGCTTGGTAGATGTCGCCCAGGTTTCTTTGCACTGACTGCTTTTTGAGTAACCGTTTTGAGAAATGAAGCAGGAGTTAGTTTAAGAAGCAATGTCTGATGTGCTGACTGTCCTCTTGACCCCAGTGCTGTCCTGTAGCCCCTGGCTTTCCCCCTGCATACCTCACTGTCTTTCCCCACAAGGCCTTACTCTGCTTGTCCCAGAGGGTGCAAATCCCTCTTTGCAGCCTTCAGCAGCTGACCCCTTTGTGCTCTATTTTGTACTGGCTGAGTTCTCACAGGCATGCATCTGCAGAAAGGGCTTTTTTTTTTTTTTTTAATCCTGTGTGGAAACATTGTTACAAAGAGGCTTCATATTTGTGCCTATAATTTCCATAATGTTCCCAATTTGAAACTATTTTGCTTTTCCAGTTTTTTTCCCTCTAGTACGTGGAATTCCAAACTATAGAGTGGTACAAATTCAGGCCGAGTGGGTGGCACAGGCCTGACTGAGTTGACACTGTGCGTGCGGTTTTCTGTCCAGGGAGCCAGTTTGTTATCTCTGGTTCCACAGACAGGATTCCTTCTGATCTGGGCTTCAGGAAGGTCCTTCCAAACATGTCTGTGTTTGTAGGGATCGGTAATTTTCTTCCTGGTTGTTAGTGTGCTCTGTTGTAACCATTCTGGCTAATGAAGTAGTCTGGGAGTCAGGTTAGCCGCAGGGCGTGTCCTTTGCTCTGGACTTTCCTCTTTCCCACAAGTGTTCATTCTCTGCACTTGTTTTATACTTGGCCCTTTATTATTGCAGTGCTTAGAAGTTTATATAGCATCTCGATGTGTTGAGACCAGGATGACATAAAGAGGCAGAAGAGGCTGTTGTGTATCTTTAGATTATTCCAAGCTCTTTTGGTTTGGTTCCACACCATCTTTCTGTCAGCACGCTGAAATACAGAGTATACATCAAGCCACATATTAAGAAATGAAGACCATGACCTAGGCTCAGTACTTCACAAGGTGTGTTCCTAAATACAAACCCTGCTGAAAGTATTTCTGACACAAGTGCAGGACGCTTTGGTGTCGGAGAGTAAGCTTGCTGCCGCCAGGCAGCATGGGTGGAAAAGAAGCGATTATAGAGGCACTAGTAAAATGTAAGGGTTAGAACTGGGTTTTCTAGTTAGCAAAGAAGTGCTGTCTGGCTTGTGGGAGGCGTCACTCACTATAAGGAATGTGGATTGTATCTAGTACGTCAGAAACAGCCATTGGAGGTTGGGATTGATACAGGCCCTATTTTATAATCTTAGTGCTCAAGTTTTGGAGGCTACAGCATTGCTGTACTTAAATTTTTTAAAAAGGGGAGTGGGGTAGGGAGTTTTCTATTCTTATTTCTACACAGAAGAAGTTGGAGCCAGGACATCACAAGTGTATAACAAGTGGTCAGTTTCCTTTTTCATATTGACAAGCAGTGACCTTTTTACTAATTTAACAACAGTAAGTTAGTAGAGATTGCTTGAAACAAGAGTGGGTCCTGGCTTCTTCCTGACTATGGAAGGTTACAAAGTAGTCCAATTTTTTTTTAAAATTTTGTATTGGATATTTTCTTTATTTACATTTCAAATGTTATTCCTCCGCCCCTGCCAAACCCCCTATGCCCCCCCTGCTTCTGTGAGGGTGTTCCCCTATTCATCTACCCACTCCCTCCTCCCTGCCCTGGCATTCCCCTACGCTGGGGCATCATCCAGCCTCCCCAGGACCAAGGGCCTCTCCTCCCATTGATGCCTGACAAAGCTATCCTCTGCTACATGTGCGGCTGGAGCGATGGGTCCCTCCATGTGTGCTTCTTGGTTGGTGGCTTAGTCCCTGGGAGCTCTGGGGGGTCTGGTTGGTTGATATTGTTGTTCTTCCTATGTGTTGCAAACCCCTTCAGTTCCTTCAGTCCTGTCTCTAACTCCTCCACTGGGGACCCCATGCTCAGTGCAATGATTGGCTGAGAGCATATCTCAAATCCAAATACAGAGCAAAGCTCTGTGTTTGTCAGGCTCTGGCCGAGCCTCTCAGGAGACAGCTATATTGGGCTCCTTTCAGAAATTTAATTTAGAGTTTGGCTCTCCTAAAGTATTTCTTAAGGCATAGACTGAAGCAAAACAATAGGTTTGAAACCCCCAGAAAAGTATGGTTTGTTATATTTTTTTATCAAATTCTGATAAACAAATTTTTAAAAATTAGTTCAGGATTGTCCACAAATTCTGAGGAATATAGTCTAGCTGGAAAATTATCTTATGCTTTTTATTTCATCGCTTTTCTCTCAGCAAACTTTTGTAAATGTGCTTCCCTTGAGGTAATTTGAATTCTTAACTTAGAAATAAAAATGTTTCTTTAAACTCTGTTTCAGGCTGTCTCGCGTCAGCATCTGTAGAGGAAAGCAGCATGCGTGTTTCAGACACGTGGTTGGGTATCAGCTCCTGCACTTCCCGTGTGTGTCACATGACCTTTCAAGCGGGGGTGAGTGATTCCTAAGAGTGTGTGGCAGCAAATCAGTTTCCAGGGAGCCGAGAACTGCCCTAACAAACTCTGCTCAGGGTATAGATTAAATGCCATCTGTTGATCTGTGACATGTAAGGCAGTTAATTTCCTTGGTCTAATTAACTGTCATCTCAAAAAACTGTATTTCCGTGCTGTAGAGTCTGTACATAGCATGTTTGGGAGAATCAAATCATTAACCACAGGAAATCATACGACCAGGGGGCTGGCTCAGCCGGGACGGTGCCTGCTGTGCATAACAGTAGAGGATCGTTCCTTAAAATGTTTATAGTACGCCAGCCTAAGATGATGTGAGGTAAAAGTAATAGGTTAGTAGTCTACGATATATTTTAAATAAAATTAATTTGACATTTCTTGAGTGATGGCTATTTTATATAAAACCTGACTTCGTGATTCATGTCTTCCCTTGCCTCATACCAGCAATTGTTCCCCCTTTAGCGTAAAGTTATATCTGTCAGTTTCTTACAAATTATATTAGGTAATTGTTTATGACAGAAGTCATATTTATAGTTGAAAACATACGTGTTCAGATGTCGTTTTGGGAAAGGACACTGGGGAGAATGCCTCTTTGTTGCTGTATCCATGCATTTCTTTTCTTTTCTTTTTTTCCTTCTCTTTTCTTTTTTTTTTTCTTATTTAAATGATTTGATTTCACCAAGCCATTCATTTTGTAGACCATCCTTCAGAGTTCATGCATCTCACCGAGGACACCTGACCTTTTGAAGCTTCATAATTCACGGCTAGATGTCCCCAGTCTTTCCCATGTTAACAGTTCTGACCATGTTTTATTATATGTGCCTTCGGCGTCGAGCCAGGACGGCTACAAGAGGAGACATGATGAGCAGTCATAGGACTGTAGTGTCACACAGCCGGACGTCCCCTCTCAATGCGGAGGTGGTCCAGTATGCTAAAGAGGTGGTGGATTTCAGTTCCCATTACGGCAGTGAGAACAGCATGTCCTATACCATGGGGAATTTGGCAGGTGTACCGAATGTCTTCCCCAGTTCTGGTGACTTCACGCAGACGGCTGTGTTTCGAACTTATGGGACATGGTGGGATCAGTGTCCTAGCGCTTCCTTGCCATTCAGGAGAACGCCGTCCAGTTTCCAGAGCCAGGACTATGTGGAACTTACATTTGAGCACCAAGTATATCCTACAGCTGTCCATGTGCTGGAGACCTACCATCCTGGGGCAGTCATCAGAATCCTGGCCTGCTCGGCAAATCCCTACTCCCCAAATCCTCCAGCTGAAGTAAGGTAAGGCTCACTTGCTCATTCTTAATGACCTGGGTCCTGTGGATGGAAGGCTGAACTGTGTCAGCACTGGAGTGGTTTGCTTTGGTTTGGTTTGGTTTTTTTGTTTCTTTTTTCTTATTGGCAGCATCTTCTTAAGTCACTTAGATACCTTTGATTTTGAGATTTCTTTTCTTAATGTGCTGATGAAGAAGAGAGGTCACTCACATGAAAATGTAAGGTGTTTTCTTCCTAAAACATCAAGCCTTATGTTGTTTGCTCATCACAGAATTTGCTGTAAATGAAAGGCATAGTTTAAGGTAATGGGGACGTGGTGCAGTCTGCAGTGTCACTAAGTGTTAGAACTATTAAACCTACTTTAAAGCCAACATCATGCTAGCTGTTTTAAGATACTTTTAAGTACAACTCAAGCTACTCCCATAGTCAGTATAGTCACTTAAAAATCCATGCTAAGTTTTAGCGAACTGCTGAGGTCCCCCGGATGTCTGTTTACATCATGGCCCTGCAGAGCAGCCCCGTGTCTCCTGTTTTCTTGTATTATTCGCATGTCTCTGTAGATGTATAAGTGGGTAAATATCATATTTTCCTTCACCCATCCATAATTAGTGTTGGGCTGGTTTGTAGCTGATTTGTTTCGCTATGTGGCCGTGAAGCAGAGCACTCGTTGTGTCTTTCCTGCTTGTGTTGTGTCCCGTCTGTGTGCCCTGTTAATTTACTACGCTAACCGGTAGGCACTTGGCTTTCGCCAGTCTTCTGCTGTTATAAACATTAATGCAGAGAATAAAGTTACCATATGTCACTTCACTTTTTTGTAAGTCTTCGTGTGAGATAAATGCCCCAGAAGAATTGCTTGGCCAAAGAGATTCATATTTGTATGGAGCTAAATTTCCCTCTAAAGGGTCTGTACCTGTTTACACCTCCACAAGAAATATAAATGTGAATGTGCTTTGCTGAAATACTATATTAATAAGCTTCATAGTTTTATAATTAATTTGGTGAAAAATGGTTTTTGTTATCTTTATTAAGATTCTTTAATTGTCTCTGACATTGAATACCTTTTCCTGTATCTCTGCACCATTTATATCCCTTTCCTTTGATTATCTCATCATCTGCCTATTCTTTTTTTAATTGTTTTTGTATGCCTTTCATTGAATCTGAGATTTTATCAAAAAAATCTTCAATTTTATCAATTTTCTTATGTTATTCATTTTTTTCCTTTTTTCTTTTTTTAAAATTTTCTATATTTTTGTTTATATTCCAAAGGCTTTCCCCTTTCCCAGTTCCCCCTCCTCACCATATGTCCCATAAGTCCTCTTCCCCCCACCCATTCCCCAATCACCCCCCCCTCCCCACCATTTCTCTGTTCTGGTACTCTCCTACAAAACTGGATTTAGTCTTTTCCGGACCAGGGTCCTCTCATTCCTTCTTCTTGGGAATCTTTTGATTTGCTAATTGTGCCTTGAGTATTCAGAGCTTCTGGGCACATTAATATCCACTTATCAGTGATTGCAATTCATGTGTATTCTTTTGTGATTGGGTTAACTCACTTAGGATGATATTTTCCAGATCCAACCATTTGCCTACAAATTGCATGAATTCATTATTTTTAATTGCTGAGTAGTATTCCATTGTATAAATATACCACATTTTCTGTATCCATTCTTCCTTTGAGGGACATCTGGGTTCTTTCCAGCTTCTGGCTATTATAAATAAGGCTGCGATGAACATAGTGGAGCATGTGTCTTTATTGCATGCAGGGGAATCCTCTGGGTATATGCCCAGGAGTGGTATGACAGGGTCCTCTGGAAGTGTCATGCCCAATTTTCTGAGGAACCGCCAGACTGATTTCCAGAGCGGTTGTACCATCTTGCAAATCCCACCAACAATGGAGGAGTGTTCCTTTTTCTCCACATCCTCGCCAGCACCTGTTGTCTCTTGAGTTTTTAATCTTAGCCATTCTGACTGGTGTGAGGTGGAATCTCAGGGTTATTTTGATTTGCATTTCCCTGATGACTAATGATGTTAAACATCTCTTAAGGTGTTTCTAAGCCATCCGAATTTCTTCTGGTGAAAATTCTTTATTTAGCTCTGTACCCCATTTTTAATAGGGTTATTTGGTTCTTTGGGGTCTAACTTCTTGAGTTCTTTGTATATATTGGATATTAGCCCTCTGTCGGATGTGGGGTTGGTGAAGATATTTTCCCAATTTGTTGGTTGCTGTTTTGTCCTTCTGACAGTGTCCTTTGCCTTACAGAAACTTTGTAATTTTATGAGGTCCCATTTGTCAATTCTTGATCTTAGAGCATAAGCTATTGGTGTTCTGTTCAGGAACTTCCCCCCTGTGCCCATGTCCTCCAGGGTCTTCCCAAGTTTCTTTTCTATTAGTTTCAGTGTATCTGATTTTATGTGGAGGTCCTTGATCCACTTGGAGTTGATCTTAGTACAAGGAGATAAGAGTGGGTCAATTCTCATTCTTCTGCATGTTGACCTCCAGTTGAACCAGCACCATTTGTTGAAAAGGCTATCTTTTTTCCACTGGATGGTTGTAGCTCCTTTATCAAAGATCAAGTGACCATATCTCTGTGGGTTCATTTCTGAGTCTTCAATTCTATTCCATTGATCTATCAGAAGATGGAAAAATATTTCATGCTATTGGATTGGCAGGATCAATATAGTAAAAATGGCCATCTTGCCAAGAGCAATCTACAGATTCAATGCAGTCCCCATCAAAATCCCAAATCAATTCTTCATAGATCTAGAACGAGCAATTCTCAAATTCATTTGGAGTAACAAAAAACTCAGGATAGCTAAAACTATTCTCAACAATAAAAGGACTTTTGGGGCAATCAATATCCCTGACCTCAAGCAGTACTACAGAGCAGTTGTGTTAAAAACTGCATGGTGTTGGTACAGCGACAGGCAACTATCCTTTTGTTACTTGTTGATTGCTCCATTTTAGGTCTCCATGTTAATCTTGTGAGACTCATTCATTGAACATTTTAGTGTCTATCATGTGTTGTGTGTTTTTATAACTTTTGAGGATATATCAACAATGAACATAATACAAGCCTTTACCCTATGAGCTTATTCTAGCTGACAGTGGATCGCCAGCACCTTTCACAGGTGTCAGTGAACTGTGGGACCTCGATGGTAGCACACAGGGCAGCTCCCAGCACGCTGGCTTGCATCTCTGTCCTTAGTTCCAAGAAACATGTTCCAATCCTGCCACGAAACAAATTCAGACGTCAGCTCAACTATTGCTGGAAATTGCTTTGATAATTTATTGTATACAGTGTTGTTAATGAGTTATTAAAAACATAAAACCACCACCTTGTATATAGACTTCTTTCCTGAAAGGAAAAAAAATAGGAATTTGGACAAAATCTTTTCTCATGTGGGAAATTTGTAATCTGTCATTCTTTACCATTCTTATGAAGTTATCAACATATTAAACACTGTGAACAGATTTGAGATTTATGACACACACGTGGCCTTTTCTCTGAGCTCAGGTACTGCTTCATAGCGTATTTGATTGTGTAATATTAAAACTTAGTTTGTAGATGCCTCTGATTTGCTTTTAGCCTTATTCCTCGAAAACACCAATGAATTTTAAGATTAAAGGCGTCAGATGTGTATGTGTTGCTGCAGTGTTAGGAGATAGTTTCATTCCAGCCCCAAGCCGTCCTGGAATTCGAAGCAGTGCCTCCTGCATCCTGCCAGTGCTGCGTTTCTTAGCTCAAGGAAGCATTTTACATCTTACTGATTGTGAGCTTAGTTGATGCTTTGTCATCTAAGAGGAAGATGAAAGGGACTTACAGATGCAGTAACTGTTAATATTTTGGTGAGTTTCTTTAGACAGTGGGAAACATTCATTGGGCATCCTGTCTCTGCTGGGCACAAAACAGAACCACACAAAGATGGCTTTTGTTCTGAGCTACAAACCATCCTGGAAGTGGACTGTGACATTTTAAGGGACATGTACTGGCTCAGGGGAAATCTAATGTGTCTGCGGCTCTGGGAAGGTCGATCGGAGTGGTTTCCTCAAGGAAGTGAATCCACTCAAGGTTGAGGGTGGCTCCAGCGGAGGGCAAGGAACAGTGGAGAAGATAGATAACACCTTCCACCCTTAGATCAGTGCTGAAGAAGTGAGAAAAGCCCAGGCTCTGTTAGGGCAGCAAGCCTCAGAAGGTAGATTTAAGACCTGAACGAGGGGTTTCTGCAATTTGAGGTCTCAGAGCTGTCTTGGCATTGGCTTTCCAGAAGCTACAGGAAGATTCCTACTCATGTGTAGTTATTTCCTATGGAAGATACCAACAAGGAGGGGGACGCTCAGAAGAGAAGGGTACAATGTGTGTGCTTTCAATCTCCTCTTCCAGTCTCACTACCTGTCAGTCCCAGCATGGGCTGTAGGAATAGACAGGGACTGACAAACCTGGCTACGTGCTGTTCACGAGCCCAGGATAGTTGTCTTAACAGGGTGGCAGATGAATGTCCCAGGGAGCAAACCAGGACTGTCTAGAGGATAAATACGAGAGACCAGGGGCCGTGAGTGGGAGAAAGGAGTCAGCTACTGCCAACTATATTATATGATAATTGACAGATCACTCACTTGCTCAATACCACAGGTATTAGAAGCCAAATGAAAGAGCAGTACAGTTTATCATCAAATTACTACCACTTATATCCAGTTAGCATGAATCTTGAATAAAGAACATCGTTGTGTGTATATAGCAAGGTGCATTCTCTTTCCTTGTAGTCAGGAGAGCCCTGGGCTGTTGCCGCACGTTTAATTGAATAGTTTTGCAACATTTAGGAGTTGAAGTGAGTTTGAGAGTGTTGGAGTTGTTCAGGAATTTTGCGTAGGAAATGAGCTTCCTATGGCCTTAAACATTCGAAGCTTTAAAAGCCACGCTTTCATGGTTCTTGGGACTTGTTAGCCAAGAGCATAGGAAATCACAGGGGGTGCCTTTCTGCCTTTTGGCTTAGTGCCTTCTTAAGAGGAAAGGGAAGGAGGAAGTACAAAGTGACCTGTGGCTGAGGACCAGGAAATAGGCTAGCTCAGGGCTACACGTCAGAGGAGAGAGAACGAAGGCGAGGAGTAAGGCAGAAAACAGCAAATTGATGTCATTCTAACGAACCTGGGGTTGTGTCACTTGGGGAATAATGTTTACCGATTTGTTTCTTCGTTTTTCCAGTGCTCACAACGCTTTGATAGTTCAGTGACACTGGGAAAGCCAAGCAGCAGTGGCTGCCCTGGAAGAATTTGCTGCCAAAGGAAGTCGCTTAAGCAGCCATTTCATGAGTCGCCAGATCCTGGCTCCCTTAACCTTGTCAAGCTGGGGTGGTGATTTTATCATAGTCAGGATCGGAAGGCCAGGCCCTTCAACAGAATGGCAGCTTCATGCTTTCTAGTTAGTGATGGGCTGGACTGCGGTCTCTTAAGTACAAAGGCAGGCTCTTTTATTTGATGGGTTTTGTTTTTAATCTTCAGAAGAGAATCTTCAAAAGATAACAGATAAGGGGGTGATATTTATGGTTATAGAAACTTTGCGAGTCCCTGTTAATGTTTCTTGTTTTGTGGTTTATGATGTCCTGGGGGGTGAGTTTACTAGAATTCCTGTGGAGTAGTCTACTGCGTGTATTCACAGGAGAGGAACTCACTTCCCAAGGCAGCTCTCCTCCCATGTCCACTGCAGCCCTGTCCATAATAATCAGACAGAGATTCAGCCTCAGTGCCCAGCAGCAGATGACTTCATAAAGTAAATGTAGCATGTATGCTCAATGGATATTAGCCGACAATAAAGAAGGATAAAATTTTTGTCATTTGCAGCAAAATGGGTGGACATTATGCATTCTTCAGTTAAGTGGAATAAGCCTGACATAGAAAGACCAGCACCCCATGTTCTTTCTCATGTTGGAGTAGTTCAGGAGTTTTGTGTAGGAAATGAGCTTCCTATGGTCTTGAACATTCGAAGATTTAAAAGCCATGCTTTCATAGCTTTTGTGATTTTGTTAGCCAAGAGCATAGGAAATCACAGAATAACAACAGTCTAAAGGAGACTGGTGACTGTTAGAGATTGCGAGTACTATTATGGGGTAAGGGGTAGATTAGGAAGCCCAGGTTTGATCACTGTATGTTGCGTACATATTTGAAATATCACATTAAATTTCCTGAAGAAAAAAATTTAAAAGAATTCTCACTGAACTGTCACTTTGATTCTTGAAGGTAGGAATGACCATATTTTCCTTCTCTTTTCTCCCAGGGTTGCAACCATAGGTTCTTGGTTCCATTTGGAAGTATGTAAAGACTATCAGAATATGTATGGTGGCTTCCTTTTTTAGCTATCTTCTTGAGTTTTATAAACTTTCGTCTATTTCAGTTTCTCTATGCCTTACTCTGGTTTGTTTTTACTTAGTGTCAAGGAAATAGTGTGTTATATAATGGAAACAGTATTATTAGACACTATGCTAAAAATTAAGTATTAATAATCAGTGGATTATAAATCCCATCATGAAGAGATATGGCTCACTCTCACATTAGAGATTACTGTAAACAGTTGTGATCCTTTCAGTGGCCATTCTTTTATACTGCATGCTGTAAGCTCTTTGGAAAGCAATTTTTGAAATAGTATATATTGAGAGTTAAAATACACTTTCTTCCCCCTTTATTAAAATGCATTCTTTTCTCACACAATACACCGTGGTTACAGTTTCCTCTCCCTCTGTGCCTCCCAGGTCCTCCCCACCTCCCTGTCATCTGAATCCACTCCATATTGTTTCCAATCAGAAAAAGAACTAGCTTCTAGGAGATAATAGTAAAAGTATAACAAAGTAAAATATAATACACTAAGATGACACTATCTCATTGACGTTGGAGAAGACAAACCAACAGAAGGCAAAGAGCCTAGGAGAAGGCACAGGAATCAGAGATCCACTTGTTCACCCACTCAGGAATCCTGTAAAAACACTGAACTGGAAGCCATAAGACATATGCCGAGGACCTGGTGCAGACCCGTGCAAGCCTCATGCATGCTGCCTCAGTCTGTGAGCTCCTAGGACCTCTGTTCATGTCAATTCAGAGAGCCATTTTTTCTTGGTGTCCTCCATCTCCTGTGGCTCTTGTGTTCTTTCTATCTCCTCTCCCTCAGGGTTCTCTGAGCTCTGAGAGGAGGGATTTGATGGGGAAATCCTGTTTATGGATGTGTGTTCCAAGGCGTCTCTCTCTCTCTCTCTCTCTCTCTCTCTCTCTCTCTCTCTCTCTCTCTCTCTCATGGCCAACTGTGGGTCTCTGTATTTGTTCCCATCTACTTCATCAGGAAGCTTGTCTGATCCATGAGTATAATTGGAACTCTTTTAGCACTACCTTTTATTTTAGAGCAGTAGAATATGATTCAACCCTAAGTTTCTGGGCTATCTCGTCTCACATTCTTGCAACTTCTAAGCAGTGTTGGCTATGGATTCCATTTTGTGGAGTGGGCCTTAAGTCAAATCAGGTACTGGTTGATTATTTCCACAAGCTTTCTGCCACCATTGCCCTAGAAAATCTTGTAGGCTGAACACCATTGTAGATCAAAGGGGTTGTGGATAACTTGGTTTATGTTTCTCTTTTGATAGCATGCAGAGTTATTTCCTGTACCTAAGACGTTAGAACATAGGGGTGAAGGCTGTATGTAGGCACCAGCTCAACTTCTCCGTGTTCAGTGAGTTGGGTAGGTTCTCCAGTGGGACCTGGCTCTCAGTTTGTGGAAGCAAAATATTGTCTTGGAGACAGCATGGGTTGTTTAGGGGTTCTTGTGGGGTCTTTTTGGCCAGCAGCTCAATTAGATGTAACCTAATTCCTTGAGTAACAAGAGGTGGCTAGTTAATTCTCAGTCTCTCCCATTATTTGGTGATATTATTAAGACTGACTTCTATTTTAGGGTTTACTGCTGCAAAGAGACACCATCACCAAGGCAACTCTTATAAAGACAACATTTAATTGGGGCTGGCTTTCAGTTTCAGAGGTTCAGTCCATTATTATCATGGCAGGAGGCATGGCAGTGTGAGGCAGAGATGGTGCTGGAGAAGGATTGAGAATTCTATATGTTGATCTAAGGGCAGGCCACCAAAAGGGGACTATCTCCCACAGGTAGCCAGAGGGTCTCTTCCACACTAAGTGAAGCTTGAGCTTGGGATCTCAAAGCCCAACCCCACAGTCATGCATTTCCTCCAACAAGGTCACACCTATTCCAACAAGGACACACCTCCTAATAGTGTTACTCCCTGTGGGACAAGCATTCAAACACATGAGTCTATGGGGGCCAAACCTATTCAAGCCACAACACCTTCATATAGGTATATATTTTAGGAAATCACTGCTTTATTACGTTTTCAATCCTCCTCCTCAAGTTATACTTAATTTTAGTTGTCTTTCCTACACTCTCTCCTTTGGCCCCTCTCCCATCTCCATGCAATGCACTTCTGCCAGCTCCCCATTTATTCATATTTATCAGTTCTATTTCCCTTTACTAAGAATATCTGTACACTCTTGTCCCTTACACTATACTTATTCTCTGAGTATCTATGGATTGTAACTTGCTAATCATTAACTAAACAGTAATACTCATATGTGGTTTGAATAGGAAAGGCCCCCAAAGTTTCATAAATTTTAATATTTGGTCATTAGGGAGTAGAACTACTTTAAATAGATTAGGTGGTATGGCCATTGATAGGTGTGATCTTGTCAGAGAAAGTGTGTCACTGGGGTGGGGTTGGGTTTGGGATTTCAGAATCCCATGTATAAACAGTAGGGCATTGTCTAAGTTAGGGTTCCCATTGCTGTGAAGAGACACCATGACCAAGGCAACTCTTATAAAGAACAACAATTAGTTGGGCTGACTTACAGGTGCAGTGGTTCAGTCCAGTATCACCATGACAGAGAGAGAACATGGCAGCATCCAGAAAGGCATGGTGCTGGAGGAACTGAGAGTTCTATATCTCAATTCAAAGTCAAACAGGACTGGCTTCCATGCAGCTAGAGAAAGGGCTTTGAGCCTACCCGAAAAGTGACTTCCTCCAACAAGGCAGCATCTATCCCAAGAAGACCATACCTCCAGTCCCAGCACCAAGCGTATTGAAATCATAACAGACGTGGTGATATACCCTTGTAAGCTCAGTGTAGACAGTGGTAGAGACAGTCTTAACAACCACAAAAACCAAAACCAAAACCAAAACCAAACCAAGGTGAGTGGTGCTTGAGGAACGACACTCCTGGCTGTCCTCCTCTGGTCTCCATGCAAGTGCACCCTCACATGTACACACTCCCACACAGGAAGAATGTGGGTTTTTGAGTTTTCACGGGGTCAGTAACACAAATAAAAATGCTGAGGAGGAGACGTCTGTGAAGTAAGGCGATCAGCTCTGCTTCCGAGTTAGCTGAGAATCTGCTTTATTATGTGTGCTTAGTTTTCGTCAGGGCTTATTATTCTGTAAAACTGAATATGAGTCTTAAGATGTCTTTAACCATTGATTCTAGTCTTTAACCAATGTGAAATCTTTGGGAGAACACTGAACTTTCGGATGGCTTGTAAAAATATTTTTAATAGAGATATCTGACATTAAGTTTTTTTTAGTTTTAAAAATAATATTCTGGAAGTGATTCTTGCGATTGGTTCTTTTCACCTTATTTGGTCACTTTATTTGATTACTGTACTAGTGGGGTAGGGGAGTGTACCCTAAGAGTACTGGTGGATCTCATTCTAATCCGCAGGGACGTTTCTTTCTTTGGCAGATGGGAGATTCTTTGGTCAGAGAAACCTACAAAGGTGAATGCTTCCCAGGCTCGCCAGTTTAAACCTTGCATTAAGCAAATAAATTTCCCCACAAACCTCATACGACTGGAAGTCAATAGTTCTCTTCTGGATTATTACACCGAATTAGATGCAGTCGTGCTGCATGGCACGAAGGACAAGCCACTGCTCTCTCTCAAGACTGCTCTTGTAGACATGAATGATCTAGAAGATGATGACTATGAAGAGAAGGATGGCTGTGACATGGACACTCTTAACAAAAAGTTTAGCAGTGCGGCCCTTGGGGATGGGCCAAATAATGGGTATTTTGATAAACTACCATATGAGGTAAGCCAAAATAGTTGCAATATTGGATATAGCAATCCTGGGGTTTAATGCTGAAACAGAGGCTTGCTTAGCCAGTTATCAGAAGAACAGCCATACTGGAGAGGCATATAAAATCCAATGTGTTAGAGATTTGGGGTTTGGAAAACTAAAGACACTTAAAGAATTTAACTTTTGTTTTGGATTGACATTTTGAATGGGAGAGAAGAATATGAAATAATAGCTAATATTCCAGAAATTGTCCATATTAATCAGGCAGTTTTATATATGTGTTTTATTCTACAATGAAGAGTATATAAATGAGAGTGTACTTGTAAATTTGTTGTAGGTATGACCTGTCCCAGCCACAGGAAACAGGGGGTTCAATAGATTAGGTCTCTGTGGTATCAATTGTGAAATTGTAGGTTGTTTATATAATGAAAGTAAAGAGCCTATAGACGGTTTCAAATATGTACCAAAGGTTTAGTCAATACAGCACACTCTACACTTTGGTCTTCCTTCTTCTTGAGCTTCATGTGGTCTGTGAATTGTACCTTGGGTATTCAGAGCTTTTAGGCTAATATCCACTTATCATAATGTGTGTGTTCTTTTGTGACTGACTGGGTTACCTCACTCAGGATGATGTTTTCTAGTTCCATCTATCTGCCTAAAAATTTCATGAATTTATTGCTTTTAATAGCTGAGTATACTCCATTGTGTAAAGGAACCACATTTTCTGTATCCATTCCTCTGCTGAAGGACATCTGGGTTCTTTCCACCTTCTGGCTATTATAAGTAAGGCTGCATGTGTCCTTATTACATGTTGGAACATCTTCTGGTTATATGCCCAGGAGTGGTATAGCTGGGTCCTTAGGTAATACTCTGTCCAATATTCTAAGGAACCACCAGACTGATATCCAGAGTGGTTATACCAGCTTGCAGTGCCACCAGCAATGGAGGAGTGTTCCTATAAGTACTGAAGGGAGGAAATATGGAGACAAAGTGTGAGTAGAGACTGAAGAAAAGGCTACCCAGAGACTGGTGTGCACCTGGGTATTCATCCCATATACGGACAACAATCCCAGACAATATTGCAGATGTCAAGAAATGCTTGCTGACAGGAGCCTGGTATAGCTGACTCCTGAGAGGGCTCTGCCAGTGCTTGAGAAATACAGAGGCGGATGCTCACAGGCAACCATTGGACTGAGCATGGAGTTCCCAATGGAGGAGTTAGGGAAAGGACTGAAGGAGCTAAAGGGGTTTGCAACCCATAGGAGGAACAACAATACCAACCAACCAGACCCCTCAGAGCTCCCAGGGACAAAACCACCAACCAAAGAGTACACATGGAAGGACCCATGGCTCCAGCCACATGTGTAGCAGAGTATGACCTTGTAGGGCATCAATGGGAGGAGAGGCCCTTGGTCCTGGGAAAGCTTGATGTCCCAGTGTAGGGGAACGTCAGGGTGGGGAGGCTGGAGTGGGTGGGTGGGTGGGGGGGAATCACCTTTATAGAAGCAGGGAGAGGGAGGATGGGATAGGCTGTTTCTGGAGGGGAAACCAAAAAAGGGGGATAACATTTGAAATGTAAATAAATAAAATATCCAATAAAAAGAAAAAACAAAAACAAAAACAGCACACTCTAGAGAAGGCAGGATGTAGACCCAGCATTCTTGAAAGGACACTGATTACATGTGATGTAAAAGGATGCCGTGTAAAGAGTCAGTGCTGTAAATACCTTACATAATTGCCTTACATAACAGGCCGAATGGTCTCCAGGATTAGATTGAGGTTTGAGAGCAGGTGAACCAGCTGAGGATGGGATCCTTTTGAACATCCCACATCCTCTATTCACTGTTTTCTTGTAAAGGTGCTTCATGCTAAGATGTACTTTTAAGCAGCTTCATAGACACTAGATATCATATTAGTAGTAATTAAGAGCTGTGTCTATTTGATCTAAATTCTGTCACCTTTTATGTAGTCAGACTCCTGAAGACCTCTTTCACATGTGATAATGTTTAATGTGATAGCCTTGATGACTTCTCATTCTTTTTACATTTTGACATTTCCCCCCAAAAAATTATATTAAGTATCAGAATGTCATTATATTAATATATGTCTTCATATAATATATAATTTTTAATATGAACATTTTTTATTATACCAGAAGATGTCAGGAGTTATTTAAGTAAAAACTTATTTGGAAGAAATAAGTTATTTTCTTGGTGAGTTCTAGGCCAGCCAGTGCTAGACAGTGAAGCCCTGTCTCAAAAAAAAAAAAAAAAAAAAAAAAAAGAAGAAGAAGACAAAGAAGAAGAAAAGAAAGAGAAGAATTCTATGAAAATAAAATAAATTTTAATATTATTGCTAAAAAACTACATTATAAATTTTGTAAATTTTAAGGTACTTTGGGTGCTAAAGTCAAATAACTCAATTTCTTCCAAATATGTAACAGTCACTTCTAATTAAACTTGTACATAATAAAGAAAAACAACTTTTATGAACTAGTATATTAATATATAAGACAGTAATAATTTTAGACTATATTTTCTTAATGTGTATTTCTATATAAATGATATAATACTAATAGAATTATTTTATAGTAATACAAAGATCTTCAAGGATTTATTCCTGGTATTAAATATGTTTTTATATTAGAAAGTCAAGGTGATAATATCAAAGTACTATGTCAAAAGGAAAATTAATCTCAGGGTCTACTCCAGTATGTGACAAAACTAACAGGAAAATGATAGCAACTGTTAATAGTGCTGATCTCTGGTGTGAGTGTGTATACCCCATTTTCCATCTTTCTTCTGTAGAAAAGTGATTTTATAGGGGGTTCTGCCCCTAGGCTGGCCTGTATAGCTCCGGAATAAAAGACACGGAGTTGCCGTGCTTTATTAACGAGCTGTGGTCCCGTGCTGGGCCCGTTCTGAGCTGTTCTAACCTGCATCCCAGCCATAGGCTCCACGTGTGTCCTCAGGATGATTTCCTCTTCCATGACACGCTCACGGTCCATCTCCACGGTGCATCCTCCTCATGGTGCCCTCCTTCATTCCCGACCTTCATTTTCCTCAGTCCCTACCTTAGACCCCATGCCTCGGTCTCAAGTTCTGCTTTCCTATCCTGCCCTGCCACAGCCTCTAGCCTTTTATTATCCAGCCAGAGATTTTTGGGGAGAGCTCTTTACAGAACATTGGTCGGTACAACACCTATGTCCAGACTGCAGTCTGATCCTGGGGCACAGAACTAAGCACCTGAATACACAACGCCCATGACCAACCCAACACTTCTGTGTTTGCTTTTATAAATTTTTACCTCCATGGTTTTGTTTGTGTAATAATGCTCATGCCAACAGTGTTATCTGAACAATGAAAATTCATTAACGTATTTGCTTATGCTAGAGACTCTTCAGTGGTTCTTTTCAGTTAAGGAGAGAGATTGGGCTCTCATTGAATACGTCATGTGTTCTCAAAGCCAGGGGCAGGTTTAGGATCAGGGGATGGGAAATTGCGAAGAAGCACTATAAGGAGAAGGGGCGTTTAAGTGGACCCGAGGTAATCGGATTTGTACTCAGAGATGTACTCAGATCTAACTGAACCCACATCCTAGAGGACAGTGAGGGTTCTTGCTAACTTAGTGTTTTAGTTTGTTTTGGTAAAAGCTGGCTCTTATAAAGCAACATAAGGTAGGGCCAGGAGAAAGTCTAGAAAGAGGGCTATGTTTCACTCACAGCTTTTGTACTAATATTTTCCACTTCCATGTTTTTCTAATGAATACATACACAGGTATACAAACATACTCACGTCATTTTTCAGCCTAGTTCAAATGCTAAAAAGAAATAGCCATTGTACCCCAAGCCTCACTAGATACAATATGTTAATCAGCAACTGCTCATGTCTTAAAAATTACCTTTAAACTCATCTTAAAGATTATATTGTTGTTTAATTGAATGTTAGAATATTCAACTCAAAACAGTGAAATATGATCTAACATTAATATGGAATTTGTTAAACTGAAGAATATCATTTATGTTAAAAGGTATAATTACTTACAAAAAGAAAATTCAGATAAATACTTTTATGTTAAAAAAAAAAACCTTAACCCTTCTCATCTAAATAAGATTTTTATCATTAAACAAATACACATTTTTTTTATTCTGATTCTTGGTTCAGTTTAGGGCACTTAAGACAGTTCTTTGAAAACTAGTTTAGAAAGCCCCAACTGGAAAACAAATCTTAGTCTAGTTCAAATGGATAATTGTAATCAGAGTTATCTTTTTGTTTCTAGTTTGTCAATAATACATGCTGCCCCATGGTTGCTGCTAGCTGCTGCCTTCAGTGGGCTCTGTCTTTTCCCGCTTTCCTGGAATTCTGTTTTAGCTTGCTTCCTTCCCATGGAGAGCCCCTGTGTTTGAAAGCATAAAGCATACTGTCTCGTTGTAATTTGAATCCTCATTCCTTTCAGGGTGAATCCGAGTGAAGCTCCGAGTAACCCCATCCTCAGCACCCCTCACCCCCTCACCTCCAAGTGGCGCTTGCGCGGGTGCTTGCACGTCTCCAGTGAAACTGTGCTTAGCTTATCCTGTTTACTGAGTCCCCCAGAACTCAGGGAGGAAGTCCCCTCCTTTTGTATCACTAATGTCTGCCTTGTATAGGACCTTGTCTGTGAAAATGTTTCTTATTTCACCAATTACCAGTGTGTATATCTTTCTGTTGTATAAAAATGAGTTGTCAACATGAGTTGAGAATTTGAGCAATTTTTAAATGCGATGCAGTCTAATGTTGAATAATGTGGTAAATGTTGATTTATCTACTTCATGAAGATAATGTTTGAGTCAGTTATACTGGTCTTTATTAAACCATACTCTGTGTTTCTTTCTTTTTTTTAAAGCGACCCTGTCCTTCACTGTTGATGATCTCGGCTTTCTCTTTTATATAGCTCATTCAGCTGATTCTGAATCACCTTTCTCTACCAGACCTGTGTAGATTAGCACAGACTTGCAGGCTCCTCCACCAGCACTGCTGCGACCCTCTGCAGTATATCCACCTCAACCTGCAGCCGTACTGGGCCAAGCTGGACGATGCCTCCCTGGAGCTCCTTCAGGCTCGCTGCGCCCTTGTCCAGTGGCTTAACCTGTCTTGGACTGGCAACAGAGGGTTCATCTCAGTATCAGGATTCAGCAGGTATGTACAAAACCTTGTTGCAGCTTTTTTATCAAGAGGCTAGACTTGTATATAAGATTGTTCACAGTATAATTTTTAAACTGTATTTGTATATTTTGTAAGAATAAAAAGATTGTTATTTATAAAAGTGAACGTCTGTTAGCCATCCTCTTCAGCTAAACTTCATAATGGTGAAAGGGCCAGCTGTATTTCTTATTTCTTATTTAAATCCCAAGTGACTTTCAACTGAACTGCTTTTTCCCTTTCTCATATTTTCAGCACAGATGATTAACACATTTAAAAAACTATTTCCAAATCAAAATCTACCTCTCTAATGTGATTTGTCAGAAATGGAAAACAATTTATTACAGAACATTTTTAATTAAATCTTAATTACATGTGCAATACATCACCCAAATTTAGAAGCTCATTTAAGCTAATTATGTTGAAAATGAAATTGCATGCTAAATAGAGGACGATGCTCGCAGACCTGCCCAGGTGTTTCTGCTCCTTTCTATTTAAGCATTTAGTTTCCTTACTATTAAATGTCACCTGTTAAACATTTGAAAGCTTGTAAAAGTGCATATTCATTTAGTAATGCCATAGTAATTTTTCTTAGGATACAAACAGGTGCTTTTCTCCTAACTTTGATGATTGTTCTTGTATGTGCTGTATGACTCCATCATTCTTATAAAGTCAAACATGGAGTAGAAGTTTTGGAGACAATATCTGTTATTTTAAATTAATAAATGCTCCTTTATCTTGCATGGATCTGTATAAACCCAACTCTTTTTTATTCCGGTTGCTCATGTTCTGTTTTGAGACAAGATCTTGCTAAGTAACCCAGGTGGTTCTGAGATTGCTTTGTAACCCAAGTAGAAATCTGTCTTGGAATTTCCTGCTTCCGACTCCTAAGCGCCTGGGATTGCAGGGCTGTGTTGCATGGGCCAGCTAAAGAGCTTCCTATGGCAGGAAGGGAAGGGAAAGGCAGCAGAGTCGTCTTAGGCTTTGTGGTCTAAATTGTGTTGGTCAAGAGGAATGCTGCTGCCCGTGAGCCAGTCCACGGGAGAAGGAGCAAAGAGACAAGAGGGCGGGAGAAAGCTAGAAGGCGTTGCTTCTGAGGCTGCTCCGAGACTCCACCCTCCAAAGTACTGTGCAGTCCAGGTTTCCGTATTGGGATGCTTGAATTCTAGTGAGGCCTTAGCCCAGTGCTAGTTCCCTCTGCTTCAAAACCACTCCATCTGTGAATTCTCCTCAGTACTAGTAAGACCAGTAGGAACTGAAACTACGGCTGCTCTGAGCTTGTGTTGTTGACCATAAACTAAGGTAAACAGTACGAGACAGACAGGTAGTATCAGTAGATGTCGGTTTATTTTATAAAGGTCTAGCTCTTGCCTCACTGGTTTGCACTAGAGAAATTAATTTTCTATTTTTAAAATTAGGAATTTAGGGTCTGGCAGGATGGCTTAGTGGGTAAGGGCACTTGTTGCCTCAGCTGACAGCTTCTGTGGAGCCCTGGGGCCCACAAGATAGAAAGAATTTGTCAAGTTGTCCCCCGACAGGGTGTGCGTGCACTCACATGGATGGACACTCATGGTAAATAAATGTAATTGGGCCAACTTTAAGCGGGGCGTACTGTTTTCACCTATGAATCAAGGCATGGTAGCAGGAATTGCCGACCATGTAAAAGCATATTCATGACGTCTAATTTAGCCTTTCGTTCTATGGAGAAGGAAAACTATGAAGATAAACATGTTGCTTACTTTCATAAAAAGGGACAGGTGGCAGCTCGTGACCATAGAGGCTAAGGAAGACAGTGGTGGTGAGGTCTGACTTTGGCACAGTGATGTCTGTGACCATGACAACAGGAAGTGTACTGTAAACGTTATATTAGACAAGTTCTAAAAAAACAAACAAACAAAAACCAAAAAACAACTCTGTAGCTTGAATACAAAAGAGAAGAAGCACCAGTTGTGAGGAGAAATCCCAGCAGCCCTGTTCATTCAGACTGGCAGTGGGTAAGGTCTCCCGTGCCAGTCAGAGCTGCAGCGTTGTCAATAGCAGCTCTTCTTCTGGTTTCCAGCTCACCTGGACTCCTTGCTCTGCGGCCATCTGCATGACCACAGAAGTGATGTATCCATCCTTGGAACCCAGATTTCACTGTGGTGTTGTAGCCAGTCAAACCACTCATGTTTGCTACATTACTTTCAGCCGCAGCCAGCAGCCACCATTCACAGTTAGAAGTGTGTTTAAGTACAAAGAGCAGGCGTTCTTGGGGGTGCATGCTGGGGCTCTGTCTGCTGATTGCTTTGGGATCTTTGACTTGACTAAAGTGACAGTCATTATGGCTCGGAGGCAGCCTTCTCAAAATAAACAATAAATATGCATGACCTGATTATTAATGAATCATCTATGAATAAGTGGTGGTCTATTTATACACACTAGTCTGAAGATTTCTTTATATAATATTTCGAAGGGAAAAAGCACATTTTACAGTGGAGACCACTGGTGAGCTGTTCTGGATGAGTATTTGGGAAGAAGCTTGCTGTTGGTTTTTGTGGCCTAAAAACCTTATCTGTGAATGTTAGACCTGGGTAGACTTTAAAGAATGTTTTAGGGACTTTTATCATCAGAACAGAGAAATTGGTTAAGTTGGAATAAAGAAAAAATTTAATAAGTTATTAAAACCTACTAGAATTCTAGCCTCAAATTTCTAAGTACTGCCCATGTATACGATTACTTGTTAAAATCAATTCTACCTACTTCTCCTTTGCGCTCCCATCCCTTTCTTAGGTCTTGTGTGTTCAGTTTCCTCCCTGCCTGTTTGGGTTTTAAATTGTATGGTAATATTCTGTTTGAAAGCCTAGCATCCATTTTTGCAGTGCTGTCTTTCTTTCAGTGGGGGCCGAGTCTGATACTCCTCCCTCTCTACAGGATTTTACCCTTCACATTCGTTTTGTCAGGAAGCGTTTTGGGTGCCTTTTAGATCCAAGGGCTTTGTCAGTTATTGCCTTGGTTGATTTCTTGTTGCTAAGGTAAAATACCCTTTTGGGGAAAGGGGGTTATTTTGTTTTACATTTCTGAGGTGTACAGCCTGTCCATGGCGGTAGATGGGGAAAGCCGGGGAGCAGCAGGAGAGGCTAGGCTGGCTGTGTATCCTCCACTGAGGAAGTAGAGAGAACACGAATCAGACATGAAAAGCTCTATCCCCTTGCTCCCCCTGCACAAGGCCAGTGGCCCACGGCCCCCAGGGAGGCTCCATGTCCTCAAGGTTATCCAGCCTTCCACAGCAGATGCCAGTGCTTCTCAGCAGCAGACCTCATCCCGATTCTTTATCTGAAGGTAGGCCCATAAAACTCTTAGAGAGGCCTTGGAAGAAGCAGATGGGATGTCCCCATCAGCTCCCAACTCCTCAGAACTTAGGGAACCCCTAGAAGAGGAGTGTAAGAGCCAGAGGAAATGGGGGACACCGAGAACACAAGGCCCTCTGAGTCAACATGAACAGCTGTCCTCCGGCCCCACCGAGCCCTGTACAGCAGCAGCACGGGGCCTTCAGGGTCTGCACCGGCCCTCTTCACTGGCCCTCTGCGTGTCTTCTAGCTTTCTTTTGAGTGTTTTGATGGCATTCCTGAGCATGTGAATGAGGGGGTCTTTGATTCTCGTACCTTCTCTTGTGCTCTTATTCTTTTATTGATTTGATTTTTCCTACCTTCTATGTGATAGGTTTTGTTTTATTTCATTATATTCTATTTTGTTATGTTTTGTTGTTACCTCTCAGAAACTTGTTCTTTTCAAATGAGAGACAGAAAGGGAGTGGATCAGGATGGGAGGGAAGGTGGGGAGGAACTGGGAGGAGTAGAAAGGGGAAACTGTCATTATCAGGATATATGAGAAAAGAATCTAGTTTTAATAAAAAGGGAAAATTTTAAAAAGGAAGTTCTAAAAAAAGTAAGTAAAACTCTCAATATCAAGTAATAGTAGATAAGAATTCACAAAGTAGAACAAACAGGCTGGAGGAATAAGTTATTCTCTTTCCAAGTGACCCATCTCATAATTGAAGTGAATAACTAGTTGATCAATGAAAAATAGCCATGTAACTGCATGAAATAAAACTTCCACGAGGCGCATTAAGACATAATTCATGTATGGTCAGTTGAGTGTGCTGCTGCTGCCTTTATGAGATCAATATATTATGTAAAGTTGAGAAGAGAGATTGTGAGCATATTGATTAGATAACCTGCTTAGAGTGAAATTATGCGGATCTGATCTTGGAGGGAGGAAAGGCAAAGGCAGAGCAGCGGTCTAAGGGTGGCCACTCTCTCTAGTGCTTTCCGACTCTGTCATCCAGGTCAGCTTGAAGTCTCCCTGCTCGTTAGCGACGAGGTTCTGGGTGACTAGTTTGATACTCCTCTATAAGTTCGTTGGAGGAAAAGTTTTCCATGATGGCAGCAAAGAAAGAAAAGAAATGCTAAGTCATCCTAACTCAGATATGAAAAGGAAATCTAGATAAAAGAGCTTTGTTCCGCAGTAAAGAGCACAAGGAGGTAAGACCAAAGCTTCTAGTTCTGAGACTTCATTTACTTCTGTGAAGTCACTTTTCTAATCTGCAAAACATTTTAAAATTAGTAAACCAAAAATAAGATTTTTGATTTGTTGGCAGGCAGCATTCATTTTTAGATTGCTAGCTTATAAATGAATGACTCACCGTAACTTACTTGTCTTCTCAAAATGAAGTAACAATGTTAACTTGTCCAGTTGGGAGGTGGTTTGATCCCATGCACAGAAACGTACCTTTAGTTACTAAAGCTTACTTTAGAACGGGTCTGCACAGGTGGAAGTCAGAGAGGGCCTGGGCACTGAGAGGGAAGTGGACACGAGCTCCTGTGCCTGGCCGGGAGCTCTCTGCAGATGACAGCTGCCGGCCAGGGAGAAGGTCATGTTCTGCTGGCGTCTCCCTGGGCGGGCCCAGCACACTAGGCTCAGGCTCCAGGCCCAGCAGTAGACGGCCAACACAGAATGAACTCGCGACTGTTTTCTTAACCTTACCGGTCTTTTCTTTATATATCACAGTTTCCGATTTTGTGCTTTTATGAGATTTGTGTGTGAATGAAAGTGTGTGTCTGTGGCTGTATGTGTTTCTTGTGCTCTTTGACTCTCTTTTTCTTTCTGTTTCTGGGTTGCTTGTTGTTGCCCATGTGTTTTCTTAGGAGGGAGAGAAAAGTATGGATTTGGGTGGGTGGAGAGCAGGAGGCTCCGAGAGGAGTTGGCAGAGAGGAAATTGGTCGGAATATAGTATATGAAAAAGTCTATTTTTCAGTAAAAAGGTGAAAGATGAAGTAGGTTTTTAGTTGGAAGATTTACTCAACAAGCATTTTTTTTTAATGCCACACACATTTCTTATGTGTTTTGCTGCAGTGGCAGAAAAACCTGCTAAAAGCCACGTACAGAAGGAAGAGTTTTCTTTGGCTCACAATTCCCGCGTCCAGTGTTCGGGGCAGGGAAGGCTCGCGGCAGGTGGTCACATTGCACTGCAGTCAGGAAGCACCGGGGACAATGCTGGTTTGCAGTGAACTTTCTCCTTTGTATTCAGACCAGGCCCCCAGCCCAGGGAACAGGGCCGGTATCAGTGAAAACTGGGTCTTCCCACCTCTACTAACCTAATCTAGATAATTTTCCACACACCTGCCAGAGGCTAATGGAATCTCAGTAATCCCTCAGACATTCCCAGAAACTAACATATTCTAGATAACTGCTCATGGACATGCCTAGGTGATTCGGGATCTATGAAGTTTATAGATAATACAAGCCATCATCCTATATGTAATGCTAAGGACTGTATGTGCCAAGGGTCAGTTTCAGTTGCTGAAGAATATGAATAAGCTCACAGAATTCAGTATAAAATGTCAGTAAATACCTGCGCCTAGCGGCATTGTGGGTGTGGCTGCTATGTCATGTGTGCAGCTGTGGATGACAGAGAGGAGACAGGCTGTGTCTATGTTCCGTGTTCTGACCTTTGAACATCTGAATAATTAGTAGCCTAACACTCCCCGAACAAAGGTAGCCTGGGGTGACCACCATTCCAACACCAGACATGCCTGGACAGGCTCCTATGATGGGGAGAAAGATGGAGAAGCTCTTTGCCTGGATCCAAAGGCCCCTCCCCCAGGGTGTTAGCCCAAGACACGTGACTCTCAACTCAGGCACACCCTACCTCTTCTCTCTGGAGTGGTGGTGTGGACAAGGAAGAAACCTCCTTCTCCCTTCCCCCCTCATCACCTGCCACAGGTGTGCGACCTGGCCCTGGGGTCATGGGAGAAGGAAAACTTGCCCTGCACCTAGCCTGGAAAGCATAGCCGAGCTGGCCCCGGATGGTGGGGGTTGCAGATATGCTGGCACTGAGGGCCTGAGCCCAGGAGAGCCAGCCCTGCCTCCTGTGTGCTGGGTGGTGGAGTGGACAGGGAGAGATACCCTTATCCCCTCCTCATCCCTATCTATGGCATGTAATAGAACTGGTCCTGGGGTCATGGGATGGGAGAAGTGGCCATCACCATCTGTAACACTCTGGAAAGTGGGCCCTGCACCTCTCTTACGCACAGGGTAGGGCAGCCCTGGTTGTGGGGGTTGTTGGTTAGACAGCCCCAAGAGTGTGAGAGTGTGGGAGCCAACAGGCTGACCAGCCCAGATGACTGAGATCCAGGGCTTTGAGTTAGCCTACCCCAACATCTACCCCACAGATAGAAAAGTGCACGATCCCTGACACAGGGCAACAACCAGATACCCAAGAGGAGTCCTAGTGAGGTTCCAGCAGTGATAGAGTCGCAGAAGCCAGAGGCCTCCTGAGACCAATGAGTCATTGCAATGAACATTTGCAAGCAACGGGGTATAGGCAAGAGCATATGCTGTGGGCCACTTTGCCAATTCTACAGCTTCTACCATGAGATTCTTAATTTTTTTCTCTGTTTGGAGGGAGGTTCCAAGGGTGGAGCGTAGGTACAAAGAGAAGGGAAGATGAGTGGAATTGGGGTGCACAGTATGAAATTCACAAAGAGCCAACCAATAAGAAGCTAAAACATGCTAATAAATAAGTAATTTGTATTTAGAAAACCAGTGGGGCACAGATTATGTGAGAATTGCATGTGAGTTATTGGAAGTTTGTTACCACTCAGCAATGCCACCTTTGAAGTATAATTGGAACCTGGCTGTCACCATGCTTGGTACTACACTGGGGACTCAGTGACAGCCTGGACAGTTCCCTCATCTTTAAGAAGTAGAGGGTGTAAGCCGGGCGGTGGTGGCGCACGCCTGTAATCCCAGCACTTGGGAGGCAGAGGCAGGTGGATTTCTGAGTTCGAGGCCAGCCTGGTCTACAGAGTGAGTTCCAGGACAGCCAGGGCTACACAGAGAGAAACCCTGTCTCGAAAAACCAAAAAAAAAAAAAAAAAAAAAGAAGTAGAGGGTGTATATATACCACAGTTTTTTATTCATTCCTTCGTTGAGGGACATCTGGGCTTTTTCCAGCTTCTGGCTATTATAAATAAGGCTGCTATGAACATAGTGGAGCATGTATCCTTATTGCATGCTGGGGAATCTTCTGGGTATATGCCCAGGAGTGGTATGGCAGGGTCCTCCGGAAGTATCGTGTCCAGTTTTCTGAGGAACCGCCAGACTGATTTCCAGAGTGGTTGTACCAGCTTGCAATCCCACCAGCAGTGGAGGAACGTTCCTCTTTCTCCACATTCTGGCCAACACCTGCTGTTTCCTTAGTTTTTAATCTTAGCCATTCTGACTGTTGTGAGGTGAAATCTCAGGGTTGTTTTGATTTGCATTTCCCTAATGACTAATGATGTTGAACATTTCTTAAGGTACTTCTCAGCCATCTGAAGTTCTTCAGGTGAAAAGTCTTTGTTTAGCTCTGTACCCCATTTTTTGATAGGATTATTTGGTTTTCTGGGGTCTAACATCTTGGGTGATATATATATATACACAATGGAGTACTATTCAGCCCTTAGAAACAATGAATTCATGAAATTCTTAGAGAAATGGATGGAGCTGGAGAACATCATCATACTAAGTGAGGTAACCCAGTCTCAAAAGAATACCCATGTAATGCACTCACTGATAAGTGGATATTAGCCTAGAATCTTGGAACACCAAAGACACAATCCACATACCAAATGATGTCCGAGAAGAAGGAAGGAGTGGACCCTGGTTCTGGAAAGGCTCAATGCATCAGTGTAGGGGAATACCAGAACAGGGAAGTGGGAAGGGGTAGATGGGGGAACAGAGGGAGGGAAAAGGGCATATGGGACCTTTGGGGAGCGGGGAACCAGGAAAAGGGAAATGAAATGTAAATAAAAAATATATCCAATTAAAAAAAAAAAAGAGGTGGAGGGTGTCCTAATGGTGCGCTGTTCTTGCCCCTGCTCCTCTCAGTGAAAGTATAGAGAAACCAGTGCAATTTTGGTATAACAAGGTGTGATATCACTCCTCTGCTCAAAGTTTCTGGAAAGAGGGAATTGTTCTCTTCCAAAATGAACACCAGAGCCTTTATTGCGACACGGGAAGTGTTGCATGTTCTCTGACTTACTGACTGCCCCGCACCCTGCGCCTCCTGCATTAGTTTCTGCCCCAGCTAGTGCCCTTGCCCATCTCTTTGATTGGGCTGTTCCTTCCTCTGATGCCTGCTCTAGTTACCTCCTCGAGGTCCGAGCCTTGCTCACCCACTGGCTGAGACCTCACTGACCATGCTGTGCTTGCCCTGCTGTGCTGTTTTACCCGCGACTCACTAGCGTACTGTTCATTTCACCCCCTTGTTTCCCATCTCACTAAAATAAAAGTCAGCTTTATGAAAGTGGGGACTATGTTTTATCCATGATGATTCCCAGTGTCCCTTCGTGTCATTGTGGAAATTCAATAAATATTTACTGAATGAATGAATGAATGAATGAGCTGGATGAAGTAATATATTTGGCAGAGAAAATAGAACTGTCGGAGATCCAGATCAGGGAGTCACAGGAGAAGCATCTGAATGTTAAGGAAGGAATGGGCCCGTTGTGAAACATCACAGACAATGGCACTAATAAGATAGGCTATTTGAATTTAGAGTTTAAAAGGAATGAGTGACTTTAGGAAGAGCTGAAAATGATTGCAGAAGATGAGCAAGTCATGTCTAAATGTGTGGGCTACTAGGAATTTTTCAGTATTTAAAGCAAATCAGGAACAACCAATTTTTTTGTTTGTTTAAAAGTGAGATAGGGACTGGCAAGATGGGTCAGTCGGATAAAAGTTCTTGCTGCACTACCCTAATTCCTTGATTTCCATCCCAGAACCAGCAAAAAGGCAGAAGAAAATTGACTCCACAAAATTGTCTTCTGAATACACACACATACCCACAAATTTCTCAAAGACTAAAACTTTGCTAGTCAGTGGTTAGCTTATATTTTTAATGTTTGTGGGGTGCTTCCATCTTTCCAAACTGTTTTCATATAATTGGTGTTCAAAACCATGAGGCAATATGATGGGTACTATTCAAGCCTGCCTTTGATAGCAGAGAAAATGCTGAGACATGGGCATGGTAATTTGAATAAATATGGCACCCTATATTTGAATGCTTGGTCTTTAGGGAGTGGCACTACTTGACATGATTAGGAAGTGTGGCCTGGTTGGAGGAAGTGTATGTGGTGGTTTGAATATGTTTGGCCCATGGAAAATGGCTGTATTAGGAGGTGTGGCCTTGTTGGAATAGGGTTGGCTTTGTTGGAGGAAGTGTGTCATTGTGTAGCTAGGCTTTGATGTCTCCTAGTGCTCAAGCTCCACCCAGTGGGGAAATGAATCTCTTCCTGGATGCATTCAGATTAGAAATCTCCAGCACCACATCTTTCTGCACAATTCCATGCTTCTCACCTTAATGACAGTGGACTGAACCTCTGAAACAGAAAGCCAGCCCCAATTAAATGTTTGCCTTTATAAGAGTTGACCTGGTCTTGGTATCTCTTTTTCACAGCAATAAAACCCAAAGGAAGACTTATGTGTTTAAACAAGCCTGTTGGGCTAGGGAGCTGAATGTGGTGGTTTGAATATGGGATATGGCCCAATTAGAAAGGTGTGGCCTCTATTGGAATAGAGGTACTCTTGATGTAGGGATTGTAGGCTGGCTTTGAGGTCTCTTAGACTTAAGCTCTACCCAGTGGAGAAGAGAGCCTCCTCTTGGCTGCATTCAGATCAAGATGCAGAATTCTCACTTCCTCCTCTAGAACCACACCTGCTTGTACAATGCCATGCTTCTTACCTTGATGATAACAGACTGAACCTCTGAGCCTGTAGGCCAGCCCCAATTAAATATTTGCATTCATAAGAGTTGACTAGGTCATGGTGTCTTTTCATAAAAATAAATCCCTAACCAAGACACTCTGTTACTAGGAAGTGGGCTGTAAGGTTTCAGAAGTCAACTCTAATCCTCACGGCTTGCTCTCTTCCTGCTTGCTGCTTGTTGATCCAGATGTAAAACTTTTCACCTACCTCTTTTACCATCATGTCTGCCTGCATGCCACCATGCTTCCTGTCATGATGCTAATGGACTTGGCTACCTCTGAAATTGTAAGCCAGCCCCAGCTAAATATTTTCCTTTGTAAATTACTATGGTCATGGTTTCTCTTCACAGCAATAGAACATGACTAAGACAATGGCTGAATGGTTCCTCCCTGCCCCAGGACATTAATAGAAAAGAGTACAACAGGACACACTATATTTGATGTTTAGCCTCATGTCCTTCTTTTAAAATTTGAGTTATATATTTAGTTCGATTATATTTTAACAGTATATCTGGTAGGTTCTTAGATAACCTAGGAAAAAGTTGGTCATCGAAAAGATGACCAACAAAAAAGTTTTGATGGAAGTTAAGAGTGCTAATGTTGTTTGTATGTCAAGGAAGAATAAGCCCAGACAGGGATAGGTGGTGCATGTGTGAGGGCACCGCTTGCTCAGTTGGTAAAGTTTCATAAATTTATGTACTTTCAAATCACAGTATACTAAGAGTACGTCCTATGACAGCTATGAACAAATAGTTTAATACCAATTATTATTCAACAATATAAATAATGTGATTTGTATTCTGATGAAACAGTTTCTTTATCTTTTCTTATTTCCATGTACTTATGGGAAGATGAAGTTGTATACTTTATATTAATTCTGGCACCAAGAAGGCCAGTTACTGAGTGGCAACAGCTACAGTACAGTTGTTACGTTTTTATATATTTATATGAATACAAAATGCATGTATATGGTGGTTTGAATATGGGTGGCTTGGCCCATGGGATATGGCCCTATTAGAAAGGCATAACCTTGTTGGAATAAAGGTGCACATTTTATATATGACATATAAAATGCCTAAGCCAGCCTAGATATTTTCCAGATTAAGAAGCCAATCTGACTTGCTTCAGGGTCTTGCAATTAAGCCTGTCACTTTGTATACTGTATATGAAGTGTACTACCCCATTCTGAATGGGCATTGTTTTTTTTTTTTTTTAAAAGATTTATTTATTTAGTATATTTGAGTACACTGTAGCTGTCCTCAGACACTCCAGAAGAGGGCATCAGATCTCATTATGGATGGTTGTGAGCCACCATGTGGTTGCTGGGATTTGAACTCAGGACCTTCGGAAGAGTAGTCAGTGCTCTTAACCGCTGAGCCATCTCTCCAGGCCCCCTGAATGGGCATTGTTAAGAGAGTGATATATACCGAGAGCCTAGGGCTTTATGTTTTATATTTTACAACTCAGATGTGAATTGCAGGTAAGCAGAACTATCTCCTCTGTCATCTTAATTTCTACTTAATATTATCTGACTTTATACCATGTTAATCCATGGGAATTCATTTTTCTTCTCAGCTTGATTTATTTGAGTTAGCCATGAACATTTCAGCATGCAGTAAGAACCTAGTGAATCAAGTTATGTATTTTTCTTTAGTAGAAATCTGTCCTCTTAACTGTGTCTGTTAAGAGGTGTTATCATTTCAAAGATTTTATAAAAGTATCATTTAATTTCATAAAATTTCCATGGATTATTGTTTTCACAGGTTTCTAAAGGTGTGCGGATCCGAATTAGTGCGCCTTGAGTTATCTTGCAGCCACTTTCTTAATGACAGTTGCTTGGAGGTTATTTCTGAAATGTGCCCAAATCTACAGGACCTAAACCTCTCGTCCTGTGATAAACTGCCACCGCAGGCGTTTGGCCATATTGCCAAGCTATGCAACCTCAAGAGGCTCGTTCTCTATCGGACAAAAGTAGAGGTAAGAACGACTCGTTTGTGTTTCTCTTAGTGAAGCTTCTGGCTGAACGGTTAATTGCTCTCAAATATTATTGTGATTTCTCATTTTAAAGCAGAGGCTATGGCATCGTGTGGGCACTCTAAAATCATTACAGCGCTGTTAGTCACTTCACAGTGATAAACTCTTATCCGATGTTCGTGGTCCTGGGAAAGAAAGAGTCGGGGTGGGGCAGTGAGCCATGTGCCCCAGGCCGGCGATGCCTGAGAGCAAGGGCAGGCAGCTGGCAGCAGGAGGACGTTCACTTGAAGTGGGAGGACACACTTGAAGTGGACATAGAAGCAAAATAACTAGTGGTACCGTAATACTCTGGGCTCCCGTTCCCGAGCAGAATCTGCCACGCGTGTGCTTACTTTCTTCACATACATCTGGAGGACTTGTCTCAGTGTTGTATGTGTTAGCCCTCACTCTTCATTAACTATAAACTGTGTGTTATGCAACAGTCTCCTCTGCATTCCCCAAGTGATCACTATAGTGGGGTTTCTTGGGCCTGCCAGCAGAAGAATGATGACATAGAGACTTATTAATATTTACGTAGCTTAGGCCCAGCTTAGACGACCTCTTAGCGAGCTCATTGAACTGACCCAGCCTAGTCTAGTCCATGTCTGCCATGTGGCCCGTTACCTCTCTTTCACTCCAGGCCTGCAGTAGCCCTCCTACCGACCCAAGCTGCATGGTCTGGAAGGGGAGAGTGCACTTCCACACACTTACCACACACTGCCTGCTGCTAGTGTCCGGGCCTGTGGGAGAGACAGAGGTTGCTAGGAGGCCACTTCCAGCTCTGGGACGTGCTTGCTCCTCACCTTCCTTCTAGAACTTTTCTCTAGGTCTAAGCTTAGATTTACTGCCCCACATTGGGTGCCAATATTTCTGGCTTCTTACAAACCTGTAAGCTATATTGATCAAGACAGAGAGACCCCTGTATATTTAGAAAGCGGAGGCCTCTGACTTGGGCTGTTCTCCAGCTTCTCTAAACCCGCTAACTCCGCCTGCCTCCTGCTGTAACCCGGTCTGCCTCTCTGCTCATGCCCATGTCCATCCACCTCTGCGCCACTTGCTGATCCCTGCTCTGACTTTCCTCCCGTTATCCCTTTCTGCCAGGAAATTCACCTCCTGCTTCTTGCCCAGCCATCGGCCTCCAGGTCTTTATTAAAGCCAATCAGTGAGGGCCTTAGGCAGATGAGAAAGGACAGAGACACCTTAACACAGTACATGCCAACAGATCATGATTTTACTTTCTGTGACCATTTTATAAAAGGTCTGACTAATGACAGTCGTCTGTAGAGTTTCCACTTGCGCAATATTGTTACTATGGGGCAGTGACACTTCTGGATTGAAGAAGAGATGCAAAGATCCCACCATAAACAGCAGCTTCTGTTCCTTCGCTCTTTCTCCTCCGGACACTTAGGCCTGCTTATGGTTAGTTCTTACTTGATTCCAGCTCCGGGTTCTGCTTATCTCCTTATCAGCACTGTTTTCCCAGCTTATTACATTTCTAAGTAATTAGCAGAGGCTTTGCTCATTTCAAGTTTTAAAAGATGGCTCCTTGAATGGTTAAAATGAAGTCTCTTCTGATTTACATCTCTTATTTGCACCCAGTTTTGTCTTTTAAATATTCCTACTAAGCTACAGCATGGTCATTATTTTCCTTTTTGTATTGTTTCTTCATATTAGGATATACAATTTTATATATACTGGTGAATAATGCTCTTTTTTTCATGGACCTGATTCCAGGTTCTAGAATAGAATCTGGTCAGGATTTGACATGAGTAAATATTTTCTAAGTGAATGAATAAAAGAACTGAGTCAGATTTCTTAAAATGCTATACCAATGACTCACTATAATGGACCTTTGCAGGTCTTAAATGGTTTTGGGTTCAGGGTGTTCAGCATCTTAGTATTTCAGTTTTTCTCTCTAAGATAAAATTACAGAGCTCATTGGGTCATTATGACGACTAAATTATATGTATTGCATTTAGGCAGTTCCTAGAGCAATATAAGAAACTGATAAAGGTTGTAGTAACATCATCACAACAGTTTTGTAGGATAGTGTTTTACTGTGAAGGGAAAGAACTTCCTCACTGTTGCATTCAAATGCTTTTGGTGGATCTATACACTTATTCTACTTGATCGTTCATGTCTCTCCAGGAGTTTCATTTAGAAGTTATTACATTCCATTTTGCACTCTGATAAAGCTTCCGATCTGCCCACGTAGGTCTTCTTTTATGTCTTGACACGTGCTAGTTTTCTTCACCTAGACCCTAAGTGATTCTGACTGCATTTATATGTTACATGTTATGCTTTCAGGTACTGTTTTTCTCTTTCATTTAATTTTTACTGCTTATTATTAATATATAGAGAAACTTGGGTTTTTTAAATATATTTATCTCATATTTGTTCCCCTTAATGAATGCTTACAATTGTTCTAGTCATTTTTCATTTACATCTTTTGGATTTTTTTTATCCTTTACTTACATAATCTGGAAATTATTTTTTATTTCTTTTTTTCCTAGTCTTTGAAGTATTATTAGTTCAAATTTTGTAAATAATGTAGAATCATATAGTTTTAACAGATTTATCAGTTTTTTCCAATGCAGTGGGGTCTCTCTCTCTCTCTCTCTCTCTCTCCCTTTTTCTCCTCTCCCTCCCTCCCTCCCTCCCTCCCTCCCCCCTCTCTCCTTCTCTCTCTCTCTCTCCCTTTCTCTCCCCCCTCCCTCCCTCCCTCCCCCCTCTACCCCCTCTCCCTCTCTCCCTCTCACTTAAGTCACAGCAGATATCTGACTACCCATAGGCTTCAGGTGCTTGGAACCTGTAGTGAGTTAAATAGACAGCAGCTCACAGTGTATTGTTTTTATACTTTTTGGCATTACATTTTAATAAGTGATTCTGGTCATTTTTATTTAAATTTAGAATATTATATAAAATATGTGTCAGAATTTTGGACCTCAGTTAACACAGTCCCTACATTATTGGGTAATTCCTTTGTGGTTTGCTGTTGATGGTTGGGAGCTGGGAGTTGAACTCAGAGCCTTGAATCTGGAAGCAGACCCTCTCTCACAAAGCTATACTCCCTACTGCCTCTCTGTGTTTTAAAGTTAGTGTGTAGGTCAGTTCACTTTTCTGTATTTTGTAGCCATGTTGCTTGCATGTGGATGATGATGGTCAATTTCCTAATTGTGTACCTTGAGGTTATTGTCTCTCTATACTTCCCTTTATTAAACTAGCGACATACAAAGGCTCTAAGGATTAAACAATTTAGTGCATGTAAAGTACCTACTACAGAGCTTGATTCACTATAAATGTTACAGAAAGGTATATGATGGTTACATCTATTGTCTTCAGTGAGATTAGATATGATTTTTTTATTCTTTATTATTGTTATTCATTTTACGTCTCAATCGATGTCCCCCTCCCACTTCCCCCTCCTGGAGTCCCACCCCCATACCCCTTCACCTTCTCCTCTGACATAGTGGTGGTCCCTCCGGATAATCACCCCCCACTGCCTGCACATCAAGTCCCTGCAGAGCTAAGTACTTCTCCACTGAGCCAGACAAGGAAGCCCAGTTAGGGCAGCAGATTCCAAGTACAGGCAAAAGCTTTAGGGATAGCTCCCACTCCCATCAGTCAAGACCCATGTGAAGACCAAGCTACCCATTTGATATGTATATGTCAGGGGCCTAGATCCGGCTAATGAATGCTTTTTGTGTGGTGGTTGAGTCTCTGAGAGCCCCAAGGGTCCGGGTTAGTTCCCTCCCTTCATCTGCCTATTTTATTTTATTCCCACTTCTAAATGATAAGCAAGTATCCTCACTTGGGCCCTCCTTCTTACTTAGCTTCATTGGGTGGATAGAATATAGCATGGGTATCCTATATTTTATGACCAATATCCACATATAAGCGAGTACATACCATGCATGTCTGTTTGGGTCTGGGATACCCCACCTAGGATGATATTCTCAATTTCAGTCCATTTCCCTACAAAATTCATGATGTCTTTGTTTTTAATAGCTAAATGGTATTTCATTGTGTAGATGGAATACTTTCTTTATCCATTCTTTAGCTGAGGTATATCTCAGTGGCTTTCACTTATTCTATTTATTTACAAATAAAGCTGCTATGAACATAGTTAAGCAAGTACCCTTGCAGTATAGTGGGGTGTCTTTTGGGTATGTACTAGGAATGATATGATTGGATCTTGAGATAGAACTATTCCCAGTTTTCTGAGAAAGTATTAATTGATTTCCAAAGTGGTGGTGCAAGTTTGTACTCCCACCAGTGTTGAAGGACTGTTTCTCTTGCTCCACATCCTCACCAGGACATGCTCTTACTTGAGTTTGAGATCTTAGCTATCCTGACTGGTGTAAGATGGAATCTAAGAATCACTTAATATGCATTTCCCTGAAGACTACGGCCATTAAGAATGTTTCTTGGCCATTTCTCTATTGATAATTCTTTCTTTTGCTCTGTACCCCATTTTTAATTGGGTTATTCTGGTGGTTGTTGTATAACTTCTTGAGTTCTTTGTAAATTTTGGATCCAAAATGGGAGACTTTCCATCTTCTGATATCTTCCTCAATTTCTTCCTTTAGTGACTTGAAATTCTTGTCATAAAAGTTATTCACTTGTTTGGTTAGAGTTAAACCAAGATATTTTATATTATTTGTGGCTATTATAAAGGGTATTGTTTCCCTGATTTCTTTCTCAGCCCTTATCATTTGTATTAAGGAGGGCTATTGATAATTTTTTGAGACTTAGTCATTTATTCAATGAAGATGGTCTTGAGTACCACTGTTTCTGAGGAAAAGTGAGTCATCAGTTGTGGGAGTGTAAAATTATCAACTGTCTTTTCATGAATAGGATTATCCATTCTGAAATGCCATGTTTTTATTCTTGCGTTTACTGTATATGATATATACACCCACAACTTGTTGATATCTTATTGATATATACACCCACAACTTCTTTATGCTATTTGCTTGGTGGCATATCTTATGTGACTATGTATAATCACATACAAAAACTGTAGTTATTTTTAAAAGACAAGCAAAACTCTACTTTATTGGTCAGTGTACTATATAGTCTGAGACCCTCTAAATGAGATAATGCCTCAGTTTTAAATTTTCTGATTATTTGACTTTAAGAAGAATTGTAATATACTTAAGTATTAAAGATGCCTTTGAAAAGAAAATAAGGCAAAAGGAAACTTGCAGGGTATCTTACAGTTAAAGTGATTTGTGAAAATAAATTTTTGAAGTGTTATATACTCATATGACCTAATTGTCAATGAACCATTAATCTGTGATTTTCTTAAATTTTCCTAAAGAGACTGATGCACTATGACTGAATGTTTTTTTAAAGTGTGACTTAAGGGATTAAGATCTCCTATCTAGAGTGGACATTTATATATACATACTGAAGTCTAGATAGTGCCAGTTCTAGTTTCTCCCACTTACTTAAATATGGATGTAAAGCCATCTATTGTATGGATGTATTACATAAGGTCTAGCTAGTTCCTTATCTTACCTACCTATCTGCTAAATAACAGTGAGCTATCTGCTAAATTAACAATTTTTAATGATATATATATATATATATATATATATATATATAAAATTTGGGTTTTCATATATCTGAAGTTTATGCATAGTAAAATTTGAAAATGATGTGTTTTAGTGATATAAATGGTAGAGTCAAAACTGGAAACTTCCTCAGGCCGTCCCCCTTTAACGCTCCTCACGTGGATTTAAACTCTGCCCATGCTCCCCTCGTTTCGTTACTTCCTCATTTGGGATCCACCAGAGTCCTCATGGACACCAAGTAGAGCTTATAAAGAAGAAGGTTTCTTTCATCTGATTTCTTTCCAGTCAGGCTGCAAACACCTTCCTTCCTTATTTATTTACTTTTTAAAAATCTTTCCACAAGTCCAGTTGATACACAGCCAAAGAAATTTATAACCTAAAAAATAACTCAAAATAACCACACATCTTACCGCCCCCCACTAGCATGTCTCAGAACTCTCACCTGGTTCATTAAAATGGGCATCTATTAAGCCTCTGTTTCTTTTTCTTTTTACCTCACTCCCTTCGACATACACAGCAGAATGATCCACTTAACATGTGTGGCCATGCGAGGTCCTGGTTCTCCGCAGAGTCTTATGGCTCTTACAAACAAGTCTCTGGCGTCATCCCTTGCTTCTTGTCTCTTTCTTCAACATAATATTCTCATTGATTACTTGGGAGTTTCACATCGTGCTCCCCAGTCGTGCTCACTTCCCAGTCCTCCCAGGCCCGTCCCATAATGGAAGGTTTGCCGCTTCCTGTTTCTACTCCCATGTCCTTTGTATGACTTCATGATGTCGGGGGATGGAAATAAGCAGGCATAAAGGTGGCGGTAAGGTGCCTGCTGTTTCTTAACTTCCTACATTATCAGTAGCAGCGTAGTCAGACGTTAGGATTTGATCGCAAATGCATCTCATTGCTCTGGAGATGTATATGAAGGAGGAGAAGTCGAAGCAGCTCTTTGGGAGGGGTTGTCTCACTTTACAGGGCCATAGATTGCACACTGCAATGTTTAATGTAAAGATAACATTCTCACTGTGTTGTCCAGGCTGTCACTGAACTTCTGGACACCAGGAGGCTTTTGTCCCCATCTCCTGAGTAACTGGGTAACAAATATGCACCACAGTGCCACCTCAACCTCTACCCTGCAAAATAGGAAATAAGCAAAAATCAGTATTACAGTATCGACTCTCTTATGGAGTATTGGTGCTACAGGTCAAATTATGATGAGAAAGTTATATTTTATGCATCTTCATAATCCATATTAATAAGTATAATATGTTTGTATAATTTTGTAAAACTTAAGTCTGTGTGTATAATAAAGATTTGGAGGGCTTTGGAGACATATTTTAGTTCTAAAGTTTGATAAATTTTGTGATGTTTGCTTTACCAGATACTCTATTAATACTTAACTCTTAACCATTCCAGTTGGAGTAGGTTTCCATTTCCCGGATGTTGAAATTGAAGTTTTAGAAGATATGGCCCAAAGAATATTTGCATTCAGATTTGAAGTCAGGTCTGCTAGCTATGCTGATATAGATATATTTGTAAAAATATATAAGATCTTAGAAAAAAACTACTCTAAAATCTTGGCTTCTTTTGAAAACCCTGAAATATTTTTACCACTGACTTTTTTTCTGATATGTCTATTAGGAATGTCCTACGGATGAGTCCTGTGCATTTCCTAGAGCAGTCTGGGTTACTGTTAACAGTTGGAGCATGTTTACTTTTTTTTTTTTTTGGAAAAAACCTGTCTGGAGTGGGGAATGAGGGTGGAATGACAGATGTCGCAGTAAGGATGCTGTCCCATTGCTAAGCAGCAGGCAAGAAAACCAAGAGTGTTTTCTACAAGTTGGACTTATAAATGGAACACCTGCATCCAGTTTTGATTGCCTCACTTCAAGAATGATAGAGCATAAATTGAAAGAATCTGAAGAAGTGAAAAAACTGATTATAGGTTTTGTGGGGAACTAGTCTATGTCAGTAATCCACAAGTGTGGTTTGGCATCTGTTTACCGGCACAGTGGGCTGTGTCAACAGTTTCAAGGACACCTTTGCCTACGCCTTGAGGAACTAGCATGCAAGACAAGTAGCTGATCTTCGCTTGTGTTGGAGAAGAGAGTGCCTATTTTCTTTAGCATGTGCACTTTAATCTGCAAAGTAAAACCTCACACCAGCCTATTGGTAAAAGTGCCCTGATTTTTTTTTTTTCCCCTCACCAAAGACATGTGAATTGTCTCTCCGAGCAGTGTGAGTTGATTTGGTGCCATGAATTTGCTTTCTGGTGTCCAGATATGGTGGCCCCCTAACTGCTTTTTTTAAACCTAATTTTAACACCTAATGTGTGCTGCCAGGCACAGTTCGGCTAACCAACAGCCACAGGCTGTAATGCCAGGTAAGGGAACGGCCGCTGTCTTAGCAGAGCCCTTGCTCATGGCTAACATCAAGGGTTCGAATTAGTAGGAAGAAATGACTTTGCCTGCCTGTGTTGACTAATGCAGGCTGCGGTTAGCTGTCATCTAAAATGTTGTCTATTTCAGTCCGTTAGTCTAGCTATGAGCATAAGGCAGAGGGATATTATAATCTGACCCCATTAGGTGGCATTCTGTGGTGAAGGTTTAAGTGGTTTAGCCTTGCTGGAGGAGGTAAGTCACGAGGACTGGGGTTTGAGATCTTAAATCCTAGTCCTCCTTCCAGTTTGCTCCCCATTGCTGTGATAAACACCATGATCAAAAGTAATTTGCTTGGCCTACACATCCCATTCACAGTCCATGTTTGAGAGAAGTCAGGGCAGGACCTGAACCTGGGACCTGGCAGCAGGGCCTGACACAGACACCATGGAGGAGAGTTGTTTACTGGTTTGTTGCCATGGCGTGCACTCAGCTTGCTTTCTTATACAGCCTATGGCCTCACGCACACACTGGGCCGGGTCCTTCCACTTCATTCTTTAATCAAGAAAACGACGCAGACACTTGCCCACCGGCCAGTCTGTTAGGGGAAATTCCATGACTGACAGTCCTGTTCCCAAGTGACTAATGTGGTAATGAAAATGATGACAAGGGTAACAACCATTCTTGTAGTCCTTGATCTGTCTCCAGGCTAGAAGATATCTATACTCTCTTGATTGGCCTTGTAGAAGTTTTGAAGGAAACACTGAGGCTTTGGTAGCATTAGGTTTGTTTTGCTTAAGTGAGTAGGTTGTCCTGGTCCGGGTCACAGGGCCTGATTAGTCACTACAGCGAAAAAGGAGGTTAGCCCTTGGTTACAGACACTTAGAAGCCAAGCATAAAAAATGTTTAAGACTTTGGCCAGGAAAGGACAATAGTAGAGGTAACTGATTCGTCCATTGTGGAGTTAATTGTCAACTTGACAGAGTCCAGATTCACCTGGGAGTTGGAACAGTGGAAAAGGCTGTGGGGGGATTATCTTGGTTGTCTTAATTGAGGTGAGAAGACCTACCCACTTTGGGTGATGTCATTCCCTGGTTGGGATGCTGGACTAAACAAATGGAGAAAAATAACTGAGCAGCAGCAGCAGCAACAACAACAGGAAGCAGCGTTATCTTTCTCTGCTTCCTTTTTTAAAAACTGACTAGCTGTTTGAAGTTCCTGCTGCCTTAACTTACATGCTGTCTTAGGGCTTCTCTTGCTATGATAAAACATAATGACCTAAGGCAACTTGGAGAGAAGGAGTTTATTTCAGATTACACTTCCATGTAACAGTTCATCTCTGACAGAAGTCAGACTTCAATTCAAGCGGGAACCCAGAAACAAGAATTGTAGCAGAAACCATGGCAGGGCTCTGCTTCCTGACTTGCTCCATATGGCCGCTAAGCCTGCTTTCTTATACAACACAGGACCACGTGCCCAGGGTTGGCATGACCCATAGTCATCTGGGCACTCTCACATCAATCATTAATCAAGAACTGCCCCAAAAACTCATCCATAGGCCAGTTTAGTTGAAGCACTTTCTCAGTTTTGATTCCATCTTCTCAGATGATTATGACTGGTCAAGTTAGGAAAGAAGTAGCCAGTACATCTGCCACGATGAGCTACATCCTTGTACTGTGGGTAGGAATAAACCCTTAAGTTGCTTTTATTAAAGTAACAGAAAAAGAAATTAAGGTACTTACTCTCTCACTGGAAAACGTGAAAAGATGATGTGTGTGGTGAGGACGGAAGGGCTCTGAAAGTTTGTGAATTAAAGTTCTTAAGACTTCAGCACGAAAGAGGCTGGTGCCTTTTTATTGGGAACATACTGATGGTTTAAAACCATGGATTATGACATTTTCATACATGTGTTAGCATATATATATATATATGTACTTTGTTTAAAAATGCTCCATTTTCTTCTTTTGTCCCTGCCCCCCTTTCTCATCGTCCATACTCTGCTCTAATGGGTATTTTTAAAAATCTATATTATAAATATGAGAGAATAGGTCTTTCTGAATCTGCCTAGTTTATCTTTTATTATTATTTATTTATTTCCATCGCCCCCTCCCAGGCCCCCTTACAGAGTGCTCTTCCCCATTCCACTCCTCCCCTTAGCCCCGGAAGGCATTTCCCCGCCCTGGGGCACCGAGTCTCCACTAATGTATCGACATGCTTTCTGGCTCCATCTACTTACCTACAAAGGACTTAATGGCACTTTTTTTAATGGCCAAATAATACTACATGGTACACATATACCACATTTTCTTTTTATTCATAATAATTCATAATTATCCTGAATAATTTAATAACATGGCTCTTGTGGCCATTGTCTGTCCCCCAGCACTTACTTATTGCCTTCATTTTAGATCTTTATCTAAGTGTTGAGGCCCGTTAGACTCCTCCCCGACCTGGATGGCCTGTTAACAGATGGTGTCATTGTGGAGGTCTCATTTAGGTGACCATATCATTGAGATTTCATGGGTGAAGCCTGTTCTACTATATATTGAAGACAGTGTGTCGTGGCAGATATCATGGTTCTCTGGTTCCATGATCTTTCTCCCCTTTTCTATGTTATCACTGAACCATAGGTATAGGTATGTTGTAGATGTATCAGTTAGGGTCAGGTTCCCCAAGATTAGTTATTCTCTGCAGTTTGACCAGTTGTTGATTTCTGTAATCGATCCTATCTGCTGCAGAAGAAAACATATTTGATGAGAAATGAGAGCTACTACTGTTTGTGGGTATAAGGATAAGTTTTTTAAATGCACTTAGAAAATATACTAGCTTAAGAGAATGGCACTAGAAAGTTCTTCTCCAGAATCCATGACCTCATCAGCCATGGGTAATTGGCTAGGTAAACAATGCTATTTTTTGATATCTCAAAAAAAAAAAAGGGAAAGAAGTGCTTTCAAAAGAAGATAAAGCCTTTAGATCTTAGCTGGGCATCATTTAGATCAGTGGGTCTCAACTTATGAGCCCCAGCCCCTTTGTGGGTCAAATGACCTTTTCACATGGTTCACATATCAGATATCCATCATATCAGATGTTTACATTAAGATTCATAACAGTAGCAAAACTATAGATATGAAGTAGCCATTAAATAACTTTATGGTTGGGGGTCACCACAACATGAGGAGTTGTATTAAAGGGTCACAGATTTGGAAGATTGAAAAAACCACTGGTTCAAATGGATAATGTCAACATGTTTCAGATTCCTCTTTTAAGCTTTGGTGATAGTCTAACCTCTTATCCATTGATAGAAGTCTGATTTATGTAGTCAGTATATTGAAAAAAACCCAACCATTGTGTAAATGGCCATATCTTTTTTTCCTGCAACTCTATGATTTCATTCATATGAGATGTAAAAGAAATTGATCAGTTTACTTATCTAAAAGGGAAGATGAATTCCAGTTTTTATGGTGGACAAGATTTACCAGGGTGGAATAAGTTCTGATCGGAGAGAGTTGGGCAAGACAGATATGTACATATGTAGTCATAGATTGTGCAGGTTGTTGGACTGTGGGAAGCTTATGAACTGTGGACTGCAATTGGTGCTTTACATTCTGAATCTCTGATTCAGAGCAGCTGTGCATGAACGCCTGAAGTCAGGTTTAGAGAGCGTTCCTTTCCCATCAAAGGCCTGGGTAAGCTTCATTTATATCATTGATGATCTTTATTCAAAAGTCTAACTTTTCCACCACAATATTGATTGATCGTAAAATTCAGATTGTAAAACGTAATGTTTTTCAGTTTGTTACATATTTGAAGTCTGTAAAGATAATAATTTGTAGTAGATAGCTTATAGGAAACCTGTTGAATAAATTTAAATATTTGTCGATTCTTCAAATTTACTGAGTTTGGTACTCAAAGATTAAAAAATAGTTCAAAGAAATCCATGTATGACTGTGTTCTTAGGATTCCTTCAAAGATATCTGCATATAAATTTATGAATTTTCACTTAGTGAATATAATAAAAATCCAAATTTATGACTTGGAGACTTTGGCCTGAAGTGTTTGGAATATATTATGGTTTGTGAAATGGCACTTGTTTGTGATCACAGAGTACCATTAGTCCGTATTTTAGGCAGTCTCTGTCTGTAATATATAAACTTGTTAAATGCCCCTTTATCAGCCTGCTTTCTAGGAATCATGTTTTAGAGAATACTGATTTGTATAATTTTCCAATATCAAGTGTTATTGGAGGTTGTATTTTTTATTATAGATGAGCAACAATTAATTTTTAGCACCAAACTAAAAAGGGGGAGTGTCAACTAGTATAACAATTATAAGCCCACATTACCATGTTAAAGGAAACAAAATGTTCTGAATCCGTCCATTGTGGAATGTGCATGGTAGTCCTAGGTAACTCTACTAAGCCATAAATCTAGACTTTCTGAAAGTTATATAAGTATAAATGTCACCCTAGGTGGCATTTCTTAAAAAACTGTCAGTGAAGATTTGATCCCATGCCTCCTTTTACCTGCTAATAAATGTCTTGTAAGAGAATGCCATTAGTATTAGTTCTCTAACCACATGAGACTTCATGTCCGTATATACAAAATTTCACATCTGTTCTCTGTGTTTTGACTTGTCAACACTTTCCTTGAAGTTACATGTTTAATAAGTAACCATTGCAGCATCTGACTATTTGGGAACCTCACTGAGTAAATTTGCTGAAGAAATAAAAGAGAAAGGCAGCCCTGAACTGAGGCTGAGAAGGAGTTCTGTTGTTACTAGAATGTGGTATTTTGTCTGGATTCCTTCACAGTAGGTACCTTGGGTCCATGGGCATGCATGCTGTGGTGTTGCCTGATTGTGTTTTGTTTTTCTCTGTCCACAACCTTTAGTACTACATTGTCATATACTCCGTTACTTTGTACTGTACTGATAGTCATGTGATCTACACGAATATTTAATTGCATATTTATAATTTGGCACTGTATTTTGAAACTATATAGGGACTAATACTGGGCCATTGGATTCTGAAACTGCCGATTCTGTGTAGGTTTTAGGTAGAATGTGGAAGAACTTTTCTTTTCTGAACACGTATTATACTAGAAGACATGTTCTCAGAGTGCAGTTTGATCATGATGCATGGTTCCAGTCACTCCCTAACATACCTTTTCTCATAATAATTTGACTAGAGATTGAAAATTATAAACTAATTTAAAAGAGAACATGATGCGTTGCATTTTTAAAGCTACTATTTAATTTTTTTTAAGTTATATGTGCATCCATTAAATAAGTTTTGCAGAAGCAACTAGTGGAATGTGTAGACTTAGAGTCCTAAAGGGTACTTAGAGACTTTAATAAGTTTTATAAAACATTTGCTTTTGACTGTTGAATGTCTTTTTTCAATAGAATTTTTTATGTCCTTTGATTTGCCTGTTGGTATATTGTAGATATACAGAAATGTCATAAGTAGTTACTATTGTAGAATTTTTTTCCAGTGAGTAAATATTTTAGATAAATGGTTCTCAACCTCCCTAATGCTGAGAACCCTGAACACAGTTCCTCATGTTGTGGTGATTTGCAACATAAAATTATTTTCATTGATACTTTATAACTCTAATTTTGTTACTGTTATGATTCATAATGTAAGTATCTGTGTTTTCCAATAGTCTTAGTGACCCCTGTGAAATGGTTGTTCACCTTCCAAAGGGCTCACAACCCACAAGTTGAGAATCATTGTGTTAGATTCTCACTGTAAGCCATATGTTCTCCACCACAGGCAATTAACTATATTACTGAAGTTCAATAACATCTATAAACAATGCTGATATGATTCCTGTAGAACTTTATTTACAAAAACATCTAGCAAGGAATAGTTTGCCTGTGAGTTGTAGCTTGCCAACTTTTACCAAGATCTCATCTTCTCTATGAAGTTTCCTTTCCTTGCTTCAACATTAGCCCAAGTTCTTACATTCTAAATATGAGGACATAGACAAAGACTGTTCTGCAACTATTGTGTGAGGACATGTGTTTGCAAGATGCAGAGAGATCATAAACTGATACCATAGCTATAGTCCCTTAACCTAGGCCTGGCTTGTCACCACTTGGCCGTGGCGGGGGGTGGGGTGGGGAAGAACATTGAAAGTCTGTTCCATCTTCTTGAGCTTGGTGAATTGTAACTTGTTTATTTGAGCTTTTGGGCTAACATCCACTTATTAGTGAGTGCATACGATGTGTATTCTTTTGTGATTGGGTTGCCTCCCTCAGGATGATACTTTCTAGTTCCATCCATTTGCCTAAGAATTTCATGAATTCATTGTTTTTAATAGCTGAATAGTACTCCATTGTGTATATATACCATAGTTTCTGTGTCCATTCCTCTGTTGAGGGACAACTGGGTTCTTTTCATCTTCTGGCTATTATAAATAAGGCAGCTATGAACATAGTGGAGCTTGTGTCCTTATTACATGTAGGAGCATTTTCTGGGTATATGCCCAGGAGTGGTATAGCTGGGTCCACTGGTAGTACTATGTCTAATTTTCTGAGGAATCGCCAAACTGATTTCCAGAGTGGTTTTACCAGCTTGCAATCCCACTAACAATGCAGAAGGGTTCCTTTTTCCCACATCCTCTCCAGCAACTGCTGTCCCCTGAGTTTTTCATCTTAGCTATTCTGACTGGTGTAAGGTGGAATCTCAGTGTTGTTTTGATTTGCATTTCCCTGCGGTTTCTCTAAGAAAGGGAACAAAATAGCCACAGGAGCAATAAGGGAGACAATGTGTGGAGCAGAGACTTAAGTAAAGGCCACCCAGAGACTGCCCTACCTGGGGATTTATCCTATAAGCAGTCAACAAACCCTGACACTACTATGGACGACAAGAAGTGTATACCAAAAGGAGCATGTCATGGTTGTCTCAGGAGGGGCCCTGCCAGAGCCTTACAAATACAGAGGCAGATGCTAACAACCAACTATTGGACCTGGGGTTCCCAGTGAAGGAGCTGGAGGATGGTTCAGAGGAGCTGAAGGGGTTTACAGCCCAATGGGAGGAACAATGATTTCGGTCACCCAGATGCCCCAGGACTCCCAGGGACTGAACCATCAACTAAGAGGCACACATGGTTCCAGCCAAAAATGTGGCAGAGGAAGGCCTTGCTGGGCATCAGTGGGAAGAATGGTCCTTGGTCAGGTAAAGGCTCAACAGAGGCCTGAACAAAGGGAAACTGAGGGGGTGGGGGAAGGAGTGTCTTGCGTGGAGAGGCATATATGTGGAGGCAGGGGAAGGAGGAGGAGGAGTGCTGGGGGTCTTAGGGGAGGGGGGATATCAGGAAAGGTTTTACCATTGGCAATGTAATGAAGATGATATTCAATAAAAAAAATAAGTTAAAAAAAAAAAGAAAGAAAGTCTGTCCGTTTGCTGCCTGGCTGTCCCAGTGCAGGCTGGTCTGCTTTGGCTCCTCCTCAGTGCTCCCAGCTTCTCCTCCTTTGTCATGGCTCCTGCCCTTCCACATTGCACTCCTTTGATCCCACATCTCCCTTTCAGCACCGAAGAATGAGATCCTTAAACAGGAAGCTTCTTTTGTTCTATGATAGTTCCTTTTAAAGGTCAGAATAAAAATGATAGTTTTCTCTATTATTCATTACTTTTGTAATTTCCAATTTGATGTGAACACTGGTTAAATTTTTGTAAAATATTTGCCAAAGTACATAATTTTTTTCTAAAGTTTTAAGTTACTTCAGATACTCAAGCTGTAAATGGGATGTCTCTATTAAATCCCTCCCGCAGAGCTCAGGGGATCTCTGGGAAGAGGACAGAAAGAGTGTAGGGACCAGAGGGGATGGAGGACTCCAAGAGAACAGGCCTCTAGGTGAGCATGGGCCAAGGTCCTCTGAACACACAGCGACTGAGGCAGCAGGCACAGGGCCTGCGCCACGCCTTCTGCGTGTGTGTCATGGACTCCACTGTAGTGCTTTTATAGGGCTCCTGACTGCAGACGGTGGCTCTCGATTCGAGTGCCTTCCCTTGGCTTTTATTTGTTTGTTGATGATGATTCATCTTGTCCCTCTTTGATGTGGTAGTCTTTGTTTTTTATTTTATTTTATTTTATTTTTTAAATGAATGAATAAACGAAAACTACCTAGCAGGGTAAAGGTTAGCAATTGAACTGTCCTTAATCCTTGCTGTGGGCCGTGGAGTGACCCTGGGCAATCAGTCCCTCCGATATTCAGGAGCACTTGGCCAACATGCAGTGGACAACACAGTGTTTTTGTCTGTGTGGTTTTATTGGATACAGTTTGGTGGGTCTTATTTGTTTCTTTGTTTTGAATATAGTTTTATTTTCTTGATTAGTTTGTGGATTTGCCTTTTGTAAAAGAACTTAAAAGTTGTATGGGTAGGGAGAGGGATCTGGAAAGACTTGGGGAAGAGAAAGAATATAATCAAAATATATTTAAAGTTAAAGATTGTTTTATATAATACAACTATAATTTAAATGGGGGGGATTTTGTTGAGAGAAAGAATGAATTAGGATGTTTCTAGATTAAACTATTGGATCAAAAGTTAGATGGGCCGGATGAAGAGATGTCTGGCTAAAAGCATTTAACTTAAGGGGCAAAGAGCACTTGCTGGTCTTGCAGAGAGCCTAGGGTTTGATGGCTCACAACCCTCTGTAAACACAGTTTCAGGACAGCCAACACCCTCTTCCGGCTTCTGCAAACACCAGGCACACTTGTAGTGTGCATACATACATTCAAGTACGCATTCATACACATGAAATAAAAAATAAATTAGCATAAATCAAGTGATAAATTGGTCTTTTTAAATGAGTTAGGAAGATGTGCTGTTAGGCTTGTGTGTTAAAGTTACAGTCTCTTCCTGAAGCATCACCTCTAAACGAAGGATGAAAAGACTGGGGAAGACTGCACGAAACAGTATCGTCTGGTCACAGAACCTTTGTATTCCTGAACTCAGTCAATATGGTTCCTGACAGAACCTGCCCAAGAGCAAGAAATACTCAGTATAGACGGAGAAGGGACTCAAAAAGTTCACTCCTAACTGAGTGCTTTTGGCAGCTGATGGCTGCTGTGGGAGGGCCAGTTTCCTGTGAGGATCTGGCCATTTTGTGGCCATTCTCCAGTGGATGGCCTGTAACATGCGCATCATATAGGCGGGTAATTTGATTTAATGAATTCACCTCAGAGTTCATCTCAAACTATTCCAAGAGAACATTACTGCACCCGTCTAGGTTTGGATACTCAGATTTGAGTGATGGTGGGCTCTTGGGCTGTTGACTAAGAGTCTTAGAGAAAGGATTCCCACCCATACAGATGTAGCCAAAGGGGCCATATTCTATGTGTTATGGTCAGAACTGGACTAAGGTTCCTGCTGGCTCTGCAGTGACCACAGGACTCCTGCAGAGTGGAGACACCTTTAGTTGAAGTCCTGGTCCTAGAAAAAATTCCTGGTCTTAGAGAGGAGCTGTCAGAGAGACAGTAAAAAATTAAAGTAAGGAGTGAGGACCCAAGACAGAAATGCACACAGCTGTTAAAAGCAAGCTGGCGCTGGGTGTGTGGCACGCAGCCCCAGTGCTCGGAGGCAGACCGGCAGAGCGCTTGAGACCAGCCAGGTCTGCATAGCAAGTTCCGGGAGAGCCATCACTACACAGTGAGACCTGTCCCAAACAAAACCTAGAAATTAGCAGAATATAAACAAGGCTGAACAGCAAAACCAACAACTTGTGAAAATGAACTGATTTGAAGCCTAGGAGATAAATGGTACTTTTTGGAACTTTAAAATGAATAAATGGGTCTGCTTCGTCCACTTATTTAAGTGTTAGCCTTGTCCAAGTGTAATAATATTTGATCAAATATCTGTGAACCCTGTGACTCGGTCATATCCCGTCACCAGCCACCTCCACTGCACACGGTTTGCTAAGAATGAGTCCCTCTGAAAAGAAAAAGTCACTCTGTGCCTAGAAGGCTGGTGTCTGTGATAATATTTGGACATATTTTTCTAACCACTACAAACACTGGTACGTGGGAGAGTCTAGTTTTTATTGAGCAGAAGTTACAGAAGAGGTGGGAGTGTCAGAGGTAAACTAGAGTGAGACTTATTACAGATAGTGTGGGCTTGTTAAAGACACAGTGCATTAGTGAAGGCAAATGTGGCGCCATCACACTGCTAGTCGGGTAACTCAGCAAAGTACTTCAGAGACCCTTAACGTTAACTTGTCTTAATATGGCTTGTCTGGTGTTCACATCCTAAAAATTACACACGATTGTCTTACAAGTATTACGGTATATTAGAAACAAGGTATAGAACCAAGATAAACTTTAAAAAAATACCCAGTGGGGTAATAGACTGAAGTCTGGTATTTTCTAATGCTTTTTGTAATTAGTATTTTATTTTTGCTTTAAGTGATTTTACTTTGCAGGAAGTATTTTATTAGCACTTAATAGCATTGCTATTGAGAATTATCTGGGGTTTAGCCAGACCTTCTCTCCTTCCTCAGTGATCCTCTTCCCTTTCTGGATACATGTAAGATTTAATAATGTGTTAATAGCTTAATTTGTTACAAAAACAATTTAGGTTAGGTGTTTAAAAAGAAAGTTTGCCATGCATATCACATTTGAATAGTTTTCTTCTAATAAAAGACACACTAGAATGTTGTCCCCCCCTTTTTAACAGTTTTTTGATGGCAGGCATGTCATGAGATGAATTGACACTTTAAATATATTTTTCGGGACTTGCAATATGGCTCCATGGCTGAGAGCACTTGATGCCAAGTGTGAGGGCTTAAGTTCAAAGCTCTGTCCCTATGTAAACAGCAGGGCGTGGCCACTTGTGCCTGGAAGCCCAGCACTGGGGTAGAGCAAGGAGCAGGCAGGCAGGCGGTCCCTGAGCTCCCCGGCCAGCCACTCTCTCTGCAGTGACGACCCTGTCTCAGAGGAGTGAGGTGGAGCTGGGCAATAGAGGAAGAAAGTAGAAATCCTTCTCTGGCCTCACCATGTGCATCTGTGGACACACGTGCACACACAACACAACACGCACGTGCACACACACAATCGAAAATGTATTTCCGTTACTGTGATTATACATCCATTTAGCATGCCTCTGCATGTTTAGTGGTCGGACATCTCACTGCAGAGGAGAGCTGGGATTAAATGGCAGAAACATGACTGGAAAGTGCATGTTAGCTATGATGCCGTCAGCATCTGCTGCTGACAGGCGCTCAATGGCTGTTGGTGTCTTTGTCAGCAAAGAGAATCCTTTGACATTAAAGTCACCAGCTCAGCCCTGATTTGGGGTGCTCTATTGGCAGTTCCATCAGACTGCGGCCGATCAGTGAATGTCAGAGCTGCTGCTGCTCTTCAGAAGTGTCACCAGCCCCCCGGGGGCTGCTCCCCCCTCCCTGTCACTCCGGCTCCCACACTCTCTCTCTGTACTTCTAGCTCTCCATCTCTCCCCATTGCTCCTAAGCAGACTCCAAACGCTTACCTGAGAAATAAACTGATAGGCCCTGGGGAGTACAGATGTCTTTAGACTATGTAAAACTGTACTAAGTGATGACTTACATGGAGACTGCTAATGATTACCTTGAAACCCAGCCAGTCAATGGCGGGCGCACCTGGGGACTCATTAAATGGCATTTGTGGACTCTGTAACCTAGGTTTTCAGCTGTATTTCAGGAAGCGCCGTGACAGCCTTTAATGTCTAATTGACCCCTTCTCTTTGTTTCCCGTTCGCTCACTCTCCGCCTTGGCCTCCACCGTGCTCCCCGACGGCAGCAAACAGCACTGCTGAGCATCTTGAACTTCTGTGCAGGGCTTCAGCACCTCAGCCTGGGCAGCTGCATGATGGTAAGCAGGTGAAAACGCCTCGCTCAACAGCCCGCGTCTCTGCTCCCATGCCTGAGGGTCACCTGGCCCGCCCACCGCATACAGACACATACGCTTTTACCCCACATTCAAGCAGTTTGTTTTCCCGTACATAGGAGGGTGTGCCTTTGAAGGACTTTACTGTAAAGTCAGGGGAGTGTAGTGTAAGAGCACTGTCTCTGGCTGCTTTACTGTTGAGCAGATATCACACCCACATATCAGTGGTTTAGCGAGATTTTCACAATACTCAATTTCAGTCCTGAGATTAATTCTCAGAAATATGATAGAACACAGGTGTGTTGTTACTCTGGGGCTTTTTTATTCCTTTGTCAAGCACAGTACAAAGATTGATGCTCTGTATTTGGACTCCGTTGTGTTTTATTTGTTCTTTTTAAAATTTTACTACCCTGTGAAGTTCAGATGCCTGATTCTTAGATTAGAAAACGCCTCTAAGCCTTTAAGATTTAAACTGTGCCTTTATATGTTTATAGAAAAGGTAATGGGAAAAGTAAAATTTGTTTCATCTAAACTACATAATTACATGGTTTATGAATTATTCTGAGACTTAAGGGACAGTTGAACTGTTGGGATCTGTGTGTGCACATCTACACACTCACAGAAGTAACTTCCTGTGGAGCAATCCTTTATTATATCCTCCAGTACCTATAACTAAAGCAGATGTAAGAAATTTCCAGACTTGTCCAACATTGCAACCACTTAGTTGCGAGCCCTAAATAAGAAGAGAGAGAAGTCTGTTGTTATTATTTTGGATCCTAATTGGACATCTTTATAGTTTACCATTTACGTCAAATATGTCCATAAATGTACAGTGTAGCCTAGAGAAACCGTTTATAGGGATGTATGTAAGGTCATTTCACATCTTGTGTTCTGTAATCCCAGTGCTTACATCCTATAAAGTGCAAGCATGGACCCAAACAGTCCTGGGTTCCTGGATCAGCCTTGGGAACCCTCTGGAGTCACGTACTTCAAGTCCAATGCTTACCTTTGTAAGCTGCATCACAGTCTTCTTTGAAGCCCTCTAGCAGCTCTTCTTAGGAGCCCAGTGGCCCTTGATGGCAGTTTCTATGACAACAGACCAGCTGCTTGACTCTTTATATATTGCTAGCCTGCCCCACAAAGATTGGTAAGGGCCCTATTTAAATGTATTCAAAATATTCTATTGTTTGTAATTACCAGCCCACTCTTAAATTGCAACAACATTTTCTGGGAAATCCAGCCTCTGGCCACAGCTTGAGTAGGAATGTGTGTGCGCGCGCATGTGTGTGCGTGCGTGCGTGCGTGCGTGCGTGCGTGCGTGCGTGTGTGTGTGTGTGTGTACATATACACATAAATATTCATAGTTAAATTATGTGTATTTTAATTCAGTGTTTCCAAAATTGATCTGTAGAAAATTAGCCCTGAAGAATTTTCAATTATAAAAGAGTTTACATATGAGAATGGAGCAGGGATTTCTAATCCAAATTAGGATGTGACACTAATGTTCTCCCTAACTCTTGCTTCAGTCTTACCGAACAGTGAACTCACTTTCCTCTATTACATCTGTTAAAACACAGCTCACTCTGGAAAATGGAGCTGTCAGTAAACTGTTTTTAAAACGAAGTGTCTGTTTACAGTAAGATGCCGCTACACTGATTCATAAGACTAGTACACCTAGGACCTCTTCCAGCTGCCAGCACTCTTTGTAAACTGATTTTACCCTCTAATTGGTGAAGAGAATAAAAAGTTATTTTTTAATACATGAGCAGTTCTTTAATTAAAACTTTAGGGGGGTTATTTTATTTTTAGAACACAAGTCTACTTTTGTTGTCTTATTTTTGTTTAGTTTAAATCCCAAGCATTATAGCATCACATGAACTCACGTCCAGCAGCCTTGGCAGGAAGGGTGTGTCAGGATTTGGCAGCGGCAACTGCGTGCATTTCCTGATTACTTAGGTTTTGCTTGGTTTGCCACCAGGCTTTTCTGCCGTTCTGGCTTGATACACATAAGCACACCTCTTCGCCAAGGAGTGTTCAGCTCCACTTCAAGCATGGGCCACATCAGCTCTAGGAAGAGGTGTGTGCCCCCTTTCCCTTTGGAAGTGTGCTTATAGCCAGCACCCCAGATGTGCTTGCCTTGAAGAAGCCATGTTCCCAGCACCCCTCCAGAGGTCCTGGGCACCATCCATATTCGTCCAACTTAAAGTGTTATTATCCATCATAATAGAAAATAGCGGCTATGTAGGTAGTAAAGCCCCATAGTAATCTGAAGGTGGCTTTAATAATTCATTAATAATTTAATGATTCAGTCTTTCATCTTTGAAATATTATCAAGTTTGTAAGCAAGCATACCAATTAAAATTAGGTAAAACCTAGCAGTGACTGTTTCTGCAAGGTTGATTATTTCTCTAATCTGTCAATGGAGTCTAGGAGGACAATCCAGGCTTTGTGAATGTGACTCCTCACCTCTGAGAGGTCTAGACTCTGCTCTTGAAGGCTGTATGTTCACACATTTGATCTCAAGGTGAGGGCATTCCCCTAGGATTCCTGTTCATTGTTAGCCCCTGGTCAAGCTGTCTTCTTTATGGTGGTTCTTTGGTTACTACCTGCTTATCTGTGTATCATGAAGTAAGTCCTGGAAGTCCTTAACACTGGTGAGCATATTATAGTCTAATGCCCTTTTGTATTGTAGGTTTAGCCTCTAAATTCATACTTAACCCCAAACTACTATCCTAATTAGTACTTCCACACAGCTGTAGAGACTACCAAAGTATATATCTTTATCAGGGAAAGATGAAATACCCAGCTAAGTATGTTAATGCTATATAAAGTAGAAGAAACTAGATGCTCCTGAAAGGGTAGCTGTGGCAGTGTTAAAACAGTAGGCACAAAAGAATAACACATACTCCTCAGATTGTTCTTGAGAGACTGAGGCTTGCTTTAGAATTTAATTCATTAATATATTATCTAGTTCTATTACCTAGATCTTAACGTGACTTTTTTTTTTGCTTTGTGTGTATGTGAATGTATGCATATGTATGTGAAAATGTGCATGCACATACATGTGTAGACAGAGGTCATGGTTACTCAGATGATAATATGGACATCTTCAATAGTAAGTACTTCACTGTATTTTTGAGGCAGGGTCTCTCACTGAACCCCAAATTGACCTATTTGGCTAAATAAACACTCTGGCCATGGGGCCCCAGTTGTACTCCTGTTTCTCTCAGTGCTCTGATGGCAGGTGTATACTCCCGCCCTGGGTTCTCCATGGGTGCAGGGGATCAGACTCAAGTCTTCTTGTGCACACGACAAGCTCCTCCTTAGGTGACTGATCCACTTAGCTCTTTACTCTCACTTTTTATGAAGAACCAGGAGATTTGGGATAAGTAAACAAATGTGTATTAACAAGGACTTGGGTGTGTTTATTTGAAAGCAACAATAAGAGATGATTAAGAATGTTGTTGGCAGAGTTTATGTTTCTGCCTGTGATGTGTAAAGCGTTGGAACTGTTTGATTTCCAGATTGAAGATTACGATGTGATAGCCAGCATGATAGGAGCCAAGTGTAAGAACCTCCGGACTTTGGATCTGTGGAGAGCCAAGAATATCACCGAGAATGGCATAGCAGAGTTGGCTTCTGGCTGTGTTCTTCTTGAGGAACTTGACCTTGGCTGGTGCCCCACCCTTCAGAGCAGCACTGGGTGCTTTGCCAGACTGGCACGCCAGCTTCCAAACTTGCAGAAACTCTTTCTTACAGCTAACAGGTCTGTGTGTGACACAGACATAGAAGAACTGGCATCTAATTGTACCAGATTACAGCAACTGGACATATTAGGTAAGAGTAGAATGTATACATATCTTTAAGTTTGCATACAAGATGATAGGTTTTGTAATGGGATTTTCATGCCTACATATCATTTTACTTTTTTCTTACTCATTCCCCTTTCTTTTCTTCCACTACACCATAGCCACCTTCCTGGGTGCTACTTTCCCCCAAATAGTACCTGCTTTTGCTTTCATGTCAAATATATCCTGTTACTCTATTCTCCACTGTGCTCCCTAATGACCCTTCTACTCTTCCCAGTCTCCTTTCTACTATCATAGGAATCCTTACTTAAGTGTGTGTGTGTGTGTGTGTGTATATATATATATATATATATATATAGATATAGATATAGAGAGATAGAGAGATAGAGAGATAGATATAGAGAAATGTATGTGTGTGTGTATATATATATATACATATATATGTATATATATATATATATGAATGTAAATCTAGAATACACATGTGAGAGAGAACCTGTGGTATTTGTCTATTGTAGTGTGGTTTATTTTACTTAGCATAATTATCTTGAGAGGCTTCATGCGAATGTGCATGAATTTTCATGCAAATGTGATGGTTTCATTTTTTTCTTCATAGCTGCATAAAATTACATGCATATATTTACCAGGATTTCTTCATGCCTTGGTCCATTGCTGGACATCTAGGCTGGTTGCTGTCACTGCTCTGAATAGTGCAGCAATAAACATGGGTATGCGGGCATCTCTCTGTTGAGTGTGGACCTTCAGGAGTACTGTAGTTGAGTCATATGTTAGTTCTGTTTGTAGCATTTCAGGCGCCTCGGTGGCTCTACCAGTTTACATTCTCACCCTCTAAGGGGCTCTTCCTTCCTCCTCATCGTCATTGGCTGGCCTGTGCTGTCATTTGTTTGCTGATAGCCATTCTTCCTGAGGCGGGGTTGGGCGGGTAGAAGCTTAAAGCCGTGTCTTCTGCATTTCCTTGGTGGTTGAAGATGTTGAACACTGCTCAGATATTTAGTGGGTAATTGTACTTCTTTTATGAGACTATCTGCTTAGTGCATTAGCCAACTAGATGGCTTGCTTCCTCTTGTGGTGGTGTTTGTGTATTTCCTTATATAGGTTCTAGCCTCCTTTCCAATGTATAGTTGGCAAAGATTTTTTTTCTTCCCATTCTGTAAGCTGTCTCTACTCTAGTGATTATTTCCTCTGTTATGCTGAAGTTTTTAAATTTCATGTAATCCTATCTGGAATAGATATCTTAGAATCCAAATATATCTTGGGGATATTTTCTGTATTGGATATTGGAGTCTTTTTCAAAAAGTCCTTGCCTATACCTACATATTGAAGTGTTTTCCCTGTGCTTTCTTCTGGCACATTCAGAGGTCTTTCATTAAGGTCTTTGATCCATTCTGAATTGATTACTGTGGAGGAAAAGAGATAGGGATCAGTTTCATTTCTTCTACAGGTGGGTAGCTAGGTTCCTAGAACCATTTATTGAAGAGAATTCTTTCTGATACGTGTTATTGGCAATTATTACAACTATCTTTATCAGAAAAAATTGTTCTGTAGGTCTCTTGTTGTTGTGACCTTATCCAGTTTAAATAACAGGATAACAGTGGCTATATAAAGTGAGTCTGGTAGTTTTCCTTTCTTTTCCATCTTGTAGAGTATTAGGAGGATTGTTAGTGTTCATGATTTCCTTAAGGGTTTGGCTGAATTTAGTGGTAAATCCATCTGGTCTTTGGCCTGCCTTTCTGGGAACTTTTTTTTCTTATTATTAATATTTCAATCTTATTTCTTGTTATGGATCTAAGTTGCTTATACATTCTTGATTTAATTTTGGTACATCATGTATATCTAAGAATTTGTCAGTTTCTTCTAGATCTTTCTTTTCTCAAATGTTTTCTAAGCATTTTCTAGTATACTGGTTTTCACTGGAATTACTCCTACCTCTGTTTTCATCTTCAATTTTATGTATTGTTATTTCAGTTTCCACTAATTTGTGTCTTGATCTCCACTCTTTTTTGCTACCTAGTGCTTTTGAATGAATCGTCTAAGACATCAGTGTATTTTGTATTTGTAATTTGTTTGATGGATCTTCTCTTTTTTTAATGTAAAAATAAAATATTTAAACTTTCCTCTTAGGACAACCTGAACTGTTTTTTTAAGGTTCTGGTATGTTGTGCTTTAAATTTCATTTGATTATAGTAATTAAAAAGAATCTTCCATGATTATTTTTTTTTGTCAGCAACTCTATTCATCACTTAAAAATGTTCAGTCCCCAAGAATTTCTATACTTTTTCTTCCTGATGATTCCAGTTTTATTCCACTGTGATGAGATGGGAAGTTATTTCAAGTCCTGTGTGTTTGTTAACATTACCTTTGTGGCCTAAAATGTGACTACCTCTAGATTGTTCCATAGGCGGAGGAGAAGAGTGTGTTCCATTGGAACAGTGTAGGTGTCTGTTTAATCAGATTGTTAAATAGTGTAAGTCTGAAACTGCATTGCTGATTTCTAGTTTGGCCTAACAAAGATGGCAGGGGATATGAAAATCTTCTAGTATATTTTATTGTGCCCACCATACCCATGCTCCTTAGTGCTCATTTTCTGAAATCACAAGTTCCAACATTTAGTGTGTGTGTGTATGTGTGTGTGTACACACACTCCTTTATTACATATTAGAACAGTTAAACCAGCTTGGTTTTAGATTTTATTTGCTTGATAGATTGACTTCTGTACTTTGACTCAGTCTGTGAATGTCTTTACCAGTGAGGTAAGTGTCTTGAACAAAACAGATAAAGGAATCTAATGTTTTAGTCTAGTCAGTCTGCGTCTCTTCATTGGTGAGTTAAGACCAGTGACCTTTAAGGTTATTTGTGAGAGATGCTTACTAATTCTTGATTGATTACTTATTATTTAATGGTAGTGAGTAATTAGTAATTTAATAAATTAATTTTACTAATAACTTTGATTGGTTATCTTCTGCTTCCTTGGGTTATTATCTATCTCTTCTTTTCTCTCTATTAGTATTAGGGTTTTTATTTTTCTTGTTAGAAATACATTTGTTAAAAAACCTTGACCTAAAATCTAATTGTAGATCTTTTGCAAGGAAGTCAAGTCAACTTGCATTAAATATTTGTCCTGCTAATCCTATTGACCTAGGGAGTGTGTGTGAGTTTGTGTGTATGTGTGTGTGTGTGTGTGTGTGTGTGTGTGTGTGTGTGTGTAAGTAAAATGGTTGAGTACAGCAGTGCAGCAACTTAATCTCATAGTTGAGCTTCCCAAAAGCTTTATGTACTCTAAATAATTAGCAAGTTGGGTGCAGTCAGAAAAGTAAGATTCAATATGAGTCATATTATCCATTTTTATTAAGGATAGAAAATGAATACATTTGTAAAATGAATTCAACTTGAATTTTTAATTTTTTTATTGTTAAACTCTTGATTTTAAAAAATAAATCTTAAATCACTGCCCCTGGCAATTCTAGAATTTAGGAATTTTCTTCCACAAGGCAGCTCTGTTGAGAATTGTTCAGAATCCTGGAGTTCCATTTGCCTTCACTGTGGTTGTCCACAAGGAACCCATGCCAGAGGCACCAACATTGCCAGCACTGGTATTATTTTGCCCACATATCATGATAGAATACATGAACTCAACACTTGAACTGTCTTTGCCAATATGTCAGTGTTGATAAAAATTAGTCTCTAAAGTACTTGCATATTCTTTTCTCTGTATTTAATATTCATCAAAGGAAAACCTGAAGCTTTTCAGCAACTGGGTTTGGTTTTGGTTAAAATTTCTCCATATCCAGGTTTATGATCGTTCATAGATGGTGCTTGTATTGTTGATCATGACTGATTCTGACTAACCTTAATCAGGCAGTCATACAGAATTTATATACTTTGTACAAACTGCTTAATTTGTGAAATATTTTGCCTGACCTTCACAGCTAAGGGAGTGATAGCATTGTCTTTTCATAGATGAAACTCAGCATTTTCTAAGAGACAGCACCAGGCCGCACCTGAGATGTTGGTCTTGTAGTCAGCCTCTGTGCTTCTGTGCGAGCCTCATGCCCACTCATTTTCTTATTTCTTTTCCTTCTGACCCAACTTCTGCTTGACTTATCGTAGTACTTTTATAATATTGTAAAACTTCCAGAATATTTAGAAATATTTTGAAAACTTCCAAAAACTTTCATGGTTCCCGAGAATAATAAAAGATAGTCACGGCCTTTTGCAGTGATGTAAGGTTCACTCTAATGGAATAGCGCTTTCTTATTTAAAACCTCTTTTGCAGCTCTTTCCTAAAAATGATACAAGCTATGTAGTGACTGTGAACAATATTCATAGCCTGAAAGGGATGCGATAGAGCCACAAGGGTCAGTCACACTGGCTGAGCAGTGGCCGTCTGTGGTGAGCGGTGAAGGTCAGGAGCCAGGGACCCCACCTCCTTCTATTAAACGTAAGAATGACTTTACAGTAATGCAATACATGTGACCCCACCTCCTTCTATTAAACATAAGAATGACTTTGCAGTAATGCAATACATGTGATATGGACACAGAAAGGGGACCCTATTTGGGGATGTGAAGAGGCCAGCAGGAGGTAGGCAGAGAAGGTGTAAGTGGGCAGTGGGCCAAATACGAACCAAGTATAATGATGTGCACACGTAAGAGCGCACCATAGGGAACCCATTCCTTTGCATGGCTGACTCTGCTGTGTTTTTGTTACTTTTATCATTGGGATTGCTTTCATTCTCAAGTACCAGAATCCTTAAAGTAAGGATTTTGAAATAAGGAATCTGTTAATTGAAGGTAACACAGTAGTGATTGTTTCTGCCATTGCCGTTGGATTGTGAGTGTCAAGTGGCGAGCTTGCCTCGCTGAGATGCTGCTGTGTGTGCAGAGTGGAGTACGATGCTGTGCTTTCCCGCCTTCTGAGAGGTCATAACCTAGCAGAGAAATGAGGGGAAACAAGTGTATGAGTAATGCAAGCTAGGCAAGTCTATTTTGTAGGTGCCTAGGGGTGTGGGCAGGCAATATAAGGAATACCTTTCTTTTAAAAGTTATTAGACACTTTGAAGCCATCATTCAAAAGTGAATAGGAAATTAAGTAGAAGAAACTGTGAGACAAGAGCCTAGAAGGTGACAGTACAGGTTGTCCCCAGGAAGTAGCCAGGCTGATTGCCTTGGCCTGTCAGCAGCATGACAGCTTTCCTGCAGTTTGGAGTGAGGGAGGAGACTTAACGTGGAGTCAGAGGACTCTCACTGACAGGTTAGTGAGCTTTAGGTATAAGGAGCGGCTGAATTAGAGAAGGAAGAGGCCCAAATCCCAGAAAGCTGGTCTTAGAATAATCTATTTAGCAAAAGTCCAAATGTGGTAATATCTAATGTCGGGGGATTTTCCAAGTTTCTTTTATTCATTCACTACGTTTGTCAAGCACGCAGTGTGCCTGGCATTGCTTTAAAGTAGAAGATGCGTAATTAAAAGAGAGCGGGCCTGCCCTGACTGCACAGAGCTGCCTTTTCTGTGTGCCATAGAACAACTGCCACGTAGCTTGGAGTCAGAGGATGGGGAACTTCGGTCCAATTAAAATTTAAGTCTCTGATTTTCTGCATTTGTTAGGGACACAGCTTCTAATTGGCAGGACTAAGAAATAGAAAGCAGTTACCATTCGGGGTGAAACCAAACAAAACCTTCCAGCAAACTGAAGACTTGAGTTGAGGTGCTCAGATCTCACGTAATTGAAGCCCACTTGATATAAAGTATTATGAAGAACAGTTTTATCCCTCAGATCCCATGCTTAGCAGGGACAGTCAGACCTCAGAAGAGAGCAGAACAGCTATTAAAGGTATAGAAGCCATTTTCTTTCCTTCTCCATTTTTTAAAAAAAAATTAATATTTTGATCATGTTTTTCTTCCTCAACTCCTCAAAAAATTTTCCATGTTCCTACCCACCCAACTTTATGTGTTCTCTCTCTCTCTTTCTCTCTCTCTCTTTCTCTCTCTCTCTCTCTCTCTCTCTCTCTCTCTCTCTCTCTCTCTCTCTCTCTCCTGTCTCACTTGCTCACCAAAAACAAAACAAAAATACCCACAAAATCAAAAGAAATAAGCAAAACACCAGTTAGATAAAGAATGCCCAAACAAACCCAAAATAACATGGAGTCTGTTCTGTGTGGACCCACTCACTGCTCCTAAGCTTGGGCCTGCTCTGAAGTGTGGTTGATATAGGCAGTGGGCACTTCATTAGAGGAAACTGATTTTACTCTGCCAATAGGCATCGGCTGAAATACTATCGGCGTACATACGAGCCCATGTGTCCTCGTCTCCCTCCGTGCTGGGCCCGTTAGGCTTGAGCCTGCAGGTCTGGTGTGCCTTTCCTGACCTACATGTTCCTCCTGCCCGGGCCTCTGCACCACACCAGTGAGTATTCACAAAGATAGCTATGTCCCTCCTGCTTGTGACTGTTCTCTTCTCAGAAAAGGCATCCGTGCTGCCCTGGGCACACAGCCAAACACAACAGTGCCATCCCAACATTCTATGTCCTTGGGCATTGGTATTTATGGACAGTGATGGCTTTGCCAAATCCCAATTCCAGGGGGAATCCGGGCAGGTTTAGCTTGGAACCAGGTGTAGACAGGTGGCAGGAAATTCTGTATAATTACAGCTCTGGATACCGTGAGCGTAATGGGCGTGAAAAGGACTTACATAGAATGAGGTTTGTGCTGTGCTGGTCTGGGAGTGTAGATCAGTATAGAGCACTTGCCTAGAGTACACAAGGTTCCAGGTCAGATCCCCAGCACTGTAGAAACAAAATGACGCAATCCGAGTGCCTTAGTCAGTAGACATGCACATGCCTTATGATAGTCATTCTTTCCTCCAGGAAAACTATAATTAAACCAGGGCGTAGTCCATAAGAGCATCTCTTAGACTCATGTAGCATTTGGTATTTATTAAGTGCCTGTCATCTGTTAGATACCTTTCATAATTTATGATAGTTACCATCCAACTGGATATCCTTTGATACTCCAAATTGACACAGGCCGAAGTCACTTCTGCCTTCCAGGCACCCTTAAGACACTGCTGGGTCATTTGCTTTATGCTCTTGTTTGTGGCCCCCTCCAGCAGATGAGTCCTGCCCACCCCATCGTCCTGTTCCCAGGCCTGAGGCTCTCTTAGGAGAGTTGCTCAGTTGTGATTGGGGGTGAATAGCGGATCGCTCGCTGCCTATGGGCGGGCAGCACACAGCTTCCTGAGCTAAGGTGGGACGTGACTATCCTCTGGCACTGGGGTAATGAAGTAAGGGAGGGTCCAGTCAGGAGCAGGAAAATCGCAATGGAGACGATGGTCGGAAGAGAACCGGAAAGCTTCAGATTCCCGCTGCCAACTTGTCTGAGAATAATCAGTTTTACTTTTGTTAAGCAAAACCATTTGATATAAAGTATTTTGTTTTTAAAAGTGTTTTGCTTTAAAAGTTTATTTATTTTACATAAGCTTAAAATAAAGGAGCTCATTATTAGGATTTTTTTTAATAAATGCTTTGTTTTTTTAAACAGGAACAAGAATGGTAAGTCCAGCATCCTTGAGAAAACTCCTGGAATCTTGCAAAGATCTTTCCCTCCTTGACGTGTCCTTCTGCTCCCAGATCGATAACAGGGCTGTGTTAGAGCTCAATGCTAGCTTTCCCAAAGTGTCCATAAAGAAGAGCTTTACTCAGTGACTTCTGACCTGTCCTGGCACTAAAGTCATGCTTGGGTGGCTTTTTTTTTTTTGGGGGGGGGAGGGTGGCTCTTTTGTTTGTTTAGATTTTATAATAGTGAGAATTAAGACATTTGTAGAATGTAAAGGAAAATGTAAAATTATCCATCGAATCAAGTAAAAAATGTAAAGAATGCTCTTTAAAATATTACAGGCACTTTTCTTTAGGAATGTGAGAATCGCTGATGTGATTTCCCTTCCTGTTCATCAGTGGTATGCTTTAATCAGTAATTGTATATTAAAGGAATAATGTGGAGATATTCTAATTTATTTTAAAGAAATACTTTGAAAAATAATTATAATATTTATGAAAAATAAAGTTGATTTTGCACATCTTTCTTTGTAAAGAATCATTATTACGCCTTATGGGCTGGCAAGTGTTTTGGTTGTTAAATTGAGAGACCGGTGGAGAATGGGCACCCTGAAATTCTAGCTGAGCATCAGGGTGCTTACCTAGCGCTAAAGCACCAAAAAGTAAGTCAAAGAACCAGCTGGGGAGACTCTTCAAAATACAGTTGTTTTGTTGTTGTTGTCCTTGTTTATTTATTTACTTTGAGACAAGGCTTTCCATGTATCCCAGGCTAGCCTCCAACCCAACATCATAAGGCTGTTTTGCTTCTAAGTGATATTGTTTTCAAGCTAACATATTGTTCAGCTGGAAAATTAGTAGTTCTCCCTCTTCTCTGTGCATTTTTCTTTGACTGCTGGATACATACAAGCAAAGGCATATTCAAATATAAGACATAAACTCCTAACTGAAGTAGTTTTCTAACTGCTGGGCAGATGCCTTGCAGATGGGCATGTAAGGCACGCCCTTCAGGCCCTTGGAGACTTCAGGCTGCTCAGGTATCTGTGTAACAGCATATGTATGGATTTCACTTATATTTTTCTATAATTCAAAACTTACGTAATTAGAATTCAGCTGTAGTTCAGGGTCAGGAGGAGGAGAAGAAAAATTTGTTATGTAATGAATTTATTGGATTCTCCTCTTTAGAAAGTAGACAGAAATGTCTTGTGGCATTTGGGAGCCCTGCCAGCCCTGTAGTAGAACGGAGTTTTCCTACCCAACACAGAAATGTGCCCTGCAGTAATTCTGTAGCTTGGCTCTTTGATTAGTCACTCAATGGGATTTTGGTTTCAAATGCCGCTTCTGTGTTTGCACTGCCGGTTTCTCGCTGCTCATTCGTTGCATGAGGCCAGCCAGTAGCCGCCATGTTGGACATGTGGGTGAAGAACATCCTCATCATCGCAAGAGGCTTCTTCACAGCAACAGTTGAAATGTTCTCATAGCATAATTCATTTACAAAAAGCACATTGACAGACAGTATCTTCAGGCAGTTTTTAAGATACTCTCACTAGTACATATATATAAGGGCACTTTTTCATCCAAAGGTGTTAAGCTACTAAATTTATACATAAGCAAGTGGCAGGCATTCGGCATGTATTTATTTAGCAACTAATGTATGTATTTTGAGTTGTCACACTTTAAAAGTGTGAATATCACAGATTACTATGACTGTTTATCCTTATTTAGACTCTAAGAATGTAATATGAAATTTAACATAATTAAGATTAACACAATCTCTCCATTGAAAGCGGGGTAGGAGAATTACCATGCTGTGTAATCCACGCTCTGCCTGGCCTTTTGCTTGATGGAAGTTAGAAATGCTGGGAAAAGCTTGGGTAGCTTCCACCGTCATGCACTGGGACTTTATCTTTGTCTCTGAATGGATGTAAACATTCTAATGTTTTATCCGATGAGTAGGAAATGTATAACTGATCACAAGCTTTTATTCTGAGGTAGCAGATTACCTTCCATAAATACTTACATCCCTGGGGCAAAGCACTGTGCCAAGTTTGCAGTTCCTAACTCGCTTCACCCTTATTCTAAACCTATGAAATCGATGCCACACTTACCCACAGCACAAACTCGAAAAACGTGCACAGGAAGTGGGGTGAGTGCTGACGACCAGCTGGTGACGAAGCCAGCATGCACACCCAGCGCATCTACCCTGGGCTCTCTAAGTGTTCAGTGTGGCTTCTGTTCTAGAGCCGAGGCCTGGAAACCTCTAAAAGGGCTACCCAGTGTCTGTGACACTTTGGGAGCTAAGAGGCAAAATTGAAAGCCTTCTTGCAACATGACTCTACTCATGAGAAGAGTTAAATACACTATGGGAAGATTTCACTTAATTGAGATTCAAAGTGTACTAGCATCACACTTAATTACAGAGACAGAGGAGGTGAAGAGCTTGCCTAGCACATATGAATTCCTATGTTCATTCCCCAGCATGTAACACACACACACACACACACACACACACACACACACACGTGCTTATCTGCTGAGACTGGTCTGTAATAAGAATTTGTGTGTATATAATATGTCCTTTTGAAGAAAGATACTGCCAAATATTTACACCGGTAAGTGAGAAACAATTTTTACACAGCATATTCTCATTACCTGAAAGGAAGGCATTGAAGAAGGCATTGTGGTTACTTTTACTTCCCTCTTAATACGCTTCTTTTAGCACATGATGGATTAATCACTTCCTACTGGAGGTTGGATAGAAGACCCTCTACCAAATACTTAAGTGGATTTTGAAATCAGAAGTTGCCTTTGTGTTTGTAGTAAGCTCCTAACGCGCTGGTCAAAATAATTTGAACTGCAGCTCTGTTTGTAGAGGTCTTGTCTACCTGTTGATAGTACATTGAGCTATGAAGCAACTAGATGTTTAAGTGTGTTCCACATATAATACTGTCGAATTCACTGCAAAACACTACCAAGTCTGTAGCAAAGGTGAAAATCAAACGCTGTTCAGTATCATATTGACTGTCTCATTCATACAGTAGATGAGGTCATAGCAGCCTTGAGTTCAAAACAAACTGTCATAAAACTCTACTAAGCCAGTGGACTGCTCAGTGCTTACCCCTGCGAGGAGAGTGGAGGAGGCCATTCCTGCCATCCCTGGTTCAATAGCACAAGGCTGGGTGAAACACATGCTGAAAAGTATCTGCTGAGGAATGACACCGTAAATGAGCCCAGGTTGGAAACACCTTCCATTTTCATAAAGTTGAAGCTACACCTTTTGTACCACACAGCGTCTCCAGCGGCAGCTGTTCACACCCTCTGCCACAGGCTGTGTGGAGCCCCTGTTGCGTAGAATATATTCTTGCCTGTTAAATTGTCCCATTATAAAAAATTTGAAGACCGTCCCTTCAGTCATTCTTTCCTGGCATTAATTCCTCAAATACCCAAGGGAAACCATTTTCCTTGTTTTGAATTGCTGTCACTAACTATTGGTGTTCTCCATTCTTCAACTCTTCTTGCCAAAATTAATTTAAGAGTTAAGAAAGTTCATTCTGCACACATTTTTTCATCTCATGAAATCAAACACAAGTAAGTTATCACTGGTAAAAAGACTTATTGCTTTGCTGATGTTTGAGTCAATTGAGTTCTTCTGTTACTGTGGATATACTCTACGGTAATAAATATCCTTGTTTTACATTTTCTCTAACTACTAAAACCTATGGATTAAAAATGTCTCTATGCAGGTTTGTTAATTCTAACACATAAAATATTATTTTAGGTCATCCATTGTTTCATAGCATGTTAAATACCAAGCTTTGCCATCTAATTTTATAACAAGATAACCTTTATTCTTTTATCCCTTAAACACATGATACTTAGAGTTTAGTGATTGTCGTGTTTTGATATTATGGATGCTGGTGCTGAGCGTAAAGAGAAAAAAATACTGTGGTCTGATGATCTGGGAGGCACAGAGTGCTGGAGGTTGACGCTTGTTCATTAGAGTTTGTAGTGTGCCAAACAGCTAGGTAAAAACGACAAGAGCGTGCAACACAAGCACCACCTGAGCCTCCCTGACAGCTCCTCAGCTGTGCCCTTGGAATGGGAAGCAATGGTAGACAACATGTAGCCATGCTACAATAAAACTTTATTTGTAGCCAGAAGGACTTGAATATCCTGCGGGTTTTTTTTGTGTGTTACAAATTAAGAATTCTTTTAATTTGCGGGTATTGTAGTTACTTAACTTGTGAGCCAGTATTGTGACTCTCCCCCTAGGATGTGTGCCTCCTGAGTGACAAGATTAAAGATGCTAGCCTTTTCCTGGGATATTTCTTTGTCTATTCTCTTTTTATAAACTGAATTCAAGCCTGTTCTTAGCCCTAATCTTTCTCATTTTTCCATTTAGAACTTAAAATGTAAAATTCACAACTATGAGGAAAAAAACGAATGTATTTGCTATAAAATAATTATTGTATGATGCATAATTATTGCAGTTTCTGATCATTAAAATTTGAAGACAAATGGTTAGTCAGCTTTCATGTGCCTGCAGCTTTTATGTAAGTTTTGTAGTGTTATTAGTGTTTAAGTGGGAAAAGGAAAATTAATTGTGAACATATTTTATTTCTTTAGTGTTTGCCACAAATAAACTAAAGCCTTAAAACTTGTATTTGCTGGTCCTTGATGTGATTCATGTCATAGCTAGGTAGGCCTGTTGGCTTTCTCCCTCCGTTGGAAGCCTGCATGGTGTCTTCTGATGCCAACAAAGCTAGGTCTTAGGCTGCCCCCTCTCTCTCCACATCTTTTCAATATAGTACTTGAAGTTCTAGCGAGAGCAATTAGACAACATAAGGAAGTCAAAGGGATACAAATTGGAAAGGAAGAAGTCAAACTATCATTATTTGCAGACGATATGATAGTTTACCTAAGCGACCCAAAAAACTCCACCAGAGAACTTCTACAGCTGATAAACAACTTCAGCAAAGTGGCTGGTTATAAAATTAACTCAAGCAAATCAGTAGCCTCCTTGTACTCAAAGGACAAGCAGGCTGAGGAAGAAGTTAGGGAAATAACACCCTTCACAATAGCCACAAACAACATAAAGTACCTTGGTGTAACTCTAACCAAACAAGCGAAAGATCTGTATGACAGGAACTTCAAGTCCTTGAAGAAAGAAATCAAAGAAGACCTCAGAAGATAGAAAAATATTTCTTGCTCCTGGATTGGCAGTATCAATATAGTAAAAATGGCCATCTTGCTAAAAGCAATCTACAGATTCAATGCAATCCCCATCAAAATCCCAACTCAATTCTCCATAGATCTAGAAAGAGCAATTCTCAAATTCATCTGGAGCAACAAAAAACCCAGGATAGCTAAAACTATTCTCAACAATAAAAGGACTTCTGGGGGAATCAATATCCCTGACCTCAAGCAGTACTACAGAGCAATTGTGTTAAAAATTGCATGGTATTGGTACAGCGACAGGCAAGCAGATCAATGGAATAGGATTGAAGACCCAGAAATTAACCCACAGACTTATGGTCACTTGATCTTTGATCAAGTAGCCACAATCATCCAGTGGAAAAAAGATAGCCTTTTCAACAAATGGTGCTGGTTCAACTGGAGGTCAACATGCAGAAGAATGCAAATCGACCCACTCTTACCTCCTTGTACTAAGATCAACTCCAAGTGGATCAAGGACCTCCACATAAAACCAGACACACTGAAACTATTAGAAAAGAAACTTGGGAAGACCCTGGAGGACATAGGCACAGGGGAAAGTTTCTGAACAGAACACCAATAGCTTATGCTCTAAGGTCAAGAATTGACAAATGGGACCTCATAAAATTACAAAGTTTCTGTAAGGCAAAGGACACTGTCAGAAGGCCAAAACGGCAACCAACAAATTGGGAAAAGATCTTCACCAACCCCACATCCTACAGAGGGCTAATAGCCAATATATACAAAGAACTCAAGAAGTTAGACCCCAAAGAACCAAATGACCCTATCAAAAAATGGGGTGCAGAGCTAAACAAAGAATTTTTCCCCAGAAGAAATTCGGATGGCCGAGAAACACCTTACGAGATATTCAACATCATTAGTCATCAGGGAAATGCAAATCAAAACATCCCTGAGATTCCACCTCACACCAGTCAGAATGGCTAAGATTAAAAACTCAAGAGACAACAGGTGCTGGCAAGGATGTGGAGAAAGAGGAACACTCCTCCACTGTTGGTGGGATTGCAAAATGGTAAAACTGCTCTGGAAATCAGTTTGGAGGTTCCTCAGAAAATTGGGCATGTCACTTCCAGAGGACCCTGTTATACAACTCCTGGGCATATACCCAGAGGATTCCCCTGCATACAATAAAGACACATGCTCCACTATGTTCATAGCAGCCTTGTTTATAATAGCCAGAAATTGGAAGGAGCCCAGATATCCCTCAAAGGAGGAATGGATACAGAAAATGTGGTATATTTATACAATGGAATACTACTCAGCAATTAAAAATAATGAATTCATGCAATTTGTAGGTAAATGGTTAGATCTGGAAACTATCATCCTAAGTGAGTTAACCCAATCACAAAAGAATACACATGAAATGCAATCACTGATAAGTGGATATTAATGAGCCCAGAAGCCCTAAATACTCAAGGCACAATTAGCAAGTCAAATGACTCCCAAGAAGAAGGAAGGAGAGGACCCTGGGCCTGAAAAGATTGGATCCAGTTTTGTAGATCCAGAACAGAGAAATGGTGGTGGTGGGGGTATGATTGGGGAATAGTTTTGGGGGAGAGGACTTATGGGATGTATGGTGGGGGGCACTGCGAAAGGGGAAAGTCTTTGGAATGTAAACAAAGAATATAGAAAATAATAAAAAAGAAAGACATGTAACCAGAAAAAAATAGAAAGAAAACAAAAAGGACATTCACATCAGTTACAGCTCCAGTGTCTGTCTCCGGCCCCATGCCTAACGTGTATGGTGTCTTGAGCTTAATCACCTCTGAGGGGCCAAATAAGGGCAATAGTACTAGGCTTTGTGTTTGGGGGTCTCTTGGACAGTCCTGACTAACAACTCAAAGGAAGGCTTCTCATGTCTAGCATTGGTGTTTTTGTTAAATAGTCTTTAGTTCTTGGTAACAGTGTGATAACCCTGAGGGTATAGTAGTGGCACACACACATTTAACCATCAATTCTCTAGTGAAGCCACGGGTATGGAGGAAAATCTACAACCACTACTTTGCTGAATATAATTCCTAACAACAGTCAAAACATGTGTCCTTATATCTACAGATAAGTGTATTCCTCACCCCTCATCAAGGAAACTTGGCCTTGCAACAGAAAGAGACCAAAACAGAAAACCACAACCAATCAAAATGCAGAGTTGTAGAACCCAGTCCTATCTACAAAACACTCCCACTTCAAGGGAACATCAAAGAAGGGGCAAAAGATTATAAGAGCCAGATTAGAATTTGTTGTTAGAATATGTCTCCTAGTGATGTCAGAATTCACCACAATAGAGTCTCACCAACATGATGGTCTGAACATGAGCTAAATAAAGACACTATGAATGCCAAAGTGGATTTGAAAAATCCCACAAGGTCATAACCCTACACAAAACTAAAAACAAGTAATGCATGCAGAAGACAGGAGAAATCATCTGAGTGGACGAGCACACTGTCCAGTAATATGTGGTAAACCCTTAGAAGGCACATAAAAGTTAACATTATACAGACTGAGCAAGTTATATCTAAGAATATATATGTATGTACATATACATATATGCATGTAACAAAAATACTAAGAAAAGGAGTCATGAGAGCATGAAGGGAGAAAAGGTAAAGGAGAGATTTAACATTATCTTTTATTTATTCACTTTGCACCCCGCTCACTGCCCTCCTCCCAATCACCCCCCAAAAAGTCTTGTATTTACAAGTAATTGAGATGGTAAGGAGCATCAGTAAGACTCACACATGGCTGCTGTAGCTCTTAGTAATGAGTGTTTGGAGTTTGTTTTTACTTGACATTTTACTTGACATAGAGAGCATTACTGTTAGCAGACTTTTAAAATTTTTAAGCTTTTTTTGTCAGCATTATGTTTAGTTTCTTTTAGCACATTAGATGCGGTATGTCATAACTTGGTAACACTGTGAAAATCTTGTCACTGATCCTTAAATGCCAATCACTGCCTTATTTGCATGCTGACTGTACATTGCTACATTCCTGGATTTCACCTGTAACTGCTAGGAGAGCTAGCCTTCTGTCAAAGGTCATTACGTTAATCACAAATCAGAATAGTTGTATGTTCTATATAAGCATTGGCAGGGTCCAGGTTTTTATCCTTGACACAGCAGACAGTACATTTAAGATACTTGCTTATAAATGTGAATATTGGATGTAAGGTTTTCATATTGGGCATATTTTTGAGATGAAAAGGGTGTTTCTATCAGAGCTGATGCTTTGACAGGGAGTGTTTCAGTGTGTTTTATAAAGTGATATAAAGAGCAGCAGCATCACTATACAAACAATTGAAAATTGTTGCAGCAACATCATCTTATGATGTGAAACACTAGACTATACAAAACCGTGCTTCTGATGGAGGTAAGTTTCTGCGCAGATAACTAAAAGATGTTCTGGATTTTGTTTGTAAGACCTGTCCTTGTCTAATGGTTCCCATTGTGATGCGTATTTTGGAATAACAGGTATCAGTGTCTCACTGGCTCACTTATGAAGCTGATCAATCCAGGACACTGGACACTTCAGATTTGGGCTAACAGATTTGTATCACAGCCCTTATGATCAAGACACCACATTTTAAACCACAGGTCATGATCTGTAACTGAATGTGAGAATTTCCAAATGGGCAAACACCAAATGCTAACTCGAGATCAAGTGTGCTTTGAGTCTTCGGTGTTTCTAGTGCTGCTTAGTCAGGCTGCATTGCGTACACACACATCCCTGAAGATTTACTTCTGGACACACACAAGCTCTTCGTGCTGTGAGTGCTGCCATGCTAACCAATCGCAACCAAAACTGCCAGGAACACCTTAGCTCAGATTCCAGACTGTTGCGTGCTATGAGTTACAGTGTTTTTACCATGCATAGACATTTTCTGCCTTTATAGAAAACAATGATAAAATCATAGAGAATAAGGATTTTTAATATTCTGTCATTCCTTAGTATATATGTATTAGACTGGTATATCTTTAAATTGTGTGAAAATGCTTGATTTTTAACACTTGTTTGAGATGCTCACCAATTTCATACAAAATCATTAAACAAATTATAGCTTGGGATTAAAACAAAATTTCTAACTGTCTGAAATGCCCTGGAATATGCCTCAGTTGCTCTGTTCTATGCATATACATGAAGCAACCTCCTCAGCATTGATAATTATTACATAAAAAATTGGCCTGGCATGATAGTGCACACCCTTAATTCCAGCACTTGGGAGGCGGAGGCAGGGGGATTTTTTTGTGAGTTCTAGGCCAGCCTGGTCTACAAAGTGAGTTCCAGACAGAGAAACCCTATCTTAAAAAAATTTATTTTAAAAATCATTTCTTAGAAATGTGGAAGATGATGCAGTATGAAATATTCAGCTAAGCTTTAATTCTTTATGTAAAAATAAGTAATCACTGTCATCTTACTGGTATGTAACAATGGCTCTCAATAAACAATGACATTGTTTACAGAATAATCTTAAAATAAATTTGTTTATGATTTATTATCAGTAAATGTTTGTGTTGTATACTTCCTTTATATACCAGTATACCCTTGGACTCATGTAGAAATTTCTGAGGTGCGAAAGGAGTCACTGGTGCAAAGCTTTCTGGAATTGCTGATCTAGAAGAGGATAGCCAGGGACTCTGGAGTGGCAACATCTGAGCTCACGCTTCTTAAACTCTTATGTGTGTCTGGCATTAAATAACCTTTAAATGAGTTTTCAGGGGTATTCCTTTGCACATTCTTTGTGATTAAATCCTTGTGTAGTTTGTAAACGTACCCTTTGGTTAAGGTTTGATACAATATTGTCCTCCTTTTAGTTTAATAGTGTATCAGGGTGGGGCTTGGAGAGAGGGCTCAGCTGTGAAGACCGCTTGCTGCCTCTGCAGAGGACATGACTTCAGTTTCCCACAGCCACATAGCAGCTCAAAGACGTGTAACTCCAGATCCAGAGAATGAGACACTTTCTTCTGGCCTTCATGAGCACCAGGCAATGGTGAGCAGACACACATGTAGGTGAACACTTATACACATAAAATGAAAACAAATAGTTTTTTTCCTTAAATATCATGTATTTGTTTCATGAAGACAAACCTCTTCATAATTAATTATGTTGTCATCCCAAAAGTTTTATTGGTGAGCGCACCACTGGAGAGCCAGGAAAGAGAGAAGCAGTTGCACATCTACTTAGTCTGGGGAGTGATAGTTTTGTGCCAGGTACAGGTTGGGGTAGCAAAACAGGTGTATATGACTATCCGGTAAGAACTATTCAGAATTTGTGTGTGGCCAGAAAAAAACCTCTATTGTATTGGTTGACATGAAATTGGTGTCTTGATAGCTTAGCTCCAGGGCCCTTGAGAAGCCAGTGGGTACTCTGATGGTGAGGCGCTTTAAAGTTTCACATGTTTATCAGGCTCCCGGAGAATATCTGTTAATAGCTGGAGACCTTAGTGTTTCTGAACACAGTTTGGAAAATGTTACTCAGCACTATTAAATGGTAATAGGTATTCACTACAGAGCGTTTAAACAGATCTGGTATTGGGAACAAATAACAAAGAGCATGCCTTGTTATTTGTTCCCAATAAAAATATTTTATGTATCATTAAAGATTTAAAAGTTGAGCAGCAGGCCTCCATATTGCAACCAGGACACAGCTGGAAAGGTGCAGGTACGGACTCCGTCTGGGGCTAGAGCAGGGAGAGCCGCTAAGCTCTCGCCCCCAGGCGGGCCCAGGCGCCTAGGCTCTGCAGCACGTCCCTGCGAGCTTAGGCCGTGCACCGAGGCAGCCGGAACCACCCAGCTCCCCAGGACCCCGGACCAGCGACAGTGGCAGGCCTCCATAATGCAACCAGGACACAGCTGGAAAGGCACAGGTAGACAGATTCCATCAGGGGCTACCACGTGGGGGAATCTGCTAGGCTCTCGCTACTAGGCAGGCCCAGCAGCGCCTGCCGAGGCTCTGCTGCACTCCCCCACACTTCCCGGAGACCTCAGGCCTTGCACAAAGTCAGCGGGTGGCAGCCAGCTCGTGATCCCGTTGAGCAGCAATCACGCATAACCACCAGTAGAGAAACAACAGGTAAGCCCAGCCTCACAGGAGATTCAAACACCAGCCAGTGACAACAAGGTCAACTAACACCAGAAATAACCAGATGGCAAAAGGAAAACGAAGGAATGTCACTAACAGAAATCAAGGCAACATGACAGCAGCTGAACCCAGTTAGCCAACAACAGGAAGCCCTGGATACCCCAAAACACCAGAAAAACAAGACTTGGATATAAAATCACTGGTCAGGATGCTGGTAGCTGAACACATAGAAAAATCTCGTAAAGAAATAGAGGAGAAAATGGATCAAAAGTTAGAAGCCTTTACAAGGCAAATACAAAAATCACTTCAAGAAATGCAGGAGAAGATGGATCAAAAAGAAGAAGACAATAAGGAAGAAAGACAAAAATCACTTAAAGAAATACAGAAGAACATGGGCCAACAAGTAGAAGCTATGAAAGAGGAAACACAAAAATCTATTAAAGAAATACATGAAAACAAAATCAAGCAAGCGAAAGATCTGAGCACATCCATCCAGGTACTAAAAACAGAAGTAGAAACAACTAAGAAATCGCAGAGGGAGACAACATTGGAGATAGAAAACCTTGGGAAGAAATCAGGGGCCATAGATGCAAATATCAACAATAGAATACAAGAGATAGAAGACAGAATATCAGAAGCCGAAGATACCATAGGAACCATTGATTCAACAGTCAAAGAAAATACTAAATGCAAAAAGGCTGTAACCCAAAACATCCAGGAAATCCAGGACACAATGAGAAGACCAAACCTAAGGATTATAGGTATAGACGAGAATGAAGATGTACAAGTTAAAGGGCCAGCAAATATCTTCTACAAAATTATGGAAGAAAACTTCCCCAACCTAAAGAGAGAGATGCCCATGAATATACAAGAAGCATACAGAACCCCAAACAGACTGGATCAGAACAGAAATACATCCCGTCACATAATAATCAAAACTCCAAATGTACTAAACAAAGAAAGAATATTAAAGGCAGCAAGAGAAAAAGGCCAAGTAACTTATAAAGGAAGACCTATCAGAATAACACCAGACTTCTCACCTGAGACCATGAAAGCTAGAAGATCCTGGGCAGATATAATGCAAACTCTAAGAGAACACAAACTTCAGCCAAAACTACTTTACCCAGCAAAGCTCTCAATCGCCATAGATGGAGACATCAAGGTATTCCATGACAAAACCAAATTTGCACGATATCTTTCCACAAATCCAGCCCTACAAAGGATAATAGGGGGAAAACACCAAGACAAGGACGGAAACTACACCCGGGAAGAAGCAAGATAGAAACCTCCTCTCATCAAACCCAAAAGAAGGTAACCTCTCGAATATAAAAAAATAAATAAAATAAATAAATATTTCAAAAATGTCTGGAGGAAATAATTACTATTCCTTAATATCTCTTAACATCAATGGACTCAATTCCCCAATAAAAAGACATAGATTAACAGACTGGATACGGAAACAGGACCCTACATTTTGCTGCATACAGGAAACACATCTCAGTGTTAAAGACATCTCAGCCTTAGAGTAAAAGGCTGGAAGACAATTTTACAAGCAAATGGTCTCAGGAAACAAGCTGGAGTAGCCATTCTAATATCAGATAAAATTGACTTCCAACCTAAAATCATCAAAAGAGACTCAGAAGGTCACTTCTTGCTGGCCAAAGGGAAAATCCACCAAGAAGAGCTCTCAATACTGAACATCTACGCTCCAAATGCAAGGGCACCCTCATTCATAAAAGAAACCTTACTAAAGCTTAAAGCACACATTACACCTAACACAATAATTGTGGGTGACTTCAACACTCCACTCTCCTCAATGGACCGATCAGGAAAGCAGAAACTAAACAGGGACACAGTGAAACTAATTGAAACTCTGGACCAATTGGGTTTAACAGATATATATAGAACATTTCATCCTAAAGCTAAAGAATATACCTTTTTCTCAGCTCCACATGGTACCTTCTCCAAAATAGACCATATAATTGGTCACAAGACAGATGTCAACAAATACAAGAAGATCGACCTAATCCCATGCCTCCTATCAGATCACCATGGAGTAAGAGTGGTCTTCAATAACAACAAAAACAACAGAAAGCCCACATACACATGGAAACTGAACAATACTCTACTCAATGACACCTTGGTCAAGGAAGAAATAAAAAAAGAAATCAAAGACTTTTTAGAATTCAATGAAAATGAAGGTACAACCTTCCCAAATCTATGGGACACAATGAAAGCAGTGCTAAGAGGAAAACTCCTAGCTCTAAGTGCATCCAAAAAGAAACTGGAGAGAGCATACACTAGCAGCTTAATGGCACACCTTAAAGCCCTGGAAGAAAAACAAGTTAATTCACCCAGGAGGAGTAGAAGACAAGAAATCATCAAACTCAGGGCTGAAATCAATCAAATAGAAACAAAGAGAACCATACAAAGAATCAACAAGACCAGGAGCTGGTTCTTTGAGAAAATCAACAAGATAGATAAACCCTTAGCCAGACTAACCAAAGGACACAGAGACAGTATACAAATTAACAAAATTAGAAATGAAAAGGGAGACATAACAACAGAAACTGAGGAAATTCAAAAGATCATCAGATCCTACTACAAAGGTCTATACTCAAAACAACTGGAGAATCTGGAGGAAATGGACAATTTCCTAGACAGATATCAAATACCAAAATTAAATCAGCATCAAGTAGATCAGCTAAATAGTCCCATAACCCCTAAAGAAATAGAAGGGGTTATAGAAAGGCTCCCAACCAAAAAATGTACGGGACCAGATGGTTTTAGTGCAGAATTCTACCAGACCTTCAAAGACATAACACCAATACTTTTCAAACTATTCCACAAAATAGAGACAGAAGGGACACTGCCCAACTCATTCTTCGAAGCCACAATTACGCTAATACCTAAACCACAAAAAGATCCAACAAAGAAAGAGAACTACAGGCCAATTTCTCTTATGAATATAGATGCAAAAATACTAAATAAAATTCTTGCTAACCGAATCCAAGAGCACATCAAAACGATCATCCACCATGATCAAGTAGGCTTCATCCCAGGGATGCAGGGATGGTTCAATATACGGAAATCCATCAATGTAATCCACTACGTAAACAAACTGAAAGAAAAAAACCACATGGTCATTAGATGTTGAAAAAGCATTCGACAAAATTCAGCATCCTTTCATGCTAAAAGTCTTGGAAAGAGCAGGAATTCAAGGCCCATACCTAAACATAGTAAAAGCAATCTACAGCAAACCAGTAGCCAACATCAAAATAAATGGAGAGAAACTTGAAGCATTCCCACTAAAATCAGGGACTAGACAAGGCTGCCCTCTCTCTCCATATCTTTTCAATATAGTACTTGAAGTTCTAGCAAGAGCAATTAGACAACATAAGGAAGTCAAAGGGATACAAATTGGAAAGGAAGAAGTGAAACTATCATTATTTGCAGACAATATGATAGTTTACCTAAGCGACCCAAAAAACTCCACCAGAGAACTTCTACAGCTGATAAACAACTTCAGCAAAGTGGCAGGTTATAAAATTAACTCAAGCAAGTCAGTGGCCTTCTTGTACTCAAAGGACAAGCAGGCAGAGAAAGAAATTAGGGAAATAACACCCTTCACAATAGCCACAAACAACATAAAGTATCTGGGCGTAACTCTAACCAAACAAGCGAAAGATCTGTTCAACAGGAACTTCAAGTCCTTGAAGAAAGAAATCGAAGAAGACCTCAGAAGATGGAAAAATATTTCTTGCTCCTGGATTGGCAGGATCAATATAGTAAAAATGACCATCTTGCCAAAAGCAATATACAGATTCAATGCGATCCCCATCAAAATCCCAACTCAATTCTTCATAGATCTAGAAAGAGCAATTATTAAATTCATCTGGAGCAACAAAAAACCCAGGATAGCTAAAACTATTCTCAACAATAAAAGGACTTCTGGGGGAATCAATATCCCTGACCTCAAGCAGTACTACAGAGCAATTGTGTTAAAAACTGCATGGTATTGGTATAGCAACAGGCAAGCAGATCAATGGAACAGGATTGAAGACCCAGAAATTAACCCACAGACTTATGGTCACTTGATCTTTGATAAAGGAGCCACAACCATCCGGTGGTATAAAGATAGCCTTTTCAACAAATGGTGCTGGTTCAACTGGAGGTCAACATGCAGAAGAATGCGAATTGACCCACTCTTATCTCTTTGCACTAAGATCAACTCCAAGTGGATCAAGGACCTCCACATAAAACCAGGCACACTGAAACTATTAGAAAAGAAACTTGGGAAGACCCTGGAGGACTTGGGCACAGGGGAAAAGTTCCTGAACAGAACACCAATAGCTTATGCTCTAAGATCAAGAATCGACAAATGGGACCTCATAAAATTACAAAGTTTCTGCAAAGCAAAGGACACTGTCAGAAGGACAAAACGGCAACCAACAAAGTGGGAAAAGATCTTCACCAACTCCACATCCGACAGAGGGCTAATATCCAATATATACAAAGAACTCAAGAAGTTAGACCGCAAAGAAACAAATAACCCTATCAAAAAATGGGGCACAGAGCTAAACAAAGAATTTTCACCAGAAGAAATTCGGATGGCCGAGAAACACCTTAAAAGATGTTCAACATCATTAGTCATCAGGGAAATGCAAATCAAAACAACCCTGAGATTCCACCTCACACCAGTCAGAATGGCTAAGATTAAAAACTCCAGAGACAACAAGTGCTGGCGAGGATGTGGAGAAAGAGGAACACTCCTCCACTGTTGGTGGGATTGCAAAATGGTAAAACCACTCTGGAAATCAGTTTGGCGGTTCCTCAGAAAATTGGGCATGTCACTTCCAGAGGACCCTGGCATACCACTCCTGGGCATATACCCAGAGGATTCCCCTGCATGCAATAAGGACACAAGCTCCACTATGTTTATAGCAGCCTTGTTTATAATAGCCAGAAATTGGAAGGAGCCCAAATATCCCTCAAAGGAGGAATGGATACAGAAAATGTGGTATATTTATACAATGGAATACTACTCAGCAATTAAAAATAATGAATTCATGCAATTTGTAGGTAAATGGTTAGACCTGGAAAATATCATCCTGAGTGAATTAACCCAATCACAAAAGAATGCAAATGAAATGCAATCACTGATAAGTGGATATTAATGAGCCCAGAAGCCCTAAATACTCAAGACACAAATAGCAAGTCAAATGATTCCCAAGAAGAAGAAAGGAGAGGACCCTGGGCCTGTAAAGATTGCATCCAGTTTAGTAAAGAAACCGAGGGGGGAGGGGGAATGATTGGGGAACAGTTGGGGGGGAGAGGAACTATGGGAACTATGGTGGGTGGGAACTGGGAAAGGGGAAAGCCTTTGGAATGTAAACATTGAATATAGACAATAAAAAAAAAAAGAAAAAAAAACAAAAAAAAGAGCGATCAAAAAAAAAAAGATTTAAAAGTTACTTAAAACTTTAGAGGGATTAGTCTTAAAATATATATCTCAGTTCAAGACCAGCCTGTCTACATAGCAAATTCCAGGGTAGCCAGGTGTACACATAGAAACCCTGTCTTGAAAGAGAAGAGAAGGGAAGGGAGGGGAATGGAGGGGAGGGGAGGGGAGAGGAGGGGAGGGGAGGGGAAGAGAAGAGACAAAGGAGAGGAGATAAGGGGAGAGGGAGGGGGACGGGAAGGGAGGGAAGGGGAGGGGGAGTGGAGGGAAGGATCTCTAGGCTGTGAGAGCCTGGTTCCAGTCCTAACCACAACAAAAACAAACAAAAGAATGTGACATTTCTCACTGACTCAGTAGCTAAGTTTCCTTTTTCTTCACATATTTGATTTTTACTTTTGGTATCTTAAACCAAATCACAGCCTGAGAGTTATGAATGTCTAAAGGGACTTCTGAACCATCTGGAAGATTTCACATCTCCATGTAGGATCTTGCTGTCAAACTGCTTCAAGTGATAGTCATGTGGTGTGCTAGTCCATAAGCTAACTCAGTCATCAATTGTATAATAGAAAAGAGTAAAACAGGTTGGGGGTTGATTTTCTTTTTTTATTGGTGACAGTTCTTAATGTTTAATATGTAACATAAATGTTACATATTACATAATGTTACATATTGCATAATGTTATATATTACAAATGTTACATTAATATGTAACATAAATGTTACATAATGTTTAATATGTAACATACATTTTTAAAGTATCATGAAAACGACTAACATTTGTTTGTCTAAAGACTGGGAACAAGGACATCTATGGGAAGGGCAATTTCTTCTGAGAATGGTTTCTTCCCAAACAGCCATATTTATGTGTGGTCACAAATGTTTATACAGATGCAACTAATTCAGTCTCTCCGGTAAACATGTGTTTATTTTGTTAGGTCTTTTTGCATGGAAGGTCATTTCTGCTGTGATTTTCTAGAATACTTATGAGGTCCTGATGGGAATACAACAGAGGCCTGAAAACAGTTCATACACAGCTCTGTCGCAAAGTTTTTACTTGCGACGTTTTAGCTGTCGGATACTCTTAAGAAAAGTTCATGCTTCTTGAGATTCTGGTAACTGTAAGAGTTCTAAAAAGAACTCTACCCAGTACCGCCTCAAATAAATATTCCTAAGCCTTTATAGTTGACAAAATTGGAGGGCTTCACAGCGTATACGCCTAGCATGTATTCTCTGTCAGTGGTGTGTGTATGACCACATGCAGTTGCACAACAAAGAGAAAAATGATTCGGATCATGGAGGAGAGCTCTCCTTTTTTCGAATGTGAACAACTTCCAGTTTCCACCTGCACACAGCTTGGCACTGTCGAGGGTCTTGATCCCTCCTCTGGGTTTCCCCAGGCTTAGATAGCAAGTGCTCCCAGCATCTCATCAGACTGCATCCCCCCTCCCCCAGCCTTAAGTTCTCTCTATTGTTAACAGCCACTAGTATTAGTTGTCAATCTCCAGCCTCAGACCCCTTCCCCCTTCAGAAACCAAATTCGGCTGATTTTAAAAAGTATTTTAAACGTTTAAACCCAAAATATTGAAGAAGCTGTGGTGGTTAGTCTTGGTTGTCAACCCAACTGGACCTGGGATCAGCCTTGAGAGACAGGCCTCTGACTGGGTCTGTCGGGTGTTCTCTGTGAAGAGCCAGACCTGCGGCACCAGGTGTAAAGGGGTCAGAGAGAAGAGCAATGTGTAGCCGCTGCCACTGCCACCCTGTTTGCTGACCTCAGAGCCCAGCCTCAGCAGATACCAGGGCAGCACAGAGGTGCTTGTTCCCGCAGATCATGGAGAAACTGGAAATGCCAAGCATGAGGGGCTGTCTTTTTATAGAAAAGATGTATAACCTGTTCTTCTACCCAGAAGGCTAGGAGTTGGAAGTAATTAATACCTTCATTATCTACTCTTTCTGAAGGGCCAGGCCATATCAAGCTCCCACAACCAGCACCAGAGATACTTAAGTAGCCTAGGTGCCCCTTACGTTATCTGTATAACCAGGGGCTTCCCAAATGACCTCCCTGCTATCTATGACCAAGACCACACCAGATCCTTCCCTAGGCTATTGACGCTAACACATGCAGCCTCTCTCTAAAACCCTTCCTTTTGGAAGAAATGACTTGTACTTTGAGTTTTGTTTGGTTCTCTTTTATTTTTTGTTTGTTGTTTATTTGTTTGACTTTTGGTTTTTCAAGACAGGGTTTCTCTGTTATCACAGAGCACTGGACTGGCTTTAGAGACCAGGATGGCCTCGAACTCACAGAGATCTGCCTGCCTCTGCTTCCCAAGTGCTGGGATTAAAGGCCTGAACCACCACACCTAGCAAAATTTATTTATTTATTTGTTTGTTTGTTTTAAATGTGCAAAGGCTGCTCCGTCTGCACATATACCTACTTGCCAGAAGAGGTTGTGAGCCACCATGGGATTGCTAGGAACTGAGCATAGGACCTGTGTAAGAGCAGCCAGTGTTCTTAACCACAAAGCCATCTGTCTTAGTTAGGGTTTTACTGCTGTGAACAGACACCATGACCAATGCAAGTTTTATAAAAGACAACATTTAATTGGGGCTGGCTTACAGGCTCAGAGGTTCAGTCCATTGTCATCAAGGCAGAAACATGGCAGCATCCAGGCAGGTATGGTGCAGGAGGAGCTGAGAGTTCTCTCTCTTCAACTGAAGACTGCTAGTAGAAGACTGACTTCCAGGCAGCCAGGGGGAGGGTCATAAGCCCACACCCACAGTGACACACCCACTCCAACAAGGCCACACCTCCTAATAGGTCACTTCCTGGGCCAATCATATACAAACCATCACACCATCTCACCAGCCCACTACTGTGAGTTCTAATGGAATCATGCCTCCTATGCACTGGGGATTGTTATACCAGGAAACTTTTTATCCGAATTGTACTGTTTAACTATGTTTACAATTGTATCAGACTCCAGGAGTCTGATCCAGTCTGGCTAAGTTGGGCTGAGCTAAGGTTTCCTTCTTACCTCTTTGCTGATCCTTTGACTGCACACTGATGCTGGCAGGGACAACCTTCGTCGCCGTACTGGAGCTGCTGACGCATGTAGCCTCGTGATCTGAGCAGAAAGCAGGTTCTCTGTCTCTCCAACATGCGAACAGCCACTATTGGACTACCTACCCCACGTCATGTAACCCAACCTGACAAACTCCCTTTGTAATATACCCTTTTGAAACCATTCTGTTGGGAACCATGACTGCTGTTACAGTTGTGGTACTGGACTTGGAGCAAGCACCGTAAATGTCACTGTGTGGCTTCTTGGCCTTTGGTTTGTGGAAGAGTGCAGCTCTGAGCTACAAAAACACACTAGAGATTTACAAGCAGCGAGCGTGTTGAACTGTCCGGTTAGGAGCATGGAAGACAGAAATGCTGATGGAAACATGTACCATGGAGGCTCCACTCATGAGGTTTCAGACGTGAGCAGAGATCATTAAAGAACTAGGCTAGAGCTGTGATGGCTAATACTACTAGCTTGGTGGACTCTACAGTCACCTAGGAGACATCTGGGCATGCCTGTAAGGGGTTATCTAGGCTAGGTTAATTGAAGCGGGTACCACATCCAGGGGACCTAGACTCCATAAAAAGTGGAAAGTAGTGAAACTGGTTTTGGTGGTCTTCAATCTCAGCAGGAAAGAGAAGCACATGGGTCTCCTGAGTTTGAAGCAAGCCAGGGCTAGATAGTGTGGCCATATCTAAAACAAAGAAATGAGAAGAGGAAGAGGAGGAGGAAGGGGAAGGAAAAAAGAAAAAGAAAAAAGTGCAAGGGAGCTGATGACAAGCATTCGTCACTCTGCATCCAGACTGGAAGGATGTGACCCGCTTCCTCACGCTCAGGACATCCCCACTTTGATGAGCTGTGAACCTTCAGAGAATGAGCCAAAATAACTCCTTCCTTTCTCTAATTGCTTTTGTCAGTATATTTTATCACAGCAACAGGAAACGTAGCTAAGACACACTGGATTCCCTAAGCCTAGAGGTTCACCAGTAAATGTTAGTCACTGTGTAGGAGAAAAGATGCCCAGACGTGCAGGCTTACCAGTTTTGGTTATGCAGATGCTCTCATGCTGCACGGAAGCTGCCTTTGATGGAGTCACTTAAAGCTGAGGCATGATGAGATTAAGAGGTCAGGCCTTTTAAGTTCAGACTCTATTTTAGAGACCCTGACTTAAGTTTAAACTCAGGTAAACTAACAGGCTGGTACCTAGCATTAGTTTCCAAGTTACCCCCCCACCCCAACAAAACTCAAGCCTGTCTCCGGTCTCTAGGCTAATCCCCCAAAAGACTAGCATCTCCAGGTTACACCTCCAACAAGACCCGACGTCCAGGTTATTCCCCCAACAAACCTGCACCCCTAGGTTGCAAGCCCAACCCCTGTCTAACGACCACCAATGCAGGGGGGAAAGCAGAAATTAAGTTTATGGTTTGACTCCCAGCACCAGCCAATTATGTTAAAGGCCACAGAAACTTTCCCGACCCCTGCTTGCTGTTTACTATAAAGCCTTACCCCATAGATACTCAGGGCTCCACCATCACCAAAACTGTCCTGCCTGATGGTTGTAGGGACCGAGAGCTAGCTCGAGTATAATAAAGACCCTGCTGTGAGTTGCATCAAATCAGGTCCCATCTGTTTTTTTTTTTTGGGGGGGGGGAGGAATCACATTTCCCTGGCACTACAAGATCATAGGCATTGCTCTTCTGAGCTGGTATTAACTGGTGCCAGGTCACCTCATCTCATAATTTCGGGAAGAGCCATAATAAACTAGGCAGCTTTGTGCACGTGGTGGCAGTATTGGCAGCCAAGGCCCTTCAGAATTCCTGGAATTCTTTGCCATTTGGACAAAGAGAAAGAAAAGTAATTCTGAAACATATTCACTGATTATCTGAAGCAAATGAAGACTAAAGGGATGTTTTAAAAAGCTATGTGGAGAAGCAAATTATTTGGGCTGAAATCTAACATAAATATGTAAATTGGCTGGCTATTTTATGTTTGTGGTCTTGTACATTTTTTAAAGCCCCTATGTTTCCATTGCTTGAAGTTTTTCATTGACTTTGAAAATTGTATCCCTAGATAAATTGTGACATTTCCTTTCTACGTGTTGGTGCAATTTTACATTATGGAATTGTCAGATAGATTCATTACTCCTATTTCTAAACACAAATGACCATAATTCAAATATGTATCAATGTACCAGGCTCTAAGCTACATAAAAAAATTCTATCACTAATGCATTTGGAGGCACATTGATATATATATATATATATATATATATATATATACACACACACACACACACACACATACACACACACATTGATATATGTATACACACATACACACACTTTTATAAGAAAGGATTTTGGCCTTGGATTTCATCTTTTTTACTTTTGATAGCTTTCCACTCTGACGTCAGGTCTTTGGTTCAGGCTTATTTACATGTAAGTTTCATTAGAAACAGTGAGTAGGAACCTAAAATGTCCAGAGGTGTTAAGCAGGGTGTCTCTTTCATAAGTGTGACATGCCTGTCTTGTGCTGCTGTAGCTCCTGTACAGAGAACAGTTCAAGTTCACTTAAATGCCACCTGCAACCTAGTATTGTACAGAAAAATTTGTCCCTGTGATGGTAGAGAATGAAAACCAACAGGAATGGATCGCAACAACTCTAGGACATTGGTTCTCGACCTTCCTAATGGTGTGACCCTTGTTCATTTTGCAGTGACTCAAACCATAAAATTTTGTTGCTACTTCATAACTATAATTCTGCTATCATTGGGAATCATCATGTAAATACGTGCTATGCAGGACATGTGATATGTGACCTCCCGGAATGGTCACAACCCACAGGTTGAGAACCCCTGCTCTGAGTGGATACAGTGGTTATTAAGCCTGTTCAGATTCTATTGCCTCAATATTATGTGGCCAAACCAATCATTCAATAAGCTTTTTTTTCCCTGTAGGGAGTCAATATGAATCATATGCAAAGGCTTTGGTGGCCTGTACTTCTGAACAAGAATGAGCCAGTTGCCAAGTACTTAAATATGCCAACAGGAAAGGAAAGGAAACTGTAAACTTTTTGAAATGTCTTTAATTGTTTGAGATTATAATTACGTCATTGTCCCCTTTCTTTTCCTTCCTTCAACCCCACTCCCCAATATATATCTCCTTGCTTTGCTCGCTTTCAAATTCATGACCTCTTTTTTCCCATTAATCCTGTGTGTGTGTGTGTGTGTGTGTGTTTATTCCTAAACACATCAAAGCAACCTTGTCCGACTGTATGATGTTACTTGTATGTACATTTCTGACCGTTTGGTATTGAATAACCAACTGATATGCTCTTTGAAGAAATGTACCTCTAACCACATCCATGTAAACTCAAGAATTTTAGAAGGACCCTGGGAAACTTGTATGCTGTGGGAAATAAACATGTTTTCCTAAATCTGGTCATCACTTGATTCTGTAGGACATGAGAAATCAGGTAGAGCATTACAAATGGTGCTGGGTGCTCACAGCAATTAAAGACATTTCAAAAAGTTCACAGTTTCCTTTCCTTTCCTGTTGGCATATTTAAGTACTTGGCGTGAGATGGAGCACTGGTAGCGTGCAACCTGGCTCATTCTTGTTCAGAAGTACAGGCCCCCAAAGCCTTTGCATATGACTCATATTGACTCCCTACAGGGAAAAAAAGCTTATTGAAGGCAGCAGTGAGCGGGTGAGAAGGTCACACACACTGCTCCCTCTTGGCCTTCACTGAAGGTCACACACACTGCTCCCTCTTGGCCTTCACTTAACGTAGTCAATGTCTCCCTACCTCTGTTTTCTAAGGAAGTTGCCCCCAAGCCTAACAAGGCCACCATGATGGTAAAGTCCTCTTTCTCATGCCGATTTGTTGACATCTTGTTAACAAAGCACATCCTCCTCCAATTTTTACTATAGTTTTTGTCATTTTCCTTAGAATTGTGGCAGATCCCTGGAATTTTAATGTTTCTTTATTCAAATGGCGCCTTATTAAAATGGATGGGAGATTAAGTAATAGTGTGATATTCCTCTTGTTTTCAGCTTTAATATTCAATCCATCCTAACTAGCTCTAAAATATGCAAATTACTGAAATACTGTTGTTACGGGGGAGGTTTGTTTACACATCATTATTTATAAGAAAAACCTGAAAGAGTGTCTAAAAGGTAAATTCCCAGTCCGCAAACACTTTGAATCTGATGGCAGATAGGAACCGCATGCTTCGGCTGATTTGGGGGATGCTAATTTCCTTTCTAGCATAGATTAACTGCTCCAAGTAGTGCGTTTCATTGTGGCACACAACCTGGGTCCCACTCTCTCGATCCTCAATCCTTCTTCCTCTTTGCTTGGAGCTGCCTTCTACTTTCATGTCTTTGTTTGTTTGTTTGTTTGTTTGTTTGTTTTTCAAGACAGGGTTTCTCTGTGTAGTCCTGGCTGTCCTGGAACTCACGCTGTAGACCAGGCTGGCTTCGAACTCAGAAATCTGCCTGCCTCTGCCTCCCAAGTGCTGGGATTACAGGGGTGCGCCACCACGCCCGGCTTCTCATGTCTTCTTTCTATCAAGACGAACCTGTGGACCCTTGGGGCTCTCAGAGTCTGAACCACCAACCAAGGAACACGCATGGGCTAAGCCTAGGCCTCCTTATACATACATAGCAGATGTGCAGCTTGGTCTTCATGTGGGTCCTGAACAACTGGAACATGGGCTATCCCAAAAGCTGTTGCCTGTACGGGGAATGAGTTCTAGCTGGACTGCCTTGTCTTCCAGGGTAGGGGGTGCTCAGCAGCGCAGGGGAGGGGGGTTGGAGGAAGGATTTGGGAGGGGCTGACTGGGAGAAAGTCAAAATTAAATAAGTTAAAAATAAGTAAAAAGTTAAATTAAAAGAAAGTCAACAAGGTTTATCTTTCTAAGTCTGCTTTTAGTTTAGCATGATACTCTACAGATGCACCATTTTCCCTAACCGTGCGATCTTATTATTCTTTGTGTCTAAATACTCTATGGCATATAAACGCCACATTTTCTTGCTGCAGTCAACCCTCGGTGGGAACCTAGGCTGATCCTTTAACGTGGCTAGTGTGGACAGTGAAGGAATAAATCTAGATGGGATATGTGAGTAAGGCCTTCACATGCTGACGGAGTCTCTCTGGCCCATACCCAGGGATTGTATACCCGCATCATATAGGATTAGATCTGCCGGGGACCTAAGTGACGATTAAGTGGCTGTCTACTCCATTGTATAAATATACCACATTTTCTGTATCCATCCCTCCTTTGAGGGATATCTGGGCTCCTTCCAATTTCTGGCTATTATAAACAAGGCTGCTATAAACATAGTGGAGCATGTGTCTTTATTGTATGCAGGGGAATCCTCTGGGTATATGCCCAGGAGTGGTATGCCAGGGTCCTCTGGAAGTGACATGCCCAATTTTCTGAGGAACCGCCACACTGATTTCCAGAGCGGTTTTACCATTTTGCAATCCCACCAACAGTGGAGGAGTGTTCCTCTTTCTCCACATCCTTGCCAGCACTTGTTGTCTCTTGAGTTTTTAATCTTAGCCATTCTGACTGGTGTGAGGTGGAATCTCAGGGTTGTTTTGATTTGCATTTCCCTGATGACTAATGATGTTGAACATCTCTTAAGGTGTTTCTCGGTCATCCGCATTTCTTCTGGTGAAAATTCTTTGTTTAGCTCTGTACCCCATTTTTTGATAGGGTTATTTGGAGTACTACTCAGCAATTAAAAACAATGAACTCATGCAATTTGTAGGTAAATGGTTAGATCTGGAAAATATCATCCTAAGTGAGCTAACCCAATCACAAAAGAATACACATGAAATGCAATCACTGATAAGTGGATATTAATGAGCCCAGAAGCCCTAAATACTCAAGGCACAATTAGCAAGTCAAATGACTCCCAAGAAGAAGAAAGGAGAGGACCCTGGGCCTGTGAAGATTGGATCCAGTATTGTAGATCTCTGTTCCCAGAACAGAGAAATCGTGGGGGGGGGATGATTGAGGAATAGCTGGGGGGGGAAGGAATTATGGGACATATGGTGGGGGGGAACTGGGAATGGAGAAAGCCTTTGGAATGTAAACATAGAATATAGAAAATAAAAATTAAAAAAAAAATGAAGCAAAAAAAAGTGGCTGTCTACTTGCATTACTACCAGCAATAATGATTTTCCCACCCATGCGCAGTCAAGCACTTGTTGTTTTTAATTTTCTTAATGATAACCATTCTGACTGGCGAGCTGGCATCTTACTGTAAGTTTGATGTACATTTCCCTGATGGCTGGGACACTCTTTTCTACGTACTTCCTAGCCATTTATACTTTTTTTGAGAAATATATATTCAGTTAGCTTGCTCATTTATTGTTTGGATTATTTGTCTGTTCTGTATTTCTCCTTTTGGGTTATTTTTTTTTTGACTGGATGCATATATGTTGATGCTTTTACACTAATTCGTGTTTGCTTTTATTTTTTATTATGGCTTATTCACTGTCCTCAGTAATAAGTCTCTTTGTATGTGTGTCTGTATGTGTTTTGAGTATGTATGTGTGTACCATCAAATGTGTGGCACATGCAGGTGAAGAGTTTTGTTTTGTTTTTTTTAATAAGGTTCCATCTACCTTATTCTTTGAGACAGTCTTTCATTTCACTCGGAACTCAGTGATGGAGAGAGTTTGGCTGCATGTATCCACCTATTTCTGCCTTTCCAATATTGAGACTACAAGCACATGTGTGTAAGTGTGTGATTGGGAGGTATACGGACATGTATGGGGGGTGGGGACGGTGCCTATGCGTGTGCACAGAGGTCAAAGGAGGAGACTGGATACCTTACTCTTCTTACTCTATCGTTTCTTTGAGACACGGTTTTCTTCGTACCTGAAGCGAGGCTGGTGGCCAGTATAACCCCAGCACTCCTCCTGTGTGTCACCTCTCCGAGGACTGGGGTTACAGGTGTGCACATGGCCATGCGCAGATTTTATGTGGATATTGGGATTCAAATTCAGGTCCTCGTGCTCGTGCATCCGGTAGTCTGAGACATCTTTTCAGGTGTCCTCTTCGTTTGGACGGTGTTACGGACAGGACCTGGGATCCAGGGCATGCTAGGCAAGCCCTCTACCACTGAGATGTAACCCAGACCTTCCCTTTTAAAGAATTCAAAATAGGGTTGCCTGCTCACTTCCCCAGTCCATTTGCTCTGGGTGCCTTTTTTTTCCTTTCAATTCTTTCACTTTAAAGCTGCGATTATCTTCCCCAGAAAAGTCTGTTCCTTGAAAAAAAAAAAAACAAAAAACAAAAAAACAAAACAACGACAACAACAAAAAACAAAAAACAAAAAACAAAAAAACAAAACGACAACAAAAAAAAACAAAAAAACAAAAAACAAAAAACAAAAAACAACAAACAAAAAAAAAAAAAACAAATAGATAGGACCCGCTTTCCAATCTAGTCTGCCAGTTTATGGTTTTTCTAACTGGAATATTATGACTATTAACATTGAGTTATTGTGAAAAGGTAGCTGTAATTCCCGCCATTTTGCTTGTGTGCTTGCGTGCATGCGTGCAGTGCGTGCGTGCGTGCGTGCGTGCGTGCGTGTGTGTGTGTGTGTGTGTGTGTGTGTGTGTGTCTGGTGTGTCTGGTGTGTGGTTTTGCTTTTATTTTGGTTTGGTTTTTAATACGCACTGTTTTCCTGAGCCTCATTTGCTTCTTTGCTATCCTCATGCAGGCTTTTCTTTCCTGTGGCCTCGCGGATGTGTGCACCTCGCTCTTCAGCGTAGGGTTCCTTCGGCTGCCATCTGTAGCATGCTGTCTCAGTGGTGGCGAGTCACTGCAGTTTGCATCTGTCTTGGAAAGGTTCTTTCTTGGTCATCTGTGCGGGTTAGCTTTCTCTGCACTGTGACTTGGATTGGCCATCACTGCCTTTGAGAGCTCGGTATGCACCACTCTATGCCGCTCTGGAATCCATATTTCTGCCCAGAATTCTCCTGCTGCTGCAATGGGCGTGCCTTTCTATGGAATTGTACTTCTCTCATGAAACCTCATTCTTTGACTATGGTCTGTACGATTAGTATTTTAACTATATGAATCAGGAGCTCACTTTTCTTGTTTGTTTGACATTACAAATACCTTCTGTATCTCAATAACTATTCCTTCCCCTAGATTTGTTTATTCTGAATTTTTTTTGTTGCATTTACATGGTAATTCTGTTTTTATGCTCATGATTCATAACTTTGTTCTTTTAGGGTTTGCTACATCTCATGTGTTCTGGTCATATTTTATTATTAGTCCTTGAGAAACACATATTGACTAATGCTATCATTCTTAACATTTTGATTCTCTGCCACTTTGGCTTTATATTATTTTTATTTTTAATGTTTCTAGATCCTTTTGTTTGGAATTATGATCAGTCCATGTGTGTCAACACCCACTCTATTTCTCTTTCCTTTAGTGCATATACTTCCTCCTCATTCCTACTGCTCTTTTATTGTGTTTCATCCACTGTCCTTCTTCCTTTTGTATTTTAAATAGCATTCACAGTCCTTAGCTCTCTCTTACGTGATCCTATGGTTCTCTGTACCTTGTGCTCTCTGTGGGGAAAGATGTGAAGTTGGCGATTTTGCCAATCTATTACCCTTCCTGGGAATTTGCTAGCTGCCTCTTAGAGCTTGTGGTGGCCGTTGTGAAGGATTTTGTTTCAGTTGCCTTTGTTTCTGACATTTTTTCCTTGTCTTTGTTAGCCCAAAGTGAGGGAGCGGAATTCTCCCCGTTCACTGCTGTTTTGGTCCATGCTTTGGATTAGAATCTGTTGGTTCTCTTACAAGCCTAGTATTTGGCATTTCTGCATTTCATCTAACTTCACAGTCGGCTGACGAGTGCTCTCCTCCATGTACTCTCTTCATTAAAAAAAAAAAAAAAAAAAAAAAAAAAGGGACCCAGGTCAGTGTTGTTTACCCCTAATCTTCCATCTTCTTGATTTCTTTTCTTCCCGCACCCTGCCCTGCCAGTTTAGATGTGGTTTCACAGTATTGTCCAGGCTGGCTCAACCCTTTGTCATGCTCATATCTCAGCCTCACAGATACTACGGACATAGGCGCGAACCACAATCCCAGCTCTAAACCCCTAACCTAATATATGGGTAGAAATTTTTTCTTCTATTTTGTCTTTTCACCCTGGTGGTTGTTTCCCTCACTTTGAGGAAGCTTTTTAGCTAATCTTATTTTATTTATTCATTTAGTTTGTTTTTTTGTGTGTGTGTGAGTGTTTTGCCTGCATGTGTATATGTGTACCACACCTGTGCCTGGTCCAGGTAAGATTCAGAAGAGGATGTTGAATCCCATGGAAATAAAGTTACCGTTCAACATAAGCTGCCATATAGATGCTGGGAATCGATCCCAGGATATCTGCAAAAACAAGTGCTCTTACCTGCTGAGCCATGTCCCCAGCCCCCCAAGAACCCTTTTCATTTCATGACGTCCCTTTTGTCAACTTTGCAGTTGTTTCCTGAGCTATTGGAGCACTTCTTAGAGAGGTATTAAACTGTTGGCATCTTGTAGCGTCTCTTCTGTTTCCTTTGAGCTATATGACAAAAGTTTCTGTGCCCAGCACACTAAATTCAAGTCCTTGCTCTGCTTTTCCAGGCCAATAACCTTGGACAAATATGCAGCTTCTTAATGTCTGTAAAGTAGCACGAAGAGCAGATAATTTTATAATTGGGAGGCACTTAAAGCAGTGCTTCATACATGTGCCAGTTAGGAAATTTTTAGGCTCATTTGGCGTTGTTGAACTGGTTTTTGAGAAGGGGTGTTGCTGTGTAGCCCAAGCTGGCCTCAAACTTGCCATCCTCTGCCTCAGTCTCCAGAATACGGGGAGCCCAGATGCGCGCCACCACACCCTATGGGTCTTCTCGTTGGACTATTTTTATAAATGTTTGCTAAATTCTATCAGTTTGACTCTTGTAATTTTATGGGATACACCACTTTTTGTGATCTATATATGGTTTACAAATTTTGAAATCATCAAAATTTGGTATGTACCACAAATAAATATATTTATTCATAAAAAAAATGTGATCCATTTCGAGCTGTTTTGTACAGGGTAAGAGATAGGAATCTGGTTTCGTTTGCCGACCTATAGCGCTCAAGCTTTCCCAGCACGCTTGTTTGTGGAGTCTGTCCTTCCTCTAACACATGTTTTTGCATCCTTGTCAGAAGTCCTATGGCTGTATCTGTCTGTATATGAAACAGGTAACAAAATACGTCTGAACTTTAGTATTGCTCTTTTTTTTTTTAACTGAGAATAGTTCTGGCAGTTTTGGGGCTCTTTTAGAATCCATATGTGTTTTTGGAATTTTCTTTCTATTTCTATAGAGTATTGCTGGAATTATGATGGTTATTAAATTCGATCTATAGCTGTATTTTGGTGATAACATTTTTTGTAATATTACTTTTCCCAACTCATGAGCATGGGGAGTGTTTCTGGTGACTAGTGTCTCTAGGAATTTCTCTCTTCTGTGTTTTAAAGTTTTTATTTTAGAAGTGCCTCACTTCTTTGATTCAGTTTATGTCTAGATATTTTATTAATTTCTGAGGCTGTTGTGAGTGACATTATTTTCCTGATTATTTTCTCATCATGTTTGCTATTGGTACCTAAAAAATGCTCTTGAAATAGAGGGGTGAAGGACACTACAAGAAAAAAACACAGAATCAACTAACCCAGGAGCCTTCGTGGGACTGACCTAGGCTGTCTGCATGTATGTATTATGGTTGTATAGTTTGCTGTTCTTCTGGGATTCCCAGCAGTGGGAGCAGGGGCTATCTCTGATGCTGCCTGGTTTGGGGACCCTTTCTTCCTACTGGGTTATCTTGTCTCACAATAGGAGAGGAGGTGCCTATTCTCACTGAAACTTAATATGCAATGGCTAGCTGATGTCCACGGGAGGCCTGTTCTTTTCTGGAGAGAAAGGGAGGAAGAGTGGATGGGAGTGAGGAGAGGGGAGGGGAGGCTGGGGGGAGTGGAGAGAGGGGAAACTACAGTCAAAATGTAAAAACAAATACATCTGCCCTTTATTTTTACAAAAAAAACTCTGAAATTCACATGTTGACTTGGCATCCTACAACCTTACTGAATATTCTCGTTCTTTCTAGGGTATTTCGGATGGAGCCTTTAGAGTCATATAAAAATATCCTGTATTTAAAATTGTCTGCAAATAGGGACTACTTGTCCTCTTGCTTCAATTGCTGTATCCATACTTTCTCTTCTTTATTTTATTTTATTTTTATTTTTTTAAAGATTTATTTATTATTATATGTAAGTACACTATCACTCTCTTTAGACACACCGGAAGAGGGCATCAGATGGATGGCTGTGAGCCACCATGTTGTTGCTGGGGTTTGAACTCAGGACCTTCAGAAGAGCAGTCAGTGCTTTTAACCGCTGAGCCATCTCTCCACCCCCATACTTTCTTTTCTTGTCTATTGCTCTGGCTAAGAATTGAAACATGATATTGTTTAAAACGCTTCTCTTATTCTTTGAGATTATAATATAGTTGATAATTCTCCCCTTTTTTTCTCCTTCCAAACCCTCCCATGTACCTACCCATCTTTGCTCTCTTTCAAATTCATGGCCTCCTTCTTTTCTCTAACTCTTGTTACATGCACATATGTATAACTACTCTTAAATACAACTAGTTTAGCCTGTAGAATGCTGCTTGTATTTATGTTTTCAGGACTGACCATTTGGTATTGGATAACCAACTAGTGTGCTCCTCTCTGGGTAAGTCTACCCCCTGCCCCATTTATATCCCTTGGTTGCCTATAGTTCTTTTAGTAGTGTTGAGGCATGTCTATTGTTGTCAGCACATGTTTACACAATAAAGTTGGTGAGATTTTTACGGGTCTAACTTCTGATATCCTAGGAGACATGATCTTACCGAAAACTTCCTGTGTCTCTAGCTACATCTCCCAGTCTTCTCTCTTCTCCAATGATTCCTGAGCTTTAGGTGTAGGAGCTATTTGTAGATGGATGCACTGAGACTGGATTTCACAACTCTGAATTTTGATTGGTTGTGCTGTTCTGTAATGGTCTCTCTCTCTGGTACAAAGAGATGCTTTCTTGGTGAGCTACACTTATCTGTGGGTATAAGAACAAATATTTAGAATGCAGTTAGCAATTATGCTGGCTTAGTAAACTGGCAGTTGGAGGTTCTCCTCCAAGATCCATGACATCATTAGCCCTGGGTCTCCAGTACCAGGCATGGTTTCCCTCTTGTTGAGCTGGTGTTACGTCCGATTAGAGAGCTATTGGTTACCATCAAGGTATGTGTGCCACTACTGCACACTTAATGTTACACTCCCTTGCTGGCCACTGTGTTTCACAGGTGACAGAGATGGAGAGGACTGTTGATTGCTTCCCTGCCTCAAGACATAATTCAAATCAAAACAACACTGAGATTCCACCTTACACCAATCAGAATGGCTAAGATGAAAAACTCAGGGGACAGCAGTTGCTGGAGAGGATGCAGGAAAAAGGAATACATCTCCATTGTTGGTGGGATTGCAAGCTGGTAAAACCACTCTGGAAATCAGTTTGGCAATTCCTCAGAAAATTAGACATAGTACTACCAGTGGACCCAGCTATACCACTCCTGGGCATATACCCAGAAGATGCTCCTACATGTAATAAGGACCCATGCTCCACTATGTTTATAACTGCCTTACTTATAATAGCCAGAAGATGAAAAGAACCCAGATGTCCCTCAACAGAGGAATGGATACAGAAACTATGGTATATATACACAATGGAATGCTATTCAGCTATTAAAAACAATGAATTCATGAAATTCTTAGGCAAATGGATGGAACTAGAAAATGTCATCCTGAGCGAGGCAACCCAATCACAAAAGAATACACATGGTATGCACTCACTAAAAAACAGATGTTAGTCCCAAAGCTCAAAATAAACAAGTTACAATTCACCCAGCTCAAGAAGACGGAGGACTTAAGTGAGGGTGCTTCGGTTCCTCTAAGAAATGGAACTAAATAGTCACAGGAGCAATAAGGGAGACAATGTGTAGAGCAGAGACTGATGTAAAGGCCACCCAGAGACTGACCTACCTGGGGATTAATCCTATAAACAGTCAACAAACCCTGACACTATAATGTTCAACAAGAAGTGTATACCAAAGGGAGCATGCCATGGTTGTCTCCAAAGGAGCCTTGCCAAATCCTTACAAATACAGAGGCAGATGCTAAAAACCAACTATTGTATTGGGCATGGGGTCCCCAATGGAGGAGCTGGAAGATGGTCCAGAGGAGCTGAAGGGGTTTTACAGCTCGATGGGGTCAACAATGATTTTGGCCACCCAGACGCCCCAAGACTCTCAGGGACTGAACCATCAACCAAGGGGCACACATGGTTCCAGCCAAAAATGTAGCAGAAGAAGGTGTTGTTGGGCATCAGTGGGAGGAATGGTCCTTGGTCAGGTAAAGATTCAACAGAGGTGGG